>CAMRHE010000488.1:627370-1254740 GCA_947044405.1 Leptodactylus fallax
AGACTGGAGCATGAAGAAGGAGCGCCATGCACAGCAATCAGAGAAGGTATATGACAACGGTGGAATAGATACAGATAATTCTGGAAAACTGGGAATGTGTATTTTATTGTGCCTGCTGAAATGATTTTGTAAGAATACCCTTATAGTAAGATAGAAAATATATAATGTCTAAAATATGATAGCTGCTATTACATGCAAATTAAATTAAAGAAATTTTAATTAACTAATCTTACCAAATGCCTCTTGGTCGCAGCTCCACCAGTTCCTGAGGCTGCCAGTCAGGACAGACTGGAAATGATGATGTCATGGCTTATATGACCACTTAGCCTGTTACTGTGCATGAACGCAATGTGACCACTGAATCTAGTGATTGACTGAGTGGTCATGGGAGCCAAGAACGTGACATCATTATTGCTGGCAGGGACTGGTAATGCTACAGTGGAGAGGCATTTGGAAGCTGAGTTACGCTAGCTTCACACTAGCGTTCGGCTCTCTATCATTCGGGTCCACATGGGGACCCGAAAAACCGAGAGCCTGTCAGCTTAAAAAGCGGTTACCTTCAGACACCCGCGAACCCCATAGACTATAATGAGGTCCGCCAGTTTTATACTAAAACTGGCAGGGAGAAAAGTCCTCCGTGCAGGACTTTTCGCTCTGCCAATTTTAAGCGGAATATACGGCAGAGGACTCCAATGCAGATGTGAACCTTGCCTTATCTTTATTTTTTCATGCACCTTATTATCCGCTGAATTCTCTTTCAAAATGCATTGAAAATGCGTTTCCCTTAACATTTAACCTGAAAGTATGAGGCTTTTGTTCTTTTCTGTCATGATGATACAGTGGGGAAAAAAGTATTTAGTCAGTCACCAATTGTGCAAGTTCTCCCACTTAAAAAAATAAGAGAGACCTGTAATTGACATCATAGGTAGACCTCAACTATGAGAGACAAAATGAGAAAACAAATCCAGAAAATCACA
The DNA here is from genome assembly GCA_947044405.1 of Leptodactylus fallax. Taxonomy (NCBI): domain Eukaryota; kingdom Metazoa; phylum Chordata; class Amphibia; order Anura; family Leptodactylidae; genus Leptodactylus; species Leptodactylus fallax. The sequence goes on from CAMRHE010000488.1 coordinate 628,348, forward strand.
TTGTCTGATTTTTTAAGAATTTATTTGCAAATTATGGTGGAAAATAAGTATTTGGTCAATAACAAAAGTTCATCTCAATACTTTGTTATATATCCTTTGTTGGCAATGACAGAGGTCAAACGTTTTCTGTAAGTTTTCACAAGGTTGGCACACACTGTTGCTGGTATGTTGGCCCATTCCTCCATGCACATCTCCTCTAGAGCAGTGATGTTTTGGGGCTGTCGCTGGGCAACACGGACTTTCAATTCCCTCCAAAGGTTTTCTATGGGGTTGAGATCTGGAGACTGGCTAGGCCACTCCAGGACCTTGAAATGCTTCTTACGAAGCCACTCCTTCGTTGCCCTGGCGGTGTGCTTGGGATCATTGTCATGCTGAAAGACCCAGCCATGTTTCATCTTCAATGCCCTTGCTGATGGAAGCAGGTTTGCACTCAAAATCTCACGATACATGGCCCCATTCATTCTTTCATGTACACAGATCAGTCGTCCTGGTCCCTTTGCAGAGAAACAGCCCCAAAGCATGATGTTGCCACCCCCATGCTTCACAGTAGGTATGGTGTTCTTTGGATGCAACTCAGCATTCACTCTCCTCCAAACATGACGAGTTGTGTTTCTACCAAACAGTTCTACTTTGGTTTCATGTGACCATATGACATTCTCCCAATACTCTTCTGGAACATCCAAATGCTCTCTAGCAAACTTCAGACGGGCCCGCATATGTACTGGCTTAAGCAGGGGGACACGTCTGGCACTGTAGGATCTGAGTCCCTCGCGGCGTAGTGTGTTATTGACGGTAGCCTTTGTTACATTAGTCCCAGCTTTCTGCACGTCATTCACTAGGTCCCCCCGTGTGGTTCTGGGATTTTTGCTCACCGTTATTGTGATCATTTTGACCCCACGGGGTGAGATCTTGCGTGGAGCCCCTGATCGAAGGAGATTATCAGTGGTCTTGTATGTCTTCCATTTTCTAATTATTGCTCCCACGGTTGATTTCTTCACACCAAGCTGCTTGCCTATTGCAGATTCAGTCTTCCCAGCCTGGTGCAGGTCTACAATTTTGTTTCTGGTGTCCTTCCACAGCTCTTTGGTCTTCACCATAGTGAAGTTTGGAGTGTTGCTGTTTGAGGTTGTGGACAGGTGTCTTTTATACTGATAAAATCAGACAATGAGAATTTCTAGATATGTTTTCTCATTTTGTCTCTCATAGTTGAGATCTACCTATGATGTCAATTACAGGCCTCTCTCATCTTTTTAAGTGGGAGAACTTGCACAATTGGTGGCTGACTAAATACTTTTGTTCCCCCACTGTATGTAGCCATTTCTTAGTACTGATTTGTGGAAAAGTTAGATGGAAAACGGTAGGACCTCCATTTGAAGTTACTTTACCTTTCTAATCCATTGGACTTTCTTTATTCTCTAGGGCAACATAGCAGCAGCAATAATTTCAAGCAACAGGACAAATTGAAGTAATACGGATGTCTTGGGGATATTCAGCACTCCTAAAATGTCACAGTTATATATTACAATAAATCATACTGTGTTAATTAAAGCATAAGTTCACAGTTAAAGGGGTTTTCCGGGCAAACATTTTTTTTTTTTTAAAAAGGTCTGTTAGTGCTATTAATGGGTTAATAACTGCACCCAAATACCTTTAGCAGTGTTTTGAGTGATTTCTGGGTTTCACTAGGAGCTCCTGGTATCCTATGCATTTGTTTACATGGGTAGTTTCCTGCTGTCTTATCTTACAACTACCATGATGCATTGCTCTTCACTCAGATCCCCCTCTCACTCCCTCCCCTCCCTCTCTCACACCCCCTCCCTGTATCCCTAGCTAGCCCGTGGACTACTAGCCCTACCTAACTAACTAACTCAAAACTTGTTCAGTGTCTGTACTGAGATTGTTCTGGTCATTTGCATTATAGTCTAGACACATTACAGTGACCAGGCATTGAAAGAATTCTCCTAGACGTTGTTGAAATGATCGCCCTGGAGGAGCTTAGCTAAGCTGATGAATCTATTGACAAGTCTGTCATCTGGTTGCAATAATGTCCAGCTTTGGCTATAGCATACAAATTATAGTTAGAATACAAATACAAATACAATCATAAAATGTATTTAGAATTTTAGCTATTTTTACTTTTATGCTGGTTTTAAAATATATTGTAAAATTATGCTTTCGGGGCCCTGTGTTGCAAAAATGCAGCATGTCAATTATATCTACAGAAATGCTGGCGTTTTCCATATAGGTATAATAGAGGCAGAAAGTCTGCAGAGGAAAACTCTGCGAACTTTCTGAGAAAAACACTGCGGAAAAAAACGTGATGGGTTTCCGCCGCGGACTTTTCCGGCAGTGTTTTCTGGCTGCGGCTCACTATGTGGGGCCTAGCCTTAAGTATGATATGTCGGTCAGGTGCTGCATTTCGACAAAAGTAAAATTATCCCATTTCCTGTCCCTTAAAAGTATTCTTTCTTGGGGTCCTATTAATTATTTCCAGTGAATGAGGGTACCTCATTTCAATGAGTGGCAACCACATACATGAGGAATCCAAATAAAGAGGTGGCCTTTCTTTATTGAAATCTATGGGTGTTACAAAAGCAGGTAGGTGAACCTGCTAGATTTTATTTGGAGAGAGATTCAAACATGCATGACCACTTCAACATTTGGTCCCCTCCGGCGTGTTATACTCATTGTGAATGGAAGAAATCTTCATAAATGGCCTACTACTGAGATCAGCTTCATAGTCATAGGATTATAGGTAGATTCTGACTCTAATGTACTGTATATGGGAAGCTTTACTTCTATTAGATTTGTTCTTTTTTAATACGTTAACCCGTTATCATTTATGTCTTGTAGTATCCCTTCTAAAAAATCTGAAGCATGCTAATATTGTAACACTACATGATATCATCCACACAGAATATTCTCTAACGTTGGTCTTTGAGTACCTGGTAAGTAAAAAATACTGAAGCGATATTCATATTGATTGCATTTTTGCATAAATGTCTCATAGGTGGCCCTTGCTACTCCTTAGTGCCTGAAATAGGAGGATCATGTACATAATACTATTCAATGCAGTCTATAAGAAGGTATAGAAGACAGGAGCCAGCGCTGCATTTAAATGTGGGTAAAACAGGACCCCCATTCTCACTGGAGATCCCGGCAGTGTAACCTCTAGTAATCAGGCACTTATAAGGCACTATAAGTTGTCTTTGCAGGGGAGCCAATTTAAGGTTATGGCAGATTGATGTGATATGCCATAATATTATGATTGGTAGGGATCTGACCTGTGGGACAAAGGGAAAGAGATTTATTAATTTCATCTGCACAGCAGTTTAATACTCCTTATGGTGCAGGAAACTGCAGCATACCTCCAGTCAAATGAATGGGACTGTGTAATTCTTCTGTGTACAGCAGGGTGGCAAGCAGCTGTGTTGTGCATGGAAAAAAAAATCAGTGAAGGGGTCCTTTTATTCCAAGGCTCATGAAGATCCTGGTCCCAGTATTTCACCAGCTTGCATTGGCTCCATGTATGTTGAAAGCTCATCTGTACATTTTGCCTTTCCTGATCTCTGATTTTTCTTTTTGTGCAGGATAGTGACCTAAAACAATACTTGGACAACTGTGGCAATCTGATGTGCATGCATAATGTTAAGGTGAGGGAATTAAATAGTTTTCTAGATAATATTTATGGTCTGTGGCATTGTTAATGAGATTTATATTCAGAGCTGATTCAATAATTGTGTTTCTTCATAAAAGTGTCACAACTACATTAAAGTGCATACCTTTGTAGCTTTAGAACAGTTATAGTATGTATGGCAAAATATATTTTATATGTCCTTTGGAAAAAACACGGGGTTTTACAGTCACAGCAAAGTGGATGGGATTCTAGCAAATCCCATCCCCACTTTGCGGAAAAATACGTGCAGCGTATTGCGGTTTTGGAGTTCACAGCATGTCAATTATACCTATGCACATGCCGGCGGTTTCCCCTATAGGTATAATGGAAGCAGAAAGTCCGCAGAGAAAACCTCTGCGGACTTTTGGTGAAAAGAGATACGGGAAAAACTGCGATGCATTGCCGCAGCGTTTTTTTCCCGCAGCAAAAAAGCAGTGGCAACACATCGGGGTTTTTCCTCTAGCACTTTACACAGAAAGTCCACAGAGGTTTCCTCGCTTCTAGAGTGTAACTTGAGGTATAACATAGAGAGGAGACATTAAAGGGTTTTCTGGACTAAAAATACTGATGACCTCTGCTAAGGCTGGGTCCTCTACATCACTCCCACTGGTGAGCTGTTTGCAGCCGCTGATGCACAGAGAATGGAGCAGGAAACAGACAGCGCCGTTCTCTGTGTACTGTAGTGCAAGCCTCAGCAACCTTCAGCACTCCAGCTGTAGTGAAACTAAAACTCCCAGCATACACACTTGCTCTGCGGTTTGGAACTCCCATAGAAGTGAGTGGAGCATGGTAAGAATTGTAGTCTCACAGCAGCTGGAGTGCCAAAGGTTGCTGACCGCTGGTGTCACTTCAGCTTAACTTCTCTTCAAGGAGCTGATTTGCAGTAACCTGGTTTGACCACAAAATAGATAATAGAGCTGTGTTCTTCCCGCTACGACACCCACCTATCTGATATTGAGGATATATCCTTAGGATAGTTCATCAGAAATGTTAACCTAGAAAACCCATTTAACTGACCAACAGATGGATTTATCCAAGTAAATTAGTAGGGCACTAGTAGATGTAAAATAAATGTGTATTTTTTTCTCCTATGAGGCACTCTGAGAGATGACATGACTTACACAAATGCAGTTATCAGCCTCATAAGCAAACAGATTAGTTACAAATCTGGGAGTGATGATCTCTTGCTTCATTCTGTTGGCAAGGTGATTTTTTTTTCTATAACATAGATAAGATACAGTATAGCATGCTGTGGATTGGGCCCAAAGCTTCTGTCATGAAAGGTCATCCTGTATCACAGTGTTCACACTGGTAGCTGAGTAATTATGAAATGGATTATCAGTATTGTCCTCTGATGGTCAAAAACAAAAAAAAGCTTAAGGCTAAGGCCTGACGTAGCGGGCTGCAGCAAGAAAGCACTGCAGGAAAAACCGCAGCGGAAAAGCATTGCGGTTTTTCCCATAACGCTTTTCACAGAAAGTTTGCAGAGTTTTCATCTGTGGACTTTCTGCCCCTATTATACCTATATGGAAAAGATCAACGTTTCCGTAGGTATAATTGACATGCTGCGATTTACAAATATGCAACGGTTTTTGAAATCGCAGCTTTTCTACTGCAGCTATTTTTCTGCAATATGTGGATGCTATTAGTCAGAATCCAGTCCACTATGCAGGTACTGTGTCACATACAGGCCTTCCTAGCATGTGATGTGGGTGCAGCTTGAAGGGGTCAACTCAACTCCGCTCACTCAATCTTGCATATACCCTTCAGTCAAGCTGCAAATTGAGCATAAGTCGCACCCCAACACAGTCCACGCACCCCAAATTCACGCCACCGCTACCACTGCTGATTCAGGTCCAGCAGACATCTTGCGCACATACTGTATATACTTCAAAAAGATGGTGGGTTCATAGAGCATACACAAAGTAACCTTAAAGTTAACACTTTAATACCAAGATGGTTCAGTGATACATATATAGAGAGATAACAAATGACACACAATACAAACAGCTATAAAACTAAAAAGGAATAAAACAGAATAATACTTAAAAAAAAATCTATGGTTCCAGGAGCTTGGAGATCTTCTGTAGTGAAAATCTGCAACAAAAAAAGATGAGTTTCCCCAATGTGGGACCCCATATTTGTGCATTCACAAGTGATGCTCATTAAACCTGCCATAACTATGGCAAATGACAGTAGAGCTGTCATAAAACCGTGATGCATTTCCACCGCTTTTTTTGCTGCGTTTTGCTACGTGGTACCTTAGCCTAAAATCAGTTTTGGTTGTACCTCTGAGGCTGAGTTATTATTCCAACTAAATAGTTCATGAGGGAATATTCATTTTTATTTTATTTTATTTTTTATTTTTTTGGGGGGGTTGGATTAGAGGACTTGTGACTTGTTTATTTATTTACAATCTCCTCAAATAAAGCCTTTTGTTTCAATAATGATTATTTGGCTTCATAGTATGTAGAGTAACAGTGCCACCCGCTGGCCTTTGAAGTATGTTGCTTAAAGGAAGCAGATACATTAAATATTGGAAAATACACAGTAAATCATTTGTAGTACATAACAGATCATGTATCCTTTTTCATAAACTGCAGAGATTTATCCATTTAAAGTGTTCATATGTGCCCAGTTATCAATCCATGGTCTCCTGGGCAGTAATATCCTTTGCCTACTGTCCTGTTCTCCTGCCTAAGCCACTGTATTTATCCTTTTATAAAGCTAGCTCTGTGCATTGCATCCCAGGCTCTTCCTGGACTGTAACTAGTGGCACAAGCAAAACACTAGGTACCTAACTGTTAAGCACATTGACATCCCATATTTTAGATATATATTTTGAGGAGCCCATGGCATTGCTTGTATTTTCCATTCCAGTTTGATTCTTTGGTGATTTGGGTTCTGCTCCTCTAAATGAATACTTATCATAATATAATAATATTTTGTTGAATGTAGTAGAGCAGTTTTCTGCATGTTGTAGGCTATCATATGTTCTGTCCCTTACCAAGGCCTTCTCTATGCCTTTAGATTTTCATGTTTCAGCTTCTCCGAGGCCTGTCTTACTGTCATCGTAGAAAGATCCTACATAGAGACCTCAAGCCACAGAATCTGCTAATCAATGAGAAGGGGGAGCTGAAGCTGGCAGACTTTGGTGCGTACATTTTGCTTATGGTTATGATTCTTGAAATATCCTGTATATATACTGTATCTCTATCACCATACCTTATACAGTAAGCTGGTGACTATACAGCCACATAAATGAACTACAGATTATCACCAAGCTCTGTTTTGGGGCATGGGGGAAAATTGGCACAGAATTAGAAGAGTGTGGCATCATCCTGTGACATTTACAGGTACTGTAGGTGAATCATACTATAGTCCAGGGGTAGGTAACCTTCTTTGTATAATGTGCTGATTTTCTATAAAAAGTCAAAAATGAGGTACCCAATGTGCCATGCAATAATAGTAAGTATGTCAACCTATACATAAATGTCATATAACATAAACTATAACCACATCCAAATAACTGGTTGATTAAAGATCCATTTCAATGTGATCATTGCCCCTGACTTTTTTTTTGCAAAGGTGACCCTTCTATGTAGAATACGACTTTTGGTTGAACACGGGACTTAGAGTGGTCTGCAGTCCCTCACATAGCTCAGTCTTTTTGTTGAACAGTGGCGTAAGTAAAGTCTTGTGGGCCCCTGTACAATCTTTTGTCCGGGGCCCGCTACCTCATCCCTAATTCTTGATGGTGATGGTTACGGGTACTAAGGAGTTTAATCAACCTTAGTGTGGTTAGGGTAATCTGTGGGTCTCCTTGGCTTATGGGCCAGATGGAAGCTGCAATCTCAATACTGATTCCAGTGCTTATGGGCCCCCTAAGGCTCCTGGGCCCTGCTGCGAATAACATGTCTGATGAAGGGAGCTAGTACTCTCGAAAGCTCACCATCAAATATACTCAGTTAGTCTCTATAAGGTATCGCCTGATTTCTTCACTCTTCCTCAAAATTTTCATGTCTTTCATCTGAAAAAACATTCTCAAATCCTGGCCACTAGGGGGCTGCAGTCTTTCTAATTTGTTGTCTACTTACTAAGTTAATTTTGTCTCTAGTGGCAAGGATGCTGAGAAAGAATGCTCTCAGTAACTTATATACAGTCTTTATCTGCTCACAGACACCTCCTCTCCCCTTAACCCTGCTGTACTGTTCGCATTTACTATACACTTATACTGTTTCGGGTCAATATGACCCGACCTATTAAAATGTTGATTTTAGCTACTGTGTTTTTTTTGAATATCTATTTCATTATTAAACTGTATGTGAACATGGTTAATCATAAACAAATGAAAAATGAAATTAAAACTTAATTTTTATTTATTTTTTTCAGAAAAAGGTTACACGGGCTGTTTGCAATTATGTTCGCTTTATAGCATTCTGCACACAAATAACAAACATGCTTATTTTAATTTACTATAACTTTAAATCTAACTAAATATAACTTTGTCTTAACATATTTTATAAAACAACAAATGAAAAATAACGAAAATGTCAGTTTTTCTTTATCTATAAAAAGTTTGAACAGGTTCATTCATTTTTACATTGAGCACAATAATAAAACACATGTCCTTTACAAAGATATTTTGCATACCTGGCACATGTCAGATTTGTTTTATTGTCACAAGAAGATGGACAGAAGCTACATCTCTTTCTTTTTTGGCTGGTAGCTGTGCTGGTGGAGGCCGTGGAGTCTCTTTCTTGAGCATGCTGCTTGACACTCTTCACAATGGCGGCTGCTCCTTCACTTCTGGGGTTTACTTTTCTGGCTTCGATATACGGCATAACTAGGGATTTTCCTAATTCTTCAATAAACATTCTTCTTTTATGCAGCTTATTTCTGTTCTAATTGGGGTCGATTTCTCTCCATAAAACAAATGAGTTGTATGCTGAAACATGCCGAAACACTCATAGTTAGAATCCCTCAAATGAGGAAAAGTCAATCACAAGTTTCAGATCCGCATGAAAAATAATCTACAGGGTCTCAAATTTCATTTTGGGTCATATAGACCCGAGCAGAACAGTAGGGTTAAGTTTGTGCTGGAACTAACACAGCCCTTTGCTTCAGTAGTCTACATGTTATCACAGCCACATCCTATCTCCAGTACATAGAGTAAACTCCTTCTCCCTCAGATTCCCTCACAGACTTAGTATGACTTGCATGACTGTCCATGGGGTGAAATGGATTGTTTTATGACCAGTAGTCAATCCGCATTGTGCTGATATCCATCTCTAGTTTACAAAATCTGGCAGTGAACCAGAGATATCAGCACAATGAGGATTGACTGCTGGGCACTGCTGACTCCGATTTCCAGTTTTAGGTTTTCAATTTATCACATTACATATCAAGAGAATAGGTATTACAGGAATAGGTTTTAGTAATCATATTGACTGTATTTTCTATATTAGTATTATATAGTATTGAAAAATAATAATAATAATAATAATAATAATACATTTTATTTATATAGCGCCAACATATTCCGCAGCACTGTACAATTTGTAGGGTTCAAGTACTGACAAAAAAGATACATTACAAAGAAATAGTCAATTCACACACTCGGGCTGAGGGCCCTGCTCGCAAGAGCTTACAATCTATGAGGTAGAGGGGGTGACACAAGAGGTAGCAGGGGTGGCAACAGACGTAGCATTGCTTATACAATGGCCAGACAATTTTGTAATAGAGGTTACTGTCATTACACATATATAAAGCTGTATGAACCGTCACCAGTCGTGTCCTTTAACATGTAGATGGTGCCTGGACATATAAAGCTAGTCTGATACGGCATCATATCCTGTGAGGTAATGTTGAAGCATAAACAGAGGAAGGTACATTTTAGGGATTCTAACTACGGAAGGGTTTACAATAGGAGTTGTGATAGGCCTGTCTGAAAAGATGTGTCTTTAGTTTACGCTTGAAGCTGTGGAAATTGGGGGTTAATCTGATAGTCTGGGATAGAGCATTCCAGAGAAGCGGTGCAACTCGGGAGAAGCAAATGATACACAGAAAGTGCGGTCAGAGAGATAAGAGGAGAACCAGGAGAGAGCAGTGTCTGTGAGGAGGAGTTGATGGTCAACAGTGTCAAAGAGATCTAGAAGAATAACAAGAGAGGTCACCTTTGGATTTAGCCGTCAGGAGATCATTGGAGACTTTTGTGAGGGCCGTAGTATAAGTAATAAAAGATCAACAAAAGATACACATTCAACCAATAAGCAAAATTACAAGTGACATTTACAACATAAATTATTGGTATCAGCTGGTGGTGAAGACTAGCTGCTATGATGTCTTTTCTAGAGATGACCTGGAATTGTAAAGAAAAGTGGAATAGTTTATGTCTGGTTCCTAATATTTCACTCTGCAGTGCTGTATAAAATACATTGTCTAAATTGCTTAACTTACCTAATGGAAACAAATCGCGATTTTTCCCACAGCGCTTTTGACAGAAAGGAAACCTCGGCGGACTTTCTTCCTCAATTATTCCTATAGGGAAACAACCAGCATTTCCATAGTTGTAATTGACATGCTGCGATTTCCAAAAACACAACAGTTTTGGAAATTGCAGCATTTCCTCAGCGTGTATTTTTCTGCAATGTGTGGATGAGATTCACTAGAATCCCATCCACTTTGCAAGGACTGTAAAACACTTAGTTTTTTCCCCACTCTTTCCGCCTCATGTGGCCCCAGTCTCAAATAGTTTTTTGTTATGTTTTATTACCTCTAAAAAAAAAAAAAATTAAAACTTTATCGAATCACTTATGATCACTTTTATTCAATTGTTGGGGGATGATGAATTGACTACCAAATGGCCGTTTGTGCATTGTGATTTTTTTTTTTCTATTGCAGTGTTCATTTTGTGAGAAATTATTTTTTTGGTGTTAGTTGAGATTTTTTTGAATATGGGGGATGCCAAATATGTCTATTTTATTTCTTGCTTAGCTTGATTTATGTGTTACAGAAAGGAGTGTTTTATACTTTTGACATTTGGTGTTTTGGTTTTCTTTTTACATTTTTGAAAACATTATTTAACATTTTTTCATTATTTTAGTCTCCCTCAGGATGCAGTACTGCAGTGTATTGTCCATTGACCAGCTATCTACTACACCCTACCTGAGGCAGTGTGTAATAGGTGCACTGAGATGGTGGGTCCGGGGGTCTTGACCTGCATGACAACCTCTCAGTGATGATCAGTGGACAGAAGAAACCTCCTTTCTGTGTAACTGCTCAGATACTTAGGAGTTAAACTTATGACTTATGCTGCTGGCAGGTATGCCCTGTATAATACAGCTGTCACCCATCACATAGGCTCTGTTCATGAGCTGCCGCCATACACCTAGCCCAACATTAGAATGCACATGTAGTTTAAATATTGGATAGGAGTTAAGTCTCTGTGATGGCTTTAAATTAACATCCTTCAGGTCTTCATTAGCAGCATACAATAACTACATGTTCATGCCCTACATTATGTTTTACTCCTAACACCAGTAAACATGGCATATATGACAGAGAGATTAGAAAAATTATAAACATTTTTGTGTATTAAGGTCTTGCCAGAGCCAAATCTGTACCCACCAAAACTTACTCCAATGAAGTAGTGACACTATGGTATCGACCACCAGATGTTCTTCTGGGATCCACGGAGTATAGCACGCCTATAGACATGTGGTAAGAGAAGAAGATATGGACATTAATTGTGCTCTTTATACTATATGTATGTGCCATTGGTAGCGACTTTACATGGTATTGGTCATAAGTGGAAAGTGTCTTGAAACCTGTCAAGTTTAAACAATATACTGGAAGGCTGAGGCCTCACGTTGCAGAAAAGCAGCTTTTTTGGTTGCAGATTTTGCTGCGGTTTTTTGAGCCAAAGCCAGGAGTGGATTTATCAGCAGGTAGAAGTATAAGAACTTCCTATAAATTTCCTATTCCTTTTGTAGCCATTCTTGGCTTTGGCTCCAAAAACCACAGCAAAATCTACTACAAAAAAAGCTGCGTTTCCGCAACGTGGGGCCTCAGCCTAAGGCAGGTATTTGCAACTAGCAACCTTATGGGCTATCAGTGTAGGATACATGGGGGTGTATCTTTTGGAATCCCCACAGATCAGCATGATAAAGCAGCCTTGGTGCTCGCCACAGCCTGTTCACTGTTGTTTCAGACATGGTGGTACATTGGTCTGTCCAGCTGTGCTTGGTAAAAGTATAGTGCTTCCTTTATATTTTCCATTACTTTTCAAGCCCCTTAATTTTGGCTAAAAAAAAAAAAAACGCTGCAAAATGTGCAACAAAAAAGTAGCTTTTCTGCAATGTGGGGCCTTAACCTTAAGCATATGCATATTACAACAGCTTATTAAATGCAAACCAAATGTAGTTCATTGAGATGTTGAGAATATTGTATAAAATACACGAGAAGAAATGAAACATGTGAATGAAAGATTTTTCTGTGTAAATGCTTCCATAGAATTATTTTATACTTTCTATAGGGGAGTTGGCTGTATACTGTATGAAATGTCCACTGGACGACCCATGTTTCCTGGTTCTACAGTTAAGGAAGAACTGCATTTAATCTTTAGGCTTCTTGGTGAGTATGCAGCATTCTATTCTTCCACTGGCACCCTTTCTTATTTTAAAGTACTTGCAGGATGAAATTTACCAGTTCTTCAAATTAGAATCTTGTGAAATGTCAGGAAGATGAGGCTGACAACTGTTTTAGGCTAAGGACCCACATTGTGGAAACACAGGGTTTTTTTTGCAGATTTTGCTGTTTTTTTGAGCCAAAGCCAAGAAAGGATAGCAAAGGAATGGAAAATATATAAGAAGTACTTATATTTCTACTTTCTGCTCAATCTACTCCTGGCTTTGGCGCAAAAAAACTGCAGCAAAATCTGTAACAAAATAAAACGTGTTTCCATAACGTGGGACTTCAGCCTCACTCTCCATTGAAATGTAGTGGATATGGGGATATAGAAATCACCACTTTACTGATGGCCAGGACTAAAACCAGCCAATGAGCCTTTATTTGTAGAGATTCTTGTATCTTTCCTCATACCAATTGGTTTATATGGTGAGTCCTATTAATATCATTTAGTGCATATTTCCTTATTGTGCGAGGTGTTACAGCTGGTCCATATAGGATTATTAGTTTTGACAACATGCAATCCATAATTCTAGTAGTCTCTGTGCCACTCGCATACTTTGTCATATCAGATATCCTTTTTTCTTTTCTTTCTATCAGGAACACCCACTGAGGAAACGTGGCCTGGTATATCTTCCAATAAAGAATTTAAGGCTTATGGTTTTCCACAGTACCGTGCACAACCGCTGAAAAGTCACACACCTAGGTAATTTGTTAATATTGGGCCTAAAGATTTAAGCTCCATATAGCATACTCAGGCTTATTATATTGCTCAACATTCTCTTTAATGTTAAGGCATTTGGGACTTTCTTGACCAAAAGCAACCGATTACATTTGTCTTTCATAAATCAAAAGCCAGTTAGTATCTGGATTTGTATCTGGTTGCTACTGGTCATTGGTAATGTTGGCATCTTTATTTCAGGTTGGATTCTGATGGGATTGAACTATTGTATAGCCTCCTGTTGGTAAGTAAACCGTATAATATAATATAATATAATATAATATAATATAATATAATAAGATGTAGCATGTTACTGCATTTTTTGGTTTGTTTTTTTTTTAAAAGGACTGTACATTGGCAAGATTACCATTTGTGAAAATAAATGTACAACTGATATTAGGCTAAGGCCCCACGTAGCGGGCCACAGCCAAAAAGCACTGCGGAAAAAATCACGGTGGAAACTAATCACATCGGTTTTCATAAAAGTCCTCTACAGACTCTCTGCTTCTATTATACCGATACGGAAAACACAACCATTTTTGAAATTGCAGCATTTCCACTGCAGATTTTTTTCTGCAGTGTGTGTGGATGGGATTAGCCAAAATACCATCCACATTAAAGGTACTGTAAAACGCTGCACTTTTTTCCACAGCGTTTTCACCGCGGCCAAATTGTGGCGTTTACGCTACGTGGGGCCCCAGCCTTAATGGGGTTTTCCCATCTTATAAAGTAATGGCATTTTACTAGTACATGATCGGTGGGGTTATGAACTATCCATTTGGGGATGAAAAGGTGCTATGCTGGTTTAGCACTGCACCCACTTCCAAGATTTCCCTGCACAGTAGCATGGCCCCATTCACTTCACTTGAGCACTACAGTTCAGAAAACTTCACTAAACAAGGAATGGTGGAGTGTTTTTCTTTCCCCCATGTGAAGTAAAGTAAAGGAGTTGTATGAAATTAGAAGAAAGGGTTTCCTTTTTCCCAGGGCTGTGCTGAGTAGTGCAATTCATCCCCATTCATTGTATTGAAAACCAACATTTGTGGTATCCTTATGACATCTGTTGTATCCAGAGTATATATAATGTTTTCTTCATAACTTTCAGTATGAAGATAAGAAGAGGATATCAGCAGATGCCGCTCTACGACACCCCTACTTTAAAACCCTTGGAGAGAGAGCGCTTACACTGCCAGACAGTAAGTGACTGAGAGCTGCATATGGATTTTCAGTGGCATGGGATTTTGCAGAGATTTAGTTATTATGTTTTATAAAGTTGTCTGTATAAAGATATATTTTTTGTCAAATTAAATAATGTTTATTCACCTTTCTATAGATACCTCAATCTTTTCCCTGAAGGAAATCCAACTTCAAAAAGACCCTGGTCACCGCAGCTCCATCTTCCACCAGACAGGTATAAATGTAGCAATTTCTGTAGAGATTGGTTTCTTTACTATACAGTGTATTGGAATATCTACCCCAAATTAGTAGATATGGCGATAGTTAAAGCATTGAGGTTCTACAGAGTCTGCTTAGCAATGCATAGCTTAACAGCAGGTTTGCAAACGGAATGGCCACTTTATTAGACACCGAGAAAAACAGCCAGTGAAAGGGCATCCTGTGGACGTAAACAACTTGTTGATGTAAGGGGTCAGAGAAGAACAGGCAGTGTGCAGTCAAACAAATAGCAGCCAAATGCTAACGCTGGTGCTCATGTACGAACACACAACTCATCCTTCCTTAGCATGAATGGGTTACACCAACTGTTGACTAGTAGCATTGTCATATGTGCTACTGGATAGGTGTCTGTAATAAAATGGCCATCAAGTGTAGAACTGTATACAGGGGTTGTCTGCTATGGGTAATCTCTACTAGAGTCCTTTGAAAATAAGCTGATCACATAGTATCTCTGAGCAGGAATCCCCAGTTATCCTCAGCTGATATCTGTGAGGAGATCCCTGGAATCATGACTGAAGCAACTGAAGGGAATATGTTGCCAGAAAATGACCTATTTTTTAAATCACGATTTTAAAACACATTTTTAAAGAATTTTTGGTGAAGTTCTTAAAAATTCTCCATGATATTATCTATATTTTAAAAAATTACTAAAAATCCTGCAGTTCTGTCTCTGGTAGTAAACCAAATAATATGCTGAGACTTTGCAGCAGCCATATTCATTTATCAGCACACTGATGATCACCGCTATTATGTATATGTAGATAAGACACAGAATCCACCAGTCACAATAGGTGAGTTCACCGCTTATCTACTCCACCCTTTGCAGAGGTCACAGAGCAGTCTTTGAAAACTCTCCCTTGGAAGAGTGAAGAAATCAGGCGATACCTTTTAGAGGCTAACCGAGTATATTTGATAGTAAGCATTCAAGAGTGCTAGCTCTCTTCTTCAGACATGGTGTAATACTAGAAACTGAAAATTACACCATGTCTGAAGAAGAGAGCTATCTCTCTTGAACGCTTACTATCAAATATACTCAGTTAGCCTCTAAAAGGTATCACCTGATTTCTTCACTCTTCCAGTACTTTCTATGGCTAACATGGTACAACATTGTACTACTAAAAACTCTCCCATAGAAGTCAATACGGTCAGCTCCAGTCCATTGTGTCTATGGCACATGGCCCATCTCCAGCAGACAAAACTCACAAACTATTTTAGGCTTAGTGGCAACAGTTGAAAGATTTTTAGGATTTTTTTCAAATATAAATACTAACATGGAAAATTAAAGACAACATTACCCCAAATTCTTAAAAATATGTTTAATATAAAAATGTGATTTAAACAATAGGCCTTTTCCTTGTGATACTTTCCCTTTAACCATCACACAGTTGGAGGAAATAATTAAGTTTGTTATGCCAGTCTTAATCTATTCCTCTGCTGCCATGCACTAAAAAATGTGCCATTTTTGCACTAAAGTGAACATTTTGAACTTATGTGCACATTTTAATAAATTTCCTCCTGTGTCTATTCAAACAAATGGGTTGTTTGTGTAATGTAAGAAAAAACAGATCCTTCCTAGTTAGAGACATTCTTTATAGCCGCCCTTATTTCTGGCCAAGAGGTGAGGATCCTGAAGAAATGAATCCCCTCTAGTAACTAAAAGTTCTCTATTGTGACATCTTTTAAATGTGAACTTTTTTTGCAGGTCGTGGAAAGACCAGAAGGCAGAGCATATTTTAAAGCAAGTCTTGCACATTGGATAAACTCCATTCTCCACTGCCAGAGACTCCTGCAGTTATTAAAAGCTATAAGAGCTATAAGTATTAACATTAACTAACTAGTCTGCAGTGAGTCTTGTGCCAAACATACTATTATGTGGGTATCATTGCTGGGTACAAGGACATGTAAAATATTAGTGATTACTATTATGGATCCCACCAGCGCCTTATTGTTCCCTAAACACAAGGAATGATTAACTGAAATGTTTCCAAAAAAGTCCATGTGGATTTGCTTCTGTTATTTTTTACCACAAGAGTTATTTCACAGGTGTAGGGTGACCTGTGGTGATAGGGTGCCAAGTACTCCAAGCTTCAGATTACATGGATGAGATGTGCATAATAATATAATACATTCCAGAATTATCACTGCTTGTCATAGGATCACTCTCTACAACAGTAAGGCCTTATTCATACAACCGTGCCGTTTTTGACAGACTGGACAGACATTTTGCATTCATTTCATTTTTGACGGCCAAGTGTCATCCATTTTGCATCTGTTTTTAACGGACCGTTAAAAAAACGGTTGAATTTCATTGGTTTTTCTTTTTTGACCCAACCCATTGATCCGTTTTTAAAGCACATTAAAAAGACGTCAATCCATTTTACATCTGTTAAAAACAGATCCATTTATTTCTGTTGGGTCAATGTGTCCGGCAAAACAGACAAAGGTAGAGCACATCAGTTTTTAACGGACCGTTAAAAAAACGGTTGAATTTCATTGATTTTTCTTTTTTGACCCAACCCATTGATCCGTTTCTAAAGCACATTAAAAAGACGTCAATCAATTTTACATCTGTTAAAAATAGATCCATTTATTTCTGTTGGGTCAATGTGTCCGGCAAAAAAGACAATGGTAGAGTGCATCAGTTTTTTTGACAGCCATGAAAAATGGTCCATCAAAAAACGGATATGTGAATAATCACATTGAAATCAATGTGTTCTCAAAACTGATGTGGGACGGCCGTTGCACAGCCGTTTTTCTCTGTCATGTGAATAAGGCCTAATGTCCTACTATTATCACAACATACTGTACCTTCATGTAGTGGCCATTGAAAAAGGTCACCTGTCTCTGTCATCCTGGTATATAAATGTTGACCTCCTGCTGGCTTTATAGTTCATATGTAGGCATAAAACTTGAACATATAACATATATCCAAACATGAGCAAAACCTTCTGCGTCCATATGTGAATGTCAAATATAAAACTTCTTGCAGTTGTTGTAGTATTGCACTTGTTTAAGTCCAGGTCCCTAGTGCTGCAGGGCAACAGTGCTAACCATTGTGCCACACTAGGTATTCCAGAAATGGTCATATCACGGATACACTAAGTTCTAATGATATAACAAATTACAGCCTAAAGAACATGTGCATGGCAGAGATTTTGGTCACACATGTGCTAGCCCAAGAGAAAGGAAGTATCTGATGCTCAACGGTCAGTTTCAGTTCTGTTTTACCTAAACTAGGCTGACTTAAATGTTTTCAGCCTTAAGGTTTTCAGGAGACCCTATCAAGAAAGATCATAGTAAGTAATTTTTCATGGTATCAATTTGGTAATAGTACTTTTCAGTTCACTAATATAGTGGCAGAAGAACTGAAGGACTCCTGATTATTTTAACAAGACAGAATTCAGGCATCATCAGAGAAGTGCAGCTGTCCTTAAAAGCATAATGCATATGCAACTTGAAAATAGCAGTAGTAGTTCAGCAATGACCATGCATTGTGTGGTATAGTCCCACGTTACTAGTCATACCCATAGAAATATAAGTGCTGTGACTACTATAAGCGATGTATTGGCTGCTAGCCCTTTATATTGGGTGATGAATGTACACATACTTGTAGACATTCATACCATACAAGTATGTATCTTTATACATTCCTGTACATTCAGTTTCATTGCCTGCAATAGAAGTGGCTCCTTTTAACACACCCATGATGTAATCTATAGTATGGACTGTTTTTAAAGACCTGTAAACTTTACATCTCTTCTAAATGTTGAATGCCTACATATTCCAATTTTCCCGGATAGCACTCTTGCAGCCAAGACTTCTTGTGTAATTGATCTTAGTTTACATAAATTTTCATAATCTCTTGAAAGTACAAGCTGAACCTCAAATGTAATATTTTCCTTGTTATAGGTTATTAATATTTGCAAATATGCTTAAAGGGACTCTACCTCATAGACCCCTTTATATCTGTAATAAGGATAAACTGGTAAGTGCAATTTAACCCTGTAAATGGTCCCTAAGGTCTTATCAGAGAATTTGGAATAAAGCATATGCTGACCGGTCCATGTAGTGATTACTTCATGTGACTGCATAGAAGCAGGTTTGTACATAAAATCACACTGTGTCATATGATCCCTATCACCACTACTGACTAGTTGGAAGGCATCTCGGGATGAGCTTTATTCTGGCTTCCTCTCAACAGTATGGGAGGTTCAGTGGGTACTGTTGTGTCCACTACTGTAGCTATACAAGGCATCTTTCACTGTGTCCACAGAAGCACCTCTTAGTAATAGAGTCATGACAATTATGATGAATCCATTTTTTAACAGATTCTGATGAATCCTATTGACTTATATTGGGTTAGTCAGGGTTGTTTTCTTTACAGAAAAGTATACCACCTCAGATTATGAAGCCCAAACAGAAGGGATTATAATAGTATGAAGCCTACTGGTCACTTTTTATATAATAGGTCTGATGGTGTAAGACACAGTTGCATTTCAGTTATCTTGCAGTTAGCATGCACATACTTACAGCAGCTATCCTTTCACTAAAGAGGTACATCATTTCATTTGCATCAATGTTCAGGGAATCACTTCTTCCTTATACTTCCCACCTGAGCTTTGCACTTTTCAGAAACACTTGTACGTGTTGTAGATTCCTTGCTCTACTGGTCTCCATACTGACCAAACAGTTGTAAAACGGGTGATGAGCATTGTATCAGAAATGCTGTTTTGTGTTATTTTTCAAAAAATTTTTAGTAAAACTTCATATACCAGTGGTGGGCAACATATTTGCTTTACCAGGGCTTCAACAAAAAACACTTATATGCTGTTGTAGGGCAGTGAACCGATATGAAATTGCAAATTAAAGCGTAACTAATCTTTTGGACAACTTTTGATTATCTGGCAGTATTTGTGTCATAAATAAATTTTGTAATATACTTTATTAACAAATTTTGGATCCTTTCTATGAAATCCTGCATCCCTTTATTCTCTCCCTTGCTTCTGTATTGAGAGCTGTTCCTGCCTCTCAGGGAAAGTTTAGTTACACTTTAAGCAATTACCAAAAGGTAATGGAATTGCTATTTAAGCAAGTAAATAACCTACCAATAATTGAACATTGCTCTGGTTCGCAGAGTCACAGGTCATACTGAGGAATTCACCGGAGCCCACCACAAGGCAAGATGGATTTGACTGCTTGGAACCCATGTTGCAACAACGCAAGGTGCCAGAAAATAGGGGCTAAGGACCAAACAAGAAACCCTATAGTGGGCAGATAGAGAGTTAAACTCAAGCTGTTAAAAAAACAGAAGGAATAGCCAGAATGATAGCAGCAGAAAGAATGCCAGTACTCCAGGCCACTGTCAAGTCCAAGAGGTCACAGATAAAGCCAACTCGGCAAGACGAGGGATAACCAGAAGAGCATGCCAAAAAGTAGTAAATCAAGGAAACAGCAGAAAACAGGGAAAGGTGCTGTAAATGAGTTCAGGAACACTAAGAGCCTAGATACATGAAACACAATCACAGGCAGTGAATGAGTGCCAACGCTAGGTCTAAATACCCCACCTCAGCTCTGGATTGGGCCATGGAGTGGAGACGGCACTCTGATTGGTTCAATGTCTCAAGGCTCTGACTGGCTGAGTAGACCCAACCAGAGTTTGTTTTGTAGGTATGGCAATCTTAAAGTGAGGCTGTGAGCAGTTCTGCACTGAAACCAACAATGTATGCAAGGTGGAGAAGCAGGAGAACAGATATTGACAGTTTATTTTGGCAAAGTGCCATCTTGCTGGTGAGAAATTGAACTTTCAATTTACAATTGAGCTGTTCATTGAACTCAGGGCAGGCCACATCTTCTGGAGTATCATCCACTGCAAGTCACCTACCAAGGGACATGTCAGTCTTTATGTTTTGAGGAAGGCACTGGGTACTGCAGCATGTGTGGCCCTGCTCTGAATGCAGCAAATAGTTAATTTACATATAGAATAAAAGTTGAATTTATCAGCAGCGAGATTGCACTTTGACACTATATCACTAACTGTCCCTACAATACCATAAAAGTGTTTTTTTGCTTAAATTCTCTTTAAATGGGCAGGGTCCCAAATTATTATTTATCATGAAGGTGTTAGATGTGGTATTAACATCAGGTTGGTAGAGAAGGTTCATAAAGTGGGACCCCTATTTCCATTTCCAACAGAGTCCCTGATTTTAGTGCATTGGTAACAGCATATCACTCTCCACTGAAATTATTACCTATTGCAGAAACCTATGATTGAGAGCACTCATGAGTATCTGTAATTCATTTCAATGAAGAATGACTGCACACTCAGCCAATTCAGCTTTGAAAAGGGGACCATTCTCTGGATTTTGGATAATGGAGACTTTTTGCCCATTGAAGCTACTCAGAATTAGGAATGTTACATATTATGTGCAGTTCGTTGACCACTTCTTACACTCCACTGGTCTCAGGTATAGTTCTTCAATAAAGGAGTAGAAAATACAGGGGGTCCTCTGATATTTCTATAATCCATCCCCATATTGGTGCCTGAGAGACAGAAATGCTGCCTAGTGTGATATATAAAATGTATTTATCCAAGCTGAGGTTCATGTGTGTGTGTTTGTCTGGATGTGTGTATTTCAATTCTCTATACAAATATACACCAAACTCTGTGCTGCAAGTGATTTTACCCATTTTATTGTCTAGTTGTAAAATATATATATTTAAAGTTTTATTATTAGAGTTGAATATTTTATGATTCTAAAGTCGGGACACTGGTCTAGATTTTTGTATTAAAAAACTTCACTGAGGAAAATATCTACCTATCAGTCATTATATATGGCTAATTCATCATTGTGTATAACATTTCTGTTATACATGAAAGAAGAAGTAACTAGAGCAACAGTCATAAATATAGAACTGCACTGAATATTAATTGGAGTTGTTCTTCCTTTGCAAATAAATATACCAATAAATCTTCAGAGAATGAGGACAAGTGGGATATAATGTCTCCCAGCAGTAAAGAGCTAACAATAGCAAAAAAGAAGCCGAGCATCAATATAACCAAATGATTGCAAGGGTTATAAAACGAGCCTGATCGGTCCACACAAAGGTTATCATATAGAACTGTAGCTGAACAGACTACTTATGTTGTGGCGAGCTTATAAGGCCTTATTCACACGTCAACATATCACGTACATGTGGCATTATTTTCGCGGACACCATAGATACCCATTTCAATGTGTTTATTCAGATGTCAGTCTTTTTTTTGTGTACCTACATCCTTTTTTTAAGTGCTGCTGATGAAAGTTTATGGGTCTGTGAAAATAAACAGATGACATTCATGTGTCATCTTTTTTTCATCGAGCCAAGACTTAGAAAATATGGAAAAAAAAAAATAAAACAGTTTGCTTTTCGCAGAACAACCATGGACAGCAGATCACCTGCAAATGAGCAGGGTGTGGTACTGTTTGTGAATAGCACGGATCTCACGTGTCTGTGGACTTGTGAATGAGGCCTAAGTGTGTTACCACTCCTGACATATCTGTTTGAGGCTAAGACCTCACATAGCAAGCAGCAGTCCCTATTATACGTATATGGAAAATGCCAGCGTTTCCGTAGGTGTAATTGACATGCTGCAATTTAAAAAAAACGCAAGCGGATATTTTTCTGCAATGTGTGGATGGGATTAGCCAGAATCCCATCCACTTTGCAGGTACTGTAAAACACCATGGTGTATTTCGCAACGTGGGGCCACAGCCTCAGTGAGTATTTGTATTTTCCATAAAATAACAAATGTGAGGCCTTTTTTCTTAGATCTCTACATTGTACTGTTGCTCTGTTATTCCTCCTAGAGTTGGGGGTGTGTCCCTATACAGTATGATACAGTCCTATCCATGCTGCCTATGTAGGGTCACACCCTACTAATACGGGAAATGGTAATGCCCAGTTGTAAATGTATTCATACATTTCTCAGAGGAATAACAGAGGAATGACTTACTGTAACTCTGAGTTCCAGCATTGTTAGAAGGAATGTAGCACCATTTTTTTATTTTCTGATTATATATTTTTTTATTCTATTTTCTGTACATGATTATGGGGGCTGCCATCTTGCCTGAGCTTCTCAACATTTAATGATAGGCTTTACAGTATAGTCATGCCCACAGGTAGCAATAGACTGGTGCCAATTCATTGAGGTCTATGGGAGAGTTTTCTAGGCATGCTTTTTACAGGGAGGGGAATAGATAAACTGTGACATCATCTATTGTCAGTAGTGGATGCAATGATGGGTCACTATAGGTGTTATCTATATAGGTGTGATCTTCTTTTGTGCTTCTGTCTTGTTTGTGATGTAAATGAGTTGACTGCTGCAATGAAAATCCCTACAGAATTGGCAAGTGTCAGTCTATTATTAGGCAAGTGGATAAGAGTAAAAATTGCAGGATATTGTACTTTAAATATAGAAAATATGTTTTACATAAAAACTTGGTTTAATAAAATAGGACATTTTCGGTGACACATTCCCTCTATGTTGTGAGGAATATACATGTTAGTATATACTAAAACAGAAATAATGAGTGGTTTATGACAGTTTATTTTTAATTTGATGTTATATTACACCAGGCTCTATGCATAACACAGTATATCCCTTTACATTTATTGGAGCTCATTGGACCTACTTTACATGTTAAATTGGGGAGTTGCATTATCAACAATTTTCCAACATGTATCTGTTAGGCTAAGTTTACATCTGCGCCAGAGTCTGTGTTGGACACCGCCAGAAATCAGAGGAGAGAAAAGACCTGCACAGTGGTTTCAGTAAGAAAACGGTGGACACCCAACGAAAACCCGGCGAAACCCATTATGGTCTATGGGGTCTGCCAGTGTCCGCGGGTAACTGCTGTTTTGGGAGTCGGGCTTTCTGACGTTCGGGTCCCCCGACAGACCCGAACGACGAAGAGCCCAGCGCAGATGTGAACTTAGGCTTAGGGTAAAGACACATGATCTGGCACTGGCTGCATGCTGGACCACTGGTGATTTCAATTAACATAGTGAAACATTTATTGATTTTTACCTGTTATTTTTTACCAACTCAAAGTAGCCCACAAAACCATGCTGTCAGTAACAAGTACCAAGCAAAAATCAATAAATTTTTCACAGTGTTAAAGAGGATCTTTCACCACCTCCACCAACTTCAGTTCTGAGGTGCAACACTGATTCCAGCAAAGTTGAAATTTTTTTTCTCTAGCCACCACCATTCTTGAGCAATCAGTGCAGTTAGTTTTGGTGCCTGATATGTTTTCTAGGATCTGTACTGTCAGGTGGGCAGTATCAGGCAGTAGCAGGAAATGGGCTGTGACTCAGAGCTCCAATCAGAAGTGGACAGTATCAGAGCTCAGAATCACACCCTTTGCTTGCTCCTGTCCGACACAGCCCTGCCCATCTGACAGTACAGAGTCTAAATAGTATAAGTGGCACCAAAACTAACAGCACTTATTGCTAGGGAACAGTGGGGGCAGGAGAAAAAAATTACATCTGTGTTGGAGTCAGTGAAGCAGCGTCTATTAAATGATGAAAAGAGCTGAACTTGGAGGTGGTGAAAGGTTCTCTTTAAGTGAAAGCTCCAGTGGCCCAGCATGCGCTGGAGTATGTGTCTTTACTATTACCAAAGTCACTACATTCATGAGCAAGAACAGTGCTTCTTCCCACTCAGTTCAGAAAATACAGCACATGTTAATGGTACTGGTATATGGCAGAAGGCCAGGTCATTTAAATTCCTATTGCCTGCCCTACTTCATTACCTGAATTGCTTTTAACTGTAATGGCAGTGATTCCGATAATAGTTATATGTTAGAGAATTGTTCATAATAAAATTTCCTGATATAAAGTGACTTGTGAGCCTACATCTAAGGTTCCTTTACTTGTAACAGCTAAGGGCACATCATGTTTACTACTAGGTTTTAGAGGTTTTATAGAATATTGGTTTAGAGATGTTGAAACAATAATGGTTTATGTAAATCTATATTTTATTATGTTGTGTGTTTTTCAAAGTCTAGTTTGCATTTTGTTTTTTGGAAATCTGATATATAATCTCTTTATGACACATACTATCCAGATGTACTATTTTGTCACCCAATAAGGATTACGTTATAAATTGCTTCATTATAAGATGACAAACAGAATCATGCATCTGAGAGCTAAGCAGATACTATGTATATGTATGAGTGATTTGTATACATATTCTGATCAATGCCTAAACTGCAAGGTAAGCTTTCACTCTCAGATTGATTTACATGTAGCATCTACGGCTCCTGTGGATTTTTATATCAGGCTTTATCTGTAGCATGTCATCTTGCATGTCCCTCATTCTGCAGGACTTCAGAGCTCTAAAACACTTGTTCTGAAGAAATAGTCACACAGTGGCACTGTAGCTCAATTTCATGAATGTGGTCTTGTTTTTAACCCTTGCGATATTGATGTATACAGTAGATCTCCTTGTGGGTGTGTTATTGTTGAACCTTTAAGACATATGATAAATTACTGCTTAAAGTCATTTCCCATCTTGGCAAATGATTGGTATATAAAATACCTGCTTGAAATATTCGGTTCCAAAGATTAATGGAGAGTTGGAGAGTTTTTTAGAGAGTATTTTTTGACAATTGTTCATTGTAGGCCTTTGTATTTAAGATTAATGGTTGTACTGATGAAGAACGACAGAGATTGTATTCTGGAAATGCCGCTCTGAATGTTTTATAAAAAAAAAAAAAAAAATTAGATTTTTTTGTATGTGAAATGCTGTGATAACTTAAATGATGTTGCTGACAAATTATATGTGAACTGTGAATGTTATATAATAAAATTAAAATAAAGTTTATTGAAAGAAAATTTTGAGTGGCGGTGCTATAAACTTGATTTGCAGATGCTAATTTTGCACACATTAAATTGAATTCCAGGATTAGGAAAAAGAAAAATAACTCTGCTTTAAAAAAACGTTCTTCTTACTTCTTCAGAAATCTGCTTATGTGTTTGTAAAGGAAAAAATAACTCTACGTTCACACAGTCTAAATGCGAGCATCGGCATTCCGTGCAGCTTTCCGAAGCTAATTAAGTCCAGATGAATGGGCCTAGTCATGAGGGAGTTTCGATCTGCTGAATCCGTGGCTGAATCAGCCGCGACATCTACGGCAAGATGTTGTGCAGGATGCTTAATTTTTCAGTGTCCTGCTGCGATCTCTGGCTCCCATTGAAAATAATGAGAGGCAGATTCCGAGCAGAATCTGCCGCAGATTCGGGGGCGGAAACTGCCCCCAAATCCACAGAAAATTCGTACATGTGAACGTACCATAAATGGGCTTATGCACACAGCCACGCACAGAGAGCCTGTACAGCATGGTAGTACATGGAGGCTGTATAGCTCCTTAGTATGACCTTCAGGTTCTGCCATATACAATCCATCAGGTACATGGAGATCCTGCTTAGAAGCAACATTTATAGGGGAAAATGCATCCATTAATATGGTTTCAGATAATGCATGCCTAGAAAGAAAAAATTCTGCATGCCTTGTAAGAAAATTGTAGACATACAGAAGTACGCAAAAACCTCAGAAGTTGTTCCAAGCCATACCATAACCATCTGCATGAGCCCTTAGTCACCATCAGATTGCTGTTTGTGATATGAGATTTTGTTTATTAAATGAATGAACCCCTGCACAAACATGACTAGTATTCTCATTAAAATACATATAGACTTGGATTACTTAAGCATGAAGACTACTTCCTTACAGTGAGATTCTCGCTCTAGGTGACTGTCATGTGGGTATACTTCCGTTTCTGAATATTACTCTACTTAGACTAGGTTCACATCTGCGTTGGAGATTCCATCTAAAATTGACACAGAGAAAAGTCCTGCATGGAGGACTTTTTTCTCCACTAGTTTCAGTATAGTTTATGGGGTCCACGGGTACCTGCTTTTATTAGCAGACAGGATCTCCGTCTGTTGGGTCCCCATGCAGAGACGAATGCTATTGTGATCCTAGCGTTACATCCTAAATTTGTCAGCAGTTTGCATGCTACCTTTCTAATTGTCAGCGTACTCTGAGCAGAAACTAGCTGCTGTGATGTGTCCCATACATTGCGCACACACAGAGAAGATCCTGCTCTCCTGCCTCTCACAAGGGCCCTCTATTGTCATTATTTGCCCCATTAATAATGTAACCTACCTACATTCAGTACCTAACTCATCATTCATTTTTTTTGTTGTAGATAGGTCAGAGGCACTTTGGCCTGTCGTCCAGTAAACCTGTTAAACATAAGTACGTATAAATATATAGTGTGCAGCATAATATACTGTATATACTGTACACAGGTGTGCATGGTACAGATGCATGTATCTGAACATTCTCTCAGCAAAATACAAAGTATACTTAAAAGAAGTATCAACTTATAAAACCATACAGTATATTACAATACATTATCTGTACACAGTGTTATCTAGTTCAGTCCTCTTACTCAAGAGCCTAACAAAGACTGGACTCCATAGCAAACGTTTGAGCAATTGAGCCCCCATAGTAAGTGCTTGTGATTTTAGGCCACCACCTGCCCGGGGCACTGCTGCAGTTTTCTGGACAACCCCTTTAAGAATAATGTCCAATAGTGCACACAGTATAATGTCCCACAGTGGCCTCTTCACTAAGTATAATGTCCCACAGTGGTCCCTTCACACAGTATAATGTCCCATAGTGTCTTCCATACAGTAAAATTTCCTATATTGGCCCCTCCATACAGTATAGTGTCCTATAGTAGCCCCTGCACATAATACAATGTCCCCATTGGCACCTACAGAGTTCAAAAAGGTTGGGTCCAGCAGAAGTGGAAATTTTTGGGGTTCACCTCTCACTAACTATGATTATACTCTGTGTATAATGAGCAGAGGCCCAGAGGAGGTGAGGAAGCATAAATAACGACAGTGTTATTCACTTCTCCTGGACTCTGACGCAGGTCTTTCGGGCCTCTTGAATGACGTCATGTAATTGGATCTCAGCGGTCATTTTATAGGACCCAGCGGTCCATGATCTAATTCAAGAGGCCCAAAGACCCACGCCAGTGTCCAGGAAAAGTGAGTAACACTGATAGTTATTTTTACTCACCTCCTCTGGGCTAAATAGCATCAGTGTCGTCGGATGCACAGAGCCCCCTGGAGGGCTGAAGGGGAAGTGGAGACTGCTGTTGGCATCATCGGGAACTGATAAGTAAGCAGCGGCTGTTACCTACCGCATCAGTTACTACAGCTATCTGTCACCTATCTTGTATCTGAGTACAATAATAACACTACAGCTACTTCAAGCTGTGTGTTCATTGAAGTGTCACTAATAAGAAATCAAGATAACCTACAGTGCCGGCACAGTGCAGATTCCGAAAGACCACAGTAAATATTCACACAAATTCTTCCTTTAACTATGTTGGCTATAATACAACAGACTGGTAGTTACATGGATCTTTGGCAGTCTATGACTTCCATAGAGCCAAATGCTTTTTTAATCACTTAACAAACAATATCCTTGGACTTTACATGGCTGCTTGACCTTGAAAATTGAGTGTTGAATTGTATTCACACAGGGACAACTTACACACAAAATGGCTGTTGTAGTAGTTTACAGCATATGGCTATGTATAGCTTGTATGTGTTGCTATGTTTGAATCAAGCATTATATGGTATGGGGCGGGATTCATTATCTGTGTGTAACAATAGGGGTTGTCAGTAAATAAAGCTTAAAGCAATTTACAGAATTTTAAAAACATGGCTGCTTTCTTCCAAAAACATTGCCACACCTCTCCACAGGTTGTCAGAGGTATTGCAAGTGAGCACCATTAAGGGTATATCTGTACAGATTGTAAGTCACTGTTCCATACTAAATTCCATATTAGTATGTCTTTGGAGTGTCGGAGAAATCCCACACACACACAGGGAGAAAATATAAAACTCCTTTCTGATTTTCCTTGCATGGTATACATCATATGGCATAACACAATAATGATAACCAGTGGGTATTTATACTGCAATAGAATCAATGGTAACCGATGGTGTTACACCCAGTGTAAGGGTGATGGACCCATTTTTCAACCTTCTTGCACACTCCGCTCAGCTTCCTAACAAGGTTGACATGAATGATACTATTTCTGGAAAACAAGCAGACATTGATGTCAGACAGCAGCATTCCCTTAGAATACAGGCGTGAATACCATCAGCACCTGGAGATTTATTTATTTTAATGTTTGTTTATCTTGGGCATTACAAAACGGAGAAACTTGCTTCTGGTGTTGTATGAAAGGAGATTCTAAGGTTGCAGATCTACCTGTATTATTTCCAGAGATATCATAAGTTGAAAACCAATCAAGATTAGGAGCAGCTGCAACCTTAGTTTCGTGTGATGAGGTGAGAGCCTCCTCTTTCATATGACACTAGAAGCAGTTTTCTATGTTTTATAATGCCTGAGATGTAACTGAAGTGACCTTCCGCTACACTTATTTGCCCACTATTACACACAAGCCCGTATACCACACATTGAGAAGCAGTGTACAGCTCTCAATAGAGATGCAAGGGAAAGAATGAGGAAATGCAGGATTTCACAGAAAGGAATCTCAATTTGTTAATAAAGTATATTACAAAATGTATTTAATTTATTAATGTTTTATTGATCACAATATTGATGGAGCAAGAGGTAACATGTGGCCAAGCAGGGCCCTAGTTTCCTTGGCAAGTCCATTCAGTTACATAAAGGTAAGCAGCATAGTGTGCATTATAATTTACAGTGCAATATAGAAGACCTAGGACAAAGAAAGTTTCCTCTAATAGTTTACAAACTAGTGACTTTATGTACAGGGTCATATCTGGAGGGTCATCAACTATATAAGTGCTATATAAGCCTAAATCCTGTTGCAAGGACCATTATTTTGAAATTGGGGTCCACAAAGAACATAATGCCTGAACAGGAGATGATACATTTTGGAATGACCTGGAGATCTCTTGTAATTAAATGCTTAGAAATAAGAGAGATCGCATGAGAAATCAGGCTTCCCTTTCGTCCCACCAGCAGCACAATATTGGGGTATTTCTGCCCCTGTGAGCTGGTATGACAGAATGGAATTTTTAATGAACAATAAATGGTTAACTGTAACCCCTCCCCCTCCTCAATATCAGGAAGGAAGTACCAACCCCCCAGCATGTTTTTTTCTGTCCTGTGTTGGTGGGACATTTGGAGGGAAGGTTATTCCTTCCCTATAGTGAGGTTATTCAGATTTCTGAATGACTTTCCCCTCCTCACTCATGCTTGAGTTTGTTTTGTCTATCCCCCTATGTGAGGATTCTTTTTCTGCCTTTGGTTCCTGTTGGAACAAAATTCAAAGGTTGAAACTCCTTGTCTGTCTTTCTTGCCTCTGCTGCTTAGTCTGCTTAGCTGCAGGGAAAGGCCTTTTTTCAGCTGTTGCTTATAATGGCGGCCAGACAGGTCTGCTGCCTTTAAAGAGGACCTTTCATGTCCTCAGGCACATGCGGTTTTACATACCGCTAGAAAGCTGACAGCGTGCTGAATTCAGCACACTGTCGGCTTTCTCGTTATGTGCTGCGGGGCTGGAGATATCGGGGGTCTAAATTTCACCGTTCACTGTCAGAAGGGCGTTCCTGAGAGTCTAGCTGCGCTGTGAGAAACGCCCTCCCTGACAGTACTTGTCCATAGCGCTGTACTGGGGGGGCGTTCCTCACAGCTCAGAGTCATCAGTGGGCAGTAAGGAACCCCCCCCCCCCCCTCTGACAGTACTCGGCTATGGATGAGGACAGAGAGAGGGGGTGTTCCTTACCGCCCAGTGATGATGCTGAGCTGTGAGGAACACCCCCCCCCCCCCAGTACAGGGAGGGAGTTTCTCACAGTGCATCTATCCATCACGATGAATTTCCTCCAACAATTGGGGTGGTCCCAAATATTACCAGCAACCCAGGAAACATTTCTAGGGTTCATATTTGATTCAGGCCTAATGAAAATATCTCTTCCTCTCTCCAGAAGGGAAAGAATCATCAAGGCTCCAAAATTCCTGCTGGTTTCTTGGCCAATCACCAACAGGACTGTATGAAAAGTATTGGGATGGATGTCATCAGCTACAGAATGTCATCGTGATAGCTGCATATGTCCCCCCCTCTGCGGAAGCTGACACTGCCTGCGAGGTCCTACAAGCCACACTGAGCCTTTTACAGTTAAAACATCCCCAGGCCCTCTTTCTTCTGTCGGGTGATTTCAACCATGCCTCCCCATCATAACACTGGACTTGTTCTTTGCCAACGTGAGGGAGGCATATAACTCATCAGCCCTACCGCCCCTGGGGAGATCGGATCACAACCTAGTACATCTCCAACCTGTGTACAAGCCACTTGTTCGTAGAGAACCAGCTGTCACTCGCACAGTGAGGATATGGTCCGAGGAGAGTGATGAGGCTCTGAGGGATTGTTTTGACACAACCGCATGGGAAGTTCTGCAGGATTCCTATGGAGAAGATATAGAAGGACTCACACACTGCATAACGGACTACATTAATTTTTGTGTGGACAACACAGTACCCACAAAAGTGGTGAGGTGCTTCTCCAACAACAAACCATGGATTAACTCTGCTATAAAAACACTACTTAAGGAGAAAAAGATGGCATTTAGGACAAGAGATAAGGAGGGGTTGAAGGAAGTACAAAAGGAGCTGAGGCATCAAATCAGGCAGGGAAAAGCCAGTTATAAAGAAAAAATGGAAAAGCAAATGGAAAGAAAAGACATAAGGGGGGTCTGGGAGGGGCTTAAGTCAATTTCGGGTCATAAACAGTCTGTCTGCCAGATTGAGGCAGATGTTAATTGGCTTAATGAACTAAACCTATTCTTCAACAGATTTGATTACACACCAGCTCCTCCCACCCCAGTATGTCCTTCAGCTCCCCCCACCACAATGACTTCACCCCATGCGGCCATTTCCCAACAGACCAGTAAATCCAGAAATCCGTCTTTATCTGACCACAGTCTGACCTTCACACGGGCCCAGGTGAGGAAGGAGATGAAAAAGATCAAGGCGAGGAAAGCCGCAGGGCCAGATGACATCAGTGCAAGGCTAATTAAGACTTGCAGGGACCAGCTGTGTGGTATAATTACATATATGTATAATATGAGCCTGATGCAGGAAATAATCCCTGAATTATGGAAATCTTCTTGTGTGGTACCAGTTCCAAAGAAACCCCACCCTATGGACCTCAATGACTACAGACCTGTAGCACTGACATCCCACCTGATGAAGATCTTAGAGAGATTGGTTCTCACACATCTCCGCCCTCTAGTGAGCCCCGCTATGGACCCCCTCCAGTTTGCTTATCGGCCGGGCATTGGGGTAGATGATGCCATCATCCATCTTCTGCACAGGGCTCTGTCTCACCTGGAGAAACCAGGGAACACAGTGAGAATAATGTTCTTTGACTTCTCCAGTGCTTTTAACACCATACAGCCCAGGTTATTGAGGGACAAGCTGGACCTTGCTGGAGTGGACCACCACCTCTCCAACTGGATCCTAGACTACCTCACAAATCGACCTCAATACGTGAGAGCTCAAGACTGTGTGTCAGGTACCGTGATCTGTAATACGGGGGCACCTCAGGGTACGGTTCTCGCCCCTTTCCTCTTCACACTGTACACTGCAGATTTTAGGTGCAACTCATCCAGCTGCTACCTACAGAAGTATTCTGACGACTCTGCAATAGTAGGCCTCATCACAGATGATGATGACAGGGAGTACAGAGAACTGAACCAGGATTTTGTGGACTGGTGCCACCGGAACCACCTGAAGATTAACGCGGGGAAGACCAAGGAGATGGTGGTGGACTTCCGTAAAGGCAGAAGCCCTCCTAAACCAGTGGACATCCTGGGGACGGGCATCGAGATTGTGAACACCTATAAGTAC
The DNA here is from genome assembly GCA_947044405.1 of Leptodactylus fallax. Taxonomy (NCBI): domain Eukaryota; kingdom Metazoa; phylum Chordata; class Amphibia; order Anura; family Leptodactylidae; genus Leptodactylus; species Leptodactylus fallax. The sequence goes on from CAMRHE010000488.1 coordinate 660,854, forward strand.
CTGGGTTTGCTCCTTAATAATAAGCTGGACTGGGCAGATCATATGGAGGCCCTGTACAGGAAGGGCCACAGCAGGCTCTACCTGCTTAGGAAGCTGAGAGCCTTTGGAATCCGGGGTGCACTTCTTAGAACTTTCTTCAACTCGGTAGTGGCATCAGCCATCTTCTTTGGAGTGGCCTGCTGGGGGAGCAGTATATCAACCAGGGACAGAAATAAACTTGACAAGCTGATTAGAAAGGCCAGCTCTGTCCTGGGGAGCCCACTGGACCCAGTGCAGGTGGTGGGTGACAAAAGGATACTGTCCGTGGTGAGCTCCATGCAGAAGAAGAAGTCCCATCCCATGCATGAGACTGTGATCGCGCTGAGCAGTACTGTCAGTGACCGATTGCTCCACCCTAGGTGTGAGAAGGAGCACTATCGGAAGTCTTTCCTCCCCACCGCGGTTAGGCTGTACAACCAACACCGACCTAAGCGGAGATCAATACACACACAGAGAACTTAAATATCTCTCTGCCTGTTAAACCCCCCCCCCCCCCCCCCCCCCCCCCCTTTCTTTCGCCGTTCTAGTAATTGCCCCTTCCCTCCTTCCTTTCTTTTTTTTTTTTTTTTTTTTTTTTTTTTGTTTTTCTGCTGTAACACACTGAATTTCCCCATTGTGGCTTAGGACTTATTATTAGGACTATTATTATTATTATTATTATTATTATTAGAAGCTGTCCCTTGGGCGTTATGGCATCTTTGCCCACTGTAGAGAGAAGTCCTGTCGTCCTGGAACCACAAAACCATCGGTCTAGACAGAAATTTTTTTCCTGTCTCAGGAAGCACTCTCGTCCGTCAAGTGGTGGATTCGGCTAAAAAACGGAAAGTCCACAGTCCAGCTTTGCTGGACCCTGTTGACTACAGATGCATCACTCACAGGTTGGGAGGCCACCTAAATGACATTCCGGCCCAAGGGCATTGGAATTCCCTCGAGAAGATGATGTCATCCAATTGGAGAGAACTCCGAGCAGTACAACTAGAACTGCTTCACTTTGCCGACCAGTTGAAGGACAAGGCAGTCCGTGTAAGATCGGACAATATGACAACCATCCTTTATTTAAACAAGCAAGGAGGAACTGGGTCACAACCTCTTTTAAGCGAAGTGGGGAAGATCTTGAGTTGGGCAGAGAAGAACTTAACCCATCTTTTTGCCGTACATATCCGAGGGTCACTCAATGTAGTGGCAGATCAATTGAGTTGTGGCATTACTGTTCCAGGGGAATGGTCTCTCCATCCAGAAGTCTTTTAAGCAATCACCCTGAAATGGGGTCATCCAGAGATAGACCTGATGGCAACCAGACACAATGCCAAGGTAGAGAAGTTCTGCTGTATACAAGGAGGACAATCCATTGGCTGTGGATGCCCTGTCCATCCCTTGGAGGTTCAGGCTGGCATACATATTCCCTCCAATCTCTATGATACCAAGGGTAGGGATGAGAATCAGACAGGACCAAGTCTCTGAAATCGCCATCATTCCATTCTGGCCAAAGAGAGCTTCGCTTTCCCAATGCAGCATCCCAGAGGCTGCTGTTTTTAATATTTGTGTTTGTGCCTCTGAGTTTTATGTTGGTATGTCCCGTTCTATGTTAAGTGTTCTATATCATTTGTTGCAGCTTTTCCCTGTATGTTCCACCTGCAGTGTTCAAAGCTAGCTTTGGTTTAGCCCTGGCCTATCAGAGTCCGCTGGGCGGGGTTTGGGAGACTCCATCTCCATGGTAACCCTTGGTCTGAGTTCAATTCAGGGAGTCTAGTGTGAGCAGTGAGGGTGGGCAGAATATTCCTGCCCCACAAGCTGAACTAGGGTCAACGGTCGGCCATCACAGTCTCCAGGAGGATTATAATCAGCCCCAGAGACAGCCAGGAGTACCATTTCGGCTGTCCATTACTATGGAGCTTTCCAGTGCCATTCCAGGAGGAACAGACGGGACCCAGACAGGAGGATTGCATCGGGCCTAGTTTTCAGGTAACCATTCAGGCCTCCTAGAACCAAGGCTGGGGATTGGACACTGTACTACAGGGGTCTCAAACTCAATTTACCCGGGGCCGCTGGAGGTAGAGTCTGGGTGAGGCTGGGCCGCATCAGGCTTTCCACACCGGTAATATGCTCCATATTGGTCCCTGCACACGGCATTATGCTCCTTAGTGGCCCCTGCACTTGTATTATGCTCCCTAGTGGCCCCTGCACTTGTATTATGCTCCCAAGTGGCCCCTGCACTTGTATTATGCTCCATTGTGGCCCCTGCACACGGTATTATGCTCCATTGTGGCCCCTGCACTGGTATTAGGCTCCATAGTAGCCCCTGCACACGGTATTGTGCCCCATAGTTGCCCACCCACGAACTATTATTATACTCTGGGGTGTTTTCAGAACCCAGAGTATAATGATCGGAGACCCAGGGGAGGTGACAAACATAAAAACCAGTGTTACTTACCTATCCTGGAAACCAGAGCACTCCCAGCAGCTTTCGGCCCTGTCTAATTGCGCACAGACGTGACGTGATGAGACCGGCGATGCGACCTGATGACGTCACCAGAGCACCCAAGCCTGCTCGGAGTGACAGCGGATCGCAGGAGAGGTGAGTAGCATTGGTTTTTATGTTCCTTCACCTCCCCTGGGTCTCCGATTTAATACTCCGGGGTCTAAAAAGACCCTGGAGTATAATAATAGTAGTATTTTCGACCCGCGGCCTCACTTACCGATGCCCGCAGCTGCTCACAGCGGCATCCACTTCCTCATCTGCGTCCCATAGCAGAAGGAAAAGCGGGGGCGGCCACGAGCAGACGCTGGGTAGGAAAATAAATAGGCCGTCACCTGCCGGGGATACTCCAGCAGGTAACGGCCTATTTATATAAATAAAAAAACTTATCCTCACCTACCTGCGATGCCCTGATGCAGCCGCCGCCTCCTCCTCTTGTCCGAGACGTCTGTGTCTCAGCATAGGAGGCGCGATGACGTCATTATATCGCTGCCTGCGCTGTGATGTGAACGTCTCGTAAGCCAGCCCAGGACAGGCCCCGCTCAGCGTTGTTTTTTTTTAAAGTGGCCTGTCCTGGGCTGGTTTACATTAGATTATTCGTATCAACTCGAGCCGCACTAACATTAAACTTTGATATTGAGGTGGGGGCCACAAACTATTGTCCCGAGGGCCGCAGTTGGCCCACGGGCCGCGAGCTTGAGACCCCTGCTGTACTACTACCCCCATTTGGAAGTTGCCATTCTTATATTCCTGTTGCCAAATAAAAGGTTGTTTTGGTTTACCTGCACTGCTGACTCCTGAGGGCCCTTCTGATCAACACCACACCGGCTCAGAGAGAAGAGGTCTCCTCTCCAACTGGGAGCGCCCATCCTCAGCCACTACAACTCCCATCCTCCGATCTCCTCCATCTGGATTGCGGCACCAACTCATTCAAGTGAGTCACGGGATATATTGGAGGCTTCCCCCAATTCAGAAACTGGTGTCTCAGGGATCCAGGCTCTGCCAGGATCTGAAATCCTTCAGTCTGACAGCCTGAAGGTTGACCAGTCCCTATTACGATCTAAGGGACTCTCAGGAGCTGTCTTAAGTACTCTCTCTCTCGCTAGAGCAGAGTCTACAAATAAAAATTACGCCAGGATCCGAAACATCTTCATCTCCTGGGCATCAGGTTGTGTTATTGAGAGCTCGGATCCTTCCATTACAGAGATCCTGGAATTCCTTCAGGACGGCTTGGATAAGGGCCTTAGCCCTTTCACTTTGAAAGCTCAGGTTGCTGCCCTGTCAGCCTGCTTAGATAAGCAGCTATCCGCAGACTCACTGGTTAAAAGATTTTTTTAGAGTGCATTCAGGCTTAGACAGCCTGTTACCCACCCAATCTCTCAATGGGATTTATCTACTGTTTTAAAGGGGTTATGTGATTTCCCCCTCTAGAAGAGGTTGAGATTAAATTTCTCACACTAAAGACAGTGTTCCTTTTGGCCATAATCTCAGCTCAGAGAGTTGGTGAACTCCAGGTCTTATCTTCAGTAGAACCTTACATATCCTTTTATCCGGATAGAGTACAAATAAGGTTTATGCCAGGGTTCCTCCCTAAGGTACACTCATATTCTAACCTAAACCAGGTTATCTCATTACCAGTTTTCTATCCCAGCCCGTCATCTCTGTAGTAAGTTAAACTTCTCTCCCTGGATGTGGACAGATGCCTCGGAATTTATGTTCAGAGATCTTGGCCTTTTAGACGGTCAGAGAATTTTTTTCTATCATTTGCTGGGAAAAATAAAGGGCTCAAGGCCTCTAAAACCTCCTTGGCATGCTGGATTAATGAAGCCATAAAATTGGCTTTCACTTCACAGGTGTTAGACCCCCCTGAGTTTGTTCGAGCTCATTCTACAAGAGTCGGCTCTACCTCTTGGGTGCAGAGAAGCTCTGTTCCTTGGGAACAAATTTGTTCGGCAGCTTCTTGGAGCTCTCTCCATACCTTTGTTAATCATTACAGATTTAACACTTGGGGTATGGAGGCCACTTCTTTTGGCCATTCCGTGTTAAGTTCCTTTCTTCAAGAGGGCCCTCCCTAGGGTTCTTCTTGATAGATCCCCAATATTGTGCTGCTCGTGGGATGAAAGTGAAGTGTAGATTATGATATTAATCTGTTTTCCCTTAGTCCCAACAGCAGCACAAGGCTTCCTCCCTATGTGTTATGTATTTGTCTTTATAATTACACGCTGGGGGGTTGGTACTTCCTTCCTTATATTGAGGAAGGGGAGGGGTTAATTTATTGTTCATTAAAAATTCCATTATGTCCTACCAGCCCATGTGACATCAGGTTACTTGACTATTTAAAGGGGTTTTCTGTTTCCCTAACATTCTTTGCCTATACTTAGAATAGAAAATCAATGTAGATTGTTTGGGATTTCACAACTGGCATCCTCACTGATCAGTTTTTTGAAGGAGCCACAGTGCACCCCATTCATTGTATTCCAAACACAGCAGTGCACTCTTATTAGTGGCTATACCTGGCATTAAAGCTTTATCCCATTCAAGAGCACAGCTGTTACTATAATAATGGAACTGTGCTATATGGAGTAATGTAAACAATGAATGGGACAGACCAGTCACAGGAACTCTGGGGCCTATTTAAACAGCTGATCTGTAGGAGTGTCAAGACTATTTAATATTAATGGCCTATCCTAAACATAGCCCATCAGTCATAATAGCACATCATGGAATGTTATGACACTATCATGAACTGAGAGGGTGCCACAGGCAGCAGGTGTCAGCCATAACCTGGTCCCTCACCCTGGGACTGTCTACAGTGTGCGCTGTTAAGACCCTGCCTCCAGTAGGATTGATTGGTCAGCCTGTCAGCCTATGCCTTCGCATTATTTAACCCACACGGTGAACTTCAGAAAAAAAAAAATTTCACAAGTAATGATTTTTAGCCATCTTGTCTCAGAATATGGGATAAGAAGTGATCCAAAAGTTCCATTTTTCTCTAAAATGTATCAATAAAAAGATCGACTTGTCCCACAAAAAAGTCGTCCTCAATCAGCAACGTCTCCATGAGTGTTTTGTTATGTTGTTTATTGTGTTATCATTCGTATTCTCTGAAAAAAAGGCCAAAAAAAACAAAAAATCTGCCGGGATATGTAAACTTTTTAGCACAACTGTATAATAATGTGACAGTAACATGCGGGGGGGTATTCCTCCTGCAACTGGGGCTAAATGTACCAGCCCCAGTTACAGGGGAAATCAGCCTCCCCAACAAAAAAAAAAGTGATTAGCTGTCCCCAAAGGTCTATAATGACCTTATACAATGTAAAAAAAATTTAAAAATTAATAGAAAAGTTAAAAAAAATGTAAATAAAATAATACGCCAATAAAACGCCCTTATTAAAGTTTATAGTCCCACCCCCGATGATACCATACAAAATAAAAATTAGCGTAACGGAGAGTAAAAAGTATTTTATAAAGTTTTTTAGTAGCACTTTGTGTTATTAAATAAAAAAAAATGAAACAGAAAAACAGACATGTTTGCCCTCCTCTTTTGTTTATATTTTCCCAGATATAAAAAAAATTTACACATGCAAAAATAAAAACAACATAAAAATAAAGCCCTATGTGTCACCGAAAAAAGACGCAGAAATTAGTTGAATAATGCAAATGATAAAAATGTTACAGCCCTCCAAAACCGCACATACAAAAACCTTGAAAATGTGCCTGGTCTGGAAGGGGGGTAAAGCATCTGGTATGGAAGTGGTTAAGTATTGCTGACATACTAATGCAGCATCCCAGAAGCTGCTGCTTTAATTTGTTTGTCTTTTGTTCCTCTGGGTAATTTTGGTATGTTCCATTCTATGTTAAATGTAATTGTTATGCAGCATTCCCTTGATTTGCCCCCCTGCAGTCTTCAAACCTTGCCTTGGTTTAGCCCTGGCCTATCACAGGGCGGGGTTGTAGGGAGACCTAGTCTCCACGGCGATGGTTGAGCTCTCAGTCTAGTGTGTGCAGTTGGAGAGAGAGGGTGCAGAGTTGCCCTGCATCCTGCAGCTGGACTGGGGCTCACTGGTCGCCTTCACAACTCCAGGAGGGATATCATCAGCCCCAGGCTCATCCAAAGACATCCCTGAGCAAGGGAGAATAGCTGTCTAAGCTTTTGGACATCTTCGGTGCCGTGCCAGGAGGAGCAGGAGAGGACACTGACAGGAGGACCACGTTCGGGCCAAGTCTACAGGTAACCAGATCCCTGTCAGGACTCCCCATGACTCCATCCCCAGTATACCTAGCTGAGAGAGGCACGAGAGGAGGAGTAGTGGTGGACTATTTTACAGAGCCTGTAACATCCCTGGGCACCCTCCTAGAACCAAGTCTGAGGAATTAGACACTGACATACCACTACTCCCATTTGGAAGCTGCAGTTACCTTTGTTCCAGTTGCAAATAAACACCGTTCTTGTTCAACTGCACTGCTGACTCCTGAGTCATGCCTGCATTACCATCAGGGCCCTTCCGACCAAAACGACACACCGGCTCAGAGAGGAGAGGTCCCCTCTCCAACTGGGAGCGCCCCAGGGGAAACAACTACCACCACCACCATCCGGTAGTGCTGCAGGACCCCCCTGGACTTTGTGCGGCCCAGGAGTGGGACTGGAGTGGTTGGCGAGTGTGCTTGGCCTGTTAGGTGGCACAGCATCCGCCACTACTACTCCCATCCTCTGGTCTCCTCCATCTGGGTTGCGGCAAGTCGTTTTTGGCATAGTCGGCAGGATCAAGACTCCCGTGTCCTTATACCATCACAGACTACGGTGTCAAGATCCTAGGAAAACCTTATCTACGCCTGGTGAGCTGAAAACCTTTATTGGATGTGTGAGAGACTTTGCCTTGTGGATTTACTGTTGACTCTGTTATATGTGCTGATTGTTTGTCCAGGCTACCTGCCTGGATTATAATTGCAAAGACTGTGGACAGTTGCACTGTTTGCTAATTTGAGCCACTTTGTTGCAAGCCAGAGGACTGTCAGCTATTGTCTGGACTGTGTATTACTGCTGCGACATCACCGGTGCACGTGAGCCCAGCCCACAAGGGGTTAACTCCAGGCTCAGACCGGAGCTGCATCATTTGAAATTCCACAGCTCCGCAGAGGTTAACCGCCAGCCTGTCAAACCAGCGCTCAGGCGGAAAGACCTGCGTCAGAGGTGCATCAGCCAAGCTCCTCCCTCCTATTCAAAAGGGACGAATCAGCAGCCGCTGTCGTCAGCGGGACAGCCCCTCCTACAGGACAGTGTCATCAGAGCCTCTTGGCTGCCGCCATCTTGGGGGAGTCCATCACAAGAACTGTCCTATGCATAGTAGTACCACCCACCAGCATCCATTAAAAGTTATGCACCTGTGTATTGCCTGAAAGCAGAGCCACAGTATCCTGCTGCATCATGTCACATCCCCCATCAGTCCGAGGTATTAACCCAGACCCTGATGCCTGGACCTGGGGAAAAGAGTAGGAAGCTGAAGATCTCATGGAAGAGATTCCTATAGCTGCGGTGCTAGCTACTACTGAGACTCCGGCTGTAGTCCGTGTTATGCCTGTTGCTGTCCCGCCACCTGTCGTTTGCACCCAAAGGCCTACTACCATTGCCGGGCGCCAACTACTGAAAGTGGAGGAAGAAAAGGCGTATTCCCGTAGACGGGCTGGTCTAGAACCACCTGTGGAGGGCGAGGTGCCTAACCGGAGGACAGGTACTGTTATGGACTTTGACCATTATAATGGCTGTGGGTTCATTGTGGAGGATTCTGAGCGCATCAATGTGTATGTAAACTGGAGGTCGGTGAAAAGGCCTGGGCGGCTGGAACATCTACATAATCTGCACCCAGGTGAGAGAGTCAAATTCACCCTCAAAATTGGCCGTAAGGGATTCTGGGCAGGTGACGTTGACCGAGTCCCTGTGTCACCACCACAACAGGAGGTCTGGGAAGACTCTGCCACAGCCACCCCTGGTCGCCTGCTACTAACAGCCGCGGGCCTGGCCTACAGTCCACTTCCCTACGGGGCTCACCCGCAGCACCTGTGTCACCGCCACGCCATGTTCCTGGTGCATCACCGCCTGCTGTCCTGAGTACCATCATCATCTCAGGGGGTGACAACATCTCTGTTGTAGGTCACTCTACAACACCAGCAGCTACACAGCACGCTGAGCCACCTGTCTATAGGAGCAGCATGAACCCAGCCAGCATCACCGCCTTCTACCAGGCCATGGAGAAAAAGAAGGCCCTGGAGCTGCAACGCCTGTCTGGGTTGCACGAGGCTGCACCGCTGTCATCCACTCCAGCTTCAGTTCCCAAGTCATCAGGACCTCCGCCTGCAGAGGCTGAGAAGTGAGAGGCTGCCACCAGTAAGTTTTGTGCCCTCCAGCACAAAGAGATCTTCTAAGCTTTGTGTCCTCCAGGGTGGCTCCCTGGAGTGACTCCCTTACGGATGTAAATAGCCACCAAGTTTTAGCCCCCTTGTGTTTAGTGCCGAACTTTTGGCACACTTCCCCAGTTATACCAGTGAGGACTTGTGGACACTGCCCCAGTTTACCCTGTTTTCTCCTGTCCCCTTGCTCCAGGAATGGACACTAACACATCTGTGCCCTGGAGCCCCTTTATATCTTGTTGAGGCCCTGAGTTTGGACACTCATGCACCTGTGCCTCAGGGACCTCTGTTGTTACTACTTTGCCCCTTCTCCCTGAGTTTTGCTGGTGCCTGAGATTGGACGCTATTGGACTTGTGCCTCAGGCACCAGGTCTGATCCCCCGTTCTGTTAACTAAAGTCTATAGTAGGAAAGGGCCCCTAATTACTGTACATATTGTCTTGTCTTATTGGTCATGCCCCGTTTGTCTTGTCTTGTCCGCTGTATTGCCTTCCCTAGTCTGGGCTATGATTCTCCAGGGGTGGCTCAGGTTAAAATAGGGGAGTGTGCAGCATCCCAGAGGCTGCTGCTTTAATTTGTTTGTCTTTTGTGTCTCTGGGTTATGTTGGTATGTTCCATTCTATGTTAAATGTAATTGTTATGCAGATTTCCCTTGATTTTCCCCCCTGTAGTGTTTAAACCTTGCCTTGGTTCAGCCCTGGCCTATCGCAGGCCACTGGGCAGTGTTGTAGGGAGACCTAGTCTCCACGGCAACAGTTGAGTTCTCAGTCTAGTGTGTGCAGTTGGAGAGAGAGGGTGCAGAGTTGCCCTGCATCCTGCAGCTGGACTGGGGCTCAATGGTTGCCTTCACAACCCAAAGAGGGATATCATCAGCCCAAGGCTCTTCCAAAGACAGCCCTGAGCAAGGGAGAATAGCTGTCTAAGCTTTTGGACATCTTTGGTACCATGCCAGGTGGAACAGGAAAGGACCCTGACAGGAGGACCACGTTCAGGCCTAGTCTACAGGTAACCAGATCCCTGTCAGGACTCCCCGTGACTCCATCCCCAGTATACCTAGTTGGGAGAGGCACGAGAGGAGGAGTAGTGGTGGACTATTTTACAGAGCCTGTAACATCCTTGGGCACCCTCCTAGAACCAAGGCTGGGGAATTAGACACGGACATACCACTACTCCCATTTGGAAACGGCTGTTACCTTTGTTCCAGTTCCAAATAAACACCATTCTTGTTCAACTGCACTGCTGACTCCTGAGTCATGTCTGCACAGTGAGGATATGGTCCGAGGAGAGTGATGAGGCTCTGAGGGATTGTTTTGACACAACCGCATGGGAAGTTCTGCAGGATTCTTATGGGGAAGATATAGAAGGACTCTCACACACATTAATTTTGTGTGGACAACACAGTACCCACAAAAGTGGTGAGGTGCTTCTCCAATAACAAACCATGGATTAACTCTGATATAAAAACACTACTAAGGAGAAAAAGATGGCATTCAGGACAAGAGATAAGGAGGGGTTGAGGGAAGTACAAAAGGAGCTGAGGCATCAAATTAGGCAGGGAAAATCCAGTTATAAAGAAAAATGGAAAAGCAAATGGAAAGAAAAGACATAAGGGGGGTCTGGGAGGGGCTTAAGTCAATTTCGGGTCATAAACAGTCTGTCTGCCAGATTGAGGCAGATGTTAACTGGCTAATGAACTAAACCTATTCTTCAACAGATTTGATCACACACCAGCTCCTCCCACCCCAGTATGTCCTTCAGCTCCCCCCACCACAATGACTTCTCCCCATGCGGCCACTCCCAACAGACCAGTAAATCCAGAAATCCATCTTTATCTGGCCACAGTCTGACCTCACACGGGCCCAGGTGAGGAAGGAGATGAAAAGATCAAGGCGAGGAAAGCCGGAGGGCCAGATGACACAGTGCAAGGCTAATTAAGACTTGTGGGGACCAGCTGTGTGGTATAATTACATATATGTATAATATGAGCCTGAGGCAGGAAATAGTCCCTGAATTATGGAAATCTTCTTGTGTGGTACCAGTTCCAAAGAAACCCCACCCTATGGACCTCAACGACACAGACCTGTAGCACTGACATCCCACCTGATGAAGATCTTGGAGAGATTGGTTCTCACACATCCCTGCCCTCTAGTGAGCCCCGCTATGGACCCACTCCAGTTTGCTTATCGGCCGGGCATTGGGGTAGATGATGCCATCATCCATCTTCTGCACAGGGCTCTGTCTCACCTGGAGAAACCAGGGAACACAGTGAGAATAATGTTCTTTGACTTCTCCAGTGCTTTTAACACCATACAGCCCAGGTTATTGAGGGACAAGCTGGGCCTTGCTGGAGTGGACCACCACCTCTCCAACTGGATCCTAGACTACCTCACAAATCGACCTCAATACGGAGAGCCCGAGACTGTGTGTCAGGACAGTGATCTGTAAACGGGGGCACCCAGGGTACGGTCTCGCCCCTTCCTCTTCACACTGTACACTGCAGATTTTAGGTGCAACTCATCCAGCTGCTACCTACAGAAGTATTCTGACGACTCTGCAATAGTGGGTCTCATCACAGATGATGATGACAGGGAGTACAGAGAACTGAACCGGGATTTTGTGGACTGGTGCCACCGGAACCACCTGAAGATTAACGCGGGGAAGACCAAGGAGATGGTGGTGGACTTCCGCAAAGGCAGAAGCCCCCTAAACCAGTGGACATCCTGGGGACGGGCATCGAGATTGTGAACACCTATAAGTACCTGGGTTTGCTCCTAATAATAAGCTGGACTGGGCAGATCATATGGAGGCCCTGACAGGAAGGGCCACAGCAGGCTCTACCTGCTTAGGAAGCTGAGAGCCTTGGAACCGGGGGCACTCTCAGAACTTTCTTCAACTCGGTAGTGGCATCAGCCATCTTCTTTGGAGTGGCCTGCTGGGGGAGCAGTATATCAACCAGGGACAGAAATAAACTGACAAGCTGATTAGAAGGGCCAGCTCTGTCCTGGGGAGCCCACTGGACCCAGTGCAGGTGGTGGGTGACAGAAGGATACTGTCCGTGGTGAGCCCAGCAGAAGAAGAAGTCCCACCCATGCATGAGACTGGATCGCGCTGAGCAGTACGTCAGTGACCGACTGCTCCACCCTAGGTGTGAGAAGGAGCGCTATCGGAAGTCTTTCCTCCCCACCGCGGTTAGGCTGTACAACCAACACCGACCTAAGCGGAGATCATACACACAGAGAACTGAAAATACTCTCTGCCTGTTAAATCCCCCCCCCCCCGCTACGCCCTATCTGTCTGTCTGCTATCAATGTAATCCTCCTACCTTGGAATATCCTGTACATGTTGTATTTGTATTTGTATCTTTTTATCTTTGCTGCTGTAACACACTGAATTTCCCATTGTGGGACTATTAAAGGACTATTATTATTATTATTATTATTATTATTACCATCAGGGCCCTTCCGACCAATACCACACCGGCTCAGAGAGGAGAGGTCCCCTCTCCAACTGGAAGTGCTACGGGGAAAACAACTACTACCACCACCATCCGGTGGGGCTGGAGTGTATGGTGAATGTGCTCGGCCTAGTAGGTGGCACATCCTCTGCCACTACAACTCCCATTCTTCGGTCTCCTCCCTCTGGGTTGTGGCACTGACCCATAGAATAAAAGTAATATGTTACTTATGCTAAAAATGTAAAATGTTGAAAAGCAATGCTAGAATTGGTGCTTCCTTTAATACCCCCAGAAACAGTTAAGAAAATTTAGTCAATAAATTCTAGGCAAAAAAACAAGCCTTCATATGACTACACCAAGGGAAATAAAAATGTTATAGTTTGAACAATGCGACAACAAACAACCCATAAATTGGAACATCTTTGTAAGGGAGTTGCCAGTTGAGCAATTCCCCAGTGCTGCTGCAGAACCCTGGGGGAATGGCATAACAAGACAGTGGACCCTAAGCTGAAAACCTCCCACTGTCCCTGGCTAACTTGCCCGATCTGTCCTAGGCGACAGCCAGCAACCAGTTGACAGTCCCTTCCTAATATAGGTGACAACACAGAACGCAGACAGGACAAACAACAACAAAGGGAGGTCAGCTAGCCAAGGGGTCGTTAACAGTTGAGCAATGCAGTACAAAATCACAATCCAAAAGGATAGTCACAGACAAAGCCGGAGATCAGAAATAGGAATACAGGTAACAAAACAGCACGGAGTAAAGGCAGGTACGCAGAAGCAATAGCAAGCGCTAATGTGACTGTGAGCAAGGAATAAATAGGAAGGAAAAACCCGCCCCAGACTTGATAGGACGATAGGCTGTCAATCACACAGATAAGGCTAAAATTAACTATTAGTAGAGCAGAGGAAAACCAAGGGGAAGGAGACAGGTGTGGCAGAAAATCAATTACATAGTCTAACACAGTGTTCAGACTGAGCAACAAGAATCTTAAACAAGGAATCAAACTGAACACACCTGCGCCGCTGCGTGCGGGCGGAGGGTGGTGGAGAGACCTGAACAAGCAGAGACGTTACAATCCTTTAGGACAAAGCTAGCTGTGGCATGAAGGGGATTGAATAAGCTGTAGAAACATATATTTATTATTTATTTATTATGCTTACTTATATAGCACCATCATATTCTGCAGCGCTTTACAGACATTGACAGTCACTGTCCCATATGGGGCTCACAATCTACATTCCCTATCAGTATATCTTTGGAGTGTGGGAGGAAACCAGAGTACCCGGAGAAAACCCACGGGGAGAACATACAAGCTCCTTGCAGATGTTGTCTCTGGCAGGATTCGAATCCAGGACTCCAGCGCTACAAGGCTGCAGTGCTAACCACTGAGCCACCATGCTGCCCCAATATATCTATTGGTGCACCAAATGTTCTCCGCACAGCTTAGATATTCACTTTTCACCATCCACTGTAAATTAACATCTGGAAAAAATTCCTCAATACGCACTTTGATAAATTCCTTGAGTTGTTCAGTTTCCAAAACAGTGTCCCTTCCCAGGGATTCCACTTCACTGACACCTCAGGGGTTCTGCAAAGGCAACACGATGTCCAAAAACCAAATCATCTAAATCTGCACTCTAAAAGCAAAATAGCACTCCTTCCTTTTTGCGCCTTGTGTGCTCAAACAACAGTTTATGATAAATAAATAAACATTGATAACCCACTTAACAATGTCATATACAGTGGGGAAAAAAAGGATTTAGTCAGCCACCAATTTTGCAAGTTCTCCCACTTAAAAAGATGAGAGAGGCCTGTAATTGACATCATAGGTAGACCTCAGCTATGAGAGACAAAATGAGAAAACAAATCCAGAAAATCACATTGTCTGATTTTTAAACAATTTATTTACAAATTATGGTGGAAAATAAGTATTTAGTCAATAACAAAAGTTCATCTCAATACTTTGTTATATATCCTTTGTTGGCAATGACAGAGGTCAAACGTTTTCTGTAAGTCTTCACAAGGTTGGCACACACTGTTGCTGGTATGTTGGCCCATTCCTCCATGCAGATCTCCTCTAGAGCAGTGATGTTTTGGGGCTGTCACTGGGCAACACGGACTTTCAACTCCCTCCAAAGGTTTTCTATGGCTAGGCCACTCCAAGACCTTGAAATGCTTCTTACCAAGCCACTCCTTCGTTGCCCTAGCGGTGTGCTTGGGATCATTGTCATGCTGAAAGACCCACCCACGTTTCATCTTCAATGCCCTTGCTGATGGAAGGAGGTTTGCACTCAAAATCTCACGATACATGGCCCCATTCATTCTTTCATGTACACGGATCAGTCGTCCTGGTCCCTTTGCAGAGAAACAGTCCCAAAGCATGATGTTGCCAACCCCATACTTCACAGTAGGTATGGTGTTCTTCGGATGCAACTCAGCATTCAATCTCCTCCAAACACGTCGAGTTGTGTTTCTACCAAACAGTTCTACTTTGGTTTCATCTGACCATATGACATTCTCCCAATACTCTTCTGGAACATCCAAATGCTCTTTAGCAAACTTCAGACAGGCCTGGATATGTACTGGCTTAAGCAGGGGGACACGTCTGGCACTGCAGGATCTGAGTCCCTGGCGGCGTAGTGTGTTACTGATGGTAGCCTTTGTTACATTAGTCCCAGCTTTCTGCAGGTCATTCACTAGGTCCCCCGTGTGGTTCTGGAATTTTTGCTCACCGTTCTTGTGATTATTTTGACTCCACGGGGTGAGATCTTACGTGGAGCCCCTGATGGAGGGAGATTATCAGTGGTCTTGTATGTCTTCCATTTTCTAATTATTGCTCCCACAGTTGATTTCTTCACACCAAGCTGCTTACCTATTGCAGATTCAGTCATCCCAGCCTAGTGCAGGTCTACAATTTTGTTTCTGGTGTCCTTCCACAGCTCTTTGGTCTTCACCATAGTGGAGTTTGGAGTGTGACTGTTTGAGGTTGTGGACAGGTGTCTTTTATACTGATAACAATGTCAAACAGGAGCCATTACTACAGGTAATGAGTGGAGGACAGAGGAGCCTCTTAAAGAAGAAGTTACAGGTCTGTGAGAGCCAGAAATCTTGCTTGTTTGTAGGTGACCAAATACTTATTTTCCACCATAATTTGCAAATAAATTCTTAAAAAATCAGACAATGTGATTTTCTGGATTTGTTTTCTCATTTTATCTCTCATAGTTGAGGTCTACCTATGATGTCAATTACAGGCCGGTCTCATCTTTTTAAGTGGGAGAACTTGCACAATTGGTGGCTGACTAAATACTTTTTTTTCCCCACTGTAATTTGTAGTGCAGTCCATTTGCAGTTTTGGTATCAGTATCTGTACAATAGTGCCAGCTATAATGCACTCAGAACAGAACCAGTTGCAATGGCTACAATACCCCTCAAATTTTACTAATACGCTTACTGGTACTTGGTAATATACTCCTTGAACGCTAATAGGAAAATATAACATATAATGAGCCAGTTAGCTGCAATTCACATTTAAAAACCTGCGTGTGCGCTAGACATTGCAAAAAAAGGAAAATGTTTGCCAGTTGAAGTCACCTGTGAAACTTAGTCACTGCCCTCACAGACAAGTACTAAGATTAGACTCTAGTTAACTATTGAAAAACACTGAATTACAGGAGTAGTCCATGTTTTATTTATGTTTAGGTTCCATTTTACAGCTGATTGATGGTTATTGCCAAAAACAAAATAGGGGACCTCAAAGTGTGTGTGGTACTAGTAAATAATGTACACATAACATCAGATATTGATAGGTCATCAATATCAGATTGGTGGGGGTCCAACATCTGGCACCCCCACGGATCAGCCTCGGTACTACAAAGTGTACTGAACCGGAAGCAAGCAACTCTGTATGCTGTGTAGTGGCCATAGAGGGGTACTGCAGTTAACTTTCATTCACTTAAATTTTCCTCACAATGGTTGCTCTCCCTAAACCCCCCCATCCCCGTGCCCTGATTGGGGATGCTGATTCATTGTCATGTCAGATGGAGGCCTAATCAAGTATCCCTGTTCTGCCATCATTGTCCTTCTATTAGGTCCTGCCTCTGGAACCTAAAGGTGTCGCAGTTATGCTGACAACCATAATACACTACAATAAATTGCTATTGAAGTGCATTATATCAGCGATAGAAAGATCACATAGTCTACTAGTGGGACTAAAGATTAGTAAAATGTGTAAAATAATTATTCCAAAATGACCTTTTTTCCTTTAGTTATTCCATATGGTGAACATTTAAAACAAAATCTAAAAATTAACTCAACTAGCTCTTTTTACACAAAAATTCAAAAGTTGCAGCTTTTATGTTTAATCAAGTTTTATTAGGATTTTTCAAATATATAACATCAAAGGGAAGCAACAAAATGAAACAAAGGGTGAAACATGGTATAAAACAGAAAACTGTTTAACATCTTATAAGGAAAAAATGCAAGGCTGATTAGGGCCACAGGCCCAGAGAACTAAACAGGCCAAGAAGGTACAGTCCAGGCTCTTGCAATAATACAATAGACTGGAGAGGGAAAGGCCTGAAGCCGTTAGAGAGAACCCCACGGAAGCCACTTCTCCGAAGGGAGCAGGTGTGGGCAGGATTAGGGAACAAGGAGACCCAGAGAGGGGGGGAGACAACAGAGGGAAGAAACGGAAGGAGCGAAGGAGGGACAACAATCCAGAATGTAGGATCAGAAGTGCATCCAGAAAAGTGTTTTTATTGTATGAAAACATTAAAAAAACAACAATTTTTTTTCAGCATAAAGATGCAGTTCATCCAGAGTGATCATGGGCCTCTTGGCTGCATCTCTGATCAGTCTTCTCCTTGTTTGAAATGAAAGTTTAGAGGGACGGCCGGGTCTTGGTAGATTTGCAGTGGTCTGATACTCCTTCCATTTCAATATGATCACTTGCACAGTGCTCCATCGGATGTTTAAAGTTTGGGAAATCTTTTTGTATCCAAATCCGGCTTTAAACTTCTCTACAACAGTATCACGGACCTGCCTGGTGTGTTCCTTGGTCTTCATAATGCTCTCTGCGCTTTAAACAGAACCCTGAGACTATCACAGAGCAGGTGCATTTATACGGAGACTTGATTACACACATGTGGATTATATTTATTATCATCAGTCATTTAGGACAACATTGGATCATTCAGAGATCCTCACTGAACTTCTGGAGTGAGTTTGCTGCACTGAAAGTAAAGGGGCCAAATAATATTGCACGCCCCACTTTTCAGTTTTTTATTTTTTACAAAAGTTTAAAATAACCAATAAATTTCGTTCCACTTTACAATTGTGTCCCACTTGTTGTTGATTCTTCACCAAAAAATAAAAATTTTATAGCATTATGTTTGAAGCCTGAAATGTGGCAAAAGGTTGAAAAGTTCAAGGGGGCCGAATACTTTCGCAAGGCACTGTTATATATATATATACAGTATATATACAGCTACTTAATTCCATTATGTGTGTATCTGTGCACATGCATGTGCACATTTGTATGCACATGTGTGTATAGACTTATATATGTGTGTGCATTTTTTTTTATATATATGTGCACAATTTTTATCTTTTAGTCTTTCTTCATTACAGTAGTTATTATTACTATTCATTATTGTTATGTTATTTTATTCAGTACTGTATGAACTGGAAAAAAGGGTATCTACCCAGAAACGTGTCGTGTTTTAATACCAATAAAGGAAAATTCTTCTGAATTAATCTGACATTGACTTATTGACGAGAGAGCGCAGTTTGCCCATCCTTTTCCCCCTGGGTTCCGAAACCCTTATATTTCCTGTACCAAGACGTCCAGTTTGCCGTTGACGTAGATGGAGCCCACTGCCACTCTCACCTGTATTGGCTAACCAAACCTGCTATTACTGTTGTTGTGACGTATTCACAACACCATCAGGTGAGAGACCAACTGGTCACATTATAAATCTTCTCTTTCAACTTACCCTCTATAAGGATCTACACTATTGTGCTGCTCTGTGTTTGCTTTTTTCTTTTATATGAGCATCTCTTCTTCCGCTCTCTGGCATATTCTTGCCCCATGATACAGATGCCACTACTGCTTTCTATAATACCACCATAACTTCAGCCCTTCATCCCCCTTTCACACACACCAGAGCTCAACCGATCAATAGGCAACCCTGGCACACGGTCCTTATAAAAAAGCTGAAACGTGCTTCACAGGTTGCAGAACGACTCTGGAAGAAAAGCCACTCCCGGGAGGACTTCATCAGGTATAAAGAGGCAGTTCTCAACTTCAGGTATGAACTCACCTCTGTAAAACAGGTCTACTTCACCACACTCATATCTTCCCTATCCCACAACCCCAAACAGTTATTCAATACCTTCAACTCCCTGCTCCATCCTCCTGTGCCCCCTCCAACATCACTTATCTCAGCTGAAGACTTTGCCATTTATTTCAAAAACAAAATTGACACCATCAGAGACAGTCTCACCCTACACCTCCCACAACCACTCTACCCAACTGTTAGGTGCTCTTCATCTTTAATCTGTTTCTCCACCATCACCAATGAAAAACTTTCCACCCTAATTTCAAAATTCTACCTCACCACCTGTGCATTCGACCCGATCCAGTCGCACTTCACCCCCAACCTCACTGAAGTCTTTACTCCTGCCCTAACCCATCTCGTCAACCTATCTCTAGCCAGAGGTTCCTTCCCTTCCTCCTTAAAACACGCCACTGTCACACCTATTCTTAAGAAACCATCCCTCAGCCCGTCCACTCCAGCCAAATATCACCATCTTGTTGATCCCGTATACTTTAAAATTGCTTGAACAACATGTCCACTCTGAACTATCCTCCTATCTCTCATCCATCTTAGTCTTTGACAGATTACAGTCAGGCTTCTGACCCCATTACTCCACAGAAACTGCAATAACAAAAGTCATGAACTACCTAACTGCCAAAGCCAAGCGACACTACTCTGTCCTCTTCCTCCTTAACCTTTCCTCAGCCTTCGACAGAGTCCAACACTCTTGTTACAAACTCTCTCATTCCTTGCCATCACAGACTTGGACCTTTCCTGGATCTCCTAATACTTCGCCAGCGGCACATTCAGCATCTCCCACTCGTACACCACCTCCTCACTGTAACCTCTTTCTGTAGGTCTTCCTCAAGGGTTCCTAGGACCCCTCCTGTTCTCCATCTACACCCTCGGCCTTGGCCAACCCATAGAATCTCACGGTTTTCAATACCATTGCTACACTGACGACATTCAAATATTACCGCTCTGACCTATCCTTCAAGCCACACATCCAAAACCTCAACACCTCCAACTCAAGAACATCCAACGAATCGCTTAATCCACCTCTCCCCCCATTCTTCATCGGCTGCTCCCTTCTGCCAATCCCTTCACTGGCTATCTGTTGCCCAGTGAATAGAGTTCAAAATGTTAACGCTGAAATATGAAGCCATCCACAACCTGTCCCCTCCATACATCTCTGACCTAGTCTCCTGCTACCTACCCACACGTAAACTCCCATCCTCTCAAGACCTCCTACTATGTACTTTCTTATCCGCTCTTCTCACAACCGTCTCCAAAGCTTCTCCCATACATTCCCCATACTCTGGAACTCACTACCACAACACATAAGACTGTCCCCCACAATCACAAGCTTCAAGAAAACCTTGAAGACTCACCTATTCAGGAAGGCCTACAACCTCCAGTAACACTACTGCCATCACAAAACAATCTCAACATCCTCTACCCTCACCTACATTCTCTCTCCCTCTTCTTTCATAGATTGTAAGTCCTTGCAGGCAGGGCCCTCAATCCCACTGTGTCAGTTGGTAACTGTTATTATTGTACTTGTTTTATATATTTTGTGTACTTTATGTAAACCCTTAAAATGTACAGCACCATGGAAATAATGGTGCTCTATTAATGAATAATAATAAATAAATAAATAAACTACACCCCATGGGGAATTTGTCAAGAGGTGTACTGAGCATTTGTTTCTTTAACATTAATAATTTTATTGAAGTTTTATTTAAGAACAAAAAACAAATCAAAGTTTCAACTGAGGTGGTACATAGGAGTGGACAAGGGAAAGGAGGGGAAGAGAGTGCAGAATAAGGAGCATCAAGTGGGCAACAGGGAACAGCCTGGGGGAGAATACAAAGGCTCTGTCGCAGAAGAGTCAAACAATAAATCCAATAACAAAAACAAAGTTAAATATGAATCATGTCAGTAAAATATAAAGCAAGAAAAGAACAGGGGGGAAAGTAAGGTTAAGAAGACACAGAGGGGAAGGCAGACTGGAACTCAGCAGAGTAATAAAAGTGATTCCATAGGAGCCACGTTTGTTGGTGGGCTCTATCGTCTTGTTTCAATTCCGCAAGCAAGTTTTCCATGCTACGGATGCGTAAGACCTCCTGAAGCCAAGGCAACAGAGAGGGTGGCATCAGGGATTTCCACAATCTAGGGATAATGGACCTCGCTGCTACCATTAGGAAGCCTATTAGCTTACGTGTATGCTTCTTGAACTTAGGTGGGAAGATGGAAAGGAGGAGGGAGCAGGGTCATCGTCCAGAGTGATGCCAGTGACTGTCTGAATAATGCAACAGACCTCTGACCAAAAAGGGCGAAGGAGTGTACATTACCGCCAGTAGTGTACTGAGCTTTTTTATCCCTCAAGTGTTGCAGTCATTTATTTTACAGAAAGTAATACGCAGCTGAAGTGAAATGTGAAAATTGCAGAAATACCCCATTTCAATGCATAATGTCTTGTGCCCAGCTTGTGTCAACACAGACAAACCATCCAGATCTGTTGTACCCAGGATAACCTGATTTTTGAGTGCGTCAATTTGTTGACACAAGCTGGGCACAACACATTGGGTATTGAAATGGTGTATTTCTGGCAAAAATTTAAATTTTCACTTTTCCGCTGAACCTTCATTTATAGTTTCTATGTGGTCATATTTTGGGGGTTAGTTTTTTTTTTTATTATTTTACCTCAAAGGCTCTGCAATTGCTCTACAATTGCCGACCTACCTCAGGGCCACATGTAGGGTATTTCTAAAATCAGGAAACAGTGCATAATAACTATCATCTGTAGTACCAGCTGCACCTCGGCCACCTGCAGCACACCTTCCGTTGGATGGGTTGCCAAGAGCTGGTGAGTCTGGCCTGTTCTGACTCAATAGCTTGGCTGCAAGTGTGAGGTTGTGAGAGTGTCCTGTAGTCTCTATGCTAACCAGCAATTTACACCAAGATATTTATCAGATAGTGTTCAACTCAACTGAGGAGGTGTAGATAAGATTCCAGATGCTTTAATCCAGGTAAATCTTGTAGAACCTCATACAGCCGTAGGTGAAAAATGATGAAATACCAGGAGCTGAGCAGACATGTTGCTTACAAAGAAGTGAAACTAAACTGAGAGAGAGAGAGGAGGAGCTACAGCATCACAACTAAGGATACAGAGAGAGAGAGGGGACAAACTACAAAGACACAGTATCACAGATACATGTCAGTGAATTAAACCAAGTCCTGGGACATGACACTCCCCGCCTGAAATCTTTAGATTTCACTGAAAACAAACATTAATAATGTCCTGAAATGTCCATAAAGTCCTCTTCAAGCCTGAAAAACAAAAAAGAAACATGCACAACAAACCATAATCAACAGTTAGTTCAAATAAACCAATCTTCAGATCGGGAAGCCGCAATTTGCCAACACCTCCACCGACCCACACTGTAATCCACAAGAATATGTTAGAAATACGACACGGTTTTAGTTCATGGAAGGAAGCTCCCCGCCATGAGCTGTGAATGGTGTCCTTATCTTCTTTTATGTGACGTCTCCTCTTGGAAGAAGAAGCACCAGTTCATTGATTGGGCGGAAGAAAACTCGCACTGAGCCTCCCTTGGTTACCTTGACCTTCTCATGGTAATGTCGGATCAGCAGAGCAGAAAGGTAGTGTCCACCTGGAATGATCACTGGGTTCTGTTCCTTGCTACACAAGTCAGACTTTCCAATCCGGCCGCCCACTCTCAATAATTCGTGGTGGTCGATTACGGGGTTTAGTTTGTAAAGTGCACTGTTTCTGGACAGATCGATGCTCTGTGAGATACTGTCAATCTCTTGATGATATACCTCTTGTTGAACACTCCAGATGATAACTTGCTCAGCGTGTTCAATGTCCGCTGCGGTAGGGTGTTTCATACACATATGCCAGCCATGACACTCCGTTGATCTGTCCTTCGCAAAGCACTGAGCGATGTGAAACAGTCGGGCGACAGCTCTCACAATGGATGACCAGGTTGAGAAACGTTCAAAGCGATGTGGCTCCAGCTTCGCCTTTGGAATCACAGAAGTGTAGAGTGTGGAGGTCATAGACCTGATTTCCTTGTCAGACTCGAGATCCACTAAATCGTAGACAGCATTGTTAGGAGTCAAGCAGGGATCTTCATACAGGAAACTTGGAGGCGACAGCCACATATGATCTAAAAGGTGCGCTGTCGGTGCAGGCCTTGTACCACGGTCAGCTGGGTTAAGTTGTGTGGAGACGTAATGCCACTGATCAGGGGCAGAGAAACTTCGGATACGTTCCACTCTGTTTCCAACATACACATAAAATTGTCTTGTTTGATTGTGTATATAGCCAAGGACAACTCTGCTATCAGTGTAGAATGTAAATGAATCAATGGCGATGTCCATTTCATCTCTTATTGCTTCAGCAATTTCTACTGCAAGCACAGCTGCACAAAGTTCGAGTCGCGGAATGGAGTGTGCAGGTTTTGGGGTCAGTTTGGCCTTACCTAGAACAAATCCACAGTGTAGCTCATGATTGGCTCCGAATGTCCTCAGATAGGCCACTGCAGCTATAGCGTCCACTGACGCATCAGAGAAGATGTGGATTTCCTTCCTTACTGCCGCTGAAAGGGAGCTGGGTACATAACAACGTGGAACCTGGAGTTGTTCCAATACTTGCAAAGAGGTTTTCCATTTTTCCCACCTTTGTTGTTTCTTAGCAGGCAGTGGAGTGTCCCAGTCCATGTTCTCAGTGGTAAGCTGTCTTAGTAGTAGCTTGCCTTGAATGGTGATGGGAGCAATGAAACCAAGAGGATCATAAATGCTGTTCACAACAGATAAAACTCCTCGTTTGGTGAAAGGTTTGTCACAAGAAGACACTTGGAATGTGAACGTGTCTTGTTCAGTGTTCCATAGCAGTCCTAGGCTGCGTTGCATAGGAGGAGTATCAGAACTGAGATCAAGATCCTTCAAGTTGATTGCATGATCATCAGAGGGAAATGCCTTCATTACTTCCATATTGTTGGAGATGATCTTGTGAAGTCTGAGGTTAGCTACAGATAGCATTTCCTGTGTTCTAGAGAGGAGATCGATCACTTCTTCACTTGCAGGTAAGGATTTAAGACCATCATCAACATAGAAGTTCCTCTCAACAAACTGACGAGCATCAAAGCCATACTCTTTCTCACCTTCATGGGCGGTCCTTCTCAGTCCATAGATCGCTACTGCAGGAGATGGGCTATTGCCAAAGACATGTACCTTCATCCGGTAATCTATGACTTCATTGTTGACATCATTGTCCTTATGCCATAGGAACCTGAGATAGTTTCTGTCATCATCCTTAACAATGAAGCAATGAAACATCTGTTGGATGTCGGCCATCACTGCAACTGGTTCCTGTCTGAAATGGATTAAGACTCCTATGAGGCTGTTGTTTAGGTTAGGACCAGTGAGGAGCAGGTTGTTGAGAGAGACGCCTTCATACTGAGCACTAGAATCGAACACGACCCTGATTTGGTCAGGTTTGCGAGGGTGATACACGCCAAATGATGGAAGGTACCAGCATTCTTCTCCTTCCTTTAGTGGAGGTGCAGGTTCTGCATGATCTCTCTCAAATACCTTCTGCATGAAACCTACAAAGTGTTTCTCCATCTCTGGTTTCCTCTTGAGGGTACGTTTTAAAGAGGAAAATCTAGAAACTGCTTGCTTCAGATTGTTTGGTAGTTTTGATCTTGGGGAGCGGAAAGGTAAGGGTGCTACCCAGCTGTTGGAATCATCTTGAATGAATTCCTTGTCCATAAGTTTGAGAAATTCTTTATCAGCTATAGCCGGTGCCAGCTTGTTGTCATCACTTGTTGTATTGAACACTGTTAATCCAAGGGTGTCGTCCCCAGGCAGGAAAGTATTCACATTGTCTCGGTGATTATGCAGCCACTTACTGTTGCTTATCTTCTCTTTCACTTGGTAGTGATGTGGACATGGCTGAAAACAAGTGCTGCGACCATTTGGTAACATATGGGTCTTAAATGAAGAAATATTGGTGGGCCTTTTCATCCTACCTATGCAGACGTTGCCAATGATAACCCATCCTAGATTGAGGCGCTGGGCAAATGGTGCATCATGTGATCCATTAATTTGCTGGCGTATTTTGTGCAGTCTGAGAATGTCTCTACCTAGCAGAACTAGAATGTCTGCATTTTTGTCAAGGGATGGTATTTCACTGGCTATAGCCCTTAGATGAGGGTGCTGGAAAGCCGCCTCTGGTGTGGGTATCTCTTCTCTGTTTGATGGTATCTGGTTGCACTCAACAAGTGTGGGCAAAAGTATCTCCAGATTGCCCTTGAGAGAAGCTATTACAAGACCACTGGCCCTTCTTCCAGAAACCTCTGATATGCCACTACAAGTCCCCAAGGTATACGGATAAGTATCACCCTTTAAGTTAAACAGATCAAAGAGTTCTGACCTTGCAAGTGAGTGGTTGCTCTGGTCGTCCAAGATGGCGTACACCCTCAGAGCCCTTTCTGGTTGGCCCTTGGGGTATATATTGACTAGGCATATCCTTGCACAGGACTTGTCACAAAGGTCTTCTCCGCAGACTTCTGTACATGAGGAAGATACTGTGGTAGTATTTGCTGATTGATCTGTGTTCTCCCCGCCATGCTTAGTTGGGGGAGGGGAACCTCTAGGTGGTGTGGCACTAGGCTGGGCTGGATGAAGAGCTTGTACATGGTCCTCACTGCCACACTCTATACACTTAATAGCAATTTTACAGTCTCTAGCAACATGTTCA
This sequence comes from Leptodactylus fallax, assembly GCA_947044405.1. Classification (NCBI taxonomy): domain Eukaryota; kingdom Metazoa; phylum Chordata; class Amphibia; order Anura; family Leptodactylidae; genus Leptodactylus; species Leptodactylus fallax. Next base: position 686,341 of record CAMRHE010000488.1, read on the forward strand.
GTAGAGGAACAACATTTGAAACATATCCCTAGTTTCTTTAGAAGCTCTCTACGTTCCTGGATTGGTTTCCTCCTGAAGCCAATACACTTCTTGAGGGGATGAGGCTTCTTGTGAATAGGACACAGACGGTTAGGATTTTCTACCTTTTCGTCTTGGTTGTTGTTGCAACTGCTTTCTTCTGGTGCTGATGTAGGTGTAGGAAGAATATCAATCTTTTTCACTGAAACTGGGCCTCTGCGGTTTCTGTAGTTAGAATGTGAGCTGTCATACTTAATAGGAGGTGAACCAGGAACACTGGGATCCCCATAGGAAAAGCTTGGGTCATTCTTGGATTCTGCAATGTTCTTGATAAACTCACAGAAGTAGGAAAATGGAGGAAAGGAGACTTGATTCTCATTTTTGTATCTTGACCCAACTGTGGTCCACCTTTCTTGAATATTATATGGCAACTTGGAGACTATCGGGTTTACCCCACGAGCAGTGTCCAGGTAACTGAGGCCCGGTAGGAGAGTGTCCACCTTAGCCAGTAGGAGCTCCATGAGTAGGTCACTAAGTTCTTGAAATTTCTGATGACCCTTACCAGATATCTTTGGAAACCCTTGCAACCGTTTGAACAGAGCATTCTTTATTGCTTCAGGACTGCCATAGGTTTTCTCCAGTCTTTCCCAAGCAGCGGTAAGGCCTCCTATGGGGTTGTAAATGTGGACGGATCTGAGTCTTTTAGCACGTTCTGTGGACTGTGGGCCAAGCCACCGGATAAGCAAATCTAATTCTTCAGCTGCAGTAATGCCAAGGTCACTAATTGCAGTTTTGAAGGCACATTTCCAGTCTCTGTAGTTCTCAGGTTGGTCATCGAACCTTGTGAGTCCAGTCTTAGTAAGCTCACGGCGAACCATGTACCTTGCAAACTCTGACATGTCTGTTCTCTCTGACTTTAAATATTGAGTTGCTGGCTGAGTAGCGGTGATTACGTTGTTAGTGGGGTTCTGGTTAACAGAGGTAGGTAGTAATGGGGCTGCGTAGGCATTCAGCCTAGGAGCTTGCTTAAAGTCCATAGGTTTAGCCACATATGGATTTGAAACTGGACCGTTGCTTGCAGTCTGGTGGTATGGTGGCACATTAGTGTTTACCTGAGTATCAGTATATTGCATTTGCTGAGGTGCAAGGCTTTGGGAATCCATGAAGGAAGAAGAAACTGGATGCTGGACAGGCAGGGCATTGTACTGACCTTGAATGCGGTGTGCTGCAGAAGATACTGTGCCCTGTTGCTCTGGAGAAATGTTGTCCCTGACAGGAACATTTGTGGCAAATAGGGATTCACTGCTTTGGCTTAGTACATAGTCTCTTGTGCGCTTGAGGGGATCCTCTGCTTCCACATCACACAAACTGGTGCTGTCGCTTTCACTTCCACTGATGGCCTGTTCTAAAATGCTTAACCTTGCCATGGCTGCAGCGTGCTCATACTGTTTCTCTAGAACCTCTAGTTCTGCCCTTTTTTGAGCTGCATTAGCTTCCATTTCTGCTTTCTGTTGAGCTGCCTTAGCTTCCATCGCTGCTTTCTGTTGAGCTACCTTAGCTTCCATCGCTGCTGCATTAGCTTCCATCTCTGCTTTCTGTTGTGCAAAGGCTGCCTGTATCTTAGTAGCTTCCGCCTCTGCACGTGCTTTTATAAGTTGCTCACTGAGTGTGGAAGATTTTGAGGAACGTGACTTAGATGTACGCTTTGAACGCTTGGTAGACTCAGAAACATGGGATGCCATTTCCTGCAGTTGCGCAATTCTTGCCTCTGTCCTTAACTTAGTTTCATGTACTAAGCTTTCTCGTTCTGAATTGAGATGCTGGAAGCTTTGCAATTCAGCTAAAGAATCGTCTGTATGAAGTTTTCTCAATATGCTTTCATAGTCCTCAGCTTTCATTTTATAATGTCCATGCATAGCACAAAGCTGTCGCAGAGCTCCCTCTAGTGGTGATACATGGTATGCAGGCAAGCACATGGCAGATATCTTAGTCTGTATTTTCTGCCACCATTTTGAGAGTTCACAGGAAAGTTCACGCTTTAAACCTTCTAGATTGTCTCTAACCTTCCATGTAGGTTTAATTGAGTGTCTAGCCTTCTCACTGGGCTGCAGACTGAGGTCCATGCTACCTTGTGCTTCAGGGTGCCCTTCAGCCATGATGCAACACAAACAGGATAAATATAACTTTGCTGGAGTGAGATGGCTGCTTGATAGAATCTTCTATGCTGAGGGGGTCTGAGATGCAGATACAACTTACACAATGCTGATTCCTTCTGGCTTCAGGTAACTTGCTGTGACTGACTGTATGTCAGAAGTTGGTGAACTGTCTTATAGCCGTATCTGGCAATCTTTATGCATCATTTTTCACTGTTCTGACTCAATAGCTTGGCTGCAAGTGTGAGGTTGTGAGAGTGTCCTGTAGTCTCTATGCTAACCAGCAATTTACACCAAGATATTTATCAGATAGTGTTCAACTCAACTGAGGAGGTGTAGATAAGATTCCAGATGCTTTAATCCAGGTAAATCTTGTAGAACCTCCTACAGCAGTAGGTGAAAAATGATGAAATACCAGGAGCTGAGCAGACATGTTGCTTACAAAGAAGTGAAACTAAACTGAGAGAGAGAGAGGAGGAGCTACAGCATCACAGCTAAGGATACAGAGAGAGGGGACAAACTACAAAGACACAGTATCACAGATACATGTCAGTGAATTAAACCAAGTTCTGGGACATGACATGGCCTTTGAGCATGGACGTCCTCTGCTGTTAATCCTGATAGTGATTTAGTTAGTGTGCTCAAAGCTGAGCTGTCATAAGTGGACAGGGCAGCGATGAGGAGGTGCTTCTTGGTGGTATTATGATGAAAAATTCAGGTGTCGCATTGCTTTAGGTCCCTTCATCGGTTGGGCAGCTAAGGCAACGGACGTTTAGCTTCAGTTCATCATGGCTCAGACGCAGCCTTGGTTCTTTCCGGGAGTAGAACTAGTTCTGGAAGCTGCAGCCCATAGACCAACAGGAGCATGTTGGCTGTTCAATTACAGGCACTGTTGCTTACCAACCACGTGCAAATTTAGACACGAATGCTCTGCAGAGGGGTGCACTCAGCCTTGCGCTTCTTCCGCAGATCAAGAGTTGTTACCTGGGGACTTCTGGCCAGAACCCCAGTGAACGTGGTCAAGATGTGACGGTGGCATGCACTGTACCCCAGAAAGCAGGAGGCAAGCCTCGTCAGTGATGGTTTTCAGGATGGTTTCTTCATCCCACTTGAGCCAGACGCGACTTTGGTTTTGTTGGATAATATTAAGTCAGTTAGGGAGAACATTGATGTAGCCAGACCAAAAAATTGAAAAAGAGGTTGAATTGAGTAGGATGGTAGGTCCCTTTGAGCAGCCCATCTACCTAATTTGAGCGCCTTCCCTTTTGGCTTACTTCCCAAAAAAGAGGTGGGTAAATTCCACTCGATATTTCACCTATATTTTCCTTATGGGATTTCAAAGTAGGAAGCAGCAGAATATACTTCGTTTGATGTTGCTGTTCGTTTGGTTAAGAAGGCCAGGCAACGTTTCCAATTGTATTCATCTATTGGGTTGTCGTTTGGATGGTTTGTTTCATGTAGATACTTTTTTGCTGATGGGTTGTTTTATTTCGTGTTCCTATTTTGAAACATTTAGTTTGAAGTGGATGGTGTTTGAGACAGGTTTTTCTTCGATCCTACATTATTTGGACAATTTTTTGCTTGTTGGTCCAAAGGATTTTGGGATTTGAGATCAGCTTTGGCAGTCATTCCGGTTGTTGATGGGTAGGATAAGGGTTCTGTTAGCCAAGGACAAGACTGAAGGTCCCTCATTGATTTTGTCTTTTCTAGGAGTGGAAATGGATTCTCAGATGATGGAATTTCAGTTGTCTCACTTGCTTGAGTTAGTGGTTCAGTTAATATGGGTTAAAAAAGTTACACTGCGACAGCTGCAATCATTGTTGGTAGGACCGTTTTAACACATTGGTGGGCCCAGTGCAATGATTTCATAAGTGGGCTGCCCGTTCACCACCACTAAGACATACCTGACCCACCAAAATTATAATGGCCCCCACATAGTATAATTCCTTCTTAGTGGCCCCATACAATATAAGTGGCCATTCCCCCGCAGTTATAAATAGTAGTCCCCCCTTATAAATACTAGTTCACAGGTAACTGCCCCCTTATCAATAATATTTGTAAGGCGGTCATTATTTATAAGCAGGGACTATTATTTAAAAGGGGGGGGCTAAGATTCCTTGCTTATAAATAATAATGCACCCTTATTAATAATAATCCCTGGTTATAAATATTGATCCCTGCTTATAAATAGCAACTCTTATCAGTAATTGTCCCTCCTTATAAATAATAGTCCTCCTTTTTCAGTAATACTTCTCCCTTATAAATAGTTCCCTCTTAGAAATAATAGTCCCCATTAATAGTAATAGTCTCCCCTTATAAATAATAGTAATACCTTATAAATACTTCCCCCTTTTACTGACATGAGGAGGGCATACAGTGACCCAGTGGCAGTGGCATGAGGAGGGCATACAGTGACCCGGTGGCAGTGGCATGAGGAGGGCATACAGTGAACTAAGGGCAGCGGCATGAGGAGGGCATACAGTGACCCGGTGGCAGCGGCATGAGGAGGACACAGAGTAGCAAGACAACATAATGTGGAGTTGGCAGCAGAATGAGGAGGGCATTCAGTGACCCAGTGGCAGCGGCATGAGAAGGGCATACAGTGACCCAGTGGCAGCGGCATGAGAAGGGCATACAGTGACCCAGTGGCAGCAGCATGAGGAGGCCATACAGTGACCCGGTGGCAGCGGCATGAGAAGGCCACAGAGTGGCAAGGCAACATAATGTGGAGTTGACAGCAGCATGAGGAGGCCAAACAGTGACCCAGCAGTGGCAACGGCATGAGGAAGCCATACAGTGACCCAGTGGCAGCAGCATGAGGAGGCCATACAGTGACCCAGTGGCAGCGGCATGAGGAGGGAATACAGTGACCCAGTGGCAACAGCATGAGGAGGCCATACAGTGACCCGGTGGCAGAGGCATGAGGAGGCCATATAGTGACCCGGTGGCAGTGGCATGAGGAGGCCATACAGTGACCCAGTGACAGCGGCATGAGGAGGACAGAGAGTAGCAAGGCGACATAATGTGGAGTTGGCAGCAGCATGAGGAGGCCATAGAGTGACAAGGCGATATAATGTGTAGGTGGCAGCAGCATGAGGCATCAGTCATCAGGCATTGGTGGTTGGAAATCCTGGATGATCCACACCTGATTCATCTTGACAAAGGTCAGTTTCTCCACATTTTGGGTGGACAAGCGAGTTCTCCTTGGGGTAACTATGGCCCCTGCTGTACTAAACACCCGCTCTGATGCCACACTACTGGCCGGGCAGGACAGCTTTTCCAGGGCAAACTTGGCCAGTTGCAACCACAAATCCAGTTTGGCTGCCCAGTAGTCCAGCGGATCTTCGATGACGGGTGGCAGAGTGCACTCCAAGTATGCCATCACCTGCTGGTTCAGGTTCTGCTCTGTGTCTAGCTGCTGATGAGCAGTTTCTTCACTATGCGGGTGAAGAAAGCTGCTCATCAGCGACTCTAGGCTCAGGCTGCTGCTGATGGAGCTGATACTGCTCCTGCCACCCCCCTCCTACGGCTGCCATGGCAGTGCAAGGTGAGCGACCAGTGCCCCCCCGGTCGGACCTGCGAGAGGATGGACGATGGCGCAGATAGGCAGCAGCCAACTTGCTACATAGGATGTCTCTATAGTAGTTCAATTTTTCCTTCCTCTCAGCGGGTGTAACAAAGGCCCACATTTTTGACCTGTAGCGAGGGACTAACATAGCGGAGAGCCAGCAGTGATCCCTCTGCCAAATGGTAACAATTAAGCTGTCACTACGCAAGCAAGTGAGCATGCATCAGGCCATTTGCGCAAGTGACTCGGAGGGACTCTCTGCATCCATCTCCACTGCATACTGCCACAGTGTGTCTGGGTCATTTGCCTTGTCTTCCTCACCTCCCTCTTGCTCTTCCAGCTGCTCCTGCCCCTCCTCTCCTGTCACCTGTGTGAAAAAAAACACCCATTTCGCTACACATTGCTTGTGCTCCAATGTCTGCCTCCTCCTCCTCCAGTTCAGCCCCCACAGGACTCATGTGGCCGTGAGATGTAGGCGCCACATCTCTAGTCCCCTGACCAGCAAGATTTACAAACATCTTTTCCAGGATATGAATCAATGGAATGACGTTGTTCATCCCTTAGTCCTGACGACTGACTAATAAAGTGGCCTCCTCAAAGGGAACGAGCAAACGGCATGTGTCACGCATGAGCTGCCACTGGCTAACATTAAAGTTACACAGGGGATTACCACTGTCCGCTTGGATCATCAGGAAATCGTTTATGACCTTTCTGTGTTCGTACAGTCGGTCCAACATATAGAGGGTTGAATTCCAATGGGTGGAAACATCGCATATCAGCCTATGTTGTGGGAGGCCTTTCTGCCGCTGCAGTTCAAGGAGGGTGTGCTTGGCAGTGTATGAGTAGCTGAAGTGCATGCAAAGTTTCCTTGCCATTTTTAGGATGTCTTGCAGATGGGTGGAACACTTAAGGAAATGCTTGACAACCAGATTGAACATGTGCGCCATGCAGGGCGCATGGCTCAGCCCTCCTTGACGCAGCGCCGATACCATGTTCTTCCCGTTGTTGGTCACCATGGTTCCGATCAGGGCCGGCGTTAGTGGGGGGGCAAACTGGGCAATTGCACAGGGCCCCGTCCCCAAAGGGGCCCCCAGGATCCGGAGCCTGATGACTCCGGATCCCGGAGTCAGGCCCGGCCATATCAATAATAGTAAGGGATCACAGGGCCCCTTTCTGAGATGAGTAAAAATAACAAACATTTTTACTCACCTGTCCTAGGTGTCCGACGTCATCTTCTGGCGTTCCGGACATCACCACTGAGGCCTGGCCGTCACATGGGGCGTGCTAACAGCGTGCCTCTCGTCACCGCTGAGTCCTGTGATTGAGCTTCAGCAGTGACGTCCACAACGTGTGACGTCAGCCGCAAACAAGAGGAAGCTAGAGCTGGCGGGTATAGCGGAGCAGCGCGAGGAGGCCCATTAGAGGTAAGGCAAGGTAAGTATAACTGTTTGTTATTTTCCCTTACCTCCCTCGGGCCTTCGATTATTGTACCCTGGGGTCTGAAGAGACCCCAGAGTATAATATAATAATAAAGGGAGTCTGTAGGGCCACTGGGGAGTATTATACTGGAGGGGGGATAGCATATTATACTGTGTGGGGCCACTGTGGAGCATTATACCTGGGGGGGGGGCCCCTGGGTAGCATACTATACTGTGTGGGGCCACTGTGGAGCATTATGCTTTACAGAGGGGCCCCACACAGTATAATATGCTATCTAGAGGGCCCCTTCCCCAGTAAAATGCTCCACAGTGGCCCCATACAGTATAATATGGTATCCAGAGGGTCCACACAGTATAATATGCTCTTCAGAGGGCCCCCACATTATAATGCTCCACAGAGGCCCCACAGAATATAACATGCTCATCAGAGGGCCTCCTCCCCCAATATAATGCTCCACAGTGGCCCCATACAGTATAATATGCTATCCAGAGGGGCCCCCACAGTATATTATACTGTGTGGGGCCACTGTGGAGCATTATATTGGGGGAGGAGGCTCTCTGTAGAGCATGTTATATTCTATGGGGCCTCTGTGGAGCATTATAATGTGGGGGGGGGACTCTGGATAGCATGTTATATTCTGTGAGGCCACTTTGGAGCATTATACTGGGGTGCCCTCTGGAGAGCATAGTATACTGTTTTGGCCCACTGTGGAGCATTATAGTGGGGGAACCTCTCTGGGCAGTATATTATACTGTATGGAGGGCATTCTGGAGCATGTTATATTGTGTGGGGTCACTGTGGAGCATTATTCTGGGGGGGGCCCATCTGCAGAGCATATTACATTGCGTGGCGCCACTGTGGGGCATTATTCGGGGGGGGAACTAGGGGGCCTGCTGGGGAGCATATTATACTGCATTGGGCCTACTGTGGAGCATTATACTGGGGGATGCTCTGGGGAGCATAATATATTGCAGGGGGGGCACTGTGGAGCATTATACTAGGGGGCCCTCTGGGGAGCATATTATACTCTGGGCTACTGTGGAGCTTTATACTGGGGGGAAGGGGCAGTGTGGGGAGCCTGTTATGCTGTGTGGGTCCACTGTGGAGTGTATTATATTGTGTGGGGCTTCTCGGGCGCATATACTCTGTGGGGCCATTGTAGAGCATTATACTGGGGGAGAATGTGGGGAGCATATTATACTGTTTTGGACCACTGTGGAGCATTATACTGGGGGAACCCTTCTGGGGAGTACAGTCATATGAAAAAGTTTGGGCACCCCTATTAATCTTAATCATTTTTAGTTCTAAATATTTGGGTGTTTGCAACAGCCATTTCAATTTGATATATCTAATAACTGATGGACACAGTAATATTTCAGGATTGAATTGAGGTTTATTGTACTAACAGAAAATGTGTAATATGCATTAAACCAAAATTTGACCGGTGCAAAAGTATGGGCACCTCAACAGAAAAGTGACATTAATATTTAGTAGATCCTCCTTTTGCAAAAATAACAGCCTCTAGTCGCTTCCTGTAGCTTTTAATCAGTTCCTGGATGAAGGTATTTTTGACCATTCCTCTTTACAAAGCAATTCCAGTTCAGCTAAGTTTGATGGTCGCCGAGCATGGACAGCCCGCTTCAAATTATCCCACAGATGTTCAATGATATTCAGGTCTGGGGACTGGGATGGCCATTCCTGAACATTGTAATTGTTCCTCTGCATGAATGCCTGAGTAGATTTGGAGCTGTGTTTTGGATCATTGTCTTGCTGAAATATCCATCCCCGGCGTAACTTCAAATTCGTCACTGATTCTTGTACATTATTCTCAAGAATCTGCTGATACTGAGTTGAATCCATGCGACCCTCAACTTTAACAAGATTCCCCGTGCTGGCATTGGCCACACAGCCCCAAAGCATGATGGAACCTCCACCAAATTTTACAGTGGGTAGCAAGTGTTTTTCTTGGAGTGCTGTGTTTTTTTGACACCACGCATAATGCCTTTTTGTATGAAAAAAGAACTCAATCTTTGTTTCATCAGTCCACAGGACCTTCTTCCAAAATGAAGCTGGCTTGTCCAAATGTGCTTTTGCATACCTCAGGCGACTCTGTTTGTGGCGTGCTTTCAGAAACGGCTTCTTTCGCATCACTCTCCCATACAGCTTCTCCTTGTGCAAAGTGTGCTGTATTGTTGACCGATGCACAGTGACACCATCTGCAGCAAGATGATGCTGCAGCTCTTTGGAGGTGGTCTGTGGATTGTCCTTGACTGTTCTCACCATTCTTCTTCTCTGCCTTTCTGATATTTTTCTTGGCCTGCCACTTCTGGGCTTAACAAAAACTGTCCCTGTGGTCTTCCATTTCCTTACTATGTTCCTCACAGTGGAAACTGACAGGTTAAATCTCTGAGACAATTTTTTGTATCCTTCCCCTGAACAACTATGTTGAACAATCTTTGTTTTCAGATCATTTGACAGTTGTTTTGAGGAGCCCATGATGCCACTCTTCAGAGGAGATTCAAATAGGAAAACAACTTGCAATTGGTCACCTTAAATACCTTTTCTCATGATTGGATACACCTGGCTATGAAGTTCAAAGCTCAGTGAGGTTACAAAACCAATTTTGTGCTTCAGTAAGTCAGTAAAAAGTACTTAGGAGTATTCAAATCAATAAAATGATAAGGGTACCCAAATTTTTACACCGGTCAAATTTTGGTTTAATGCATATTGCACATTTTCTGTTAGTACAATAAACCTCATTTAAATCCTGAAATATTACTGTGTCCATCAGTTATTAGATATATCAAATTGAAATGGCTGTTGCAAACACCCAAATATTTAGAACTAAAAATGATTAAGATTAATAGGGGTGCCCAAACTTTTTCATATGACTGTATATTATACTGTGTGGAGACCATTGTGGAGCATGTTATACTGTGTTAGGCCACTCTGGGGCATTATACTGGGGGGGCACTGTGGGGTGCATATTATACTGTATGGAGAATATTATATTGTGTGGGGCTGCTGGGGAGCATATTTTACTGTCTGCGGCCACTAAGGGGTAGTATACTGTGTGGGCCACTGTGGAGTATTATACTGTGTGGAGCCTTATTTACTATGTGGGGCCACTATGGGGGCCTCAGGGGAGCGTTTTATATTGTGTAGGGCCACTGTGGAGCATTATATACCATGTGGGGAAACTGGAGGGCTTAGGGGAGCATTTTATACTGTGGAGCATTATATACCATGTGGAGCATTATACTGTCGGGGGGGTGCTCAAAATTCCTGCTGGCAGCTCTGTGTGCTATGTCTGCATCACAGCTCCCTGACTATAATCTTGCACATATGTGTAGTGCTCCATAGCCATGTCATTCCCCATACAGTACTGTGCATGAACTGGCCATGGAGTTATTGGGGCCTGCACAGTACTATAAGGGCTGACCATACTGGGAGCATACTCCGTAACACCAGATAGTTAGCACATATGTAAGACTTCAGTGAAGGAGCCGTGGTGTAGGCTATTAGCAGGAAGCTGCTGGGTGAGGACCCAGAATAAGATTCTCTGGTGGGCCTAAGTCCCTTCAGTCCGACACTGTATAACGGAGAACTATTATATATAAGGGGGCTCTTATTTATAAGGGAGAAACTATTATATATAAGGGTGGGTTACTATATATAATTGGGAAACTTAAATATTAGGGTGCTATTATAAGGGGGAACTTTTATTTATAAGACGGGCTATTATTTATAAGTGGGGAACTATTATATATAAGGCATCCATTATAAGGGGAAGCTATTATTTATAAGAGAGCAACTATTTATAAGGGGGTATAATTAAGTGGGCTTATTTATAAAGGGGGCTATTAGTGATAATGGGGACTATTAATTATAAGGGTAACTATTATTTATGAGAGGGCTATTATTAATAAGGGAGCAGTATTATTTTTATGACTTACTGATAAGGGGGAATATTACTGATACAGGGCACTATTTATCATTTATAAGGACGCTATTAGTGATAAAGGTGTAATATTGTTTGTAAGCAGGGATTATTATTTATGAGAAGGCGCTATAATAATTGATGACTGGGTGCAAAAATCTATTAGGCGGTACAAAGGTGCTCATTTGAATTGTGTGTGGTAAAATGGGGCTTGTTATTACTTTTTTGTTGGCAGAAAGGAGGCGTTATTATAGGGGTTGCCACTGGAAAACAATGGTGTTGTTCACATATCAGCATTTGGGGCCCCGCTTTTAATTTTGCCCAGGGCCCCACTTTGTCTAAAACCGGCCCTGGTTCCGATTTTATGTTGTCTTGGAGAAAGCCAGGATTCGATTTCTTGATTGAGGACACAGAGCAGTTCCTCCCGTGTGACTTCGTTCGCCCAGGCAAATGAGGTGTAGAACAGCTTGACACCGCTGTGCCCTGCACATATGGTATGCTGGAGGAGCAATGTGAATTGTTCCTGCAGTGGAGGCTGAGGACACAGTGGAAGATGAGGCAAACATTGTTGCAGGACCAACGGCGTGAGAATGTGGAGGCGGAATCTGCGTCACCTGTCCAAGTTGCTGGTGTGTCTGGGCAGGAACAACATTCACCCAGTGGGCCGTAAAGGACATATATTGTCCTTGACCGTAGTTACAGCTCCACATCTCAGCGCTGCAGTGCACTTTGGCAGACATCGACAAGCTCAAGGACTGGCCCACCTTCTGTTCTACATATTTTTGCACGGATGTTACTGCCTTTTTAGCAAAGAAATGACGGCTTGGGACTCTCCACCTCGGCTCGGCACAAGCCATCAGTTCTCTGAAATGTGCAGAGTCCACCACTTGGAAAGGGAGGGACTGCAGCACCAGCAACTTGGACAGGAGCACGTTCAGCTTCTGCACCGTTGGATGAATGCACACATACTGTTGTCTCTTCGAAATCGCTTCGGTGATGGATTGCTGACACAATGACTGACTAGGAGGAGGAGGAGGAGGAGAAGTAGCATCACAACCAGAAGATGATGGGAAGGACACACAGCTTCCTTCGGCTGAGGTGGTGGAGCCTTGACTGCCTGAAATGGGGTGCGTGCCACTGGGATGTTGCTGCGGCAGGCTGGACCACCACATTGGAGCCACAGTTCTCCCAGGCCACTTTATGGTGACGCTGCATATGTTGACACAGGGCTGTGGTGCCAACATTGGTACCCTGGCCACGCTTCACCTTCTGCCCACAGATTGAACATATGCCCATGTTAACCTCCCCCAGTAGGTGAATTTTACCCCCAACACTCCGCACTAACTGACTGCTGCCGCCACTGCCTCTGTGAACTCCTGCACCACTGCTTTCCAGGCAGGTAGGCTCCTGCAAAGGGGCAGTCTACCCCAGGCATGTTTGGCTCCCGACCTCCCACTGCTGCCACCCTGCTGACTCCGCCGCTGCCTCATGCGCAAGCTGCCACTCTCTTCTTCGGATGATGATGAAGCCCCTTCGTCACCTGGCTCCCACTTGCGATTGGCTACATCGTCATCCAATACTGTCTGCAGGTCATTGATGTCCTCCTCAACAGTCTCTGAGCCAGGAGACTGACCGCTCGCAACACCAGCTCCCATGCCACTCTCCTTATCATTATTTGCCACCTACCGGAGGATGTCTCCTCCAGATCTTGGCTGGGCACTAGCTGCTGACTGTCCTCTAGTAGCTCCTCTTCACTGTATAGTGGATCTGAGCCCACAGCATAGAGTACTTCTCTGGCTGAGGGAACAGAAAAGGACAGAGGCAGGTTGAGGACTTGTGAGGGCACAGGGCCTGCTACCGGGCCATGCCAACTAAGGGTTGTGTCTGGCGAACCCACCGACTCTTTGCTGGGGGTTTTTGATTTGACTTGGGATGAAATGGATGACCAAGTCAACCATTCTACCACCGTTGGGTTGCTGGTCAAGACACGACCACTAGCTGACACTGGTAGCTCAGGCCTCTGTAAGTGACCCCTGTTGCCACGCCCCCTTACTCTGCTGCAACCTGTGCCTGCGCCAGAAACATTTAGGCCTGTGCCCCTCCCCTGTGCAGGACCTGTGGCTTCTCTGTCTGACATACTGTTATATCAAATAAGTAAATGAAAAGGAAAATAATACAGGGCAAATAGGCCTGTAATTTTCTACCTACAACACACAACGGCGAATAAGCCCCTTATTAATTTCCACAATAATAAACACCTTGAAAAGACGTTATAACAGATAAATGCACAGATTACTGTATAAGAATTATGTTTTTTTGCCAGTAGTTCATGGCAAAAGGCCTGTAATTTTCTACCTTGAAGACAATGGCGAATAAGCCTCTTTATTATTTTCCCCAATAAAAAACGCCTTTAAAAAAGCGTTATAACAGATTAATGCACAGATTACTGTATAAGAATTCAGTTTTTTTGCCACACTGTACTGCAAAAGGCTTGTAATGTTCTACCTTGAACACACAGGTATGATCTATTGCAAACCTAAGGCTGGTGTTCGTTGATTAAACTATAATATTTGGTTTAGAGCTAAGCACATGCCAGGGGTTGAGAATTCAATGACTGACGCCTTGTCTCGGTCTCAGTTTTCCCTCTTCAGGAGGCTGCACGCAGAGACAGTGATGACTGGATTATTGATGGGACAAATTCAGGAACAACTTATGACTTTGGTCCAGCGCTCTGTGGCTCCCGCAACCTGGCAAAGTCATTGTAAAGCATGAGAGGATTGGATGACGGTGGCCCAAGATAGGATACCTAGTACAGATGCTGAGAGACTGGAGGTTACTTTGGATTTTATGGTAGGGATGCGTGAAAAGGGTGTGTTAGCATCAGTGGTACAACGCAGACTGTCTGGTTCTGGAGTTCATGTTTAAGTTGCATGGCCTGTGTGATGTTACTAAACATTTTATTTTGCAACAGGCTTTAAAAGGTTGAAAAAAAAAAAAGAGGTGGTTCATAGGGACTGCAGATGTCTGGTTTCTTTTACCCTGTTGCAGGATTTGGTTGGGATTGTGGATACTGTTTTTGTTTTGTTCAAAATCACTTTTGTACTAGCCTTTTTTGCTTCATTAAGGTGGGAATTAGAAGGTTGAAGAGGGATCACCAAGGTAGAAGGAAATGGTTGACTATCAGCGAGATGGGAGGTGTGGATAGCCTGGTTCAATTGGTGTGTGATTGCTTGCTAGTTAGGCCCACTTCAGTTTCCTTTTTGGTACATTATTATTATTACTTATACAGGGCCATCAAATTCCTCAGTGCTTTTACAGATATTGTCAATCACCGTCCCATATAGTGCTCACAATCTACATTCCCTATCAGTATGTCTTTAGAGCGTGGGAGGAAACCCATGCAAACTCCTTGCAAATTTTGCCCTTGGCAGGATTCGAACCCAGGACTCCAGCGCTGCAAGGCTACAGTGCTAACCACTGAGTCATCATGCTACCCATACATGCTGATGGTCTCCCTTTAACACGCTATCAGTTTGAGGCTGTTTTTAAAAAGTTCTTCCAGTTGTTGGGGATGGATCCAGTTAACTTTGGGACGCACTGCTTTTGGATAGGGTTCAGCCACAGAGGTTGATGCCCTAGGAACGAGCGCTGAGGGAATTAAGCATTTGGGGAGATGGTGATCAGACAGTTACTGTTTCTATGTTTGTCCAGATCTGTTGAGTTGATTCCATTTTCTATTTGTCTGGTGGTCCAGGGTGCAAACAGGTGTGGATCCTGGGCCATTCCTTTGTTTACTGGGACTGGTGGCACCTCTCTTGGATTTCAGTCAGCTGAGGTCCATTAGAATGGGATCAGGGGACTTAGGTGGGTACAGATTATATCTGAGGTATGTGCCCCGGGGCTGGAGATATCGGCGGTTTTAGTTTCACGGTTTACTGTAAGAAGGGCATTCCTGACAGTCTAGTTGCGCTGTGAGAAACGCCCTCCCTGAGTGTTCTCGTCCATAGCCCTGTACTGGGGGGGGGGGCGTTCCTCACAGCTCAGCGTCATCGCCGGGCAGTAAGGAATTTCTCCTCTGATAGTACAGCGCCATGGGCAAGTACAGAGAGAGGGGGAGTTCCTTACAGCCCAGCGATGACGCTGAGCTGTGAGGAACGTCCCCCCAGTACAAGTCTATGAATGAGAACTGTCAGAGAGGGCGTTCCTCACAGTGCAGCTAGACTGTCAGGAACACCCTTCTGACAGTAAACAGTGAAACTAAAACCGCCGATATCTCCAGCCCCGGGGCACATACCGGGAAAGCCGGCAGTGCACTGAATTCAGCGCACTGTTGGCTTTCTAGCAGTATGTAAAACAGCATATACATGAGGACGTGAAAGGTCCTCTTTAAATACCTGACATTCGCCGTACTATTATGGCGGATGTCAGGAAGGGGTTAAAGCACCTATATTGGAAGGATGGTAAAAGTCCCTGCAGTCTAGGCAGCTCTAAAGGGAGTAGCGAAAATGCCAGGGATTACAGGGAAAGGGTTAGGTGGACAGTGTTTTGGCTGGAAGGTGCCCTGTGGGGATTGGAAGAAAAGATTAAAGAAAGTGGGTTTGAAGAAGGTATAAAAGGGGGAATGGGGGAGGAGTTTAGTTAATACCTTCTGCCTCATGGTGAGAAGAACCCACCCGCCCAGGTTTTTGGAGTGAGTTCATTACCTCGTTGCTGCTGGTTTTTCTGTTCATTGTTTCATATGTCACAGCTGGCTGGTTGGTTGTTGCCCTCAAGAAGTTTACCTTATGGCACCACATGCCCACTGTCGTTAAGTGGTTGGCATTGCGGGCATACAGGATAAGAGTCAAGTGAGGGCAAGGTTACAAGCTATGTATGTAAAGGTTGTTTTAATAAAAGCTGTCCCTCCCCACATACACCATCATTCTGCTGTTGTGTTGTTATTTAAGGCACCTATATAGGAAGGATGGTAAGTGTCCCTGCAGTATGTACAGCCTCCTTCTCTCTAGTGTTTCCTAAAAGAGGGAAGGGTACCTTACAACACTGGCACTCATCTGCTTCAAAGACTAACAGCAACAGATCTTGCCATACTGAGCTGGAAAAAACTCCAGATAAAATCAGTCAGAGGGAACAAAGATGTGAACAAGGTAACAAGTTGAGGCTAAGCATTTTTTCTCCATGTGACTTGTAACCATAATTTATGTAAGGCGGAAAACAACAACGAGTACTTATGAAAGGAAGAAGTCAAGATATAAAGATACTGAGGGATAGGATAACATGAAGGGTTTATTATAGACATCCTGTGCCCTATAGTCTGTGCCGCCTCCCTTGGCAGACTCTGGGCGGCTCCTTTTCCTTTCTCACACCTCTTGTAAGTAACTGCACCTAAACCAAGAAGTTAAGAAGTTAACCCTGAAGCAAATAACGGGAGGAGTAAAGACACACAATACACACTTGGTGTAGCAGAGCTAAGAAAGCAGAGAAATGAATCTAAGCAGCATGTGAAGCCTGTGGAGGGAGGACAAGGAAAGCTCAGACAGTACAGAGGTATCTGAAAGTAAGTGGCAATGTTTACTTAGTGGGAGAGAAGGAAAGGTAAGGCTTCTCCATACAACCTGCCTGCCCTCCCTCCCCTCCAAGATACTAGCCGGCTCTAAGTAATAACTCCAGCTCTGCCTTCACTTTTAGGTCCTGACAGATTGAACCAGCTCCCCTGCCCTAGTAAGGGGTCAGGGAGAGAAAAGGATGTGGTGGGATGAGAACCTTCTCACCCTCTTCAGGAGGAACTTGCAGCCCACCATCACTTATTGGAGCGTGTTCTTCAGCTTTGGACTATGTATTGCGTTTTTGGGGCCCACACTGTTGGATCTAAGGTGCCAGACCCACAGCAGCCTCCAGAAAATTACATGGGTCTTCTTCTCTCAGCAGTTTTGCCTCCTTGTTGGGAGCACTGTAGGAGGAACCTTTAAAAAGTCGTGAGTACCACCTGAGAATGACCCAAGTGTTACCTAACTGCCCTATATTTACTTCTAGCTGAGAGCTTTTCAAGGAGTTATAACTGTTGTAGTCTGTCTCAGGAGATATTCTCTTTATGTCATCTCTTTACTTTCTTATCTGTTATCTATCTACTAATACTAATCTACTGTATAGCTAGCTATTAGTTTCTATCTCATATTCATCTATGGAGACTATAACCAAAAATATAGTATTGCATTTTGTTAACTTTACCCACTGCAGTATTAGCAAAAATATTATGCCCTTTGGCTTATAGTTCCCTGCATTCATGAGGGAAGCATTCTCCTGCCTTCTTTCGTCTGTCTCACCAGTGACTGCCAGTCACAGCTGTCAGTCACTGGTAAGAGGGTCAGAAGAAGGTAGAGAGAAGTGGTGAAGCAGCATACCTGCCAGGAGCAGCACAGTATAATGAAAGATTAGTAAGGAAAGCATCATTTATTACTAATACAACCTATTAGTAAATAGTAAAAAAATACTTTATAACATCTGGTCAGTGATATGTGTCTAAGTCTATATAGATCTACAAGTAATTAAAGGGACTGTCTGAGAACAAGCAAAAATAGGGAAAAAGGTAATAAAATAATAAAATAAGCATTACTTACCTGTTAGATCTCCTGTCCTTTCAGTGGTCTGCTGGCCGGTGAGTGGCTGCAGCATGTGTGCCAATATGATGTCAGTCCCCCAGCACAGTAAACAAAGATGGACAAGAAGCACCAAGGTTGTTGTGCTGGAGTGTCAGGGAATTTCATATGTAAAATGATTTCTTCTTCTTTTATTATTTCCCACCTTTGTCCAGTTTTCGGTTTATCTTGGAAACACTTTAAGATACCAGATAACCACAGGGTAGATATAAACCAGAGTATCTTCACAATTATATAAGCTACAAGCAATGCGGTTATTATTGCTATAGACCCAGGAGATACACGTACCGTCATGCCTCAGGTTTAGTGGGGTGACCAGTCATTAAATAAATAAGCATAAACCATTAAAGCTCAGTCACTAATTCAGGACCTGGTCCTTGTGAGTCCTTAAAGGGGCTTTCTGGGTTAAAAATATTGATGACCTATCCTAAGGAGAGGTTATCAATATCAGATCAGTAGATGTCTGACACCTGACATCCCCATGATCACCTGTTTTGAGCAGCTGATACACAGAGAATAGAGCAAGAATCAGACAGCTCTGCTCTCTGTGTAGTGACTGAACTGAATTACGGCTAAGTACGGCTAATCGTAGGGATGCCAGGTGTCAGATCCTAACTGATCTGCTATTGATGGCCTCTTCATTTTGATAGAGCATTTTGTACTGGTCACATGCATATCCAAAAAGATATGGATATTTGTTGTATATCCAACACGATAAGTATAGTACACAATGTTTGCTTTTGAAACTAACTCAAGATTTTACGACTATCACACTTAGGAAACACAAAAATATACTTTTTGAAAACTCCATATGGGAGACTTTTCTCAGTAACAGGATTGTATTTGCAATGACATGTTCACAGTTTACGCTATCCATACTTCTAAGTGAGTCTTATTTTTCCTCAAATTTATAGTGTAGCATATGGCCATGTGTTTTATATACGAGGAGTATGGCTTTTCTGCATATTTACGTGCATATGTCTTGTGACAGCTGTCATAATTGGATTAAGTCTAGCTTGAAGGAGCCAAACATACAGATTTGTTCACAGATGCCAACAGAAGTTGCTAATAAATGTTGGTTTTGCCTGTTGTGAGAGCTCCTGTGTATTAGTTAATGGATCAGAAGTTTGTCTGTGGTATAGTATTGCATTCAAAGAGGAAGATTTATCAATCCCTCTACGCCAGTTTATTGGGGTAAAGGGATGATATTGTGGTGCACATTTTATGCAAAGAGCTTTTTCGCCAAATGTGCGCCACTGCCCCCATTCTGCACCTCGCTTGCCACATTGTGTAAATGTGGGCGGGGCGGGCCAGGGCTGGGAACGCCTGAGCTTGACACGTTCATTATAACTCATGCCAGTTATAATGGAAATCTATGCCAGGGCACAGGGACATGCCCCTTAACTATGAATTGAACACCATAATAGCATGACCACAAAAAAATTATAATAAAATAATATCATTTTATTAACATAAATAATGAAACAAACATATATGGGGAGATAAATAATGAAGGTACACTATAATAATGATAGGGAGGGAAATGGGGGGCCACAATAATAATAAATAGGGGATATATACCGCTGGTACTAATAAATATGTGTAAGGATGGTTGAAAACAACCTATATAGCAATATATATGCATAAACATACCACAAACAGTATAATAGCCCAAATAAATCTAGTAAATACTAGAAAAATGGAAATAAATATAAACATAATAAGCCACCATTGTAACCTCACCTAGTCACACTCCACCCCAACGAACATTTCACCAGACGGCTTCATCAAGAGTTTTTCATGCTTAGCTATTAGCCCTTTTTTGTGTTTGATTAACTATGAATTGGCCAGAGCCTCTTCCTAAATCACTTGTTCCCTGCAAAAGTTAGGGGACTTTATTAAGATGAGCATACGATATGCCAGTCTTAATGAATCTGCACCAATGTATTTTTAGATGAGGTATTTTTCATTGTGTAGCCTTTTAAGCATACATTTTATTTGGCATTTGCAAATAATATAGAGAAACGTTTGGGAAAAATGTTTGCAAAATCTGCCTGCAACGTTTTTGAACATCAAAAAAATGTTATGAAAGTCAGCAATGAAAGTACCACAAAAAATATGTTAAATGTTATGTGTAAATCCAGGCTTAGGCTAAGGCACCACTTTGAGGAAACGCAGTATTTTTGGCTGCTGTGGAAATGCAGCACAAAAAAATGCTGCATTTTACAGTACCAGCAAAGTGAATGAGATTTTGGTTATTCTCATCCACACGTTGCGGAAAAAATAGCGGTTTAAAAAACGCAGCATGTTGCTTTTAGCTGTAGAAGCGTGAGCAGTTTCCCGATTTATTTAATTGGGGAAGGAAAAAAAAGCAGAGACATAAAAACTGAATGGAAAAAGTTGCAGAAAAATCTGCAATATGTTTTTGCTGCTTTTTTTCCGCAGCATATTTTAGGTGTGTTTCACCACGTGGGGCCTTAGCCTTAGTCAGAGAAATTCTTACGTTCTCCTGCAGGCTCCTTGTGGCTTTCAGCCTTTACATTGCAAAGGTTGAAATCCACATGTAAAACCTGCAGCAACAATTGACATCCTGTGTGTTTAATACCTGCAGGGCAAATCATTCTCTGCTGCAGCTTTTAGTCCTAGCATATGGATGAGATTTGTTAAGATCTCATCCACTCTGTTATTACTGTAGTTTACAGCAAGTTAGCACCCACTGGCAAGTTTACAGCAGCTAACCTGTTGCATTCAAGAACTCTGTGGCCCTGGCCTAAATTGTTTGTTAGCAACAGATTACAGATGGTCAGATTTGGATGCGCAGTGTTGGTGAATTATCAGCAGCAGTGCACACAGCGCTTGGAGAAGAGCGCGCACAGACAGAATCAGTACAGGAGGAGGAGCTGTTTCGCCAGAAGAAGCGTGGTGGGTATAATGGGGTGGATGGGGGGGGAGGAGTAGTAGTGACGATCCGTTTCCGGTAATGGGGAGACGGATCGTCACCAGATAATCAGAAAATGTGACCACCCCAGGGATATGGGTAAATATACATTTTTGATTAATGATGTTATTTACAAAGTAGGAGGGGGGAGGGTGTTTAAATTAGTGTAGGAATTTCCAGTTATCCCGGCCAACCCCTTTAAGGAATTATCCCCTGT
Source organism: Leptodactylus fallax (assembly GCA_947044405.1). Lineage (NCBI taxonomy): Eukaryota > Metazoa > Chordata > Amphibia > Anura > Leptodactylidae > Leptodactylus > Leptodactylus fallax. The sequence continues at coordinate 707,268 of CAMRHE010000488.1, forward strand.
TACTTGTAACAGCAGTGTATCAAAGTATTTTAGGTACTACTTCCGTATGATGGCACACAAAGTTCCTGTGGCTCCATAGCATGGAGCTGAAGACACCCTGTGCCATCATATGATTTTGCATTCCTAGTATGGTTTTTACATCTTAGTAAAAGACTGTGACCAGCAACTAGGCCACACCTTAAATAAAATCCCTTATTTCAACAAACTTTGCATAAATGAATATCACAGGCGATTCTAAAAAAAACTTTGTTATATCTTTTCAGAGAAATTTTTTTTTTTCAGTCTGTTTTCCTTCTTCCCTTCCTCTGCTAGGCTAATGCCTCATGTTGCAGAAAAACTGCTTTTTTGTTGCAGATTTTGCTGCGTTTTTTGGAGACACACTAAGCAATGGCTACAAAAGGAAGGGGAAATATAAAGGAAGGTCTTATACTTCAATCCACTCCTAGTTTTGCTAAAAAAAAAAACACAGCAGGTGATAAACTTAGTCATAAGTTAGGCGGTTTTAACATTGCAGTCCATGTTGATGAACAGCATGCTTCCAGTGTTGCAGGGGATGCCCTATCTGCCATTGGATATAGTGTCTGTAGGTGTTCAGTTTTTAGATCCAAGATGGTGTTCTTAGCTAAGAGGAGGTTTTCCTTCTCAAGCTGATGAAGGTCCAAGCTATCCTGTCCTGTAACCTGTCCAAGCTGCTGCTACACGCAATCCTCCCTCAAAACTGTCCTCCAACCCAGCCCAATCCCAAGAGTGTGGGTATTGGCCCTTAAATAGGCAGTCCATCCCACCCAGGGCAGCAAAGAAGTTCTCCTGCAATACAGGTGTGAATTTTTGTTTCCCCTCTAAGGAGTCTGTATGCTATATTTCCCCATGGTGGGACTATTAAAGGATTATCTTATCTTTATCTTAAAATAGTTTCCAGAAAACATTAGACCACTGCCCATGCGATGACCTGCACCAGTTAAAGTCACATGAGCATATAATACAATATACAAGATAGTGCAAGTACATCATAACACATGATAATATTGTTGTGTTGTGTGATGATCACAACACAACAATAAACCAAGTTACACTCAGTTGGTGCAATTTAGAGTGCGTTTCCGGCGCTGTAATTTTCGCCGCGGTCTGCCCGCGGCATCCCGCTCCTGATTAGGCCCGGATGAATGGGCCTAATCAGGAGGGAGTCTCGAGCTGCGGACACCGCAGGCGGAATCCACCTGAAGATAGGTCATGTTGCTTTTTTTTTTCCGCTAGCGGAAAAAAACCGCTAGAGGAAAAAAACGCTACTGACTCCCATTGAAATGAATGGGAGGCATTTTTTCAGACGGATTTTGAGGCGGATTCCGTGTCAAAATCCACTGCCAAAAAACTCTGTGTGAACACAGCCAAACTCAGTTAACACTTTGCTCCTGCTATATTTATGTGCAGTTGGGTATGCAATTTGTATCACCTTCTTTAGATTCAGCATTGCAAGACAAATAGAGACATTTCTCTGTCTGGACCTAAATCATTGAAGGCACCAATAACACACATTTCTGAGATTATTTCGCTTACAAACAACCACAGTATTTTACACTGTTTCAAGAAAGTAATTTCAGAACAAGTTCTGACTTATAACCCTTTAGGCTTATGTGATGTTAAATAATTTTGTGTTAAAAAAGGCAAAAGTATTATAGGTGTGATGCACAAAATTTAAGAAATGTTAAAGGGGTTGTCCGGGATAAATGGAAATCCCTACACTAATCTAAACAACTTCCCCCCCTCCTACTTTCTAACTAACATAATTACATAATTAATCAAAAATGTATATTTACCCATATCCTTGGGGCGGTTCTGCTTATCTGGTGATGATCTGTTTCCGTAAACGGAACGTCACTACTACCCCCCCCCCCCCATCCACTCCACCATACTTACCTTCCAGGCTTCTTCCTGCGGGATGGCTCCACCCTCTTTTCTGACTGCAGGCGCTTGTCCCAGCTCTTTGCTGCCGATAATCTACCTCTACTGCGTATCTCCCACGCATGCGCAGTAGAGATGGATTGTCGCTACAGAGCAGCGCTAGGACAAGAACGTGTGCCGGCAGTCAGAAAATAAGGATCGGCGTCCCACAGGAGGAAGAGAGGTAAGTATATAATGGGGTCGGGGGTTCAGCTGAGTAGGTAGGGAAGGGATAGTAGTTGTGAGCGGGATAGCTAGAGAGACAGGGAGGGGGGTGTATGGGAAGGAGGGAGAGAGGGAGGGTGAGGTGAGAGGTAGCTAGCGTGGTAGTTACATAGTAGGAAACTGTACCATGTAAACAAATGCAGAAGATACCAGGAGCTTCCAGAAATCACTCAAAACACTGCTAAAGGTATATGGGTACATTTATTAACCCATTAATAGCACTAACAGACCTTTAAAAAAAAAAAAAAAAAAAAAACATTTTTTGCCTGAAAAACCCCTTTAAGATGGTCATACATTGTTTGGTGGCAACTATTTCTCCAGGCTTCTCCATGCACAAACATACACTCTGCAACCAATCATCTGTGTTTTCAGTGGAGAGAGTGGAGTAAGCTGGTGCAAGACACCTCTGGTGAGGAACAAAAGGATCAGTAGTTAAAATTCAAAATACCTGACCCTTCTTTCCCCTGACACAATCTGTTGAGAATGAATCAGCGCACCAATATATACAATATACCAATATATCTTTGAAATGTTTATTTCATTAATTGAATAAAAAAAATGACCTCCTATATTTTCTAGATTCTTTACACACAGAGTGTTCTATTTCAAGTGTTTTATTTCTGTAAATGTTGATTATGGATTACAGGTAATGAAAACCAAAATCTAAGAAAATTTGAATATTGTAAAAAAGTTCAGTGTGTCACTTGCCAAGGTTTCCTAAGCCTTTAAATGGTCCCTCAGTCTGGTTCAGTAGGACATACAATCATGGAAGACGCTGATTATGAATTGTATTACTGAATTACTGAAATGAATGAACGTTTCAAAGACATTCTAATTTATTGAGATGCACCTGTACACATTAGGTGCTTGGCTTGGCCTGCTGACATAGGTCAGATTGGATGACTTTTCTCTAATGTAGTCTTAAAAACAAAAAAAAATGGTGCCCATTATCCAAGATTCAATCCAATCAGAAATCCCCTAACTAGTAACAAAAAAAAATAAATAAAAGTCAATCAAGGTAAAGATTGTGATTTAGACTGTGATGGAAACAATCAATCCCAGTGCTGACTAAAAGTAAAAGGCCATCTACCACACCATGAACTGATCTACCAGAAAGAAGCAGACTGAGCAACTCCACAAAGGTAAAGAAAAGAAAGAATAAGTAGAGCAAGAGAGAAAAAAAGGAAAGTGGAACTGGTATAGATTTCCAGAATACTGCTGTTAGTTATAATAAATCAGTCGTGCCGAGGCATCTCCAATGAAGCAGGCGAGTCGCAGATTGGGATTTATGACGCACGTTTGGCCAGAAAGCTAGTGTAGAGTGAATATGAATTTCCCCCAATGATTCCATGTCCTATCATTTTCAAGGATGTGCTCTGTGTCATACCATAATGTACCTTCATATTCTGGCGAGCCTTCTCTTACCTGCCCTCCTTGGCTAAATTCACATCAGCTTAATTTCAGACTGTTGCTCAGGATCAGAACAAAGGACTGAAAAACTAACAGAATAACAGATGCAGGTGGAGCACGTTTGTCTGCATCTGTCGTCATTCACTGTAATGTATAAAACAAGACAGAAGCCTTCTTCCGTCTTGTTTGTTTACTCTTCAGAGAGAAGATATGTCCTGCACACAAAATTTAATTTTCTTCCTAAAACAATAGCAAATAAGACAGACAAAAGATTCTGTTGTGTTTTTACATTACAGTAAATGATGATAGATGCTGACAGAATATGTTATTCAATTAGTTTTTCAGTGCATTGTTCTGATCTTATAAAGGAATGGAGCAACAAACTGAAATTAAGCTGATGTGAACTTAGCCACACTTGTCCAGATATTTGTATCACAAGGTAAGTATCCTTTCCAAACACAACATGATATCATGACAAGTTATCACAAAGTGATATACCAAGTATCCCATACATAACCACCCAGTGTAGGAGAGTGAACTGCAGTCTTTCAAGGCTCTTTTAAGTATGTTGTGACATTGGGTTAACTTAGTTTCAAGACAATTTGAAATCCTTTACCAAAATTGAGATTGGTTAAGGTTAGACACATCTGTGAGAGAAAATGTCAGTAATATGGTGTCAGAAAAAGACACAGTCTATCCACCTCTATATTACTTGAGAGGCATATAGAAGTGCAGTAAGGCCAGATAAAAATATAAGGGCAGATTAAAGTATATGTAATATAAAAATAATAATACCATAGACAAAAATATGATGCTAATGTTGGATAGTCTGAATAGGAATGAATGGTGTGAATAGTAGCAAAGTAGGACTGGAATAACTCATCATAGTCTTAGTAATCTTATGGTCAGGACATTACTATAAACGATTTAACCAAAATGAAGAGCTTATTTATTTGTGTGTTAGGAGCCTTACCTATGTAAATGTTGCCAGTGATTAGTTATGCAGATGATACCCAACTATATACCTCATCCCGTGACATCGCCCCTGCACTACTACAGAACACCAGTGACTGTCTCTCTGCTGTCTCTAACATCATGTCTTCTCTTTATCTGAAATTGAATCTTTCAAAAACTGAACTTCTTGTGTTCCCTTCCATCTACTAACCGACCTAACCCTGATATCTCCATTTCTGTCTGTGGACTTACTATTACCCCGAGGCAGCATGCCCACTGTCTGGGGCTTCTATTTGATTCAGATATCAGCTTTACCCCACATATTCAGACACTTGCACGCTCTTGCCACCTGCACCTTAAAAACATCTCTAGAAGTAGCCCTTTTCTCACCGTGGAAACATCAATAACCCTCATTGTCGCTCTGATTCTTTCTCGTCTTCACTATTGCAATTCTCTTCTAATTGGGCTTCCTCTTACTAAATTCTCCCCTCTACAATCTGTACTGAATGCAGCCGCCAGACTCTTCTTTCTGTCAAACCGGTACACAGACGTATCTACCTTATGTCAGTCGCTGTATTTGGTTGCCCATTCATCACAGAATACAATATAAAATCATCACACTGACCCACAAATCCATCCATAGCGATGCGCCCCACTATATCTCCTCTCTTGTCACTGTCTACCACCCTAACCGTCCTCTCCATTCTACCAATGACCTTAGACTTTTATCCCCTGTTATCTGATCATCCCATTCCCGTCTCCAAGACTTTTCTCGAGCTGCACCGGTACTCTGGAATGCTTTCCCTAAAATAATCCGATTAATCCCCAACTACAGCAGCTTCAAAACTGCCCTAAAATCACATCTGTATGGTCAGGCTTATCACGTGCCCTGATCACAGTGTAGTGTGAGGAGGTGCAGAACAATAACAACTTTTATCCTTCCTCCTCTGTTCCTCAGATCCTGCCCTCTCCATCTAGAAGTTACCCTGCACTCCTTGCACTTAGTATCTGTTTATTCACTAATACAGGCTGGTGACAGGCTCATACAGCTTCAGTTACACAACCTTTTTTATTAAAAGATGGCTGGACCGTTGTAGCAAACAAGCCCTCTGACCTCTTGTGTCCCCCTATCTCCTCATAGAATGTAAGCTCTTGCGAGCAGGGCCCTCACTCCTATTGTTTGATATGTTTATTTCTTAGTCACATTGTAATGTCTTATATTGTCTGTTCATGTGTCCTCTGACTTGTAAAGTGCTACGGAATATGATGGCGCTATATAAATAAAGTTATTATTATTATTATTATTATTATTATTATTATTCTGCCGATTCCCTAATCCCGTTGGTTCCTAAATGTTTCAGTGCTTCTGAGGTAGGAGATAAGCTGCTCATGTGGTATTTCCTGCTTGGCCGTTAAAGCTTTATATATTTGTACAAGCACATTGGTGGAGGTTATTATTAGCATAGTGTCACATTTAGTTTTACCTACTGAAACTGGCATTGCTAGTTCAGACATATTAAAACTAATTAAATACTAAAATGTCTTGACATATTCTTCTTTAATGAGCAGTTTTTAATAAATAGAGTCATAAGCACTGTCGTCACAGACACTCATCTTTTATTAACAACTAATGTAACTCCAGAATTCTGCACTTGCCAGTGTACTATCTATCCCAGCAAGCACAGCCCCCACATTTCCTCTGATACACACTGTCTAGTTCCTGCCTTTCCATTCTGCCAAGTGTTTCCTCTTGCTCCTGATGCAACCGGACCTCCCCATGCAGGGTGCATGCTTCCTTTATGCTTCAGCTGGAAGGACTAAAATGCACACCTGCGATCCTTCCCCGGACAATTCCTGTCAGTCTGTGTCTATAAAGGTTTGATTCAGTAGCCACATCTTGCATGAATAATTTAGGTTTACTGTTTAGCTTGTTCCTATGAGTTGTATCTGCTGGTTTGTCCTGCATGCTGACGGGTTTTCCTGTGTATTGATCATTGGCCTGTTTTCTGCTTTGTCTGCTCATCAAGATCTGCAGGATACCTTTTTCCCGACTTTGGTTCCTCCTGACTCTGCACCTGTGTGCTCACCTTGATCTGCCTGATACCTGTGTTACTGACCCCTTGGCCTGTATCTAACCACATTTTGCCTAACTATTCAGTATTGTATATTGGCATCTCTCTGGTCCCCGGTCAGCTGCCAACTACATTGGGATCACTCTGAGAGGAAGCGACCTGGTAGTCTCCTCACAGTGAAATCAAGAACCCTGCACGTGTGTTAAAGGGTGAATACCAGGGTGACTACACAGTTAATGACCTAGGGAATGGTTCTGAGTCAAACTTGTTAGGTGGCACAGTGACTCCACAGCCCATGACACTCAGTAAGGCACCATATTCTCTCTTAGGCTGCATCATATGGTATGCAAACCACAGTATGGGCCCAGAGCATTCTATTAGCATTGCACTATGGATCTATACAACACACTCCGCACTACAACCACATGTATACGTGAGGGTAGGACAACAACCTAGGCAGATACTTTTAATTTGCCTACCTTTTTTCTCAGCCTGGTCCCTATTCCACATGTAGTGTTTACTGTGGCATATAAGTAGATGACATAAAGCATAATAATATTCAAGACTGTATACAGGTATAACTTTTGTACATATGGCAGCTGACTCAGAGAGAAATATCAATGCCATTACATGCAGCAAATGAAAGCTTTCATATTTGATTAGATAATAATAGATGTACATAAGGGGGCAGTTGTACAGTTGGACAGTTAAAACTGCCCTCTTGGAGACTGTGGACGGCCACCACTCTCCTGAATGGTGATTCAGGAGATTGGTGTTTCAGGAGAATGGTGATTCAAAGAAGAAGCAGGGAGTCCTAGGAGTGATAAGTACTTTAAGAAATAAGAATTGTACTCACTGCTCACTTCAGGGCCCGATACTGTGTGGAACCTAGCGATACTATACTGTGTTGGTATTATACTGTGTGGGACCTGGAGACATTATAACATATGGTAGCACTTAGGGGACACTATACTGTGTGTGGGGTGGAAAATCCTGCATATGCCCTTGTTTATGGTTACTGTTTGTCTTTATATTTAATATTGTACAACATACATGTACTGTGGATATACTTTAACACTTTTATGTATTCATTAATATGTCTTTTAAAATCATGAAGTTTATTATTAACTATTATCATGTGGATGCGTCTTGGGATGTGAAAGAAATAACATCCTGGAGCCTCCCTCTGAGCAAATATAGCCTAGAGACAGGTGCAGCATAAAGACATCCAGCACCAATGATTTCCTGTTCTTTAAAGTGTACCTCCAGTTATAAACTTTTCATAAATGAATAGTACAGGTTATTATATGAGTTACTTTCTACATATTAGTCTATGAAGAGGCAAGGGGGAAAGAAAAGACACTCAAATAAATGCTGCTTTAACACAGTTAGGTGTGTAGATAAGAGGCTGCTAGCACACAGAATTAGGCAATAAATCAGTTAACTAGCCAGCAGAAGAATCCTACTCAGCCCCTCCTTTCTCCATAGAGCTCTATTTGTGAGGCTGAATAATAATAAATATAATGTGAAAAAGCTGTTAGATTGAAGATAAGAAGCAGGAGAACCGCTTAATAAGTGGTGAAGGAAACCGAAATCCTTAATAAGATATATTACAAAGCTTCTGATATTTGAATGCAATATTCATTTATGAAATGTTGTTTATAATGGAGGTACACTTTAATATAAACTGGGACTTATCCTGGTGCAAATATTGGATTTCAACCTGTTCAAGTTAGATGTTTTCCCTAGATAAGGGTCCATTCACATCACATTTTTACATCTCTTTAGCAGATCTGTTAAACATATTAAAAAAGCATATGGGTGGCCATCTGTTTACATAAAGATCAATGTTTAACAAAAAACAGATCCGTTTCTGTCCATTTTACTTGACAGACAGAAAATTGGTGTCAGTGGTCTCAGTCGTGGAAGAGTGAAGAAATCAGGCGATACCTTTTAGAGGCTGAGTATATTTATAAGTAAGCTTTCAGGAGTACTCGCTCCCTTCATCAGACATGGTGTGATACAAGAACTGAAAATTAACAGATTTTTATACACATGGTTTTCAAAGCATTTTAGAGTCCTTAAAAAAAATTGCAATCTAAGTAGAGAAGTTACTTCCAACAGGTCAAAAAAACAGTCTGGAAACTTGTGGTGCGTGACGGAGGGATCAGTAATTCTTGCTGTTATCTGTTTGCTATCAGGAGGTGATTTGTGACCCTCACAGGTCATACATAGTGTGATTTGAAGCTGGCATGAATATTGAGTTCAGTTCATGGTTCAAACATAGTGTGACATGAAGCTGGCATGAATATTAAGTCCAAATTGCAGCGTTTGAAATTTTTGCATAAATTTGTACTCCATTTCTTTTCTTTTCTCCTGTGTCTTAAAATGTCCCATTAAAACCACAACCCGCAAATCTTCAATAGAGTGGTTTTCTCCGGAGAAATGTGCGGCCACTGGGAGATCGGTTCTGCTGTTATTAATGGTGGATCTGTGTGAGTTCATTCGTTGACTGAGTCTCTGCCCTGTTTCCCCCACATAGAGGCCTGTGGTGGGACATTGCACACACATTATGAGGTACACCACATTGGAAGACCTGCAGGAAAATGTCCCCCTAATTCTGTGCACCTGTTGTGACTGTGGGATAGGTACACTGTCAGTGGTGTGGATGTGCTTGCAGGTCATGCACCTTTTATTTATGCAAAAATTTCAAACTCTGCAATTTGGACTTAATATTCATGCCAGCTTCATGTCACACTATGTTTGAACCATGAACTGAACTCAATATTCATGCCAGCTTCAAATCACACTATGTATGACCTGTGAGGGTCACAAATCACCTCCTGATAGCAAACAGATAACAGCAAGAATTACTGATCCCTCCGTCACGCACCACAAGTTTCCAGACTGTTTTTTTGACCTGTTGGAAATAACTTCTCTACTTAGATTGCAATTTTTTTTAAGGACTCTAAAATGCTTTGAAAACCATGTGTATAAAAATCTGTTAATTTTCAGTTCTTGTATCACACCATGTCTGATGAAGGGAGCGAGTACTCCTGAAAGCTTACTTATAAATATACTCAGTTAGCCTCTAAAAGGTATCGCCTGATTTCTTCACTCTTCCACTACTTTCAATGGCTAACACGGTACAACATTATACTAGTGGTCTCAGTCATAATAGAAATAACCTGTTTGACATAAATAGGCATCTTCATGGTGATGAGAAAATGGAGTCCTGCTGGTGGGCGTCCCTGTGATCAGCTGCTATCATGAGTGAGAAACAGTTTGTAGTTCTAGAGAAGCCACAGTTCCCAACAATCCTGACTTATGTGGGACTGTCCCATGAACAGGTTCACAAAGAAGCATGACTTATTTGTGGCTTAGGCATGTTTGGGCTATTCCTTTGTAGGACTGGGATAGAGCTTTGAATGCCCTACCAGACTTGCTCATGAGCTTTAATGAATATTGGCGGCCCTCCTGAGATGCATGGAGCCTGTGACTCGAATTTGTTCACATGGTATAATGTGATCTATCAGCCCTCACTGTGACCCTAACCTTGGATTCCAATAACACCCGCAGTACCAAACTGTCCCTATTATAGTCCCTTTATATATCACAACAAATAGAGGCTCCATCCCAACCATCAGGGGAGTCAAGTTATACCCACAGTGGTGGCAGAGTAACTGGGACTTACTTGGCTCCCCAGTAAGTCAGGTGGAGCCTTTATTTGGCTGAATCGCTCTCTATAGTCTCTATAGCACTTCACTTCACATAACGCATGCCGTTGCAGGGGGTGTGACCATGAGCAGGTTTGTGGGGCATTATTACTATATGTGACACAAAGGGGACCTTCATTGCTATTTGAGAACACAAAGAGAAGTGCCATTACTATACAGGGCACAAAGGGCAGCATTATTAGTATTTGAGTGCACAAAAAGGGGCATTATTACTATATGGGGGACATATGGGAGTATTATAAATGCATGGGGACACAACGGTAAGTATTATTACTACGTGGAAACAGTGGAACATTATTACTGTATGGGGGCACAAAGAGGAGTATAATTACTATATGGGGAACAGTGGAGCATTATTACTATATGGGGCACAACAAGGAGTATTATTACTAAATGTGAGGACACTATACTGTGTGTAAAGGCAGCATCATTACTATATGAAGGCACAAATGGAACATTATTATTATATGGTGTACAAAGGGGAGCTTTATTATTATAGGGGCAAAAGGGGAGTATTATTACTAAACGGGAACAAAGCGGAGTATTATTACTATAAGGTGGCATGAGAAGCACCTTATTATTATATGGGGCATAAAGAGGAGCACTATTACCATATGTGGAGCAGTAGAGAATTATTATTATATGGGGCACAAAGGGGAGCATTATTACTACATAGGGTCACATGGGGGACCATAACCACTATATGTAGAACAAAATGAAGCATTATTACTATATGCGGGTACAAAGGGGATCATTATTATTTAATGGGGTACAAAGGTGGGATTCCTACTATCAATGTTGGTTTGGTCTGAGGTTCTTTGGGCCCACCAGATAACTTGATTCTGGAGGTTCAGCCTCCAACAACCCCTTGGAAATAAACTAGTCTTTAAATTTAACTGTTGCTGGACCATTATTTTGTGGGAGCTTAGGCCTCCTGGAAGACCCTTATGTACTCTGGTGGGCCAGTCTGATACTGACTACTATGTGGGTCACCAATGTGGCATTACTGGCATTACTACTATATGGGGGCAGTAAGGGCGCATTACTAGTATATGGGGGTACTAAGGGTGCATTACTACTATATGGGGCACAAAGCAGGCATTTACTATGTGGGGGGACAAACGTGTGAATTTGACTGTGTGGTGCACTTTGAGAAGCACTATTATTATCCTAAAGTGGGCACTTTTATATGGTGTTTTTTTTTTTGTTTTGTTTTTTTCCATCCATGGCAAGTTTGTGTAGAGAAGAAGTTTCTAGTACTGCATTTAAGGCGTAAATAGAAAGCATTATTATTTCTGACTTTTCACTGCATGGGCCTCATCTATAAAAACTAGTGGCATGCGGTATCACTCATAGCTTTTAATAACATTTCAGCTTTAATTTTTTTAGTGGTCAGAAGTGACTAGTATAAAAAAATAAAGATTACTTTAGGTGAATGTGCGACTTGGGAGAAGTGGGGGGAAGTGGTTCTTGAGACAGATTCCCTTTAAAGGGGTATTTCCATTTTAGGTATTTATGGCATACCCACCTTTAGGATCCGCATCTGATTTGGTGACTTGACCCCTGTTTCTTGGCCGCATTGAAGAGAGAGATGGCCGCACATAGGTGGGTCTCTTCATTCACTTGTACATAAGTTCCAAAAAAAAGTTCTGGATGGTCAGTTTTTCTGATACAATGCTCTACATCAGGAGTGTAACTAGCAAAGACTGTGCCCCCCCTTGCCCCCACATGGTATAGTGACCCCTTTTCTGGCCCCCACATGGTATAACGCTCCTTTTACTGGCTCCCACATTATAAAACGTCCCCTATTCTGGCTCCACATGGTATAAAGTCCCCCCTTGAACCCCACACTTATATTATAATAATTACCTCCTTATTGGCCCCCAGATTGCTGCCTCCTTTACTGGTCTCCACACAGTAAATGCCCCCTTTACTGGCCCCCCCCCCACACAGTATACTAATTCCTGGACAACCCCTTTATGAATAATGTCCCATAGTGCGCAGTATAATGTTCCATAGTGGCCCCTTCACACAGTATAATGTCCGATAGTGGCTTCTCCACACAGTTTAACGTCCCACAGTGGCCCCTTCACATAGTATAATGTCCTACAGTGGGCCCTTCACACGGTATAATTTCCCATAGTGGCCCCTATAGCTTTCACTATGAATTTTCCAAAAAGTTCGGTTTCGTCTGAACCTGAAATTTTTGGGGTTTGCCGCCAACTAACTATTATTATATTGGAGTCTCTTCAGACTGCAGAGTATAATGAGTGAAGGCCCAGGGAAGGTGATTAAACATAACTAACAGTGTTACTCACCTCTGAAGAGACCCCAGAGTATAATAACAGCAGTTCTGTTTTTGATCTATTGGGTCTGAAAAAAAAATCACCAGATGAACCTCGCAATGCTCACCCAACAAATACTCTGTGCCACAGCCGGGCCTACCGATCCCATATCCTGCCTATGGCCACCTCCGCTTCTCCCTTCAGCTTTCAGGAGGTCCAGGAGGGCTGAAGTGGATGCAGCTGTGGACAGAATCCGGGATCAATAAGTAAATAGAGGCCATTACCTGCAGGAGTATTCCAGCAGTTAATGGGCTATTTAAAAAAACAAAAAGCAGCAGGGGGCCAATAGAGCTCCCTAAGGTCGCGTAACCCATAGCATTCGCTGCTATGGTGGTAGTTCCACCACTGCTCTAATTCCCCAAAAAGAGAAATTTATAAATACCTAGGTACTTTTAACCACCACTAGAGGCAGCTTAGGCATTTACTAGGTACTGGTTTTTACACTTGAGACCTGGGCCCCATGTTGCGAAAACGCGGCATTTTACAGTACCTGCAAAATGGATGGGATTCTGTCTAATCCATTCCACACATTGCAGAAAAATATCCGTAGCGGAAATGCGGCAATTGCAAAAACCGTTGCAGTTTTAAAAATCGCAGCATGTCAATTACACCTACAGAAACGCTGATCTTTTCCATATAGTTTTAATAGGGACAGAAATTCCACAGAGGAAAACTCTGTGCACGTTCTGCAGAATTAAATGTGATGCATGCCATGGTTAGAGATGAGCGAATTTTTTAAAAATTCAATTCGTCTGATTGGCCGAATTTTCTGTAACAATTCGATCCGATCCACTTTAATTTGCAGCGAATCGCATTAACCCCTTCCCGACATCTGCTGTGAAGAATATCGCCTTGCCAAGCCCCTTGGCCTACCTGCGATCACCCTTCTTAACCTTCCACTCACAAACCGTGAGCGGACCGAGTTCGTAGGATAGAATGAAACGAGCTTTATAAATTTTATATATTTAATAACCCAAGTGGGTTGGTACTAATCAATAGCATATACAGAAATATACAATATTAATATGATCAAGCAGAAATATACGAGAAAAGGTGCGATGATACCGATGATACAGCACATAAAACAAAAATGGGAATAAAATATAGAGTAATACCTAGTAAAACCTAAGGAAGGTTCCTGAGCACAGCTCTCTCTTAGCTGTCTCTCTTCCAGGCTTCACACAAAGACCAAAAAACCTCCCCCCACCTCAGTGTGAAGACCCTGTCCTGCTCCACCCTTCACCCCCCCAGCCAGCCCTCTCCTCATGAAAAGAGGAATCTATGCCGGTTAGAAGGAAAGGTGGGTGCCTGGGTTAGTTTCAGGTCATTTGCCCACTCTCCCCCCTTTGGACATCTGGGATATCACACTGACTGGTCAGAAAGGCCCTCTCTCCATGGTATGCACATAAAACCACTGGAGCGAATTGACCACCAATGTAAACACAGCTCTACATTCCTACAGATATGTGAGACTGATATGAATAAAGAATGATACATGTCCAAGAAAGATACATGAATTGAGGGTCTCATCCTCACACCTGCCCTAATAGTCCCGCAAACCACAGTGAGGTGAGCTCCGATCACGGGTGTTAACCCCTGAGATGCCACGGTCAAACATGACCGCGGCATCTCAGGGGTTTTATTATATATTGGGGTCCCGATTGCCTCCCCCCCCCCCCCGTGACGTTTTCAGGGGGGGTGCCTCTGCTTCTATTCGGCATCCCGAGGTCTGACCAGTGACCCAGGTCTGCCCCATCGCTGTCCCTCCACATACCTGGTTGATCCTGCCTTGAATGGAGAACATCAGCCTATGTGTCTGCATGGGCTGACAGCCTCCTATACACTGCAGCATATACCTATTGAAGCAGCAATCAGAGTATCAGTGCTTCAATTCCCTATGGGGACAAAAAAGAAAAAATGTGAAAAAAAAAAAGTGTTTAACCCCCCCCCCCCCCAATCAGAGCTGTGCAATTCGTTACCACGAAGTGTGAGGAAAACTGGATTCGATGTGAATCGAATATTTCCTGAAATTTAGATCGAACTCCACTTCGTCAGCTTCCATTCGCTCATCTCTATCTGTGGTCTTTTCCGCAGTGCTTTCTGGCTGCGGCTCGCTACATGGGGCCTTAGCCTAAGGGAGTTTTCCAGGACTGTAATGTGACGACCACTTTACTACATACCAATTGTACAACAGCCGTGTGACTCATGTATTACATACATACAGCACACGGCACTCATATATTAAATGCATATAGCACACCTCACTCACATACTAAATACTGCAAATATCAATCATATATTACTTGCATATTGCAAAGACAACAAAGTGCACCGTGGTGACATAATATAAAGAGCACTTCTCACAAACATGACTGAAACAGTTTATATGCATTCCTTAATAAAGCTGTAAATGCTCACCTTTTCACTGAATCTTGGCTGAAAGGAACACAATACCACTGCAAGTAAAACTCTACTCTGTGTGTAGTGACTGTAAGGTTTTTTTTATTATTATTATTAATGTCCTGCTCTGATGTTCCCCTATGATACCTGGACCCATGATTTTGAGCTATTGCACTCCAGCTTGGCCCCCCCCCCCCCCACAGTGGGCACCTGTGCAGCTGAACCTGCTAGAGACAGGTGGTATGTTTCCTGAAACTACAATCACTAGCCAGAGAAGGAGAAGCAGTGCACACCCAAGTACCATGGCTTCTTCAAGCTGCTGATCGGTGGGGGTGCCAGGTGTTGGCCTCCCACCAATCTAACATTCATCACGTAACTTAAGTCACAGAAGACCCTTTTACTGATAAAATAGTATGCAGTAAGATCCTTGGCTCCTTCCATTAGTGGCTATTGGTCTACTTTTGCCATTTATTTTAAGAGAAATGTAAGGAAGGTATAGATGTATTTCAGAAAAAATACTTCTTTTGTTGGTAAAAGTATATGTAAAAAAATAATTTGGCACAGAATTTTGGACCTATAATTAGCAATTTAAGGTAAGTAAAGTCCAGATAGAGAGATTTTTTTTACCTTGGTATGTGCTTTTTTTATAGCACCTCTACTCCTAAGTGTATTTTAGTCATATTTCTGGCTTTCGGAATGGCATGGATTAACTGCTGCCAATTCATCTTTGAGCTGATCATCATGAATCTCCTAGCTATGGATGCACTGGTCATTTCACTGCATTTGGCAAGCAACATGATCAACTAGTCTGTCTAGAACAACTAGTCTGTCTCAGACTACTTAGTCTTTATGTGAAGGCAGAATTGTAACTACAGTGGGGAAAAAAAAGTATTTAGTCAGCCACCAATTGTGCAAGTTCTCCCACTTAAAAAGATGAGAGAGGCCTGTAATTGACATAATAGATAGACCTCAACTATGAGAGAAAAAAATGAGAAAACATATCTAGAAAATCACATTGTCTGATTTTTAAAAAAAATTTATTTGCAAATTATGGTGGGAAATAAGAATTTGGTCACCTACAAACAAGCAAGATTTCTGGCTCTCACAGACCTGTAACTTCTTCTTTAAGAGGCTCCTCTGTCCTCCACTCATTACCTGTAGTAATGGCACCTGTTTGACATTGTTATCAGTATAAAAGACACCTGTCCACAACCTCAAACAGTCACACTCCAAACTCCACTATGGTGAAGACCAAAGAGCTGTGGAAGGACATCAGAAACAAAATTGTAGACCTGCACCAGGCTGGGAAGACTGAATCTGCAATAGGCAAGCAGCTTGGTGTGAAGAAATCAACTGTGGGAGCAATAATTAGAAAATGGAAGACATACAAGACCACTGATAATCTCCCTCGATCAGGGGCTCCAGGCAAGATCTCACCCCGTGAGGTCAAAATAATCACAAGAACGGCGAGCAAAACTCCCAGAACAACACGGTGGGACCTAGTGAATGACCTGCAAAAAGCTGGGACTAACGTAACAAAGGCTACCGTCAGTAACACACTACACCACCAGGGACTCAGATCCTGCAGTGCCAGACGTGTCCCCCTGCTTAATCCAGTACATATCCGGGCCCGTATGTTAGAGAGAATTTGGATGTTCCAGAAGAGTATTGGGAGAATGTCATATGAAACCAAAGTCGAACTGTTTGGTAGAAACACAACTCGTTGTGTTTGGAGGAGAGTGAATGCTGAGTTGCATCCAAAGAACACCGTACCTACTGTGAAGCATGGGGGTGGCAACATCATGCTTTGGGGCTGTTTCTCTGCAAAGGGACCAGGACGACTGATCCGTGTACATGAAAGAATGAATGGGGCCATGTATCGTGAGATTTTGAGTGCAAACCTCCTTCCATCAGCAAGGGCATTGAGGATGAAACGTGACTGGGTCTTTCAGCATGACAATGATCCCAAGCACACCGCCAGGGCAACGAAGGAGTGGCTTCGTAAGAAGCATTTCAAGGTCCTGGAGTGGCCTAGCCAGTCTCCAGATCTCAACCCCATAGAAAACCTTTGGAGGGAGTTGAAAGTCCATGTTGCCCAGTGACAGCCCCAAAACATCACTGCTCTAGAGGAGATCTGCATGGAGGAATGGGCCAACATACCAGCAACAGTGTGTGCCAACCTTGTGAAGACTTACAGAAAACGTTTGACCTCTGTCATTGCCAACAAAGGATATATAACAAAGTATTGAAATGAACTTTTGTTATTGACCAAATACTTATTTTCCACCATAATTTGCAAATAAATTCTTTAAAAATCAGACAATGTGATTTTCTGGATTTGTTTTCTCATTTTGTCTCTTAGTTGAGGTCTACCTATGATGTCAGTTACAGGCCTCTCTCATCTTTTTAAGTGGGAGAACTTGCACAATTGGTGGCTGACTAAATACTTTTTTTTCCCCACTGTAATAGGTGAAGCAAAGGTATGCAAATATATACTGGCCAAATGTATTCTGAAAGCACTCTAGCCTCCCAGAGGCTAATGTATCTGTTAAGAGGTCCAATGATAAAGGAAAGAATGTAAATAAAATATATGATCTTGTGCTCATGGAATGAATAGCAACCTATCAGGGAACTGTAAGTTCATCGTGGCTTTTCATTTTCTCACATGATGTTGTTATATTCGTACAAAACTGTTTGTCGCACACAATGAGGTGAAAAGAAAGATAACAATGCTCATGAGGCTTTGAAGGACAGACAGAGGGCAAAGATATGAAATATGTTGTATTTAAACTAAATAGCATGTAATGTTTTTCACTAGTTGCTTAAAGGGGAACTAATGCTGCTTATAGTCATTAGGGATATGATTGTATGACTGATCTATGACGGAAAAGAAGTATTCCCATATTTATATAAATTTTATGATGGCATGTGTTTTATTGTAGAATATATCTCTTATTTAAGATATCATTTAAAAGCAGGCAAAAGTTAATGTAAGTAAAATAGTGAATCTAAATATTACCAGCTATTTTCAGCAGTCCCATAAAGTTGAAGGGAGCAGCAGTGGACATACATGAAAGGTGCTCTCGAACAAAGGGACAAAGATTTCCTGTTTACATGATTGGTGGGGCTCCCAAGACTAATCTCTTATTCCATTAATTCAGTATTCTATGACATAAAAAAAAAGAGAATGATAAGCAGCTTAGGTATAGTAGTGGCTTAACAAAGCAAATGGCAGAAGTAGTGTTATATTTTATATAAAGATATGGCTGACACAAAAGTGACCATTTTCTTTTGAGGCCAAAATCAGCTATTTCCTCTTATTATTAAAGGAGTTATCCATTTTAATAAAATCGGCGGAGGTCCGAATGTCAGGACTGCTGCAGATCAGCTGTTTTTAAAGGTATGTGGTGGTTTCCGGCATTGTTTACAGGAGCTGCAGTGCTCACTTACTGCCTTTTTCATATTGCCAGTTATGAGTACTGCAGTGGTGTTCTGTTCAAGTGTTTGGGGCACAGAGGCAGTACACATAACTGCCTCTATAAAAAAAAAAGGTAGCAAGTGAGTGAATCCCATCAAAACAGCTGATCTGCAGATGTCCCGATAGTCAGATCACCTCTAATCTAACATTGATGGTCTGTCTTAAGGATAGGCATTTCATTTTATTAAAAGGGATAACCCCTTTAGCCATTAGTGCATTTTACTTCAGAATAAATTTGTTTTATAAATTTCAGACATGTAAAGCGGTCACTGAATTAAGAGTAGGACACTTGGTGGTTTTATTTCCTCATACAAATCCCCCCCCCCCATTAGTATTAAAAAAGAATAGACTATATCCACTAAAATCATGTATACATTGACCTTTTGGTAAGGGAAGAGTTAACCTGTGGAGCGGAGGCAGTGCCAGGCTGTTAACTACCTTCTGCTACTCATGATTGTTAATTACACACTTAAGCTCAGGTGGTTTTCAGACGTGCCCACAAACGTTCGAGGTGACCTCTTACTCAAACACTAGAAGGGGAGGAAATTCTTAGACTTGTTCTAGTCAATGCCTTTTTTTAAACAGATATGACTAGTAGACCTAGTAGACATATATTAAAGGGGTTGTCCAGTTTCAGTAAATAAATATTATTGTTTGTATAATAAAAAGCTGTACAATCTTCCAATATACTTTTTGTATCAATTCCTCACAGTTTTCTAGATCTCTGCTCACTGTTATTCATTTTGATTACTTCCAGTAGTAAAATCAGCCCATGGTCATGTGATATACAAGCCACAGTCATGTGATATATAGTCCATGGTCATGTGATGGACACACAGGTGCACTGCTCGTTAGTCACTTCAGAGTAATCAGACACCTGCCTGGTAATGAGCTGTGCACCTGTGTGTCCATCACATGACCATGGAATATATATCACATGACCGTGGCATGTATATCACATGACCATGGACTAATTTTACCACTGGAAGTAAGCAGTCAATTTACCTTACCTAGTCACGTAGGCTGGGAAGTAGTTTCATCTAATCATGCAATCATTGCACTAAATCAAACCCTGTGCAGCATGACTGACATGTTCCTGATGGTCTGACCTCAGCCTAATACCTAACTGAAGACTGCACAGGGTGTGATTTAGCAAAATGACTGCATGACTAGATGAAGCTGCTCCCCACCCCCCATGACTAGTTAAGGTAAATTTGCATAAGGTTTTAAAAGCTAATAACTTGACTTTTTAACAGAAAGCTTAGTAGGGGGCACCATAGGAAAAGTCATTACTTGAAGCTGCATGTGCTGGTGCCAGCTTAGGGTGGAAAAACCACCTGGCTGATTCCCTTTAAGGACACTCATTTCTTAAGTAAATACTTGTATTCCCCATAAAAATAATTGTACCATCTTTTCTCACATGTCTGCATAGTGCCACCCCAGTGTTATTCCTCCTGGAAATATATGACTCCATTGACAATTGGGTGTTACCATACCCTTGTCAAAGCAGCTTGTCCCTACATTCTATGACACTGTGCAGTCAGTGCTGAAAAGGGAACGTAACTTTACAAATGCTGATACTGCGGAAAATAGATATGGATTCTGTATTCTAGTGTCAACATATATTTAGGCACACAACAGTGCATACTACTTTTTGTGGTAAGCGCAACTATTATTGTTCTGAAATGAATATGTGCATAAGACACTCACTACAATTAAATATTAATACTACATGTGACAATCATGCACACTATGAAGCACATATGTAAATGTTATAGATTGTGACCTGATTTATTACAGGACAGTCCTCATACAGATTCTTGTAGTAACTAGCATTTCTCCCTTTGTACCCTTTGTCTGCAAAAAACACAAGAGCAGTTGGTATAAGGGTGGGTTCACACCTGCGCTTGGTGTCCGTCCGTCGCCAATCCAGTGAAAATCTCGGCAAACTGGATTGGCGTCGGATACAGACCGGTCAGCGGCGCATTGGTTAAAAACCCATTCATTTGAATGGGTTTTTAAAGCAGTGCCGGCGTCTTGTGGTGTGCGTTTACACCCTCTGCGCTGCGACATCCTTTTTTTTCGTCGGAAACAAAGTCGGACACGCAGGACTCGGCCGACGAAAAAAAAAGGATTCGCAGCGCAGAGGGTGTAAACGCACACCCCGCGCACTGCTTTAAAAACCCATTCAAATGAATGGGTTTTTAACCAATGCGCCGCTGACCGGTCTGTATCCGACGCCAATCCAGTTCGCCGAGATTTTCACTGGATTGGCGACGGACGGACACCAAGCGCAGGTGTGAACCCACCTTAAGTGATATAAATTATCTTAAAACATTTGCGTATAAACTGTATTCTGTTCTTTCTGCTAATCCTATCACTTTGCCTTCCACAGATTGAAGCTGTGTTTGTTTATTTTGTTTATATCTTCACTGACCATCTCATTGGTATTTGCCATCATTCCATTTTGCCAACATGTTGGTGTCCTTGCAATGGTCATGGCATTAGCTGGTCTGGCCATGGGCAACATTGATACAATCTCTAATATGCAGCTTGTGAAAATCTATCAGCAGGACTCAGCAGTTTTCCTACAGGTGAGCAAAGCAATGTGTTAAAATTCCACAAACATGGAGATTTGTATCACATTGACCAATAGGTGAAGTTCTCCTTAAAGTGTCATATTGAAAATGCAGTGTAGTCTGTAGACAGCATGTGTACAACAGGAATGTCTAAACAGACTGATGTACTGTATATACAGTACTATGAAAAAGTTTTAGGCAGGTGTGGAAAAAATTCAGCAAAGTAAGAATGCTTTCAAAAATAGAAGTGTTAATAGTTTATTTTTTTTAAATTTAACTAAATTTAAGTTAATGAGCAAAAGAGAAATCATATCATCCCAGGAATGTACTGTATCTTGATAGAGGCCTAGGGGAAATGGAATAACGACTGTTTTTTGGTGGCATTCTTCCAAGAGACTCACTAACTAAGAGTGAGCTATATGTGTAGATAAGCACCCATGTAAATGACTTGTCAGAAGCTACTACAGAGAAAATGTATGACAGAAAAACATTTGGAAGCCATAGTTTGTGTAAATTTTTTTTTCTCAAACTCATTTTATTAATATTCTAAAATAAGGGAGTAACAAATCGAGGCTAACTCGGGGAGGCACAGCTTCCTAACAAAAGCAAAACCAAAACAAAATATGGAGATCAAGTGAAGGAGGGGGAAGGAAGGTAGGAGGGGGAGGGACAAGTGCAAGAAGGAACAACAAACCAGGATAATAGCACCTCTAAATATTTGTGTAAATGAGACCTTCAGAGTCAGTAGCAACCAGGGAACAGGACATGATCTCCGGGACCTAGGACTAGCATGTACCTCCACAGAAGAAACCAAAACACAGCAAACATATATCTTCCAAATGGTGGTATCCATCCGAGTGCTTAAATGCAATCCAGGGGCCCTAGCTGTGAATAAAACGCTCCTGAAGGTCCAAGGTATGGGTGATGAGGCACTCCATTCTATAGAGGAGGGAAACATCAGCAAACCACTCTTCTACAGTCAGCAGGGTCCAACTCTTCCAGAGCTTGGGCAACACATTTTTCACTGCCTGAAAGAGAAAGCTGATGAGGGAGCATTTATATTTGGACAAACTAATAGGCACCATGAAGAATTGTAGAGCCTCAGGAGTGTCAGGAAGTGAGGTGGCTGTTATGGTGGCCCTATATTATAAGACCAGAAGACCCGGAGCAACGGACAACCCCACCAGATGTGAGCCATCATTTCCTTCCCTAAAACACACCACCAGCAGGAAGCAGAAACCAATGGATACCAAAGATGTAAAAGGGAAGGGGCCCTGTACCATTGGGAGAAAAACTTAAATGAGGTTCCCTTTGCCTTTGTTGCAATAATTTATTTATTATGCTTACTTGTATAGCGCCAACATATTCCAATAAGAGATTTGTGTGAATTGGAAGACTCAGAGCCATTGGGATTCATCAAATGTTTTCCCCAATTCTACCTCCAAGCCCCGAGAATAAGCAAGCTGTGTAGTGGAGGCCTCAGAAAGTAAGAGGTCAAACAGAGGGACTTGTGCTCAGCGGGACCCCTAAGTACCTGAAAAGTGGTGTCAAGGAAGTGCTAAAAGTAAAACAACTGTGCGTGGTCATAAGGAGCTCTAGGGAGAGTCCAGCCAGGAGAGACCAGGTCCAATAGGGGGTGTGGCAGTGCAGCTATGGTTTGCTGAAATGATAAGAAGAAAAGAGCAAGGTCCACTCCATATAGCAGGGCAGTCCAGGGTTTGGGCGGCTTAATGAACCTCCTTAGGCATCAACTTGGAGGACTCCTGAAGACAAGGAGATCATCATTGAGACATGGCTGACTCTGAGGAGGTCAAGCTGAGCCAAGGGCCTGGAGAGCTACACCTACAAATTCTGGTATAAACACTGTTTTGTTTTGAGGTTCTAGACGCTAGGCCAACACCCTGATAGTAAGGGACTTTATTCTGTGTAGATAGTGGTCAGACAACCAGGATTTGTTTTATTGTTAGAACTGTTTTGTGAACCTGTGTTGTATTTCTGCATGCTGTGGCTGGAGAAATAAAGCTGCTGAGGTCAGTTTTGAACCTGAAGTCTCTGTGTGTAACTGAAGTCTTTGGGTGTGCTAACCATCTTTGGCTGGAGGTGGCGATCCTGTGAGCCAAAATAACCCCTGAGTTGTCACATATGGTGGAGGATGTAGGCATAAAATAGCACATGGACCTTGTTGCTGCACTGATGGCATTTAAAGGGTCAGAAGCCTGATGTACATAAGTCTGGTATTTAGGTTCTCAAATATCCAAAACACAAATAGAAAATGCTGCTAAGTTTTAATACATAAAGAGTGTCATCATCTGTATGTCCTGGGTGAAAGCAGAAGCAGTAGCAGTCTTCAAAAAGAGTCTGAAATGGAGGAGATCATTAAGCAGTCGAGCAGGCCAACCTGCGACAAGAGCAAGCAATGGAAGTTCATCAGAAAGAGACTTTACAGTTGCACACTAAACAAGAGGAGACTAACGCATGCATATAGAGAAAATTGCGGCTTTAGACTGTATCAAGAGAAAGCTCTATTGCTGGTGAGCTGAAAACCATGCAGAAGCCATGTGCAATCAGAGTTGCAGAAAATGACCACTGAAGATCATGTAGAAGCCAATTTTAATACGTTTGAAAGAGTGGCAGAAACAAAGAAACTGCCGCTTGCAGAATGGGCAGATGTCTTGGCAACATATCTGGTTGGGGAGTCACAAAAAGCTTATTTTGACTTAACTCAGGAACAAACCAATGACTATCACTTGCTAAGAGCAGAGATCCTGGCTTGCTTGGGATTCACTCTCTCTGTGCGAGCTAGCAGAGTTCACGATTGGCGGTATGAAATGAAGCGGCCACCACGTTCCCAGTTATTTGATCTGCTATATCTGGTGTGTAAATGGCTTCAGCCAGAGGCCTTGAGTTGTGTTGGATTGCTATGTGAGTGGCCTACCTAGAGACATACATCACTGGGTTGCCCAGCGAAATCCCCAGTCTTTGAATTAAATTGTTGCTTTGGTTGAAACGTACATTTCTACTGAAAACTATCTAGGTCCTGATCCAAAATCTCGATCACTGAAACAGGATGCCAAAGCTCATTTAACATCTGGAAGAAGCAGCCCTATCAACAGACCAGGGTCCGGGGAAGTATTTCATGAAGAGTGGTTTAACCTGCCTGGGAAAACAACATCATCTGGGTCTGCAACTTACAGCAGGGTTGAAGTTCATTGTTGGAGGTGTCAGCAATTGGGTCATATAGCAGCACATTGTCCTCAGGAAGTGGAGCCGATGGAGTGCGGCACTACTCAACACTGCTCTCTGTTTGCCCAAACAGCTAGTAGTGGAACACTGCAAAGAAAAGCAGCTCGGGAGCATCCATAACCTACAATGTCTTGTTGCTAAGAGGTTCTAGGTTCCTAAAAAGCCAAACAGCCATAATGTTGTCGCTAAGGGCAACAACCCACAACAGCCAGCAGCTGTGGCCAATGTTCAGCGGATGGTCTCCAAGGTGCCAGCAGGGTGGGAATATGTGCATCTAATTGTCCTTTAGCTGAGAGGCCAGCAAAATTGGAGGTAAAAACCTATGAAATGGTTAGTCAATCTGGATTTTCCCAAGACATCTCCAGGGTGCACCCAGACTTCATAATGTTTCTGAAGAGCCGCCTAGAGACTGGTAACACAAATCTGATTGAGTTTGAAACTTATTTTGAGACTGTAAAACATGTCCTTATAAAATATCCAAAGCTAGATGTAGAGTTTATTCTAGGCAGAAATTTTCCTTGTTTCTGGCAGCTGTGGGATAGTATTCCAGATAACCCTAGAAAATACTACTCCTGGGAAAAATCACCTGCAGAGGGTGCTTGTCAGCTGCCTAAAAGGGTGCACAGGAGTCCCACATAAAAAATCCTAAAATGATAATGGGCAGAGTCTCACTGTCTGACTATCAGGATGGGTCAGAACTGCATCCAGAGATGCTGCCATGTAAGAAGGAGAGTTCTGAGAGTGTTGAAACTGCTTTAATCCCTGATGAGACTGTGCAGTATGGATTTAAGTCTGATGAACTAAATGCTAAAAATGTGGTGTGTGCCATTGGGCCTGATGACAATGATACACAACTGTTATATGATGAGACTAATGTAATATCTTGTTTTGCATATAACCTGTAGGTTCTATAAGTGAGTTGGCCATACAGACGTATCTCAGGGACAGTGACAGAGTTTATGTTGAAAGAAACTGATTGCAATAATAATAATACATTTACAAACAAATAGTCAATTCACACAATGGGACTGAGGGCCCTGCTCGCAAGAGCTTACAATCTATGAGGTAGACGTGAGTGACACAAGAGGTAGCCGGGGCGGCATCAGAGGTTGCACTGCTTATACAATGGTCAGACAATTTTGTAATAGAGGTTACTGTCATTACACATATATAAAGCTGAATGAGCCGTCACCAGTCGTGTCCTTTTATCGTGCAGATGGTGCCTGGACATATAAAGTTAGTATGAACCGGCATCATATCCTGTGAGGTAATGTGGGAGCGTGAACAGAGGAGGGTACGTTTTAGGGATTCTAACTATGGAAGGGTTTACATTAGGAGTTGTGATAGGCCTGTCTGAAAAGATATGTCTTTAGTTTGCGCTTGAAGCTGTAGAAATTGAGTGTTAATCTGGTAGAAGAGCATTCCAGAGAAGTGGTGCAACTCGGGAGAAGTCTTGTATATGAGCATGGGAGGTTCTGATAATAAAGGATGTTAGTCTTAGGTCTTTAAGTGAACGGAGAGCACGGGTTGGGTGATAGACATAGATGAGGGAAGAAATGTAGGGAGGTGCAGCATTATGGAGAGCCTTGTAAATGAGGGTGGTAAGTTTATATTTTATTCTGTATTCAATAGCCAGCCAATGTAGATACCGGAGGCATCACTGTAGTGTCTAGACTGATAAATGAGCTTGGCCGCTGCATTCAGAATAGATTGTAGAGGAGAGAGTTTAGTAAGGGGAAGACCGATTAGTAATGGGTTACAGTAGTCACAGCGAGAGTGTATCAGGGCAACAATAAGTGTCTTTAGTCTATCTTTGGTAAGGAAAGGGCGTATTCTGGAGATGTTTTTGAAGTGGAGATGACATGAACGTGCGAGTAATTGGGTGTGGGGGGGGTTGAAGGAAAGCTCTGAGTCAAACAGAACCCCGAGGCAGCAGGCATGATGCCTAGGAGTTATGGTAAGGCTGGAGACTGCAATGGAGATATCAGGGACAGATCTATTAGATGGTGGAAACCGCAGTAGTTCAGTCTTTGATAGATTCAGTTTCAGATAGAGCGAAGACATGATATTTGAGACAGCAGAGAGACAGTCACTGGTGTTCTGTATTAGTGCAGGGGTGATGTCATGGGATGATGTATATAATTGGGTGTCATCAGCATAAAGATGGTACTGGAAGCCAAATCTGGTGATGGTTTGTCCAATGGGGGCTGTGTAGAGAGAGAAGAACAGGGGGCCTAGGATCGAACCCTGAGGAACCCCAACGGCAAGGGGAAGAAGGGAAGAAACAGAGCCTGCAAATGATACACACAAAGTGCAATGAAATGTTGGAAATATTCCAGGTCCAAGGAAAAGGGAGGGCCTTCGGACATATTGAGCTAAGCTTGCTATGCTATGCAGACGGTGGAAGAAATCTATTACACATTCGTGCACCGCCACATAGTAATATATCCTACAGTCAGGAAGGCCACCACTGCAATGTCGACCAAAATAATGCAGGGATTGTAGTAGGGATAATCTGTAGGAGGTAGCGTAATCTCAGAAGGATGTACATCTTCATAACGTTAATGTGCCCAAACCAAGAGTTGGCCCCGGATTTTCAAGTCTCCAGATCCCTACCGATCTGTGAGAGAAATGTGCGAAAATTAAGGTCATACAGGGTACTCAGATCACTATGGATATGCATTCCCAAATAGTGAATTGAAAAGGAAATAGGCAATTGAAAGGAAAAATTACTCCACACTAGGGGAAAGAAAGCCATTCAGAGACTCTGATTTGGCTGCATTAACATTGACGTTAGACCAAGAGTTAAAATGATCAGGCTCAGCCATAAATGAAGGGAAGGAGGTGTGTGGCTGAGTGATGTAGAGAAAGAGATCATCTGCAAAAGCAGAGCAATTGTATTCCTTCCAACCAATTGTTATACTGTTTATGCCTGGTTTACAAAAAAAGATGTTCCATCAAAAGGATGTACAACAAGGGGGAAAGGGGGCAGCCTTGCTGGGTACCATTTCAAATACCACTGACCTTCAGTTTATCTGTGACTTTAGATATGAATATGTCCCCCACCACCAAGACCCTGAGGGCATAGTAAATGGCCGACCAGAACACCCTGCCAAACGCTTTTTGTGCATCAAGGAAGAGAATCATTAGAGAAATATGTTTACTTTGTGTATATTGGATGATGTCCAGTGTCTTTAAGGTGTTGTTGCGGGCCTCCTTCCCCAAAATGAACCCCACCTGGTTGAAATTAATGTGATTAGGAAGGTTGTCTTTAAGGAGCTTTGCATCAAGCATGAGATCAATATTTAATAGGGATAAAGGGTGATAACTTGAGCACAGGCGAGGATCCTTACCTGGTTTAGGGAGGACCAAGACATGAGCCTCCATGGTCTGTGAAGGAAAGGGGAGGGATGCAGAGGCACTATTAAACAAGCTCAGAAGCAAAGGGGAAAAGAAACAAAAAACTGCTTATAAAATTTGGCAGTAAAACCATCAGGGCAAGCATTTCTGCTTCCGGGCACAGATTGCGTTGCTTCTTGAAGCTCCTCTTCAGAGAACGGATAATCCAGGGCCAGCTGTGCAGGTGCAGCATCACCCAATTCTGGATTGGGGACAGAGGGAGACTCTGACCGCACAGACATTTGAAAAGGCGGAAATCGGGGCCATCAAGATTATTCAATGGAATTCTTCTGAAATCACTTTACTCATGTGTAGAGGTTGTGCCTGTAGATTTAAAATGGTTGGAATGTGGTTTTGGCAGGATTTTAATGCCCTAGCTAGCATGCGCCCACTCTTATCCCCAAACTCATAAAATCTGCTTTGGCAAACCTGTACTGAGCATTTATAGGTGTGGTCTAACAGCTGCTGTGCTTTCTGGCATGCTACTAGGAGATTGTGAAGGACCGCTGGTGAAAGCACGAACATATGGGTTAGTTCGAGTGAGGAAACCCATTCACACGCTCTTGTGAAGGTGAGCGCCCCTGACACTTCAGATGAGAAGCGAGACTAATAAGTATTCCTCTAATAACAAACTTCAGAGCTTTTCATACAACCGGGGCTGGGGTAGGGTCATCTACATGATCTAATTTAAAATCAGTTATTGCATCAGCAACATCTAAGGTACAGGTATCGTCCAGTAAGAGATTTGTTCAATCGTCACAACCAAACAGGTCTGTAGAGAGAAGAAACAGTGCATTGTAGATAGGAGCATGGTTGAGCCACAGTATGGTACTAATATATGTTTCTGGGATCTATGATTGTACCAGGATGTAGTCGATGTGGCTATAAGAGTCATGTGGGGGTGAGTAAAAGGTATAGTCCCTACTTGTAATGTGTGCACATCTCCAGGGATTGCGATGTTGAAGCTGAGGCAAGGCTCATCCTCAACTCGTAGGATAAGAATAATAAACTGCACCCCTGGGTCTGTCACACAGTGTAGGACATGATGTGGAGGGATTTATGAAGGAGGACGACCACCCGTTTACTTTTTGTGGAATGGTTGTTACTTAAATACCAGTGAGGAATATACTTCTTTTTAAGGGATTAAAGGCTAATGTTTTTAAAATGGGTCTCCAGCAGGCAAGTGATGTGTACCTTTTTCCTGTGAAGAAAACATCACCTGTGAACTCTTCTCTGTGGTGTTCAGCCAACTCACTTTAAAGGAGGCTAACTTGACAGTGGCCATAAGAGTATTGTCCTGGGTGATCAATTGGTCCAGAAGAATGAGGAGTGGTGCATCCATAACTACTACTAACATTGTAACTAAAGGATATCTTAGAGGCTGGGGCAAGCAATAAGTGCCACTGCAGCACTAGGTACCTACAAGGAAAACATTGGGACTAAACATCTGGGGGCAACTTAAGCTCGTCTCCTAATGAAAACAGCAAAAGACTGTGAGGAGCCAGCAGAGATGGCCTGTTCCTGTGGCATTTAACCAAAAGATGATTAAGGAAGGAAGAGCAGTAATAGAGAAATACAGTCAGGTGGACAGCGCTGAGTACTGGTGCCGCGCAGTTCTGGGGCTTGATGGTTGCGTGATGGCGATGTCTCATAGATCACTGAGGCAAGCCAGGTGAGCTGTGAAGAGACAGGGCTTAGGGTCAAAAGAGAGGCCCAAAGTGGAAGAGGAATAGAATGAAGGTCCAAGTGATCAACAAAGTATGGAAAGTCCTCTGGGAAGCATAAGGTAATGGAGAGGCTGTTGTCCCAGACTTGCAGAGCAAAGGGGAAGCACCATCTGAAAGGGATGTTTCGTTCTTTGAGGATAACTGTGAGGGGCCAGAGAGTTGCTCTCAGGGTTAGGGTGCATCTGGAGAGGTCTGGCAGAATCTGAAGAGCATGGCCCTTCCTCCTGTGGGGATAGATGGATTGGAGAGGCTGAGGGTCCAGCTTGTTTTACATTTTGTAAATTTTTGCTATTTTAGACTGCTTACACAATGTTTTAAAAAAGTGGGTAGAAGTTGGTGAGAGAGGGTGTGGCCAGCTGCAACTCAACAGATTTACTAGAATTTATGTCAGAAACAGGTATAAATTTTAGCGCAAATCTATGCCAGATCATAGGATATCTGATTGTATATGCCAGCTTTATTGACAGGTATGCCTCTCTTAATAAATTCTGCAAATAGACTTTTGACAAATATTGGTGAATGAAATGCCAGTCTTAGTAATTCTGAAATGGTAAGCATTTTGGTTCCTCTATGAGTTTCAATATTTAAAGTATTGTCCATGAATGCAAGAGTTGTTTTGCTGCACCTACTATAAAATTAAGTAAGTATTGACCGTACAAACAAATAACAACAAGATTAAGGACTTTTGTTTTTTTCCCTCAGGTACTTCACTTCTTTGTGGGCTTTGGAGCTCTGTTAAGTCCATTAATAGCGGACCCATTCCTATCTGATACCAACTGTATACAATCCAATAACACACAGAATGGAAGTAGCAACCTTGAGCACATTAGGAACTCGCTTGTCCCACATCATCCCGGCAATGTGTCTCACTATGTCCTTCCAATTCATGGTCCAGTATTGACAAACGTGTCTTATGCCTTTTGGATCATGGCTGCCATCAATGTGAGTTTTTTCTGTTAATGTGGTTCTTTATAAGTGTGTGTGTGTGTGTGTGTGTGTGTGTGTGTGTGACAACTTGGGGAATTAGACTCAAAATGGCGGCAGACTCCTGGTCCGGACAGCGGTGGTTCGTGGTACTGGGCGCCGGAAAGATAGCTTTCAGACGGTCCAAGTGTAAAAATAAACGGGCTTTATTCAGCTTACGTGCAACATAACAAAACAACAAAAAACCTATGCCACAGTTAGGGCACTAACTAACTCCTCGAACCCCTAACTAGCCTCTGGGGCAATAAGAGCTTGACTTAGTCTCCATAAGTCCTCTCTGGGTCCCAGCCCTCTGGGACAGACTGCCTCTCTGTCCCTGGCTGGTCCACCATTTCCTGCTCCATACAGGTTTCTCCAGCCTTCTGGAGATACGCGCCCCCCAAAGGCGTGGCTGAGAGCCTTTTCTGGCCTGGCCTGGCCTGGGTCGCTCAACAGCGCCCTCTGGTTCACATACTTACAATATATATATATATATATATATATATATATATATATATATATTCATTTAAGCAGAAGAGGTAATATAGGTGTTAGAGTAGGTGGCTAACTACTGACTCTAAGATCAGACTTTTTCCTTCCATTCCTGCAGCTCCCTGTGCCTATTGCAGTCTTTCTATTGATGTACCAGAAAGGCATGGTGCCTGGTTGTGATAGCAGAAGTGGCTCTCTGCTGTCTGCAGATGAGTTAACAATGGAGAGTCAGAGGGAGACGGATATAAATGATGAGAAGAAACCAGAAACGCAAGAAGGAATTACACATGGAGAAGGTAAAAACTTCCTATGAGCAGCTGTCATTGTGTTGATTATGCTTTATTGGGAGAAAGTACTAAAGAATGCCCTGTGTGACTGCCTGTGACACACAATGCAGTAGTCTGAATTACTCTATAACAAAGAGATAATCTATTTCTAGTAAATTGTTTCTTTGGCAGTAATCTTTAAGATATTCAATGAGTAATGCATACAGAGGAGTGCTGGATCACTGGATCTCCATTTGCTAATGATTAAAAAAATTAAAAAAAATTGAATTATCTGGTTTGTGGTTGTATTTTTGAGTTGTCTACTACCTTCTTGTCCTTGGCTGTCATGCAACAACTTTGGACAGGAAGTAAATTTTTTTTTTTCTGTTTATTCCTATGAGACATTAAGGCATTAATAGAAATAAATAGATAACTTGACTTCCTGTCCACACATAAGATGCTGCATCAGTTAGACAGTCAGAGTATCATATGACCAAAAGGGGTTGGGTAATTGACAAATACTGCCAGCAGTAAGAAGATATACCTTCACTACAATTTATATCATGAGCCAGATAATAAAACATTTTCTGGAAGTGCTTCTTTAATGCACATTCGGGGAATATTTTGTTGAACACCTCCAAAAGTGTTTTGTATTTGTTAGGAAAAGGGGTGTTTCAAGTATTTTCAAGTTGTACTGTGTTAAGAATTAAATTTCTGTGCCACAGTCCTGGTGCAACTTAATGTACATCACTGTAATTACATAGTGGAGTGTCGAAAGTCTTTTACTCAAACGTGATGACTATTACAACATCCTTTTCTGTGACCTCCCAGGTAACTCTCTTGCTCCCCTTTAATCCATCCTTAAGTACTTCCCGCTGGAGGAATATTTCGATTTTTGACTCCCTGCCTACCAAACCTCATAACTTTGCAATTTTTCCATTCAGAGCCATATGAGAGCTTAACCCCTTAAGGACACAGCCTTCAAAAGTGCATTAAGGACCAGGCCTCGTTTTTCAAAACTGACATGTCACTCTATATGGCAATAACTTTGAGACGCTTTAACTTACACAAGTGATTTTCAGATTGTTTTTTCATGACACATTGTACTTCATGTTAGTGGTAAACGCTAATCAATATTTTTGTATTTATTTATAAAAAAAAATATGAAATTTGATGGAAATTTGGAAAAAAATTGCAATTTTCAAAATGTTAAATGGTCTACTTTTCAAACAGTCATTTCGCCTAAATACATTAATAAATATTATCTACCATATCTCTTCTTTATATCGGCATAATCTTTTAATCATCCTTTAATGTATTTTGGACATTATAAAGCTTACAAGTGTAACAGCGATTTTCCAGATTTACAAGAAAATTTCCAAAACTAATTTTTTAGGGACCACTTCAGTTCTGAAAGGGATTACAAAGGCCTATATATTAGAAACCTCCATGAATCACCC
This sequence comes from Leptodactylus fallax, assembly GCA_947044405.1. Taxonomy (NCBI): domain Eukaryota; kingdom Metazoa; phylum Chordata; class Amphibia; order Anura; family Leptodactylidae; genus Leptodactylus; species Leptodactylus fallax. Next base: position 739,956 of record CAMRHE010000488.1, read on the forward strand.
CATTTTAAAAACAGCACCCCTCAAATAATTCAAAACTGCATTTGGGAAGTTTATTAACCCTTTAAGCATTTCACGGAAATTAAAACAATATGGAGGTAAAATTTAAACATTTCATTTTTTTCAATAATACATTAATTTAACCCTAAAATTAACACACCAAATGTTAAAGGAGAAAATGCATCTCACAGTTTGTTATGCAATTTCTCCCGAGCACAGATATACCCCACATGTGGGTGTAAACTGATGTTTGGGCACATCGCAGCGCACAGAATGGAAGGAGCGACACTGGACATTTGAAAAGCAGATTTTGCTGGAGTAGATTTCAGGTACCATGTCTCATTTGCAGAGCCCCTAGAGTACCAATACAAAGGAAACCGCCAAAAAGTGACCCCATTTTGGAAACCACACCTCTCTCAGAATTTATCAAGGGGTATAGTGAGCATTTTGACCCAACAGCCTTTTCACACATTTTATTAACTTTGGGATGTGTAAATTAGAGATGAGAGAATTGAAGCTGATGAAGTGGAATTCGATCCCAATTTCAGGAAATCTTCAATTAGCATTGATCCCGGATTTCCTCATGCTTCGATGTATTGAATCGCACATTTCCAATCGGGGGTTTTAACCCCTTGGTTGCCGCGGTCAAACATGGAGAATCTGTCGAATTTAATTTTTGAAAAATTCGCTCATCTCTAGCCAGAATAACGAGAGAGAGAGAAATTTTTAAGGCATTTTTATTACTTTCTGCAAAGTCAAAAGTTTACATACACTAAGATTACTATGCCTTTAAACAATTTGAGACAGCCCATATGATGATGTCATGTCTTTTGAAGCTTCTGATAGGTTTATTGGCAACATCTGAGTTAGACACACACCTGTGGATGTATTTTAAGGCACACCTGAAACACACTGCTTCTTTGTGTAACATCATGGGAAAGTCTAAAGAAATCAGCCAAGATATCAGGAAGAGAATTGTGGACTTGCACAAGCCTGGTTCATCCTTGGGTGCAATTTCCAGATACCTGAAGGTGCCTCGTTCATCTGTATAGACAATTATACGCAAGTACCAACAAAATGGCAATGTCCAGCCATCATACTGCTCAGGAAGGATTCTGTGTCCCAGAGATGGACGTGCTTTGGTACGAAATGTGCATATCAACCCAAGAACAAAAGCAAAAGACCTTGTGAAGATGCTGGCTGAAGCTGCTAAGAGTGTCATTATCCACAGTGAAACGAGTACTGTATCGACATGGGCTGAAAGGCTACTCTGCCAGGAAGAAGCCTTTACGCCAAAAGAAACATAAAAAAGCCAGATTAATGTTTGCAAATGCACACAGGAACAAAGACCTTAATTAATTAAGACATCTCCTGTGGTCTGATGAAACTAAAATTGAACTGTTTGATCCTAATGACCATTGTTATGTTTGGAGGAAAAAGGGAGAGGCTTGCAAGCCTAAGAACACCATCCCAACTGTGAAACACGGGGGTGGCAGCATCATGTTGTGGGGTTGTTTTGCTGCAGGAGGGACTGGTGAACTTCCCAAAATAAATGGCATCATGAGGAAAGAACATTATGTGGCAATACTGAAGCAACATCTCAAGACATCAGCCAGGAAGTTAAAGCTTGGGCGCAAATGGGTCTTCCAAATGGACAGTGAACTGAAGCATACTGCCAAACTGGTTACAAAGTGGCTCAAGGATAACAAAGTCAATGTTTTGGAGTGGGCATCACAAAGCCCTGATCTCAATCCTATTGAAAATTTATGGGCAAAGCTAAAAAGGCAGGTGCGAGCAAGGCGACCTACAAACATGGCTCAGTTACACCAGTTCTGTCAGGAGGAATGGGCCCAAATTCCTACCAACTATTGTGAGAAGCTTGTAGAAGGATATCCAAAATGTTTGACCCAAGTCATACAGTTTGAGGGCAATGGTACCAAATACTAATGAAATGTATGTAAACTTTTGACTTTGCAGAAAGTAATAAAAATGCCTTAAAAATTCTCTCTCTCCCATTATTCTGACATTTGGAAAATATAAATAATTTTGGTAATCCTAATTGACCTAAAATGGGAAAGGTTTATTCTGATTTCATGTGAGATAGTGAGAAAAACATGCATATGTGTATTTTTATATAGTGTATGTAAACTTCTGGTTTCAACTGTATATCTATTTGCTCATAGTAGTGCTTAAAGTTTACATATTGTTCTGCGCCACACTTAGACAAAAATAACAGTAGCAACAATATAGTGCACTGCACTCTTGATAGATACATTGTGTGACTTCTAAATTTTTTTTTCTTCATAACTATAGGTCAGCACATGATTAGTGGTGCCTCATTTAACAATAAATGCCTAATAAAAGGTAGAGTGGCAATGGACAGTGTAATATAAGCTGAAATTCGATCATCCGTCAGCATGTGACCTTTGCGGTAAAAAGAACTGCCACCCTGCTATACGTCTCAGCCACAAAAAAGACCAGTAGGAGGGCCCCCTGCGCCACTCTCTCCTAGCTCTATTGATGTCCGTCAAATTTGTGAAACTGGTCACTTCCCAAAAGAAAACATCAGCTTCAACACGGCGGAGAAAATTGAAGGCTGCAAATCTAGCCGTATCTGACTTTATACTGGCCACAATAATAGTGGCCACAGTTAGCGGGGTGAGTGCCGCCATCCAGGATGATTAAATTAGACAACCTTCTTCCCACCCTCTTCCGTGCCTTCCCCCCCCCCCCCCCGACGAGTCAGAGGATGATGATCCAATACTTTTTTTAACATCGTTTTTTAGACACGGTTAAGTCCATGTTAGATGGTTCATCTCCTTCCCCAGGCCCTGGGCCAGCACCCAACTTCCCCCAGAGGCTCGCGACAACCCCACCTCCCCCTGTGAATTCTTGCCCAAAGAAGATGAATCCTCATAGAATCCTCCCTCTGGATCCTCCTCATCTCCTTTATCAAGACATTGTCGACTGGCCTCAGCATCAGGATCCTATTGGCTAGGGCTGGGAGCAGCTGGAAGACTCATAACTCCCTCCCTCTGCTCCCTCCTTCTCTCTTGCCTCCTTGCCCTGGATGGAACAGTCTTCACTTTCATCTTTGGCACATGAGCCGCTCTGCCCCCAACCGTCCCCCTCACCCACAGAGGTAGCCTCCTCATCCACCCCCACGATGTTGGCGAAGGACCCCCGTCAAGCCCTGATAGAGTGACCGAGGTCACCACAGAAGTGGCAGCGAATCATGCCGTAGGATTCGGCAAGATGGCCCAACTCCCACACATGGCACATTTCTGCACCGAAAAACCTGCGCTAATGTTTGAGGGGTCACTGCACCTATGACACAGTTACGGCTGCCCTGGTAGAAGATGAGAATATGATTCCTACCAAGGAAGGTCAAGGATGGGATATGGGAAACTGAGTTGCCCTGATGTTTCAGTTTGACCATAAAGTCACCCGACCAAATCTCAAACTTGTCCAGGGTTTTCTTGGGGAGCTCTACCACCTCCCCATACCTGCCAAGCCAGGTCATTATGTTGTAGTAAGAGAGTGACTCGTTACAACTCAAAATGGTCACCCTCTTCACATCGGTTTAGCACAACACCAGCCTTACGGCGAAGTTCCACCATCCAGGCTTGTTCAACTCATAATTCCCTAAGAAAGTTTTGAGGCCCCCCCCCCTGGACAAACAAAGTTGATGTCGAACTCGGGGAAGCCAACAAGATGTATGATTACGTAGATGTCCCCAGCACGGAAGCCCATCCCAAGCAGGACCTCGACGACCTTCTTCCTAGGAGGGTAAGGGTAGCTTACCCTCACCAAAGATGGACCAAGTTTGGTCTGCCCTCCACCTCAGATTCAGACTCAGAGGCCATATCACATATCAGTTTAGGGGTCTCCACGGGGGGAGCAGGACCCGCAGAACTGTGGACCCTGGCTTATCGCCTCTCCCCCAAGACCTGTTCTCTCCCTGCCTGCTGTGTAGAGCTCCTCTTGCCCCCCCGCCAGCTGGTCCCAGGAGGTAGGAGCACGATGCTCCATGTTGGTCCAGGCCAGCCATCGGCAGGTGTCTAGAAACTGGTTTCCCAAAACAGTCCACTGAAGCTCCTCCAAACACAATAGCAGCTCAGAGACTAGGTACGGCACCCTCACTTTGCCTGCATTTACTGCATAGGTCTGTGTAATGACAGTCTTCTCAAAGTCTCTGCAGTGACTGTCCGAGACAGTCTTCCCAAACATCACAGTAGTGACTGTCCGAGACAACCTTACCAAATGTTTACACAATGACTGTCTCAGTCAATCCTAAATGCTTCCACAATTACTTTCAAAGACAGCCTTCCCAAACTTCACCACAGTGACTATCCGAGACAGCCTTCCCAAATGTCTCCACAACGACTATCCAAGACAGCCTTCCCAAATGCCTCCACAGAGACTGTCCGAGACAGCCTTCCCAAACATCACTGCAGTGACTGTCCGAGACAGGCTTCCCAAATGTCACCACAGTGACTGCCTTCTCTAACGTCTCCACTGTGACTGTCTGAGACGGCTTTCTTAAAGTCCTCCGCACTGACTGCCCAAGACATCCTTTCCAAACGCCTCCGCACTGACTGTCTGAAACAGCCTTCTCAAATGCCTCCACAGTGACTATGCAAGACGGCACGGGCGTAATGATCCCCAACCGCTGTACATTTTGTTAATGGAAAGGGACCAGGCAACAGTTTCCCACAGCATGCAGCTCTCAGTATTACTTACATGCTGAGCGCTGCACTGCTCACTCACCATATTCTTGCTAACTGCAATTGTGGGAACTCTAAGGTGATCTGAGCACTGCAGCACACATACCTGTCATTATCAAGAATACACTGTAGGGACAGCCTTCCCAAACACCTTCGCAGTGATTGTCCGAGACAACCTTCCCAAACGTCACCACAGTGACTGACCTTTTACCTAGGTCACTTTCTGTGTTTTCTGTGTTCTTGTCTACTAGTGTATGTATCTTGTGTCTTCCTACTGACTTTATTGTCATCTGATCCTTGTGATTATCTGAAATACATAATTACAGGTTACAATTTTACTTTTAGTTTTGTTATTTTGTATTTTAATATATGCAAGAGTGGTTATTTATATAAATGTGTTATATACAGCTACTATACTGGTTATGTTCGGAATCAGTCTATTATTCCACACTGTTGCAACAAAGAGTTCCATGGTTGTCATAGCAACCAGTCAGAACACTGCTTTATCACTGCTTTAAAAACCTGCCTATCTGGATTCTGATTGGTTGCTATAATACAGGCATTTTCTTACACCAGTCTTTATTTACACTTTTGACATTTGTAGAAAATGTTTACCTTGGTTACAAAATTGTTGGTTATGGTGAATTGAAGCTATAAACATGAATACACTGAAGAACCAGTAAGGGAGTCAAGGCTCTGGGTTCAGCCCTTAGATTATTTATAGAATTTAGTAGAAAATTACTCATCAGGTCAACCACTATTCATATGCCAATGTAAATGACCACTCATTACATCTGTAAAGTTCCACTGATGGCCGGTTGGGAGGAAGCAGATCCAGAGCTGTATCTAAGTGTTCCTGCACCTAGACTATAGATGAATTCCACCTCCCTAAACCTCTATCTAAATAATCTTAACAAGGGACTCTTGCTTTTTTTCCCAACCATCTACCTGACAGTCACTATACTGGGCACATGAACTGCCAGCCCCACTTACTTACATCCCTTGACCTATTTCATATTTTTTTAGTTTTCTTACCTTGCCTTTCTAAATATATCTTGGGATATCTCGGCTATCCTTGTATGTAATTTTGGATGAAGCTGCAGCTTGAGGGTGCGCATCTCAGAGCCAATAGGACAAGACTGCAGCAGCTGCACTGTGTGTGTGGAATACAAGTTGTGGCATTATGACATCACATCATGAGCTAACAATTGATGATGTTCTTAGTAGCTGAGCTCTAATTGGTCCCTGTGGGCAACATATTCTTTTTAGCTGTGCTCTGATTGGTCACTGTGCAGCAAAGGCACTATTACTGTTTGGGCAGTCAGTGTAGAACATAGTCTCTAGGCTGCTGGTGTGTTTGGAGCAGGTCACAAAGCCTGCAGGCTTGATTTTTGTGTTTGACCAGCTTTAGTAAACTGTTTTGGGTAACCGGTTTCTGGACACCTGCTGGTGGCTGGCCTAGGCCAGCATGGAGCATTGTGCTCTTGCCCCCTGGAACTATCCAGTGGGGGGCAGGAGATCTACATAGCCAGCAGGGAGAGACCAGGCCTTGGGGGTGAGGCGATCAGTAAGGGTCCACAGCTCTGTGCGCCCTGCTCTCACCCAGGAGAGTGATCCAGAGGCTAACCCGTGATGGGGAGAGAGCTGAGGAAGGAGCCGAGGGGATGGCAGCCCCCCAGTGGAAGACCTGGCCTTGTAGCCAGTGGCATCAGCGATATCAGTACCAGCAGTGCCGGTGGCACTAACAGCGCCAGCAAAGCTAGCAGCAGAGAAACAGCACCAGCAAAACCTATGACTGATGATACCTTGTCCTCCTGGGGAGTAAGGAAGCCAGGGGAGCCAATGGATGAATATAGTGGGCGGTTAGTTTGCATCATGGCTGAGTACAATACGTATCATAGGGCCCTGTTCACACTGGGGGCGGAGCTGCAAAACGCTCGCTCCCAGAGTGACAGGGCCTCTTGCTGGAAACGGCCAATTTTCTCACTACGTGTGAAAGTGGAAGTTAAGAGTCTGGAGCAGAGATGCCAGCAAGTACTGGAGGGAGCTGGCCTGTTCCAGGAGACTTTGTTAAATGGCACTCGTTTCTCTAGACAGAGACAGCAATTGAAATGTGATACAGCCTCTAAGTCCAACTCCGAGGCTGTGGGGCGACGGAGGAGGAAGAAAATAGCAGTGGCAGAGAAGAGGAGTCTCCTGATGGGCCTGGGAAGCCGAGAGGGGAACTGCAAAAGAAACTCCTTGTCCTGCTGGTCAGCTCCTCTGAATCCAGTCCAGCTATTCCGGAAAACCTCCCGCTCCCGGAGGCCTTGGATGAAGAGGCTCAAGATGCAAGAGGGCAGCTTATGGCGCAGATCCAGCAGATGGAGTCCCCCCTGCGGCCGGAGTCCTTTGCCTTTTGGGGTGGAGGATTTGCTAGAAGGGGATGAAGAAAAAAACAGAAGAAGAAATCTATGGAGGAGTTTTGTGTTTGTCGAACACTCCTTGGTGGTTGCCGAGAAGTGTGGTCCTTGGGACACGGCATAGCCCGGCTTCGGGTGTGAGGTCGGGTGAAGTGCAGACAGGGAAGTTCGGGGGGGAGGAACCCTTCACTCCCGCCTTCGAAAGCCTTTTTGTGGGTTGGACGTGGGGACTGACTCATATCTAAGACCCGGAGCGAAGAAGGTTGGTTGCGATTAAGGTGGTGGGGAGCTCTGAAGCAGGCTGCCCCTCTGTGGGAGAAAGTTTCTGGCTCAGGCAGTGGCCCCACCCACCAGAGAGTTGGAGGTTGTGATACCAAGATTAAAATCTACTTCAGTCCTGGTGGGGGGGGGGGGGGATATAAGGGTAATCCAGACCTCCCCCCCCCCCAAACTAGCTGTGCTAGTGAAGCTGAGAGAGGCTCCCTGAATAACTCTAGTATGAGCCTCGTTAGCAATAGCTGCACCAATGATGAAGTGATGCAGAGGTCATTCCTGGTCAGGTAGGGGGTCAGCGTGAGAAGGCTCGCTCCCTGGCATTGAAGACCAGGGTGGCTGTAGAGGTGGAGGCTGAGGTGAAAGACTAGAAAAAGCCCAGTCCAGCGAAGCAGTAGAGAGTGAGAAAAGAGCGCATAGAAAAAAGAGGTGAAGAAGTTGTGGGCCAAAGTGCCCTTAAAAATCCCAGGACAAGGGGTAATGTAGGTAACAAGGGTACTAATATTGATGTTGATGCTGATGTTGATATTGCCGGTGCAGCTGTCATTCCTGCTGTTACTGATGGGGTTGTTGAAAATGTTGTTGATCGTGTCGCTGTTACTGCTACTGGCACCTCTGGTATTGCTGGGGCTGATGTTCCCATTGTCATTGGGGCCTCTGGTACTGATGGTGGTGCCAGTTCTGATGGTGGGGGTTCTGTGTCCCAAGTGGCCTCTGAAGAGGCGATGGCAGGTGTCTCTGGAGGCAGCACTAGCAATGCAGTAATATCATCCCCAACTTTGGGACCTCGGTCCTATGCCAGTGTCGCCTCTAGGGGCCCTGCTAATGGTGGTTCGTCTCCTTTTCCAGGAACTGGGGAGGGGTAGCATGCAGGGCAAAGTACCATGGACGTAGCGAATCAGTCGGTGGACCTCTTCTTGGATCGAAAGATTCGGACTGGGAGCCTTCTGAAAGAGAGGAAGAGAAGTCACCTGGTTGCTCCCAACAGCCAGGCAGAGAGCAATTGGCAGTCAATTCAGTTGGGGAGAAACTACCTTTGCCCTCCTGGGAAGAGGGTAGTCTGCCTCCTGCTTGGGATGGGCTTCTGTGCTGAGGACATCTATGCTCTCATACACCCTGTTGGGGGCGGAGCTGCTCATGTGTCAAAGGTGAAGGTGAAGACTGCTCCATCCATGACAAGGAGCCGAGAGAGAAGGAGGGAGCAGAGGGAGGGAGTAATGCGCCTTCCAGCTGTTCCCAACCTTAGCCAGTTGGATCCCAACACTGAGGAACCATCCGACAATAAAGGAGATGAGGAGGATGCAGAGGGAGGAAGAGGCTGGCTTATCCTTTTCTTCAGAGTACGAAAGTGCTGGGGAGGGGGGTGGTGGACAAGCAGAGAGGGGAAATGGGGAAAGTGAGGGTATCAATATCTCCCCCTCCCCCCCCCGGCCAAGAAAAAGAAAGCCGACTGTCCTCTGGTGCTTAGTCCAAACCACTACTAAACCCTCTGTGAGGATTCATCTTCATCGGGTGAGGATTCAGAGGGGGAGGTGGGTTGCTGCTGAGTCTCCCTCCGGGCCTGGAGAAGGAGACGAACCATCTATCATGGACCTAACTAAGTCTAAATAAACGATCTAAAAAAAGTATTGGTTCATCATCATCTCGCTCATCAAGTCATCTTTGGTGGGCACTATCTCAAGGTCCCAAGACCGGGGAGGCGCTAGAGCTAGAGATAAACTGCCCTATGATAGCATGGCCCTGAATAATATAGTTAGTGAAGCTTGCCTGATGTATATCCACTTTTGGTATTACCCAGGCCACGCAGGTTATTTATTTATTTTTTTTCGAGGGACTAGTTTTAGATTTGTTTTTTGACGGAGGAAACTGTCTCTGACACCTGTGTCCGTTGTAGAGGTGGAATTCTCTGAGTCACTAAGTCTGAGAGGTGGAATATATTCAAAAAGAGGGTGTCAAGGTTTTTCCGACAGCTCTGAATCCTCAGGTCTTTGGACAGGTACCGCCTGTACACCGCCCTGAGGAAGAGACTTGAACATTTGGTCTCAACTGGGGGTAGCCGTGAGGATATCTCCAGTGTGAAATCCTTGCTCAAGAGGTGCCAGTATGGTAGGCACACATCTTTGGTTCTAGAGAGGGATTTTGGGAGGTACCGCTCACCTGACCCCTACCAAAACTGTAAGATGTCATTGGCTTGTAAGACCATAATGGGCCTGGTCGATAGTACAGGATCCCTGACAAGATCCAAGTCAGGGATTTTGGAGGTCATCATTATTTATTTATTATGCTTACTTATATAGTGCAATCATATTCCGCAGCGCTTTACAGACATTGACAGTCCCTGTCCCATATAGGGCTCACAATCTACGTTCCCTATCAGTATGTCTTTGGAGTGTGGGAGGAAACCCACGCAAACACGGGGAGAACATACAAACTCCTTGCAGATGTTGTCCTTGGCAGGATTCGAACCCAGGACTCCAGCGCTGCAAGGCTGCAGTGCTAACCACTGGGCCACCATGCTGCCAGTCCTTCTACTTGAACTTTTTGGCAAGGAAAAAAACTAAATCGAGACTCGTTTTCAAGTTTCTTGGTCGAAACTGTACCTGAGCCAGCAGCAGACTCCTCTCTTGGCATTTTGGTAGAACCTATCAGCGAGTGTCTCTCCTCGGGCACCCTGCCAAAGTCAATGAGGAGGTGCACCCTGATAGTTCTATCAAAGGGTAAGGATCCAAGCCGTATTGAGAAATGGCAGCCCATCGCAATTCTGAATACGGACAGAAAGATTCTGGCTAATATACTATTCAATTGGCTGTTGAAGTTTGCACCCTGGCTCCTTTCTTCGGCTCAGCACTGTTCTGTTCCTGGTCGAAGCACCTTAAGTGCTGTCCTTAGTGTCAGCGAGGCCATGGAGCAGAGTAATGCAGAAAAAGGCTTTTTATAGGGTGAAGCATAAGTATGGTCGATCCTTCTGAGGTATGGCTTGCCTGTCAGGTTCATCTTTACATTGGGGCTCAATCTCTCCCGCTTGTGAATGGTTGGGTTGGCAGTCCTTTTGAGGTGGGGTCAGGTGTCCGACAGAGATGTTCACTGAGCCCGTTACTATACATGTTTGCCATCGATCCCTTTATTAGGCAGAGCGATTGGCGGGAGTCGGGATTGATCTGGAGGACCCTGGCAACTCTCTGAGGACAGTAGAGTATGCTGAAGATGTTACCATTTTTGTCTCGTCACAGAGGGAGCTTGAATGGGTGATGTCTGAAGTGGACCATTACTTGGGTTCGTCTGGAAAGAAGATCAACCAAGGATAAGTGTGAGAGCCTCTGTCTGGGAGGGAAAGAGCCTGCTTTTGCTCTCCTGGACACCCTTTCAGAACTCCATGGGTCTGCTAAAATTTTGGGAGTCCAATTTAGTGCCCTTAAGGGCGTCGATTAGAAGGTTGATCAGTGGAAGAGTTAGTCTTTAACCCTCTGGGAAAGTGTTCCCCTTATCAAGTCTTTCCTGCTTCCTTTCATAATATACTTGGGTGTATCTTGCTAGAGTCTCTTTGGAGTAAAGTCTATGGCCTTTTCTTCCAACTTTTATGGAGGAGTAGGCTCAACCTAGTTAGGAGTGAGGTTACGTACCACACATGGAGATGGGTTGGTTATGGTCAGCCCGGTAGTGTTAACAAGCACCTTTTTTAAGATCAACCTGACAAACCTCTTCTTCGAGAGGACTCAATTGTGGGTAGTCTCCTGTAGGGGATGGTTTTACATGGATATCTACCGTGTTATGCCTTCCCAGTTTTGAAGGTGATTCGTTGGTGGGGTCTGGGAATGTGGGAGATCAGGACCCAGTCGAGGTGTTTTCTTGACAATAGGGTTCTGTTGACCCATTTCCAGAAGACACTGGCACTCAAAGATTGCCCAAGTAGAATCCTTGAGGGAGGGCTAAAGTTGCTTAATTCAGTAAGGATTCCGCAGAAGTTTTGGGATCTTACTTGGTGCTGCTTCCAAGGTAAGCTATAAGTACGGAACAAGCTGAAGTTCAGGAACTCCGACAAGCGAGGCTGCCCTCTGGAGGAGTGTGGCAACATACTGAAAAGTATGGAGCACTTCCTCCTTCATTGTCCTTTTAATATAGAGGGTTACAAATGGGTTGGGGCCCCCAACTTGGTTTCGGCTGGCTGGTCAAACTTATGCTGAATGGGCCTAGCATTTGGATGGCAGGGATCGCCTAACACTGTTTTTAGTTAGTGTAGTGGTTAGATATCATTCATGGAATGCACGGTGTTTAGTGTCCACCCGAGGTAAAGTCCTCCCTTGGGATGAGGTATGTAGAAACATCATGGGTGACCTGGTGAAGGTACATTCTTTGGATTGTGTGAGGATGGGTGCTGGGATAGCGGCTCTTCTTTGCAGAGTTTCACTTTCTCAGTGTCCTGAGGGTAAGAATAGTTGTAGGGACAGGTAGATAATGTTAGGGAAAGGAACGGGAAAGGTATGGACAGAATAGGGATAGAATAAGGCACAGTATTTTGAGGAGGGATAGAATGAGAAATAGGGATAGAATAAGGGATAGCATTAGGGAAAGAAGTGAGATTAGGGAAGATAGGGATAGAATGAAGATGTGAGGGATGAGCCTCTCATGATCCTCTTCCCTGGGGTGGGCAGAGCATGCCACATCATAGCTTTTTGTTTTAGTTTTCAAAGATGAAAGGTGTGAGAGGTTATAGGTGACTAAACTTAGGCCTTCAGGTAAGTGGTGATACGGGATTTGGTTGGGTTTCTTGGTTACGTGTTTCTTGTTTTATGTTAATATGGTTATTTTTACATTTTTTTATGTTATGCTGATATGCTTATTTTCTTTTTATTATCATGTACATTATATTTATTATGTATTGTTTATCTTGGTTTGTTTTGATTTAAATTTCATAGGGTTAGTTAGGTTGGGTGGGGGTTGTTGGGAGGGAAGGGGGTGTACTGTGTGTGTGCCTGGTCTGGCCCTGGTCAATACGGACATGATTTTGGACATGAGGTGAGGTGCCAGACTGGGGTGATTTTCGGGAGTGGGGGTGGGAGCCATGCGAACATGGAAGGATATGGGGCGAGGTACTGGCCTCAATGTGGTGGTGGTTTGTATAATAATGTGGTGTGTGTGTGTGTATGTATATGTATGTGTGTGTGTGTGTGTGTGTGTGTGTGTGTGTGTGTGTGTGTGTGTGTGTATATATATATATATATATACACACACACACACACACACACACACACCACATTATTATACAAACCACCACCACATTGAGGCCAGTACCTCGCCCCATGTCCTTCCATGTTCGCATGGCTCCCACCCCCACTCCCGAAAATCACCCCAGTCTGGCACCTCACCTCATGTCCAAAATCATGTCCGTATTGACCAGGGCCAGACCAGGCACACACACAGTAGTAGGCTTGTTTTTTGACAGATATAGTTTATGTTTTTAGTTTATGTTTTTTCTTATATGTTCTGTTTGTGGGGTCACTTATTTTTATAGGTTTCAGCTATTGCTAGTTTTTTGAGACTTTATAATCTTTTATTACTCTTACTATATTATATTAATAGGTTAAGACTTATTATGGAAGGCTTTTTGAACTTAGGTAAGGGACAGTGTATGTGCGGGTGTATGAATGTGTTCTGTTTAAGCTGGACTGGCTGAAGTGGCTTTGTTTATGTTCCTGTAGAGAAGCCTGTAGGGTATAGTTTTTGTTCTCGATTTGTATTATTGTGATTGTATGTTTTAATTATTCATACAGTTAGGTCCATAAATATTTGGACAGAGACAACATTTTTCTAATTTTGGTTCTGTACATTACCACAATGAATTTTGAACAAAACAATTCAGATGTTGTTGAAGTTCAGACTTTCAGCTTTAATTCAGTGGGTTGAACAAAATGATTACATAAAAATGTGAGGAACTAAAGCATTTATTACACACAATCCCTTCATTTCAGGGGTTCAAAAGTAATTGGACAAATGAAATCATTGTATATAAAATGTGAATTTCTAATACTTGGTTGAAAACCCTTTGTTGGCAATGACTGCCTGACGTCTTGAACTCATGGACATCATCAGACGCTGCTGTGTTTCCTCCGTTTTAATGCTCTGCCAGGCCTTTACTGCAGCGGTTTTCAGTTGTTGTTTGTTTGTGGGCTTTTCTGTCTGAAGTTTAGTCTTTAACAAGTGAAATGCATGCTCAATTGGGTTGAGATCAGGTGACTGACTTGGCCATTCAAGAATATTCCACTTCTTTCCTTTAACCCCTTCACGCATTCTCACATACATGTACGTGGGAGAATGTGGTTAGTTACCGCATCCCCACGTACAGGTACGTGACGGTGATCGAGCGGGCTCAGAAGCAGAGCCCGTGCGATCACCGCGGGAGCCCGGCTGTATTTGACAGCCAGGCTCCCGCTGCAACAGCTGGGACCAGTGGTAACACCGATCCCCGCTGTTTAACCCTTAAGATGCCGTGGTCAATAGCGACCGCATCCAAGGGGTTCCGCCATCTTGCCCCCCCCCCCCCGGCACCCCCTGCGGCGAGATCGGGGGGTGCCGATATCGATAATCTGCAGCCCGGGGTCTTCCAAGTGACCCCAGGCTGCCTGGAGACCCCACTACCTGGTTGATCCTGCCAAGACCTCAGGAAGTCAGCGCTGTGTTTCCATAGCGCTGACTTCCTGTATAGACTGCAAGACACTTGCATGCTCGTGTCTTGCAGTCTATAGTACTGAGCCAGAGATCACAGCATCTCTGGCTCAGGTGTCCTAATGGGACACATGAAAAAGTAAAAAAAAGTGAAAAAATAAATAAATAAAGTATGTGAAAAAAAATTAATAAAAGAATAAAGCCCCAAAAATTCCCTTTTCCTATATAAAATGAATTATATAAAAAATAAACCTAAAAATTAATAAAAACAATACATATTTGATATCGCCGCGTCCGTAACAACCTGTACAATAAAGCTGAAACCATATTTAATGTACACAGTGAACGTCGTGGAAAAAAAAACGCCAAAAGTAATGATTTTTCGCCATCTCACCTTACAAAATATGCCATAAAAAGTGATCAAAAAGTCATATGTACCCCAAAATAGTACCAATAAAAAGCACAGGTTGTCCCGCAAAAAATAAGCCGTAAACCAACTCTCTAAACTGAAAAATAAAAATGCTACGCATCTTAGAAGATGGCGATGCAAAAAAAATTGATTTATGTCCCCAAATGGGTTTTTGTTCTGCAAAATTGGTATTGCATAAAAAAAACAGTATAAATGAGGTATTGCCGTAATCGTACCGACCCGTAGAATAAAGGTAACATGTTACTTACGCTCTACGCTGCATGGTGAAAAATTTAAACGGTAAAACGCAGTGCCAGAATTGATGGGGTTGTTTTTTAATCCACCAAGAAAGAGTTAATAAAATTTATTTAATAAGTTGTAAGCACCTAAAAATGATGTCTTTAAAAAATACATCTCACCCTGCAAACAACAAGCCCTCATATGGCTACATCACCAGAGAAATAAAGAAAATATAGCTAGTACAATGTGAAGACAAAAACCCCAAAAATCGGCAAATCATTAGAACGTAACTGGCTGCGGCAGGAAGGGAATGTATAAGCTGTGCGAGCATATATTAGGGTACAAACCAGATTTAGAGCTTACGAGGGATAATAAACCAGAAGTGACCCCCAGAGTGACCTCCCCAATAATAGGAACTACTGGGGAAATAGTAGGGAATTTAGTGTACCCAATGTACTACGCACAGCTTACATATTCACTTTTCCCCATCCGCTGTGCAGTCACGTCTGGGATACTAATGCTCACTACACCCCTTGATAAATTCTTTGAGGGGTGCAGTTTTCAAAATGGGGTCATTCCCTAGGGGATTCCACTTTACTGGTACTTTAGAGGCTCTACAAACATGACATGGCATCCAGATCCCAAACATCTGAATCTGCGCTCCAAAAGTCACATAGCGCTCCTTCCCTTCTGCGCCCTACTGTGTGCCCAAACTGCAGTTTATACCCACATGTATTACACTTGTTGTACCCAGAATAACATACTTAATGCTATATGTGGGTATAAACTGCTGTTTGGGCACAGCTGAGCACAGAAGGGAAGGAGCGCTATTTGGTTTTTGGACGCCATTGCACTTTTGCAGAGCTGAAATGCCAGTACAGTGGAATCCCCTGACATGTCACCCCATTTTGGAAACTACACCCCTGAAGGAATTTATCCTGGGGTACAGTGAGCATTTTTAACCCCCAAGTGTTGCTATAATTTATTATCCATAAATGAATACGCAGCTGATGGTGAAAGGTGAAAATGACAATTTATCCAGGAATACGACATTTCAGTGTGTAATATGTTGTGCCCGGCTTGTATCAGAGATGAACGCTCCAAAAGCTGTTGTGCCCGGGATCCCCGCTCACCAGTTTTTGGAGTGTGTGTCTGTGCAGACATAAACTGGGCACAACATATCGGGCACTGAAATGGCGTATCTATAGAAAAATTTCATTTTTAACTTTTCATTATCAGCTGCGCATTCATTTCTGGAAATTAAAAGAATGCAACACTTAAGGGTTAATAATGCTCGTTACCCCACTTGATAAATCCCTTGAAGGGTATAGTTTCCAAAATGGGGTGACATGTCTGCGGATTCCACTTTACTGGCAATTCATGGGCTCTGCAAAAGTGGCATGGTGTCCAAAAAGCAAACTGTGCTCCAAAAACCAAAATAGCGCTCCTTCCCTTCTGTGCCCGGCTGTGCCCAAACAGCAGTTTATACCCACATATGGCATTAAGTACGTTATCCTGGGTACACCAGTGTCATACATGTGGGCATAAACTGTCATTTGGGCACACAGCAGGGCGCAAATGTGAAGGAGCGCTATGTGCTTTTGGAGCGCATATTTAGATTGTTGTTTTTTTGGACGCCATGTCACATTTGCAGAGACCCTAAAATTGCCCCTACAAAATGGGGTCACTTCTTGGGGAATTCCAATTTACTGGCACCTCCATGGCTCTGCAAAACAACATGGCGACGAGAAAGTCCCTCTAAATCTGTACTCCAAAAGCTAAAAAACCACAGTGCTCCTTCCCTTCTGAGCCCTGCTGTGTGCCCAAGCTGCAGTTTATACCCACATATTTAATTTTTTTGTCCCCGGGATAGCCCACTTAATAGTTTTAGGAGTTCATGTCTCTGATGCCACAAAGTGGCCGCAACGTATTAGGCACTGAAATTGGATATTTCTTTAAAAACTTTAATTTTCAATTTGTACATTAATTTTTGGGAAGCATTTTTAGGCTCAAAATCATTATATCCCTTGATACATTCCTTGAGGGGTGTAGTTTCTAAAATGGGGTCACTTTTAGGGGGTTTACATTGTATTGGTACTTTAGGGGCTCTGCAAATGCGACATGGCACCTGAAAACTATTCCAGCCACATCTGCCCTCCAAAAGCCAAACAGCGCTCTTTCCATTCTGAGCCCTGCCATGTATCCATAGAGCAGATTACAACCACATATGGGGCATTTCTGTTTTCAGAAGAAATTGTGTAACAAACTGTGGGGTGTTTTTTCTTCTTTAACAACTTGCAAAAATTAAAAATATGCCGCTAAATGGACGGTTTATTGGAAAAACGTAATTTTACATTTTTACGTCCCAATGATGATAAAATCTGTGAAACAGCTGTGAGGTCAAAATGCTCACTATACGCCTAGATAAATTCTATGAGGGGTGTAGTTTTCAAAATGGGGTCACTTTTGGGGGGTTTGTATTGTATTGGTACTTTAGGGGCTCTGCAAATGCGACATGGCACCCGAAAACTATTCCAGCAAAATCTGCCCTCCAAAAGCTAAATAGCGCTCTTTCCATTCTGAGCCCTGCCATGTACACATACAGCAGATTACAACCACATATGGGGCATTTCTGTGTTCAGGAGAAATTGTGTAACAAACTTTGGGGAGCTTTTTCTCCTTTGTCCTCTTGTGAAACTGAAAAATTTGGGGCTAAATTGACGGTTTATTGGAAAAAAAAGTTATTTTTCATTTTAATGTCCTAATGTTAATAAAATTTGTGAAACAGCTGTAGGGTCAAAATGCTCACTATACCCCTTGATATGTTCTGTGAGGGGTGTGGTTTTCAAAATGGGGTCACTTTTAGGGGGCTTCCACTGTATTGGTACTTTGGGGGCTCTGCAAATGCGACATGGCACCTGAAAACTATTCCAGCAAAATCTGCCCTCCAAAAGCTAAATAGCGCTCTTTCCATTCTGAGCCCTGCCATGTACCCATACAGCAGATTACGACCACATATGGGGTATTGCCGTGTTCAGGAGCAATTGTTTTGCAAACTGTGAGGTGCTTTTTCTCCTTTAACCCCTTGTGAAAATGAAAACTTTGGGGATAAAGTAACATTTTAGTAATGTTTCATTTATACATCCCAGTGTTAGCAAAATATGTGAAACGGCTGTAAGGTCAAAATGCTCACTATACCCCTTGATGAATTCTGTGAGGGGTGTAGTTTCCAAAATGGAGTCACTTTTTGGGGTTTTCCTTTGTATTGGTACTCTAGGGGCTTTGCAAATGAGACATGGCACCTGAAAACTATTCCAGCAAAATCTGCTTTTCAGACGCCCAGTGTCACTCCTTCCCTTCCGTGCGCTGCCATTCGCCCAAACATCAGTTTACACCCACTTGTGGGGTATTTCCGAGCTCGGGAGAAATTGCATAACAAACTCTGAGATGCATTTTCTCCTTTAACCCTTTGTGAATGTGTTGATTTTAGGGCTAAATTAAGGAATTAGTGGGAAAAAATTAAATGTCTAAATTTCACCTCCATATTGTTTTAATTCCAGTGAAATGCTTAAAGGGTTAACAAACTTCCCAAATGTTATTTTGAATTATTTGAAGGGTGCAGTTTTGAAAATGGGGTCATTTATGGGGGTTTCTAATATATAGGCCATTATAATCCTCTTCAGAACTGAAGTGGTCCCTAAAAAATTAGTTTGGGAAATTTTCTTGTAAATCTGGAAAATCGCTGTTACACTTGTAAGCTTTATAACATCCAAAATAAATTACAGGACGATTAAAAGATGATGCCGATATATAGCAAAGATATGGTAGATAATATGTATTAATGTATTTGGGTGGTATGACTATCTGTCTGAAAAGCAGAGCATTTCACATTTTGAAAATTGCGGTTTTTTTTTCCAAATTTCCATCAAATTTCCTATTTTTTTATAAATAAATACAAAAATATTCATTAGTGTTTACCACTAACATGAAGTACAATGTGTCACGAAAAAACAATCTCAAAATCACTTGTGTAAGTTAAGTCGTCTCAAAGTTATTGCCATATAAAGTGACACATGTCAGTTTTGAAAAACGAGGCCTTGTCCTAAATGCATTTTTGGGCTCGGTCTTGAAGGGGTTAATAAACTCCTGGGTTGCTTTGGCTTTATGTTTTGGGTCATTGTCCATCTGTATTATGGAACGCCGACCAATCAGTTTGGCTGGATTTGAGCACACAGTATGTCTCTGAATACCTCAGAATTCATCCAGCTGCTTCTGTCCTGTGTCACATCATCAATAAACAGTAGTGACCCAGTGCCACTGGTAGCCATGCATGCCCAAGCCTTCACACTGCCTCCACCGTGTTTTACAGATGATGTGGTATGCTTTGGATCATGAGCTGTACCATGCCTTTACCATACTTTTTTTCTTTCCATCATTCTGGTAGAGGTTGATCTTGGTTTCATCTGTCCAAAGAATGTTCTTCCAGAACTGTGCTGGCTTTTTCAGATGTTTTTTAGCCCAATCTAGCCTTAATATTCTTGAGGCTTATGAGTGGCTTGCACCGTGCAGTGAAACTGGTTAATTGTGTGGGCTTTAAGAAACACAGGGGAACTTTCTTTCTTCCTTTCTTTCTTTCTTTCTTTTTTTTCTTTCTTTCTTTCTTTCTTTCTTTCTTTCTTTCTTTCTTTCTTTCTTTCTTTTTCTTTTCTTTCCAGTTTAAGATGATACAAGTTATTTTTGAAAAATGGGGCTGTGCCCTTAAGGCAGTGTTTGGCTATGTCATTAAGAGGTTAAACAAAATAAAGTAAAAAAACATGTTAGGTTTGCATATAAGTCTCCACTATCAAAAAATAGGCTATTTTTTCTATCCTATATGGTGAACGCTGTTAAAAAATATACATACCACAATGTGCAAATTTATTTATTTTAATCACCTCACTTCCCCCCAAAAATAGCAATAAAAAGTGATCAAAAAGTCATATATACCAATAATTGGTACCAATAAAAACTACAACTTGCTCTACAAATACAGAGCCCTGACATATTTCTGTCAACTAAACCGTAAAAAAGTTATAGGTGTCAGAATACGGTGACTCGTTCGTTTCCAAAAAATTACGTTATTAGTAAACGTGGTAAAACATAATTAAACCAATATAAATATGGTATTGCAGTAATTCAGTAATTACCGTATAATGACCCGCCGTACAGAGTTACATGTCATTTTTAATGCAGAGTGAACACTGTAACAACAAAACGCAAATAATAGAATTGTGTATTTTTTTCACACAGATCCCCAAAAACATTAATAAAAGCTAATCAAAACATATGTAACTCAAAATAGAGCCAAATAAAAGTGCAACTCTTCACACAAAGAATAAGCCCTCACATGTGGTATGTCAATAGAAAAATTTTGAATGAAAAGTTATGAATTTTGGAAGGCGGGGAAGGAAAATATGAAAAGTCACTGAGCATTAACATCCAAACCACCCTGCATCTTTAAAGGGGTTGTCCAGTTTCAGCAAAAAAAATATTATTTATAAATATTGTGTGTGTATTGAAAGGTTATACAATTTTCCAATATATACTTTCTGTATCAATTCTTCACGGTTTGCAGTGGACAGAAATCAATCCATAGTAATTCAAAAAGAAAAAGGTCTCTCTGTTTACCCAAAATAATCCAATTATTTGAGTCCCGTATCATGGTGCTCAGAAAAGACTCCCAGGACTAGAAATTATCCACGAATTGTAAAAAATGTCAGCATCCAACGATGATAAATAAAAATTTACTTTTAATTCAAGACCTTCATTATATGAACAATAACATTTATTTGTAGAAACTGGACAAGCCCTTCACTGTTTACATTGCACACCATTTGTTTAATAGTGGCTGTGTAATGTAATTACAGTCTCATCACATACAGTGGAGAAAAAGGTATTTAGTCAGCCACCAATTGTGCAAGTTCTCCCACTTAAAAAGATGAGAGAGGCCTGGAATCGACATCATAGGTAGACCTCAACTATGAGAGACAAAATGAGAAAACATATCTAGAAAATCACATTGATTTTTTTAAGAATTTATTTGCAAATTATGGTGGGAAATAAGTATTTGGTCACCTACAAACAAGCAAGATTTCTGGCTCTCACAGACCTGTAACTTCTTCTTTAAGAGGCTCCTCTGTCCTCCACTCATTACCTGTAGTAATGGCACTTGTTTGACATTGTTATCAGTATAAAAGACACCTGTCCACAACCTCAGTCACACTCCAAACTCCACTATGGTGAAGACCAAAGAGCTGTGGAAGGACACCAGAAACAAAATTGTAGACCTGCATCAGGCTGGGAAGACTGAATCTGCAATAGGCAAGCAGCTTGGTGTGAAGAAATCAACTGTGAGAACAATAATTAGAAAATGGAAGACATACAAGACCACTGATAATCTCCCTCGATCAGGGGCTCCACGCAAGATCTCACCCCGTGGGGTCAAAATGATCACAAAAACGTTGAGCAAAAATCCCAGAACCACACGGAGGGACCTAGTGAATGACCTGCAGAAAGCTGGGACTAATGTAACAAAGGCTACCGTCAGTAACACACTACGCCGCCAGGGACTCAGATCCTGCAGTGCCAGACGTGTCCCCCTGCTTGAAACCAGTACATATCCGGGCCCGTCTGAAGTTTGCTAGAGAGCATTTGGATGTTCCAGAAGAGTATTGGGAGAATGTCATATGGTCAGATGAAACCAAAGTAGAACGGTTTGGTAGAAACACAACTCGTCGTGTTTGGAGGAGAGTGAATGCTGAGTTGCATCCAAAGAACACCATACCTACTGTGAAGCATGGGGGTGGCAACATCATGCTTTGGGGCTGTTTCTCTGCAAAGGGACTAGGACGACTGATGCGTGTACATGAAAGAATGAATGGGGCCATGTATCGTGAGATTTTGAGTGCAAACCTCCTTCCATCAGCAAGGGCATTGAAGATGAAACGTGGCTGGGTCTTTCAGCATGACAATGATCCCAAGCACACCACCAGGGCAACGAAGGAGTGGCTTCGCAAGAAGCATTTCCAGGTCCTGGAGTGGCCTAGCCAGTCTCCAGATCTCAACCCCATAGAAAACCTTTGGAGGGAGTTGAAAGTCTGTGTTGCCCAGCGACAGCCCCAAAACATCACTGCTCTAGAGGAGATCTGCATGGAGGAATGGGCCAACATACCAGCAAAAGTGTGTGCCAACCTTGTGAAGACTTACAGAAAATGTTTGACCTCTGTCATTGCCAACAAAGGATATATAACAAAGTATTGAGATGAACTTTTGTTATTGACCAAATACTTATTTTCCACCATAATTTGCAAATAAATTCTTTAAACATCAGACTGTGATTTTCTGGATTTGTTTTCTCATTTTGTCTCTCATAGTTGAGGTCTACCTATGATGTCAATTACAGGCCTCTCTCATCTTTTTAAGTGGGAGAACTTGCACAATTGGTGGCTGACTAAATACTTTTTTTTCCCCACTGTAGACGTGTACAGGCTGTAATTACATTGCATGGCTATGAAAAAGACAGAGTGCAATGTTAGTGAACAAGTCACTGCATTTACATAAGACCCACATCTTAAGCAGCTGTTCATGGGGGTTCTGGGTGTTGGTCTAACAGATCTATTATTGATTACCTATCCTGAGGATTAAAAATGAGCTGGAATACCCTTTTAATATTACATGCAAAGAATATATACTGTGGCATGACAGTGCGACTTTGGCTGCAACTCCTATTGCATGACCAAAGGTCACTGTGTTGCCCATGTGGGGATGTTGTAACTTCAGCTTCTAGTCACAAAGAAAATTCTGCAATGCTCATGGTGTTCCAAGCCCCTGTTCGCTAAAATAAATTATACTATAAAATAAAAACAGACAATGAATTAAATTTGCTACTAGAAATCCAGTTGCAGCACCCTCGGACTCACAATGTGACTCCATTGATTTATTTTAGTGAAGTACTTGTTGGGTGAGATGGCGATCTTTGGTTGTATAATGTGAGTTGCTGCAGTGTCGCCTTGTAACCCTTAAAAAACTTAAGGGCTACACGGCCTTGAATATCTTAAGTGACCCATTGATGTAGCAAAGCTATAGTGCCCCCCACATAGGTAAAAGTGCTCTAATAGTGCCTCCCTTACAGGTAATAGTCCCTAATAATCTACCCCACATAGGTAATAGGGTCCCCTACAGGTAAAAGTCCCTAATAGTGGCTGCGCACACATAGGTAATAGTGTCCTAATTATCCCCCCCAGGTAATTCCCCCCAAAATGTCCTGATAGTGCCCCCTCCACATAGATATTGAACCCCACAGGTAATAGTTCTCACCACCCCACCCCTACATAGGTAATAGGATCCCCAAATCACATAACATCTAGTCCAATTCTCACCACCCTACATAGGTAATAGTGCCCCCACATCACATCCAGTCCTGTCTCTAGTTAATTTCATAAATACCTTTTTTTTCCTGCAAAGCGCAAGCAGTATCATAGAGCAAAAGACAACATAGCCAGGAGTACATTAAAAGAGACGCACAACTGGGTGCTGCATCAGCGCTCTGCAGGAAGAAAAGGTAACTATAAAACCCACCACAGCAGAAGGCAATAGTGTGTCAAGGGGGCCTATGAGGCCCCTGACTTAGGGGGCCTGGTCGCAAGTGGGGTTTCATAAGCTTAAGGGGGCCAGATGCAGCTGCACCTTTTACCCTATGATTAAAGAGGTCCTGGCTGTAGTGCAAGTGGCAGCATCACTGTCAGCAATGACCGTCTGGCCAGTAACTGCAGGCCACATCTGTCCATTGCTTTGTGATGGTGTATTATTGTGATGGAAGCGAATGACATTGTGGGCTGGATGGCTAACTCCGACTCATCATCTCCGTCATAGCAGGTTAATGTTACCTATGACACCATGACTTTGAGCCAGTGTTCAAAGTATTCATGTTATTCCTCCTCTTTTATATAGAACTTATGGCCCAATAGAAGCATTTATCTTCTGTCATTTCTGACTTCATTGAACTCCAGTGGGGCGCCTTCTTTTTTTCCCTAATAAACAGAACCCTAGGTGCTAAGGAAGATATTCAAGATAGTGATCTTGTTGATGAGTTGTATAATAACCATCAGCGTTTGGACTGAAACTTAGGGCTAAAATGCTTGCTGTGATGGTGATTGTAGAGCCTCTGGTATCCATAGTGATATTTGCATCTGTGGAAAATGTAGAGGTTGAAATCAAGAGGGAAGAGCGAGGAGCCCCTGACTTACCACAGTCTGAGAAAAGTAGTGGGGATGATGTTGATGACTATGTTCATGGTGTATTGAACAAGAACTGGATCAGGATGAGGAGGTGATCTTGCTACTGCACCTTCTAATGACCAATGCCGCGCCTGGAAGCCGCTCTTTTTCACAGCCTACGTGTACCTCCTATTTTGGTCCTGGGTCCTGTGGTACTATAGAGTAGACGGGAGACCTGGGAGGAGAATAGGAAGTGCACATAGGATGTGTACAAAAGCAGCTTCTGGGCACCGCATGAGTCATCGGAAGATACAGGATACAGTTTAACAGTGAAGAGGACCAGCCAACGTGGTACTGAAGGTATGTGAGGGAGGGTTACTATCTGTGTATGGAGGGGAACCGCACTATTACAGTAACACTACACACATAAGTAATTAAGTAATAGTATTACTTATGGTGGGGGAATATTACAGTAATAGTGCCTCCTAGGTTAGTCTCCTCCCACATAGATAATAGTGTCCATAGGTAATAGCTACCCCCCACATAAAGGGGAGGACTATTACCTGTATGGGGGAACTACTACCTGGGGGAGAACTATTCGGTTATGTGGAATTCAGCCGACTGACAGTTTTGCAGGTATGTGCTGTAGTTGCAGGGATATCGGTGCTGTTAGTTTTGGCTACTGATATCCCTGCACTGTTAGAGGGGCGGGCCTCAAATCTCAGCGTTTATTCTTATCTGCATCCTCCACTCCTGTACTGGGCTGGCCACGTCCTCCATTGTTCTATTTCTATACAGAGCGGTTGCAGTGCTGACGTCACGTCAACACAACCAGTGCAGCCAATCCGCACAGTATACACCTGAGAGCAGTGAATGACTGCAGTGGTCTTTTTGCTGTGACGTCACTGCTGCAGTGGCTCTGTATACATACAGAGTAGCGGAAGAGACAGTCGGCCTAGCACAGGAACCAAGGGGAGGATGCAGGAAAGTATAAATACTTTCATTTTTTACATGTCCTCTGCTGTCTGCATACACTGTATTTTTAGATCCTGGACAAACCAATAATATAAGGGGGGCATAAGGGAGCAGTATGTATGCACGGGGGCATCAGGGACATAATATACGGGGGCATTAGGGGGTACTAACCACTGGGGATTTGAGCAGTATTAATTTTAGGTGGCATGTGGGCATTATTCTTATTAATTTAGTTGTGCTCTTAATTTAAAGGGCACAAGGTGTATTATTAATTGAGGAGGCACACAGGGTCTTTACTAATTTAAGGGGGCACACAAGAGGTATTATAAATTAAGGGGATACACAGTATTATTAATCTAAAGATGCACACAGGTATTATTCATTTCCAAGGGATTTTTATATTATATATTTTATAATTGGTGTAGCAGCAGGATGGGTGTGCAGGTGAGGACGATGTGGGTCAAGTGTCTGGAAAAGTGAGAAGCCAAAGATATCTGCAAACTTTACAGAGGCAATTCACAGCTGGTTGAAGTGGTCATGGGTGTCCAGATGGATGAGATGGGAAATGTGAACTTTTACAGTCAGAGACATCACCTGTAAGCAACTAAATTTTTCCTGTGCTATATTCACTCAAATGGTCTGCAGAGCCATGTGGACAGCCTATATCTACCACTATATGGTCACTATATGGTTGTAATATTAGGGTTCCCACTAGGATATGTTTGCCCCGCTGTGCTGAATCCCTGGCTACGCCTCTGAGGTGATCACATCAGAGGAGGAGGGTGGTGGCAACAGCAACAAAGAGCAGAGTTGACCTACAGCCAAAGTGTAAGATCTGCTCTACTGTTTACAGCTCAGGAGCAGGTGACACCAATGCTGTTGTTTGATGTAGGATCAAAAGCTGTAAGACCTGTGAAAGCTGTGGTCATTCAGGCATAAATGTAGGAACTATGGATCTCTTTCAGCACATGAAGTGTTATTACCTGTTTACATGGGTAGATGACCAATGTTCACACGGCGCCTTGAGCAAGGCACAATCTTGGAGCTGTGTGACACTGTTTGGTCTACTCTAGCTGTTGTTACTCAGGTAACAGGTTGTGTAGCATATTATACTGTGTTAATGTCGGACTTGCATTGCGAGATGTGCCACAACCCAGATGGAGGGAATCAGAGGATGGGAGTAGTAGTGGCGGATGATGTGCCACCCGCTCCGCCGAGCACACTCAACCACACACCCCAGCCCCGCTCCTGGGCTGAACACCACTGAGGGGCTCCTGCAGCACTACCTGATGGTGGTAGCAGTTGTAACCCCGGGGTGCTTCCGGTTGGAGAGGGGACCTCTCTACTCTGTGCCGCTGTGATGGTGTTCGGAAGGGCTCTGATGGTGAAGCAAGCACAACTCAGGCAGCCAGTAGATGCAGATGAAGAGGATAAAAATTTTATTCAGCAAATGGAGAAAGGCACAAATGGCAGCTTCCAAATGGGGTTGAAGCATGGTGTGTGTCATCGGGGGCCCAGAAAACACTCATTAATGCTTTCATTAAGTGTTGCTTTTGCTATCCTTACACCTGTTAACTAGTAAAGAACGATACAGCAAAGGCCCCATTGTCTCCTGTTAATGTCTCCTGTCCACACTAGTGAAGAGCTCTGGTAGGTGACCTGAGAGAAGTTGGGTTTGCTGCAATGTGTGGGCTGACAGGATAAGCAGCACGTTGGCCACTGAATGTTGTGGATTTGGGTGCGGCCAGGTGAGCATCCTTTTGCACACTGTCCAGGTGGCAGATGTCAGGACCCTGATGTTCATCAGTAACACAGCCATATCCACAAGTAGTACATAGTTGATTTTGTCATCATCACTATCAACATCATTATCATCTACTTTTTCTCCTATTTTAACTATTCCTACTAGATTTCATCATCAGTCAGTGCGTAATAGAACATGTAGACAATAGGTGTCTAGTAATCCACTTGTGTGCAAACTAAACTTCCACCTCTCCAGGTTGCTGGCAGTGGAATCGCTGCTGTTCCACTTAGTGAATTCCATTGTGTTTAAACAACTGATGGCATGCTTAGAAGCATCAGCAGCAGCCAATGCCGTTTGCTGAACATGATGTTTTTTCATCCACAAGCCAAAGTCATGGAAGGCAAAGTTTGCGCAAACTCAGTGTTTAGGTATTAAGCCAGGGCTGATAACTTAGATTTGTCAGGAACAGGCCAGAGTCAAATATGGATAGTCAGTAGAGTATAAGGCAGGAGATGGAAAAAAAAGTTAGATCAGAAAATAACTTAACACCTTGGCGGGACACAAGCAAGCTTTTGGCAGGACATCTTTGTTCAGACATCCTCCTGGAAATAAATAAATAAATGGAGAGGGGCAGGCTAGGATTGATAGGGGAAAAATTAGGTGCACGTTGGCCCTTTAAGAAACAGCAACGTTATGGGAGAGCTGCAAAGGCAGGAGAGCGTACACAGCAGTGTGGGGATGTGAGGAACACAAAGTGGGGCATACGGGAGACCTGGAGTCCCTGGCCCCTGCCTCAGAAAATAGCAAGCCATTGGAAATGGCCGCCAGCATTACACAGGTTCCATACTGTACTGCTGCTGACTGGGCAGACACTATTACTACCCCTACATAATAATAATAATAATAATATATGATCATTTATTTATTTATTTTGAAGTTACAATTAATTTTTGGTGGCAGATGCCTGCTAGTGTTTGTACCAACAATGCTAAAAGAAGAAGTAACAGCTAGTTAACATTAACAAGCGGTCGAAAAGTGATCCCTTTCTTGGGAGTAGTAGAACAGGTTTGGTATTATAAGAGAGAGAGAGAAATATATCTATAGGCTACCATTCATTTACCCATAGCCATATATGTTGATATCACCTTGATATTAGTAATGCTGTCTTTATGTTAAAGAACTTGAAAATGGTTAGATACAATCCTAAGACAGCCAATTTAGTGTAATTGACCCAAAATTAATTTCCAGAAACTTGCTTACATTGGGTTCACACTAATGCAGTGGTCTCCATTGTTTGGGTCTGCCAAAGGGCCCGTATGACAGAGAGCAGGACCACATAAACAATGGTTACACACAGACACTGGCGGACCCCTTGACTATAATGGGGTCTGCCGTTTCAAAACTGAACGTGGTGGAGAAAAAAAGTCCTCTGTGCAGAACTTTTCGCTCTGCCGCTTTTCGGCAGTTTCTGCGACAGAGTCCAGCGCGGATGTGAACCCAGCCTTATCTCTATTACTAACCTTCACATAGCCCGGTAAGTGAGTTTAGATTTTTCACACAACATATTTGCAACAAATTACGGTAGAATACACATAGATGTAGTTTTGAAAAACACAACCACATTTAGTGTAAAAAAAAAATATTTTTTTAAAATACAGAATGCTGTTGATTTTCCAGCATGTCAGTTACATACTGTATATTGATGATTTTCATTTCTGATTTCAACACTTCAAAAGTATACTAATATATGAAAAACTCTCATATTTGCAGCAAGATTCACAGCAGAGAATTTCAGGTACATTGGGTCTAATGTTTGACCAACATAAATTGGTCTTCTGGTCTGGGAGGTTCAAAAATCCATCATTTCTATAAACCTGCATTTGTCACTAGCCTGACTCAAAGCTACAGTGAATGAATAGTATGCTGTGCATGCAAGTCTCTCTCCATTCACTTCTGTGGAGCTTCAAGAAAGTAGACCTGGGAGGATATCATAACTTGTAGATATGCTATATATGTCCCAGATGGAAATATCCTTTTAAGGCATGGCACTATAGTTTATTCATGAGTTGCAGTTAAAAGTGCACCACTGCCCAACTATCATCACTGATATTTCTGCATGGATTTATATTTTTGTGTACTATTATAATATTCTTCTTTCCCCAGGACATGGACTGCACCTGCTTTGCTGCCAGAATAAAAAAAAATTGGAATGCCCCCTACACATTCTTTTCCATTCATGTATGTTCAGCAATGATCCTCTTTATGACTGATGGAATAGTGGTAAGATATATGTACTGTATATAGTTTTGATAATACTGGGCTGTGTGCTGTATGTGAAAATGTGGAGGGATGAACAGATAAAGGGAGTTTATGATGAAGACTGAAGATTACTAACTGAAAGAAAGAAGTAGCAGCGATTATCTTGTGCTACTAAACTGTCTAAATAACAGATAAGAATAACAGTAACACGTGTAGATAGGAGATTTATAAAGAGCCAGGCAACAAACCAAGCATGTAAATGCAAGCAAAATAATACATAATATAGCAGGCTACATAGACAAAACCAGGATTTGCACCATTTCCAACCTTTGTATGATTAATATCACAAAAGACCTACGTAATAATTTGTATGGAATCATAACATGGAAATCTTGCTCCAAACAGCACTTCTTTATATTTTACCAGTGAAATGGCACTGAAGAGACAAAGTCTCTATTCACATAGCGGTATTACCAGTCCAAGTTGGTGTGTATATTTAGAGTCAAAAAAAGTGATCATAGGGAGGGAAATTACCTAGGGGCCTCTATCATGCTTGACTAGTACTGCTATTATAAGATCCTTTATTCCTCTTAAATATATGATAAAGAGCCATCCTGCCACTGTCAAAGTAAAGCTAAACACAAAAAATTTATGGCTTTTAGTTTACCTTTAGGGGGTGTTCACATGTAGGAATTTGATTCTGCTTCCCATTGTTTTCAATAAGAGGCAGAAATTGCAGCAGGACTCTGCAAAATTCCCTGCTTATTACCGTGTTCCCCGAAAATAAGACACCGCCGAAAGTAAGACATAGGAGAGGTTTCGTAGAATTGCCTAATATAAGGCATCCCCCGAAAGTAAGACGTATGTTCCCGAACAGAACATACGGTATATACGATATGTGAGGCCGCGGGCGAACCCCACAATCTCTGCTATCATTATACTCCGGGGTCTTTAAAAAGATCCCGGAGTATAATAATCGGAGGCCCAGAGTTGGTGAGGGAACATAAAAAACAATGTACTTACCTGTCCTACACTTCTCCGGGCTTCGGGCCTGTTTGGTGACGTCGCAGACGTCAGCGGACTTCATTTTGCGTCGCGAAGCCGGCCGGATCACGTGACGCCGGCCTGGTCTAACATTGAAGAAGACCGAAGTAGCGCACGGGCATGCACCGGAGCGAGGAACAGGTAAGCAACGTTGTTTTTTTATGTTTCTATCCTCCCCTGGGTCTCCGATCATTATACTCTGGGGTCTGAAAAGACCCCAAAGTATAATAATTGTTCATGGGTGGTCCACTATGGGGCAAACTACTGTGTGCAGGGGCCACTATGGGACATGATACTGTGTGCAGGGAAATTAATGGTTTGAATTGTTATAATTATGTCCTAGAAGATGATGACATAACTGTCATTGAATAAATTTTACTTTCTATTCGTACCGTAAATATTGGTAAATGTACCGTACTGTTAATTGTTGTACATGGAAATAATGGTACGGTAGTAGTAAGAAATTCTTGATAGGATTCACAGTTTGTCTGGTTATGCTGGTTTGTGATGACAACTACTGTACAGTACCGTATATAATAAATGTTCATTTTTTTGTTCAGCAATAAATGTGAATTCTTCTTCATTGAAAAAAAAATAAGACATCCCCTGAAAATAAGACACAGCACATCTTTGAGAGCAAAAATTAATATAAGACGCTGTCTTATTTTCGGGGGAAACAGGGTAGGCCCATTCATTTTTTTTTTTAATAGGCTGTTACCTGCTGGTGTGACACCAGCAGATAACGGGCCCTATTTACTTACCGATCTCCGCTCCTGCTCACGGCCGCCTGCGCTTCACCTTCTGCGGAGGCAGCTGTGAGCAGGAGCAGGGATCGGTAAGTAAGGCCGCGGCCCGCGAACCTCACGAACACTGCTATCATTCTACTCTGGGATCTTTTCAGATTGGAGGCCCAGGGGAGGTGAGGGAACATAAAAAACAATGTTACTTATCTCTCCTGTGCTCCAACAGGCTTCCGGCCTCCTTGGTGACATCCTAGACATCGGTGGGCCAGTCCAACGTCAGTATGCGTCGCAACGGATGTCTGGCTCACGTGACGTCTGGTCCAACATTGAAGAGGTAGCGGGGAGTGCGCTGGAGCCAGGGAGAGGTAAGTAACATTGTTTTTTATGTTTGTATCCTCCCCTAGGTCTCCAATCATTATACTCTGGGGTCTGAAAAGATGTCAAATGTTTGCCTTGGGGCCCAGCCATTCCTAGTTACGCCACTGAGTCCAGTATAGGTAAAGTCTATTTATGGCTGTGTTGTTATGGAAACCTGGTAAATTAAATGTGAACTTATATTGGCTGATACACGTGATATGACTGAATAGTTAAGGACCTGCAAACTGCTATTGACTAATACAAGTCATAAATAGCTTGGTTGCTATGGAAACCTGGAGTAAAGCTGTGTGCTTGTGCAGACTAAGCACCTGCGAGCTTCTATTGGCTGATAAGGGACATGTGATCATGTGTATAGCAGTTGGAATATGAGTGAAAGACTTGAAGGCTTGTATTAGCTAATGCAGGTCATATTTTGGGAATACTGTATCTCAGGAACGGTACATCCTAGAGAGCTGAGACCCAGTCTAAAATCTTCTTGGACACCTGATGTACCTGTGTGCCAGATTTGGTGAGGATCGGTCCAGTCGTTTGCCACGCATAAAGAACAGACAGACAGATGGACAGAAACTCATTTTTATATATATTAGAGATGAATAGGCCACTGCTCCTCTGAGGAATTTCTTAGAGCAAATCCTAAGAGGCAGTGTACTTTGCTGTGTATATCCTGAAATGTAACTCCAACGGATGCCTCCCAGCATATCTCAGTATGTGAAAAAAATGTATGTTTTTGTGTAGGAAAATGGTATCTTAGTTGCCAACTGTCCTGAATTTGGCAAGACCGTGTTTAATTTTGGGCAGGTCTGGGTGTCACAGGGGTGTCAATGGAATGTCCCTACTTTACCAACTTCAAAGTTGGCAAATATGAAGGTATACAGGTATATACCTACCTGATGGCCAAAAGAACACTTTATTGACCTCCATCAGGTGAATGGGGGACTTTGGATATGTTTGATGTATATGCCACGACCTTTCCTGGCACATATGCAAATTGTACACTGTGACTGTACACTTAGCCTGATAGAAAGGATGATGAGGGGAAGTTCTGGAAATGCTGAGTTGACAAGAATGTAGCTTTTTGTATGTTAAGACACATGATCAGGCGCTTAATTTGAGAGGGTGCAGTTGCATCTGACCCCAGGTGCCTTAGGGGGCCCATAAGCATTGCCATCACTTTTGAGGCTGCAGATACCACCTGGCCCATAAACCAAGGAGACCCACAGGTTACCCTCACCACACTAAAGTTGATTAAACTTCTTTGATCTTTTTTCTGATTTCCAGGGGCATAGCTATAGGGAATGCAGAGGTAGCAGCGTCTACCAGTCATGAACCTTGGGGGCCTCAAAGGTCTCTCTGCACATAAAATATACCACTATTCTAAATGACACAATGTAGGAATTTGTCCTCATAACAAATTTTGCATAGGGGCCCAGAAGCTTCAGGTTACTCCTCTGCCCATGATCTTGAGCTTAACCTGACTTTCTAAGAAAAATACACATATTATTATGTTATTATACATGAAGCACACGTATTAAAGAAGTTTATCCACTTTTCAAAATACAATTTCAGATTGGCGAAGTATGCTTTTTATATGCTGGGCGGGCACTGCATGGCTTACTTTCCATACTATTAGTAGTGGTGGTTAAGGGTATTGCAACAGTGTCCCATTCAAATCTATGGGTGGCACACTTCTGGAAACAGCTTATCTGTGGGGTGCCGAACAGTTACTCCCACATGGATCTAAAATTACTGGCCTATCTTAAGGACAACTTAGTAAGTCAACTTTTTTGTGAGGCAAGTTGTAGCTTTTATTGATATTATTTTGGGGAAGGTCTGATATTTTGACATTTTTTATTACAATGACGGAGGGTCAGGCAGAATTTTTTTTTTCTATTATGTTGTTTTGTTTTGTTTTGTTTTTTCACTCCCCCTATCAGCAGCAAAATCAGCTAACACCGAAATTAAGAAATATTAGTATACTCTTCCTAATATGCATGTATTGTTCGCAGGGTGAATACTCTGGCTTTATCTACAGTTATGCTGTGGAAGAACCACTGTCATTAGCTCATAAGACTGCAGGATATCTGCCAAGCCTCTTCTGGGCATGCATCACCCTGGGGAGACTCATTTCCATACCTGTATCCTACAAAGTTCCTCCACGTTCTATGCTCTTCATTAATCTTGTAAGTTGTCCCATTGCTGAGGTGAATGATTGTTCTTGACCACCATGACATGGGTATAATAATCTGTACTATACACAACAAACTGTATTATATTTTCTCTATTTGCATATAACTAATGATACAATCCATCTATAGATAAAAATATATATGTGTAACTTTAAAAGTATTTGTTACACTAGTTTAATATACACGTTATTTTATGTAGTTTCTCCAGTAACCAAGTGAATAGCTCTGTGTCCAGACTGTTAATGAAGAGGCCCATATTCTCTCTCTCAGTAGGAAATTGTAGCAGATGTTATGCTGCAGTATGCAGCT
The DNA here is from genome assembly GCA_947044405.1 of Leptodactylus fallax. NCBI lineage: Eukaryota > Metazoa > Chordata > Amphibia > Anura > Leptodactylidae > Leptodactylus > Leptodactylus fallax. Next base: position 773,556 of record CAMRHE010000488.1, read on the forward strand.
GAATCCAGACAGTTAGATGTATATTACCAAACCATTGTCACTCTACACGCATAAAACTGAAAACCTCCATAACTGCTCACAGACTTCTTGGACATTTGCTTCCACACCTGTGGTTACTGGTTTTGACTGAAAGGGGAAAACTTTCATAAGACATACTGCAGTATCCCAATATTTTTCCTAACACTTTCCTTTTAAAAAAGGTATCACCATCTAGGATATGCCACAAATGTCAGATTAATGTGGGTCCCAGCTTTGGGAACCTTGTGTTGCTCTCATTTTGAGTGGAGAGAGGCCACGTATGCTCAACCATTTCCATTCACCTCTTTAGGAGTTTTGCGAATCATCATGTCAGAATTCTCTATCTGGCTGCTGCACCTTTGATGTTACCATGGCAACCTGGGAAGCTTTTTCACTTTCAGAGGTTTCCTGGCTTGGTCCAGTTAGCAGCTGAGGAGGCCTATATAAGTCCATGCCCTCCTGAGTCATGTGCTGACTAATTAGTTTGCTACTGCTAGTTTGGCTTCCATTTTATGTGTGTACCTGTATGGCTTGTGACCTCTGGCTTGCTCCTTGGATTCCCCTTTTTGCCTCTGATTCTGTTGTGACGTTCTCCGCTGGATTTTTGACCCTTGGCTAGTTTCTCGGATATTGCTTCTGTCTCCAGTCTTTGCTTATTTGTTCTCTCCTGGCTTTAACCCTACTGTACAACTTCTCTTCTGCATCCACGCCACTTTGTAAATTTACTGGACTTTGTGTTGGTTTCTGTAGCAGTGCGTTTATTAGTATATTTATTTGTTTGGTGGCAATTCAGATCCCCAGATCCAGCAAAGTCCATCTCTCCTTTCGTCAGGCGCTGGTGAAGGCGTCTGGGGTTCTGTCTTGGCTCGCAGAGGTGTGCTAGTTGTAGATAGCTATCTCTACTGCTCGCAGTTATCAGTCAATTTCATGCTGTTGCTTTCATTGTGGCCTTGCATCTGCAGTGTAATCATAACACACTAGGCAGGGAGGCTCGGCTATTCCAGGAACTCTTCTAGAACTGAATGGAAAGACCTAGGCATGCGTGGCCACCTCTCCAGTTACAGTGGCAGCAACTAAACCCACAGCATTAGTTTTTATACTGTGATAACACAAAAAAACTACACACAGAATTACTGTTTCAAGTTTATAAAAAGACAGACGCATGATTAGCATTTTCCATAGTTGTTAGATATGAGTGATGTATATAAGCAGAACGAGTCATGGTTTAATAACCATATGTTAACCAAAGCTAGAACACTACATGATATTGGATCAGATATCTTACTATAATTAAAAAGCAAGGAATAAACAGAGTGTATCACCAGATTTGTCTGTCTGTACCAATTAGCAGTAGTGAGTAGGGAAATGCATAGGCTTTTTAAACCTTCCCTATACTTGTAGGGTTTTCCAGGACTTATTACTTGATGGCTTATCCTTAGGATAGATCAGCAGTGGTCTGATACCTGGGGCCCTGTTCATCAACTGTTTAAAGCACCTCTTCAGCTTCACAGGCCATGTGATGTCATGTTCATTGGTCACATGGCATGTTTGCAGCTCATTCCCATTCAAATGAATTGGCTGAGCTGCGATACCAAGTACATACACTGTATAAATCTATGGCTTTGTGCTTGGTAAGTAATGAAGAAGCTGCAATGCTCAACCAAACACACTGGCCTCTTTAAGGAGTGTTCACACATAGAAATTTGTGGCTAATTCTGACCCCCATTGTTTTCACTGGGAGGCTGAGATCGTAGCAGTACACTAAAAAAATAAGTTTCCTACTCTTGCCCTGGATGCCGAGAACCAAGACTCCCCACTGATTAGGTTCATTCATCTGGGCTTAATCAGTGACAAGAAGCCGCGATAGAATGCCAATGCTTTGCATCGCTATTCTGCCATGGGTAGCCAGCGACCAGAAAATGAAGAGGAATTCCTCTTCGTTTTTTGCTGTGTGAACAGCCCCTTAAACAGTTGATCAGCAGTGCTACTGGGTGTCGGACACTCGCCAATCTTCAAGGATAGGTCATCATTTATCAAACCTGGAAAACACCTTTTAAGATTATGCATTACCCTACATACTACTAATAGCTGCATATGAATAAATGCCTTTAATTGGAGTAATGGCACATACCCCAAAGTAACAGAATGTGTAAGTGTTCTTTTCATTCTCACCAGATTGGTATGGCAGGCACCTTCCTGTTCCTGCTGCTGTCAGAGAATAGTATACCCGGTCTTTTTATTGGTACTGCTTTTCTTGGTCTGTGCCTCAGTAGTGTTTTCCCCAGCATGCTGGCGTACACCGAAGATATGCTAAACTACAAAGGTAAGTAAAGTGTTTGTAACCTCTGATTTAAAAAAAATCTGGGACGTAGTCTCCGACGGAGTCTGGAACTTTTGTGTGAACCTAAGGTTAGCAGTTCATTATTTGAAAAATGTGAAGACTCACAATAGCTAACAAACAAACAATGTCCACCAAAAAGGTGATCAGTATGGTTGGATTGGTGATGTCAGATTCATACAAAAAAAAAAAAAAAAATACAATAGAATTGACCAGCTGCTGGCTGATTTTAATGTAATATGACATTGATATAGAAGCTGATTTGCAGGAAATGCAAAGGATTATTGCAAAAATCAATAAGTAATACAATATGTCATTATAAGTTATTTTTTTTTTTTTGTTTTTCATTGTCACATTACAAAATTCAATGGGTTTTTATTTAGCTACTGATCTCTCATATAAGGCTACATGCTCAAGCCCTGTGTGGTTTACGGGTCTTTGAAAAATCAAGCAGACAACAAACAGATGGCATCTGTGTTCCATCCATGCTTTCCATGGACACATACACTTGAATGAATAAGCCAAAATTGTAAAAGGGACAGGATTAGAACATACCCTAGTTATCTCTATATTACTATATTCTGAGCTCTGCCTTTACTCCTATGTGTTTCCCCAGTGACAGGTGGTTCATCAGGAAGCCACTGCTAGACATGCATATTAACAGAATACAGTTTTAGGTTAAGTTCACGCTGAGGAATTTGGATGGATTCTGCCTCAAAATCAGCTCTAAATTCCAGTTGAAATCTGCCTCCTATTGTTTTCAATGAGAGTTGGTGACTGATGAGACTTTTTTCAGTGTGCAGAGAAAAAGAAGGGTCCTGCTTGACCTTGTAGCACTATTCATTGCTGAATTATGATGGAAATCGCAACATGAGGCTCACTAACATGAGCCCATTGTATATTAGGCTAATCAGGATGCAAACATTAAGTGGAAAGCAGAGGCTTGGGTTTATCTTTCCTTCGTGAGTTCCACAGGTCTGATTCTCTCAGTGTGAACTTACCCTTAGATGGCAGTAGCCACGCTTTACCCTTCCATTGCAGTGGACACCTCTTCCTTACATATCAGTATCTTCTCCCCCTACAGGAGCTTCACTTTTGATGTCAGCCAATTAACAAACTGGAGGTGTGGCATACTATTCACACATTCATGTTTCAGTACAACCCCAATTCCAAACAGTTGGAGCGCTGTGTAAAATGTAAAGAAATCAAGACTGCAATGATTTGGAAATCTCATATAACCATATTGTATTCACAGTAGAAACATTAAAATAACTCAATTAGAAATTGAGGGCAGCGACACATCTCAAAAAAGTTGAGACAGGGTTAACAAAAGGCTGAAAAAGTAAGTGATACTAATGAAAATCTGCTGGATTGTCAATTTTCAATTAAGTCACATGATTGTATATAGAATAGCATGTTAAAGAGGCAGAGTCTTTCAGAAGCAAAGATGATAGTAGTATAATGTTGTACGGTGTTAGCCATAGAAAGTAGTGGAAGAGTGAAGAAATCAGGCGATACCTTAACCTCTAAAAGGTATCGCCTGATTTCTTCACTCTTCCACTACAGAAGCAAAGATGGTCAGAAGTTCACCAATCTGTGAAAAACTGCATCTAAAATTGTGGAACAATTTCAGAAAAATGTTCCTCAACATAAAATTGCAAAAACTTTGAATATCCCCCAATATTCAGTACATAATATAATCAAAAGATTCTGAAAATCTGGAGAAATCCTTGTACACAAGGAACAAGGCCGATGGTCAATATTGGTCTTAATCTGTGAGCCCTCAGGCGGAGCTGCATTAATAACAGGCATGAATCAGTAATGCGTGACATTTATCAGTCCTTCTATGCCAGTTTTCTGATGATATTGTGGCGCACATTTGTCGCAAGGCCCTTTCTTCTGCCCTAATTGCACCACAACACCTGTTCTGCACCTCATTTTCCACATTGTGTGAATGTCGGTGTGGGGGCACCTTGGCCCAGCATATTTGTTAAAATTCTGACCAACTGACATAGATCTCCATTTAGGCGCACAGGTTTGTGCACAGGGGTACTTTTTAGTTAAACCATTTTAGGGAATGTCTATTGCTTTGATAATTTTTTATTCAAATTTTTATCAGTTAAGAAACAGCAAAAAAATGGTTCATAACTTTTGATTTTTTTTTTCCCGCTACGGTGTTCGTACGGGAAATATATGTTTATAAGTTTGTAGACCAGGAATTTTTGGGCACAGGGATACCTAATGTGTATGTTGTTGACAATAATTTTTTACAGGAGTGGGGACAGAGGGAAGGGGTGGGAGGTGAAATTTTGATAACAGGTTCTGTGGGACAGCTGAGGTGGTGGTACACAAAGCATGGCATGCAAATTTTTAGGGTTAAAATATTTTAAGGGGGGAGGCGGGTGGCACATGATACATTCAGTAAATATTTTCAGGTCACGCTCCTTTTTGAAGTCCCCCCACAGCATCTCCCTATTCCCCACATTAATGTTCCCCATATGCCACAACCCAGATGGAGGAGACTGGAGGATGAGAGTTGTAGTGGCGGTTGGTGTGCCACCTGCTAGGCCGAGCACATTCACCAAGCACTCCAGTCCTGCTCCTGGGCCGGACACAGTCGAGGGGGATCCTGCAGCACTACCGGATGTTGGTGGTAGTAGTTTCCCCCGGGGTGCTTCCAGTTGTAGAGGGAAACTCTCCTCTCTGAGCCGCTGTGGTGTTGGTTGGAAGGGCCCTGATGGTTATGCAGGCACGAGTCCGGCAGCCAGTGGTAACAGGTTGGAGCGTACATCTGCACAGCCCTACAACTGGCAAGCTATGATAATACACGGTAGAGTAGCTTGAAGGGCTGTTACTCCCCACTGGGCTTATATTTTGAAGTAAGTAGATTGGCTTTGTTTTTATATGAAAGTTAATTCGCCACAATTTTATAGTGTGCACTTATGGTACTGTCTGGATATATGGTGTTGGAAGTTAAATGAACATTTTGGTTATGTTTAACATCCTGAATGCCACAGTCAATATTGGCAATCCAACACCATATAGACCATATATTGTATAGTAAGCGTTCTCTTCTTTTGTTTTGTGTATTATTTCCAGTTTCCCTGAGGATTGCCCCTCCATCTGGTTGGGACATGAAACGCATTGGAAAAAGGATCTAATTTGATAGGGACATACAGGAAGAGTTTTGTGACTGTCCTTGTTAGGACAGGAGTCATTGTGGGACATAGGTGAGAGATAGGGTTTAATTATACCAGCCCTTCATCTGTAAGTCCCGTTGAATCCCCAACGTCTCTCAGTTGGTCCGGGTAAGACCGTCCCCTTTTTTTATCTAGAGCACGGTTTGTTTTGTGCACATTAATTGGTGATATTCTTTGACCGCCTTAAATATTTATCATTATAATTTACATTAAAGGTTAAGTTTTATGATTTCTTGGATCCTGTGCTTGTAACAGCCAGTGGTAACAGTTGAACAGGAACAGTTTTTATTTTCAGCAACTGGGACAGAAGTAAACGGCAGCTTCCTAATAGGGGTAGTAGTTTAGTGTCCAATTCTCCAGCCTTGGTTATCAGAGGGTGTCCAGGGATGTTACAGGCTCTACAATAGGCTTCTCCTCCAGCTACTCTGCCTCTCGTGCCTCTCCCAGGTATGGATGCTGGGGATAGTGGGGACACAGGGAGTCCTGACAGGGTTCTGGTTGCCTTCTACTTAGGCCCGAGTGAGTACCTCTTGTCAGTGTCCTCTACTGTTCCTCCTGGCACGGCATCAGTAATGTCCAAAAGCACTGACAGCTGAACTCCCTTACTCAGGTTTGTCTCTGGATGAACCTAGGGCAGAAAACATTCCTCCTAGGGGCTGTATGGATGGCCATTGAGCTCCAGTGCTGAAGTTCTCCCTGCACAGTTCAGCATGAACTGTACAGGATCACTGCTACTACTGAACTGCCTGGGCTCAACGGTCACTGTGGAGACTAGGTCTCCTACAACCTCGCCCAGTGGCCTCTGATTGGCCAGGGCTGAACCAAGGAAAGAGTTTGAACACTGAGGGGGAAAATCGAGGGAAAGCTGCAAAACAATGACATAGAGCACTTAACATAGAAGACGGGAAATACCAACACAACCCAGAGGCACAAAAGACAAACAATTAAAACAGTAGCACTTTGGAATGCTGCACTAATATTAATATTAAAATTTTTATTGTCTACAAATTGAAATATGGTTATGTTCATGGGAAATCCCCTTTAATGAATTCAGACTAGGACAGTGGTGTAGCTAGCAGGGGGGCAGAGGGGGCGGCTGCCCCGGGCCCACTGACATTGTGGGGCCCATCCCGGGGTCGCCATTAATACCTGCTTTACTTTTAACTAGATTGGTTTCTGCAGATACCCATCTACTTAAAACACATTCTTCAACTAACTGTCTTGTAAACTGCAAGACACTTCAGGCCTGTGGTTTACAATACATCGAGACCACAGACAGAATATGTCTGCTTCTCAGCACAGGCAGGCGCAATGACGTCATGTGCTGAGACACAGACGTCCTGTGCGTGGGTTAAGAAGAGGAGGCGGCGACTCCATTCATCAGGATCGCAGGTAGGTGAGTATCACTTATATTTTTTGTTTTTCTTGTATATTGTTTGTTTTTCAGTTGTAGGTATCTTAATAGTATAAGGGGTCTTTAGGAGGGGGAATTATAACTATAAGGGAGGATTCCTTAGGGGGCATTATAATGATAGGGGGGTCATTTATATAAGGGCTATTAGAGGGCATTATGAATACAAGGGGGGAGGTTATTTAAGGGCCATCATTTATATAAGGGGGTGGTCATTTACAGTTGAAACCAGAAGTTTACATACACTATATAAAAAGACACATATGCATGTTTTTCTCACTATCTGACATGAAATCAGAATAAACCTTTCCGGTTTTAGGTCAATTAGAATTGTCAAAATTATTTATATTTGCCAAAAGCCAGAATAATGAGAGAGAGAATTTTTTTAAAGGGATTTGTATTACTTTCTGCAAAGTCAAAAGTTTACCTACATTTCATTAGTATTTGGTACCATTGCCCTTAAACTGTATGACTTGGGTCAAGCTTCCACAAGCTTCTCACAATAGTTGGTAGGAATTTGGGCCCGTTCCTCCTGACAGAACTGGTGTAACTGAGCCATGTTTGTAGGTCGCCTTGCTCACACCTGCCTTTTCAGCTTTGCCCATAAATTTTCAATAGTATTGAGATCAGGGCTTTGTGATGCCCACTCCAAAACATTGACTTTGTTATCCTTAAGCCACTTGTAACCAGTTTGGCAGTATGTCTCGGGTCATTGACCATTTGGAAGACCCATTTGCGCCCAAGCTTTAACTTCCCGGCTGATGTCTTGAGATGTTGCTTCAGTTTTGCCATATAATGTTCTTTCCTCATGATGCCATCTATTTTGTGAAGTGCACCAGTCCTTCCTGCAGGAAAACAACCCCACAACATGATGCTGCCACCCCCGTGTTTCACAGTTGGGATGGTGTTCTCAGGCTTGGCCATAATGACCATTGTTACATTTGGAGGAAAAAGGGAGAAAAAAGAACACCATCCTATCTGTGAAGCACGGGGGTGGCAGCATCATGTTGTGGGGTTGTTTGTTGAGGGACTGGCGCTAATTGCGGGCACTGATCGTGGGCATTAGCCCCTCTGGCACCTCTGTCAAAGCTGACTGAGGCGCCATTTCACCAGCGGCGCGGGCGCCGCCATTTTGCCGGGGATCCCCAACACCCGGAGCAAGCTCCAGGGCCGGCGTCCCATTACTATGACAGCCAAGAGCCTTGTGAAGGCTCCCAGGCCTGTCTGTCATTAACTTTTATTGCAGGTTACTCTGTGTAGCCTTCAATAGAGCGCTGTTTTTTTTTGCAATGCATTGCAATGCATTACCTGGTCCCACACAAAAAAGACGCCCTATGCATCCCCGTACACAGAAGCATAAAAAAGTTACGGATGTCAGAATATGGCGACTTTTAAAAAATATATATTTTTGCACAGTTTTAGATTTTTGTTAAGGGGTTAAAATGTAAATAAAACCATATAAATTTGGTATCCCCGGAATCGTACCGAAACATAGAATACAGGTGACATGTCATTTTAGCTGTAGAGCGAACGCTGTAAAAACAAAGCCCGTAAGAAAGTCACACAAATGCACTTTTTCTTCAAATCTACCCCATTCTGAATTTCTTTCCAGCTTCCCAGTACATTGTACAGAATAATAAATAGTAGCATCATGAAAAAAATTTGTCCTGCAGACATTAAGACCACATATGGCTCTTAGAACGGAAAAATAAAAGTTGTTGGGTTTGGAAGGGGGGGGGGGGGGGAGTCAAAAACGAAAATCGAAAAATGTCACCGGCGGGAAGGGGTTAAGGAGTTTTCCAGCTCATTTTTATTGATAATCTATCCTCAGAATAGATCATCAATAAGAGATAAGTGAATTCCCCCCCCCCCTGTATGAAGGGGCCATGGTGCCTATTTATATCACACGCTGTCTGTTTATAGTGACCGTGTGATGTAATTACAGTCTTGTCACATAGACGTGTATAGGACCAGGCTGTAGTTATATTACATGGCTGATATGAAATGAATGACACTGTGTAAACAGAGAAGGGGTCACGGTGCTTACACAGGTACCATGGTTTATTCAAACAGCAGATCCTGGGGGTCCCGGGTATTGGAACCCCAGTAATTTTTTTTCTACTTTTTTTTTACCTTTTAATTAGGAAACACCTGGGGCATTATTAATAAGGGGCACTATTTAAAGGGGGTACACAGGGAAGTTATTAATTTAAAGATACACTTGGGGGTATTATCATTAGGAGGGGTTATATTATATATTTTATAATTGGGGGTAGCAGCAGGATGGGTGTGCAGGTGAGGACAATGTGATCAGGTGCCTGGAAAAGTAAGGAGCCAAAGATGTCTGTGCTGCAAACTTTACAGAGATTGAAAGAATTGGTCATGGTGGTCCAGATGGAAGAGATGTGAATGATTAGACGAGATGTGACCTGTAAGTCACTAAATGTTTCTGCACTGTATTCACCTAAATGGTCTGCAGAGCCGATATATACCACTGTACGGTCACCGTATAGTGATATCGGTATACCTAAATTGGGGGCCCACTTGGACATGTTGCCCCCCCCCCCCGTGCTGAACCCCTAGCTATGCCTCTGGACTAGGGGTATGTCTGTCAAGTGAAAAGGGTCATGGTAGATATCCCTTTGAGAAGTAAAATGACAATATGTTCACTGGTAATAATGGATCATTTACTTATATGAATCTGCTCCCTACCTCTTGGCAAATGCAGTCATATTCCTGGTGCACCGGACAGCTTGTTTACATGTAGACTTGCAGTGACGTTCCATTTGTGAAGAGTTCATTGCTGAGGCATAGTAATACATAAATAATAACAGAATACAGTGACTTGCAAATCCTTTTAGCCCCTTAAGGACACAGCCCAAAAGTGCGTTAAGGACCAGGCCTCATTTTTCAAATCTGACATGTGTCACTTTATAGGGTAATAACTTTGAGACGCTTTAAGTTATCAAAGTGATTCTGAGATTGTTTTTTCATGACACATTGTACTTCATGTCAGTGGTAAATTTTGGTCGATATGTTTTGTCTTTGATTATGAAAAAATAGGAAATTTGGTGAAAATTTGGAAAAAAATGCAGTTTTCAAACTTTGAAATTGCATGCTTTTCATATAGAAAGCCATACTACCCACATTTCTTCATAAATATATTTTACCATGTTTCTGCTTTATGTTGCAATCAAATTTTAATCACCCTTTAATTTTTTTCAGATATTATAAGGCTTACAAGTCAAGCAGTAATTTTCCAAATTTTCAAGAATATTTCCAAAACACATTTTTCCAGGGACCAGTTCAGTTCTGAATGGGCCTTGAAAGGCCTCTCTAATAGAAACCCCCATAAGTCACCCCATTATCAAAACTACACTCCTGAAAGAATCCAAAACAGCAATTAGAAAGTTTCTTAACTCTTTCATCATTTCACAGCAATTAAAACAAAATGGAGGTAAAATTTACGCTTTTCAATTTCTGTCACTAATACATTCATTTAGCCCTAGAATTTACACATTTATTAGGGGTTAAAAGAGAAAATGCATCACACAATCTGTAATGCACTTTGGTCCGAGTATGAAATTATCCCACATGTGGATGTAAAGTGATATATGGGCACACTGTAAGGTCCAGAACGGAAGAAGCGCTATTGGGATTTTGGAGGGCAGATTTTGCTGGAATTTGTTTCAGGCACCATGTTGCATTTGGAGAGCCCTTGAAGTGCCAGAACAGTAGAACCCCCCAAAAAATGACCCCATTTTGGAAACTAGACCCCTCAAGGAATTTATCAAGGGGTATAGTAAGCATTTTGACCCTACACGTGTTGCACAGATTTTTTTTAACATTGAGATGTGAAAATGGAAAAATTACTTTTTTTACAATAAAATGTCAATTTAGCCCCACATTTTTCATCTTCACAAGGGGTTAAAGGAGAAATTGCACCATACATCTTGTTACATAATTTCTCCTGAACACGACAATACCCCATATGTGCTGGTACCCTGATGTACGGGCACACAGCAGCTCTCAGAACGGATGGAGTGCTAATTGGATTTTGGAGCCTAGATTTTGCTAGAATAGTTTTCAGGCACCATGTCCCTTTTGCAGAGCCCCCAAGGTGCCAAAACAGTGGAAACCCCTAAAATGTGACACCATTTTGGAAACTAGACCCCTCAAGGAATTTATCAAGGGGTATAGTGAGCACTTTGACCCTACGGGAGTTTCACAGAATTGGGCCAGGAAAAGGAAAAGCTACATTTTTTTCTATAAAATGTTGCTTTAACCCCAATTTTTGCATTTCCACAAGGGGTTAAAAGAGAAAATGCACCCCACAATTTGATAAGCATTTTCTCCCAACTACAGAAATACCCCACATGTGGATGTAAAGTGATATATGGGCACACTGTAAGGTCCACAACGGAAGGAGCGCTATTGGGATTTTGGAGGGCAGATTTTGCTGGAATTTGTTTCAGGCACCATGTTGCATTTGGAGAGCCCTTGAAGTGCCAGAACAGTAGAACCCCTCAAAAAATGACCCCATTTTGGAAACTAGACCCCTCAAGGAATTTATCAAGGGGTATAGTGAGCACTTTGACCCTACACGTGTTGCACAGATTTTTTTTTAACATTGAGATGTGAAAATGAAAAATTACTTTTTTTAAAATAAAATGTCACTTTAGCCCCAAATTTTTCATCTTCACAAGGGATTAAAGGAGAAAAAGCATCCATTATTTGTTAAGCAATTTCTCCCAACTACAGAAATGCCCCACATGCGGGTGTAAACTGCTGTATGGTCACACAGTGGGAGAGAAAAATATTCGGAGGGCAGATTTTGCTGTAATAGGTTTTAGTTACCATGTCACATTTTCAGAGGCCATGAAGTGCCAAAACGGTGGAAACCCCCAAAAATGTGACCCCATTTTGGAAACTAGATCCCTCAAGGAATTTATCAGGGGGTATAGTGAACACTTTGACCCTACAGGAGTTTCACAGAATTTTTAACCATTGGGATGTGAAAATGAAAAATTACCTTTTTTACAATAAAATATCACTTTAGCCCCAAATTTTTCATCTTCACAAGGGGTTAAAGGAGAAAAAAGCATCCATTATTTGTTAAGCAATTTCTCCCAACTAAAGAAATGCCCCACATGCGGGTGTAAACTGCTGTATGGTCACACAGTGGGAGAGAAAAATATTTAGAGGGCAGATTTTGCTGTAATAGTTTTCAGGAACAATGTCGCATGTGCTGAGCCCCTGAAGTGCCAGAACAGTGGAAACCCCCAACAAATGACTTCACTGTTAAATTACACCCCTTAAAAAATGTATCAAGGCGTACAACAAACATTTGGACCCCACTTGTATGACAATAATTTATTTTACAGAAATAAATTACTAGTTACTGCATAACTGGATGAAAGATAAATCTGTGCAGTGCACATGATGGTATAAGGAGGTGATATGCCATGGAAAATAAATTCTAAAATTAATAATCCATGGAAGTGTGGTATAATCTAAAGCACTCCTTGATGCACAGGCCAGGTTTTTGGGGCAGGTATCACACTGATAAGTTGTGTCTTTCCTTATTCCTCTTTTGTAACACACTCTGCACTTTTTTTGGCTCTTCCCTTTCTTTGCAGTTTGGGGGACTTCACTGGGAAAATGTTGCCCTGGTACAATGCGGGAACCTTCAGTTCCAGAAGTAATGGGGCCTGGCACTTCTAGGTCCCCAAATATCAGGGTCTTGATAATTGCCTCCTGAAACTCAATTAAGGTTCCTGTCTGGCCTGCACATCGTGATAGCACGTAAGCATTATACATTGCCATCTGCACGATGTGCACGACCAGCTTTTTGTACCACACTCTTGTTTTCCGCATGGCACTGTATGGCTTCAGGACTTGATCAGACAGATCAACCCCTCCCATGTATTTATTGTATGCCAGGATGCAGTCTGGCTTGGGGACAGTGGTACTGGTGCCACGCAGAGGGACAGGGGTGCTGCCGCTGCCATGAATTGTGGTCAGTACAAGGACATCCCTCTTGTCCTTATACTTGACCAGCAGCATATTTTCATTGCAGACGGCCCTACTCTCACCCTTTCTGAGGCGATGCGCAATATGTGCCCTAGGGAGGCCTCTTTGATTTCTGCGCACTGTCCCACAAGCTGCAGTTCCTCTGGAACTGAGGCACCTAAAGAGTGGGATCCTGGTGTAAAAGTTATCAACGTATAGGTGATAACCTTGGTCCAGCAGTGGGTGCAGCAAATCCCACACTATTTTCCCACTAACTCCTAGGATTGGGGGGCATTCTGGGGGCTCAATCCTTGTGTCCCTTCCTTCATACACCCTAAACTTATAGGTGTACCCTGAGCTGCTCTCGCACAGTTTATACATTTTAATGCCATACCGTGCCCTCTTACTGGGCAGGTATTGGCGGAATTTTAGCCTCCCTTTGAAATTGATCAGAGACTCATCAATTGCAATGTTCTGATCAGGGATGTAGGACTCTGCAAATTTGGCACTAAAGTGGTCAATAACTGGCCTAACTTTGTATAGGCGGTCAAAATTTGGGGCATCTCGGGGGGGGGCACTGTGCATTGTCATTATAGTGTATGAATTTCAGGATCATTTCAAAACGTTTTCTGGTCATGGCCATTCGATAGATTGGAGTATTGTACAAGATGTCTGTACTCCAATACTGTCGAATTGTAGGTTTCTTCACTATGCCCATATGCAGAATAAGACCCCAGAAAATCTTCATTTCTGCTGCATTTACTGGGGTCCAGTTCTGGGACCTGGCATAAGAAGAGGTGGCATTTTGTTCCAAAAATTGTTGGGCGTACAAATTAGTTTGGGCTACCATAAAATCTATAAACTCATCAGAGAAAAAGATTTTGAAAAATTCATTTTCTCTGAAGCCTTCAGTCTCAATTTGTATTCCTGACCTGCCCACAAAGTCAGGAAGCTGAGGCTCATAATTTTCTGGGCGTGGGGTCCACATGGGCTCTGCAGCTTTGGAAACTACCTCAGCAATAGTTCTGGGGCGCCTCCTTTGGGGTTGCTCATCAATGGATGAGGAGGAGGAGGAAGAAGAAGAGGAAAAATAAAGGAATGGGGCATTTTCCTCTTCTCCCTCGCTGGCGGTATCAGTTTCAGAGGCCAGTAAGGCATACGCCTCTTCTACTGAATACCTTCTTTGGGATGATTGGGATTGTTGGGATGATTGGGATTGTTGGGACATTTTTGTGCTTGTGGTGTTATAAAACTTTATTTATTGAAACTTGAAAGTGTGGGATGTATGTTGTGCTTTAACACGTGTATAGATGTAAAGATATCAAAATAAAAAAAGACCTAAAATTGAACTATATATATATGAGATTCTCTCTATATATATATATATATATATATATATATATATATATATATATAGCAACTATTTCTAACTACTATTAGAAAAACCTGCACCAAAAAAAATGAGCACAGATGTGATCAGTAACGTATATTTGTCACTGACCAGCGCTCGGTGGCGGCAGGACCTGCACAAAAAAAAGGCTTGTGCAATGAAAAAAAAAAAAAGCTTCTGCTTCTTCTAGCTAAAATTGAACTATATATATATATATATATATATATATGAGACTTCTATCTATATATATATAGCAACTATTTCTAACACTATTAGAAAAACCTGCACAAAAAAAAAAGCGCACAGATGTGATCAGTAACGATATTTGTCACTGACCAGTGCTCGGTGGCGGCAGGGACCTGCACAAAAAAATGTGCAATGAAAAAAAAAACTTCTGCTTCTTCTAGCTAAAATTGAACTATATATATATATATATATATATATATATATATATAGGAGACTTCTATCTCTATATATAGCAACTATTTCTAACTACTATTAGAAAAACCTGTGCCAAAAAAAAATTGAGCACAGAAAAAAAAAAAAAAAAAAGGGCTTTCCAAAAAAGGGCTGTTGGTAAGGGGTTAACCAGCAGCCAGCAAGGTGGGGGGAGGCTCTGCACAGATGGACAGTGGCTGGAGGGTGGAGGGATTTTGGAGAGGGGCAGAGGAAAGGGGAGGGTGGTGGGATTTTGGAGAGTGGCAGAGGAAAGTGGAGGGTAGAGGGCTGGCAGAGGAGGGTGGAGGGTGGAAGACTGGCAGAGGGGGGTGAGAGCTGACAACGGAGGGTGGAGAACTGGCAGAGGACGGTGGAAAGCTGGCAGGAGGATTACTAGAGCGTGAAGAAGACACAGATGAGTTCACTTCTGAAAACGCTGCGGTAACGCACCAAAGGGCTCACAGGACAGCACGGACACTGCTCTGCTCGCAATTCCCAGAGGGAGTGACACGAGCAGGGCAGTGACCGTTAGTTTACATTGCCCTGCACATCTGTAATTGGTCGGTCTGCAGAGACTTATGTAGACCGACCAATTGCAACATCTGGAGAGGGTGGCACCACTGCACGTCCCCCCCAGACACTCGACAGGGATTGGTGCTGTGTATAGCACCAATCACTGTCACTTATCCAGAAACTTGCCGGCACGCACAGATCATTGGATATGTGCCGGCAAGCTGCAATTGGCCGATCTGAATCGATCGGCCAATTGCAGCCATCTACGTGGCAGGGAGGGGGTTAAACCCCCCGTTTCCGAGCAGGAAGATTGTCTGCTGTCATGGACTGCAGCGATCTTCTTAAAATCTCCGTGTCGCTAGACACGAAGACTCCTTAAGGACAGGGCGTAGTATTACGTCCTGGTGCGCGAAGTATCGAGCGCCCAGGATGTAATAGTACGTCCAAGGTCGTTAAGGGGTTAAACTGAATTCAATTCCATTGAATACACTACAATGACAAGATATTTAAAGTTCAAACGGATAAACTTTATTGTTTTTTTGCAAATATTCACTCATTTTGAATTTGATGCCTGCAACATGTTCCAAAAAAGCAGGGGCAACAAAAAGACTGGGACAGGGTTATGTTTACCACTGTGTTACATCACCTTTCCTTTTAACAATACTCAATAAGTGTTTGGGAACCGAAGACACAAGTTGTTGAAGCTTTGTACGTGGAATTCTTGCTTGATGTACAACTTCAGTTGCTCAACAGTCCGGGGTCGCAGGAAACCAGTCCAGCCATGTTCTGGAGAGTGTAGTATGTGAGGTAACTTTACCTCCTGCTAGGCCAACACCAAGCAGGATTTTCAGATTATTCCTGCCAAACCTAGCAGTTGCATGGTGAATCTCACGGCCCATGTGAGCTACAGATTCTCCTAGGACCTTTCACCAGTCCATACAGAGGGGATATCAAGCATACTTCTATTACCTTCAAGAAGGAGTGAATCCTGACAGAAAGAAGCAGCTATTGTAATACCCCAGTACTGGGACATATATTCCTTTAAGGCTGAGTCAGGGATGTGTACATGTTGTAGCACAGGATACTGTCATATTTATATGTTATATGTATGTGTTATGTGATTGCATCAGCCATTGCATCTGTGCCAGCACTGGGAAGGTTAAAGAACAGCACCTCACACCACATGTGCCAAACACTTAGCCCTCATTGGACAAAGGAGGTGGGGACACTTTGGTGTAGTTTAGGCACACTGAGAAGTCTGGAGAGTTCTGCCAGTGAAGTAGTGAGATGGAGTACAGTCTGAGGAGGCAGATAGTTGCCACACTTGTAGCCACTGCAGGACCAACAGGACAGAGTTAAGAGTGGAGTACTACAAGTCCCAGGAGTCCAGGTACTGTCTGTACTAAGATCAGGAGGAGTTAGACTGCACCAGAGCACAAGGCTATACTCAAGCCTATATAAGGAGGAATATCCATTGCTGCTCCAAGGTACAATATATACAGTATATATGAGAGGAACTTGGATAGCCTTCACTACCTTGCTGTGCACTATTATCTGCCTGAACTGTAAAGCTAATGCTGGTTGGAGACTTTTTGCACTCAGTAAAGTCTGGCACTACTTTCACCATCCACCTTGCCTCCGTGTGTGTCTCTGGAACTAACTTGCACCAACCACCATATTGGGTACATCCCGGGCCAGGCCACACTACTACACCCGGCATTCACCAGAGGGAGTACCCCGGGGAACCTGTCCATTACAGTAACCACCTAGGTGCGTTCCCCCACCACTGTGCTGTACCCGAGGGAGAGAGCCTGGAGATGCCTGCACCGTGACTACCACTCCTAACATCCACCACTCAGGCACAGTCTCCCCCTTGCAATTCCCCTTGGGGCACCACAAGTTTTGGCATCACGAACAGGATGCACATTGTGTGCGTACCATCAAGAATGTCTACAATAAAGTTTATTCAAGTTTATAGCAAAACTGAGTGCATCCTGCAACTGCAGCGAAACCGCATCTGTGAGAAATTCATCCTGAGGAGTGCCATCCGACAAAGTGGGGGGACCCTCTATCTCCAGAAGTTGTAAGTGCACCATTTATGAACTGTTTGCTGTGTGCTGCATTGTGAGAGAGTGTATTTCCACCCAACAAGGGTTAATGACATTATCTACTGAGCCTTTGCTAATGATACCGCCCCATCAGGGGTTAAACACGTGTCCAGAGTCGCGAAGATCACTGACTCTGTCTACCCCAGCGCGGGAATCTCAGCACTCTGCTTCCTGCACAGGACGGAAATAGTGTCACACGGCCGCGGCCATCTTGAATTGTGTGTTCCACTGCTGTAAAGTGAGTTGAAATCTAAACTCCTTGGGACAGTATCTGTCGAATTCTGCTGGGGGTGGCTGTGTCTATAGAGACTGTCTGTGATTCCGCCCATCACTCTATTCAAGTGTTGCTCTTAAAGAGACAGTACCCCTGATACAGAAGAGTAACCAATTGCGGTTCTCAGTGTCCCTAGAAGGGGGGAAAAGAAGACAAGATGTCCGAGTCCTCTAGTGACAGTGACAGTCCTGGCCCTAGCCACTCTGCACCTACTGCAGGCCCCATGCCACTGACTATGCCATACTACTTAGGGGCCCCATGGCTGCCCCGCTACAAGGGGACACCTCATACCCTAACGGGCTTCAGGGAGCAAATGTTATCTATCTTCCAGATGTACCCCCTGTCTCAAGAACAACAGGTAGAGATGCTAATGGGACAATTAGAGGGGGCTGCCCTCAGAGAGATAAAAACCTGGCCTCGCTCTGAGAGAAAAACTGCTGATGCTGTGTTTAACAAGTTGCAGACTGAGTTTGAGGACCGCTCTCTGTCAGAATTAAAGATGCGGTTCTTTGAGAGGCGACAGAGGCCTGGAGAGTCATTGAGGGACTATGCATATTCCTTGCAAGAGGCCATGAGAGCTGTGACCCAAGCCGACTCCCATGAATCAGGCAATGCTGACCGTGCCCTGCGGGAACGTTTCATTGAAGGGGCCTACTCGGAGCACATCAAGAGCCAGCTCCGAATGTTAGCAGAGCAGCACCCCACCATGGCCTTCCAAGACTTTCGCAAGATAGCTGTCCGGGTGCTGGAGAGGTGTCAGCTGCCGGAGACCTGTCTTTCCCCTGTTGTACCATCTGTGCCTGCTCCTGTCTCTCTGTTCCTCCCTACAGACCCTTCCCCGGTGGTCCAGGCGGCGCAGGGCACAACTAAAGAAGCTATAGTTCGTCTGGAGGATCGTGTGGACTCGCTGACCAAAAGCCTGGAGAACCTTGTCAAGCGGCTAGAGACTCTGACCAGCCAGCCGTCATCCTCTGAGGCACCAGAGCCATCTGCGAGAGGTCCTCCTGCTGAAGCACCATCGCAACGCCAGGGTCCCTCTGGAAGGACTCCATCCACTCAGGCAAGTCAGCCTCCTAAGCTTTTCTGCCGTGTTTGCCGCAGGTTCGGACATCAAGCAAATACGTGTTCACAGTTAAACTACAGGCCCCCGAGGGTGAGGACCA
The DNA here is from genome assembly GCA_947044405.1 of Leptodactylus fallax. Classification (NCBI taxonomy): domain Eukaryota; kingdom Metazoa; phylum Chordata; class Amphibia; order Anura; family Leptodactylidae; genus Leptodactylus; species Leptodactylus fallax. The sequence continues at coordinate 792,421 of CAMRHE010000488.1, forward strand.
CCCCTCGGGATCAAGCACCACAGGTCCATCTCGAGAGCCATTATGGGGTCCCCGATATGTCTCAACCCGACCTCGAATAACTGTGCGGTTCAATGGAGTGCCATTGGAAGCTCTGATTGATATCGGCTCCCAGGTGACTACTATACAACAGGGTGTCTACCAGCAATATTGGAAAATAGCTGACCTGCTCCAACCACCAAAGCCTTGGTTGACTGTGGTCGGCAGCTCGGGACATCAAGTTCCCCTGATGGGCTACTGGGAGTCCATGTTCCAGATTGCCAACCTTCAGCTACCACGTCAGGGGGTAATCGTGACTAATACCGAAGACCCTAATCAACCCCAAGTGATATTGGGTATGAACATTATGAGGAATTGTTTTGGCGAAATCCTCCAGTTGTTGCATGAGTCCTTTGCCACCGCTCCACCACCCACTCAGAAAGGGATCCAGTGTGCTATGAAGGCCCTCAGCGCCCAACAGAAGTTTGCTAACTCCTCCGGGGAGATCTGCAGGGTCCGTATTCTAGATAATCATCCCGTAATCCTGCAACCTGGGACGGAGATGATCTTGTGGTGTCGCGCCCGGCCTGGCATTAGAGGAGAAGACTACCAGGCCCTCCTGGAACCTATTGAAGTGGAAGGGCGCCTGTTGGTGAAGGCCGCACGGAGTCTAGTGACTGTCTCCTCTGGACGTGTGCCAGTGCGCTTGGTCAACATCGGCGACCATCCAGTCACACTTCCTAAGTTTGTTGCCGTGGCCAAGCTGTTGCAGGTGACTTTTGAAGACATCATTGAGGGTGAAGCCTCTTCTTGCCAGCAGGCCAGTCAAATCACCAAGAAGGCCGACACAGAAGTATTTGAACCCTGGTGGGCCCAACTTGACATTGGAGAGCCTAATACGTCAGAGCAACAGAGAAAGGGGGTCTTAAAGGTGATACGTGATCATCAGCAAGCCTTCAGCCAGCATCCATTGGACTTCGGCCAGACTACTCTGCTGATGCACACTATTCCAACTGGGGACCATCCCCCTATCAAGGAACGTCACCGTCCTTTGCCCCCAGCAGTTCATCAATCCGTCAAGAAACTCTTGCAGGAGATGAAGGATTCCCATGTCATCCAGGACAGTCAGTGTCCTTGGGCTGCGCCTCTCGTGTTGGTGAGGAAGAAGGACGTAACCATTAGATTCTGCGTGGACTATCGCAAACTGAATAGCGTGATCCACAAAGATGCGTATCCACTTCCTCGCATAGAAGAATCTCTAACTGCCCTAGGAAAAGCTGCATATTTCACTACCCTGGATCTGACCAGTGGGTACTGGCAAGTGCCTATGGCCCAGAAAGATCAGGAAAAGACTGCATTCACCACCCCAATGGGTTTGTTCGAGTTCACCAGCATGCCCTTCGGTTTGTGCAACGCACCGGCCACCTTCCAGAGACTGATGGAGAGATGTCTGGGTCATAAAAATTTTGAGAGCGTCCTCCTGTACTTGGATGATGTAATCATTTACTCTCGAACCTACGAGGAGCACCTGCAACACCTGGCTGAAGTCCTCCGGGTGCTCATGAAACACGGTTTGAAGGTGAAGCCCTCCAAGTGCCATGTGCTGAAGGAGCAAGTGCATTACTTGGGTCATGTCGTCAGCGCCAAAGGAGTGCAGCCGGATCCTGAAAAGATCTCAGCCGTTCGAAACTGGCCTACACCAACCACCGTCAAAGACGTCCGGAGCTTGGGGGGGCGTGGCTTGGAGCCGACTGAGATGGCCGCTGGTCTTTGAAGTTCCGAGGCCTCACAGTAATCCAGCGGCTCGTAGCGGCTAACCGTCACCGGGGACACACAGCATCCAGGGCGCGGAAGGGTCCTCTGCGGCACTATGGCGAAACGGGGGAAAAAAGGCCCCCCGAAGCGGCTGACCGACTTCTTCGCCGCAGCAGACTCAGCCCAAGATGGCGCCGGCGGTTCCTCTCTGCACCCGCTGCCGCGGGCGGCGGGCCGCTCTGGCGCGGATCGCAACGGCACTCCAGGTGAGCAGCAATTATGCCTGGAGGCCTCTGGTGACAGTCCTGGCTCCCAGGTCAGCCAGGTAAAAGCTTTAGAGGGCCAGCAGCAGGCTTCAAAGAGGGGACTACAACCCCCATCTTCATCCACTTTAGCCCTTGTCAGCCATCCTGAGGTTCCTCCTGCAGAAGCATCCTCCCAGGCAGATAACACTACTCCCACACAAAGCCCTGTAAAGCAAAGGATGAGATGGGATACCACGTTTAGTTTTGATTCTCGCCCGGCTGCAGAAGATCCCCAATTAGGTGATTCAGATGCGCTCCAGGCTATCCCTGCAGGTACCCAATCGGCCTCTGAGTCCTTCTTGAAGGATATAATGCTGGCATTGCATCGGTCTATTCAGAAGGATATTACTAAGGCGATTACATCCGTATCCTCCACGGTTGATTCTCTTGGCAACAGAATAGACCATGTTGAGAACAAAATGAGTGAATTTGCTGAGGCACACAATACTATAGTGGATGCCCACAATGATCTGGAGGAAGAATTAGCAGCGGTCAAACTTAAACTTGCTGACATGGAAGATAGGAATAGGCGGAACAATGTCAAGTTTCGTGGCATACCAGAATCAGTCGCTGCTAGGGACTTGACTCCTTATTTACAACGTTTAATGAAAACTATCCTGCCACAATGCTCTGACGCGGATCTTATAATAGACAGGGCCCACCGTCTGCCGAAGCCGAGGGGGATGCCGGATCATATCCCTAGAGATGCCCTCGCCCGCATACATTTCTACCATGTCAAAGATCGTCTCATGCTTGAGTCGAGGAAAAGGCCATCTTTGCCTGAACCGTTTAAAGAAATTCAACTTTATGCTGACCTTTCTCAGGCTACCATTGCTGCCAGAAGAGAGCTTGCTCCTGTTACAGCGGTCCTCCGGCAACACAACATTCCCTACAAGTGGGGATTCCCAACTAAAGTCATCGTTAACAGGAATGGAATGACTTCTACCTTTAACTCCTTTGACTCCGGGAGTAACCTGCTCCACCAATGGAACCTGCCGCCACCTGCGCCTAATGTCCTGAAACCTTCAAGGCCCGAGTCCCATAAGTTGGACCCTCCATGGACGTCTACCACCTCCGCCGGGTGAACAGCTCGTTATGGACGTACTGTGAGTCACCTGTGGTGTGTTTTGTACCTCCCTTTTTATGGCAAACTTCCCCCCAAGTTTGCGCAGTATTACACTGCTCGGTTGTGTAACATTATTTTCTCTCCCCTTACTGTTAACTAGTTATGTGTTGACTAATGCCAATACCGAATTGTTCTTTTCTAGGCCTGAGAGATGTCATTTTAGCGTTATCCTCTTGTCCGACCCTCTATACTACCACTCTGTATTACTAATTCTTGATAATATTAATGGGTGTTAAATTACTGTCACTTAATGTGAGGGGACTAAATAGTCCCTTTAAGCGTTCACTGTTGTGGAAAGGGGCTCTCAGATCTGCAGCAGATGTAATTTGCATACAGGAGACGCATTTCTGTGACTCTCATCCACCAAAGCTCTCTCACAAATTGTTCCCTCATATCTTTTGTTCCAATGCCACCAAGAAGGTTGCGGGTGTCCTCATAGCGGTAAAACATACAGTGTCATTTCAGTTAATACATGTCAGTTCAGATCCCAAGGGCCGCTATGTAGCGCTCACCTGTCTGCTTGACAACTGCCCCATCACTATTGTAAACGTATATTGTCCTAATGCGTCTCAGATTTCCTTTTTAAATTCAGTAATGAAGAAGTGTAGGAAGCAGGCTCAGGGCCAGGTTCTATTGTGCGGGGATTTCAATATTGTGCATGACGCTGCTGCTGACTCCACCTATCGCGGCAAGCATCCACCTCAACAATTAGGCCCTTGGCTCCGGCAGGCGGAACTTCACGATGTTTGGCGGTGCTTCCATTCCTCTGAGAAGGATTATACGTACTACTCTGCTCGTCACCAATCCTACTCCAGAATAGACATGTTCCTAGCCCAGAGTGATACGCTACTTAGAGTACAAAGTTGTGAAATAGGAAATATCACGTGGTCGGACCATGCGCCTATCATACTTAGTATCCATTTAGCGGGCACAGTGGCTCCCCCCCGTGTCATGGCGAAACAATACATATGTCATGTCTCTGAAATCGGTAACCGAGAAATTGCATACTGACATTGCAGAATTCTTTGACATTAATTCCCCCTCGGTAGAGGATAAGTTTTGCCTCTGGAATTCACATAAAGCATTTGTCAGGGGTCTAATGATTCAGCATGCTGCGCGCTTTAAGCGCACTCGACTGAAAACGATGAGGGAGCTACTTGCTTCTATTGCTTCTCTGGAACAGAAGCACAAAGTTGACCCTAACCCTACCCTGTCGAATGCTTTGCGGAAGGCCAGGGATGACTTGAGCGCCCATTTACTGATGGATTTTGAAAAACACACTAAACGTGTGAAAGCCTCTTATTACCGGTCGTACAATAAAGCCAGCAAGCTAATGGCACAGAGAGTTAAGACAGCAAGGATTAAATCTAAAATTCCATTTCTTGTGTCTAAAGTGACCACAGACAAAGTCTTCCACCCCCAACAAATTGCTGATGAATTTAGTAAATATTATCAGGACCTGTATAACTTGAAAGATGACCTGGACACCACGCAGCCTTCCATGATAGATGTTAACCGATTCCTGTGCTCTTTGCACCTTCCCTCTGTTGCACCTGCACAGCTGCAGTCTTTAAATGCTTCTATTTCCACTCAGGAAGTGGCTAGGGCGATTGATGGTTTAAAGCTTAATAAATCTCCCGGCCCAGATGGGTTCTCTGGGAAATACTACAAGCTGTTCAAGCCACTTATCCTTGCTCACCTTACTGAGGTGTTTAATTTAGCAATGGTGACAGGTACCTTTCCCTCTGAGATGCTATCCGCAACGATTGTGACATTACCCAAACCAGGCAAGGACCCCTCCCGACCCTCTAACTACAGGCCCATATCACTATTGAATGCGGACGTTAAGTTGTTTGCGAAGGTACTTGCGAACAGGCTTCTTGATGTCATGCCCACACTGATAAGAGGAGACCAGGTTGGATTCACTAAGGGAAGACAGGCACCAGATGGCACGAGGCGTGTGATCGCGCTGATTGCCGCGGCCCATGCTCGGCGGACGCCTTCTCTGCTCCTGTCCCTGGATGCGGAGAAGGCGTTTGATAGGGTACATTGGGGGTATCTTTTCGAGGTTCTCCATAAATTTGGTTTTTCTGGTCCCATTGCTACTGCAATCTCTGCACTCTACTCTAGCCCATCCGCTCGGGTGCTGGCGAATGGGGTCCTGTCCCGCCCCTTCGACATTACCAATGGCACGAGACAGGGGTGCCCATTGTCCCCTTTGATATTTTCATTGGTGATGGAATCTTTGGCCGAAAGGATCAGGACACATCCGGACCTGTCTGGTATCAAGTTAGACCGGACAGACCACAGAATTAACCTATTCGCGGATGATGTGATTCTGTCCCTCACCTACTCCTAATAATATGCTCTGTACTGTATCTCAAATTCTGAAAGATTTCGGAGAGTTATCATATTATAAAGTTAATGAATCCAAGTCCCAGATTTTAGGAATTAGTATGTCTCCAAACAATATATGCCACATCAAAAACACATCGCCCTATCAATGGTGCTCGCACGCTATACCTTATCTGGGGATACAGCTTACTCCAAACACAAAGGATTTGGTTAAGGCCAACTTTCCAGGCCTGCTGGCTATCCTCCAGAAGGAGCTTGATGGGTTAACTAAATTTGAGCACAGTTGGATGGGAAGAATAGTGCTATATAAAATGCTGATCCTTCCCAGGATACTTTATTACTTCAGAACACTAGTGATACCGATACCAAAGTCCACCTTCCTGAGTTTCCAAAAACAAATGATGTCCTTTATATGGAATGGTGGCAAACCCAGAATAGCACTCCATACAATGTTTAAATCAAGAGACAATGGGGGTATGGGTGTACCAAACTTGTATCACTATTATTTAGCCATAGTTTTAGGCCAACTCCAGTTCTGGTTTACAATGAACCATGACAAACTGTGGCCAGCTATGGAGGCTCAAATGGTTCAGACTTCTGACTGGGAGGGTTACCTTTTAGCGTCAGGCCCCAGGAGTGGATCTTCCATATCTGCTTCACCTGCTGTACAGGCTACGATTGGGGCATGGCATGCATTATGTGCTCTGCAGGATGGGGATGCCACTACGGTAGCGCTGAATCTTCCCATTACGACGCTCCCCCACGAGATACCACATTTATCCCTAGACGTGTGGCGCAGGTGTGGGGTAAAGTATGTCTCTGACCTGTATAGGGGTGGCACTAGGGTGCCCTTCCCCGTGTTGAAAGAGACATTTGATCTGCCCGCAAGGGAAGCATACACATATACCAGATTGACTTCCTACTTGTCTGACACGACATCGACTCAGGTACGCCTGCCACAGTCGGCCGCCGACCTCTTACACCCACAGGCTTCCACAGCGGCTTATAAAACTAAAACCCTGTATCAAATTTTGAATATGGATTGCACTTTCCGCAAAACTAAACACATGACCCTTTGGGAGGAGGACATAGGTAGCAGATTTGAGGTTGGTCACTGGCGAGAGGTGATCAGATGGGCTAAGCGATCCACAGTATGTGCCTCGCATTGGGAGCAATATAGCAAATTACTACTACGCTGGTATTCTCCTCCTTTACGTATAGCTAAGTTCTACCCATCGTGTTCACCTCTTTGTTGGAGGGGATGCGGGGAGACCGGCTCTTTATTCCATGTGTTCTGGCACTGCCCACTCATTCAGCCCTTTTGGGTTTCTGTGTTTTCCTTGGTTAATGGCCTGTGTGGTGGAGTGGTGGGGTATACGCCTGAACTGGCACTCCTCCTGCTGGGTATTCACATGATACCTGGTAGACATAGAACAGTCGTTTGTCAGGTGCTAGGGGCTGCCCCCCTACTTATTGCGAGAAGATGGAAGTCTACTGCATGTCCGGCCTTGACAGAGTTAATTTCAGCGGTGTCCTTGAACTATCAATACGAGCACATTTGTGCATGTAATGGAGGGGGCCTGGATAGATTCAGGACGCACTGGGAGTCATGGGCAGAGGCATTCCCCCCCCCACCGTACAATCATTGACGGACTATACAGTGAGGCCTTCCCTTTCACTAGGGTATTACATCCTACTTTATTTATAGCCTCTGGGGGCTGCTATGATTTGTTATTCCTGTAACACCTATATACCATTTATTTAAGAAATTGGAAAATTGATATCTGGTAGCTGATGGGTCTCCCCCTTTTGTAAGGGGCGAACCGACTACTCTGTAAGTGGGGGGATAAGATCCGACTGTATTCATTCTCTAGGCCTAGACTATGGTTTGTGTTTTCTTTTCTTTTGCTGTTTTGCCCTTCGCTTTATTCCTTATCCTCCTCTAGCCTGTTCCCCATCTTCTCCGTCTTATGGCAAAAACTGATTGTCGTCACCTATAGCCTCAACATGTTAGGTTTACTGTACGTTTGATAAGATTTATTTGTTCGTACTATGCATTGTCAATGTACATATTTTATTCATGGATGTACCTCATCTGAGTATATTGTATTGTACTGCGACTATGATGTATATGAGGTCATAACTGTGCCCTTGTTTCCTCAATGTGTTTCTAACTTGTATTGTATTTCTGTTAAAAATTTCAATAAAAAACTATTGAATTAAAAAGACGTCCGGAGCTTCTTAGGCTTCGCTGGGTACTACCGGCGCTTCATCCCACGATTCGCCCATATTTCTGAACCTCTACAAGAGTTGTTGAGGGGACACCAACCTGAAGTCAGGAAGAGGCGTCTACCCATCATCTGGACAGATCGGCAGGAAACCGCCTTTCAGGGGTTGAAAGACCTTCTGACCCAGCCACCTATTCTGGCCTACCCGGATTACACCATTCCATTCCGATTGTACACGGATGCCAGCAATTTGGGCCTTGGTGCAGTATTATCCCAAGAGCAGGATGGCAAGGAAAGGGTGATCGCCTACGCGAGTCGAGCTCTACGTGGAGAAGAAAAGAACGACCAAAACTATAGTTCTTTTAAATTGGAGCTGTTGGCGCTGGTTTGGGCCGTTACGGAGAAATTTCGGGATTACCTGGCTGCGACCCCCTTCACTGTGTACACGGACAACAATCCGTTGGCCCATCTGAACACTGCCCGTCTTGGGGCCTTAGAGCAGCGGTGGGCTTCCAGGCTTGCAAACTACCAGTTTACGGTGAAGTTTCGCTCCGGAAAAGTCAACACCAATGCGGACGCTCTGTCTAGGCTTCCCACTGGGGAGGAACCACCAAGTCCAGATGAGACTGCTTGGGAAGAGGTGGAGATGCCTGCTTTCTACACGAGGTTTGCTCACCAGGATGCAATTTTAGCTCAGTTGAGCCAGAGTCCAACCAATCTGCCATCTGTCCGTGATACCCTTCCTGAAGGACCTTGGAAGACCCTGCAGGAGGAGAGTAGAGTCTTGGGGGAGATTCAAGACTATCTGCAAGGGGGGAGAGTACCAGCTCGACTACACAAAGGTCATCCAGACCCAGAATTGGTGCGGCTGTGGAGGCAGAGGAAGCGTCTGTTCGTCCAGAAGGGTGTCCTGCTCCGGAATTCTATTGACCCCACTTCAGGTGAACGACTTCATCAAGTGCTGATTCCCCGTCGGGATGCTCATGTGGTCCTGGAAGCATATCACGATCAGTCGGGACACTTCGGCATGCAGAAGACAGAAGCCACCATCCGGCGGAGGTTTTACTGGATTGGTATGAGGGGATACATTGAGAAGTGGTGCTGAGAATGTCCTACCTGCACCAAGGTCAAAGGGGACAGACTTGATCAACGAGCCCCGTTGCATCCCATCAAGACGCACCGGCCCCTGGAACTAGTGGCCATGGATCACGTCAAGTTGGAAGCTAGCCGGTCCGGTTATATGTATGCCCTGACCACCGTGGACCACTTCACGAAGTTCGCTGTCGTGGTCCCGGTCAAGGATTTAACTGCTAAGACCACGGCTGAGAAACTTTGGAGGAACTTTGTCCTGCCGTATGGATGCCCAGAGCAAATCCTCACGGATCGTGGAGCAGCCTTTGAGTCTCAGCTGATCCAACAGTTGTGTATCCAACATCAGTGTAGGAAGCTGAGAACAACGGCCTATCACCCTCAGGGGAATGGACTCTGTGAGCGCATTAACCAAGTCCTCATTAATCTCCTGAGGACTGCATCCACCTCTCAGCGGGCCAACTGGCCGAACTCATTGCCAGAACTAGTCTACATGTACAACAATACGGTACATTGCTCCACCGGCTACACCCCCTACTTTCTGATGTTTGGCCGGCAAGGACAACTACCCTCTGTCATGGCGTTGGGAGTACAAGTGCCCGACAACATCAACCCATTGCCTGAAACTACCTGGGTGGTGGACCATCAGAGACGTCTGGAAGAGGCCAAAGAGATTGTTGTCACTAAAATGGAAGAAGCCAGGCGACGGCAGGAAGCCGATTTCAACCTGCATGCCCATGCTGAGCCTCTAAATGTGGGTGATCGCGTCTGTTTAAAGAATGGCCATCGGACCAGCAAGCTTGATCCCAAGTGGGAGCTGGAACCTTATACCGTGATTGGAATTCCGTATCCAGAATCAGGGGTTTACAAGATCCAGAAGGAAGGTTGGGATCCACAGACTGTTCATCGAAACAGGCTAAAACGTTGCCTGAAAGAGGAGTCTCCTGCTGACATGGGTGCCCCGGAACCCTGTGGGTCAAGGGAAGAGATACCTACGTCACCGGTCCTTCAGACTGATTCTGAACCATCTCCTGGACCTCCTGTTATCCCATGGTCCTTACTGTCAGGACCTGCTTTGACCTTTTGATTTCCAAGAGTTCCTGCAAATAATGGACCTGAGCCTACCCAAGGAACTGGGGAGGAGTTAGATCCTGTCCAAGGGACTGAAGATGAACGAACCGGTGAGCAACCATCTCTCGTGAGGAGGTCAGAAAGGTCCAATAAGGGGAAACCGCCTACGAGGTACCTTCAACAGCAGATGGTGAGGTATGAAAGATATCTTCAGGACACTTTGAATCCAGAAAAAGAAGAGAACTGGTGGTACCTGAAGGACCATCCTCCTGCTGACCCTAAACCAGACAAGTCCAAGTAGAAGATCCTCTTGAAAAAGGGGATAAGTGGGCCACACTCAATTACGATTGCGGGCCTGTAGCTCATCTTTTCTGTTTAGGCCCCGTTGGCCAAGAAGTTCTGTCCAGGTGGAATAGTGCCTAAAGTTAAAGTGCAAAGTGGAAACCAAAAAGCGTTTGTGCCTGGGTAACACCAAGAACTATTACACCTTCTTCTTGTTTACAGCCGAAGCCCGACAGCTGTGCTGTTAGGGACTCTCACCTCTAAAAGGGACTACGTCTTGATCTGCCATGTGTACTACACAGACTTGGCATCAAGTAGCCAATGGAGCCTATAGCATGGACTGCTACCCAGTTCTCCTTTTGCGTGTTCCCCATGTCAGGGACTACCCCGGTCTACCCGTGTCTCCTGTGGTTAGTCCCCCTGTTAGCACTTTAGTCTAAGGACTACCTCCTGTGCTCAGCAGCACTGCGGTGCATAATTGCCCATTGTACGCATTCGCCATGGCCTTTGACATCTTTCTTGCATGCACCACGGAGACTCATTCGATGGACACTACGCTATCTATATGTGCCAAAGGAGTGCTCTTGCTGCAGAAAGACATTCAAGGCTTCAAAGACTCAAGTCAAGACCCAATAATATTTATTGTCAGTACTACAATGTTTTATATGCTCATAATGTATGTGCTTCTATATTGTGCAATGTTTTAACCTGAGTGATGTTATGTACCTGCCCCTGATTGAGGTATCATATGGGGATAAGATGAAGGTGGTCATAATTTGTATTTTGGGTGTTGGAGAAAGTACCCTCCACATCCTACTTTCTTGTGTCTTGAAGGGTAAGGTTATAAAGTACCTTCTAGCAACTTAATTCGGGAGGTTTGGGTTAGGCCCAGCCCCGGAGAAAAGATATCTCAGCTAACTCTAGCTGAGCCTTGAAAGTAGCTCCCTTGTCTGAAAGCATAGGGACCTACGAGTGAGGACCATTTTAAGGGGTATACCATTTGCCACACACCTCGGTGGGTTAATAGTCTAGCATACGTCAGAAATTCTCAGGGATACTAACTGTATACTGTATTATTGCACTCTGATATTTGTTATATTGCACGAAGTATTATTTCCTTGCACTGGAGTGAATCACTAGGGGATCCTACCACTTAGGGCAAGAACCCTATACTCAGGAAAGTATTATATAGAGCATACCTTAGCTATTTAATATCCTGTTCCAGACCAGCATCCCCGACCCAACCGGTCGCCGAGGATGGCTTATCTCAAGTGGGGGGATTTGTAATACCCCAGTACTGGGTCATATATTCCTTTAAGGCTGAGTCAGGGATCTGTACATGTTGTAGCACAGGATACTGTCATATTTATCTCTTATATATATAAAAATGAGTTCCTGTCTGTCTGTCTGTTCTTTATGCGCGACCAAACGACTGGACCGATCCTCACCAAATTTGGCACACATGTACATCAGGTGTCCGGGAATATTATAGACTGGGTCTCAGCTCTCTTGGACGTACCGTTCTTGAGGTACAGTATTCCCAAAAAATGACCAGCATTAGTCTACAGTATACAAGCCTGCAAGTCTTTCACTCATATTCCAACTGCCATACACACGGTCACATGTCCCTTATCAGCCAATAACAGCTCGCAGGCACTTACTCTCCTTAGGCACACAGGTTTCCATAGCAACCAAGCTATGTATGACCTGTATTAGTGAATAGCAGTTCACAGGACCTTAAATATTCTGTCATATCACATGTATCAGCCAATATAAGTTCACATTTAATTTACCAGGTTTCCATAACAACACAGCCATAAATAGACTGTACATATACTGGACTCAGTGGCGTAACTAGCAATGGCAGGGCCCCAAGGCGAACATTTGACATGGGAACCCCCCCCTCCGCACAAACTGCATTCCTGCACACACTATTATGCCCCATACTCTCCTCAGGCACACAGGTTTCCATAGCAACCAAGCTATGTATGACCTGTATTAGGGTGGGTTCACACCTGCGCTTCAGTCCGTCCGTTGCCAATCCGAGAGAAAATCTCGGCGAAGGGGATTGGCATCAGATACAGACAGGTCAGCGACGCATTGGTTAAAAATCCATTCATTTAAATGGGTTTTTAAAGCAATGCGAGGGTGTCCGATTGCACCCTCTGCGCTGCGAAACCGTTTTTTTTTTCCTCGGACACGAAGTCCTGCATGTCCGACTTTGTTTCAGACGAAAAAAAAGGATTCGCAGCGCAGAGGGTGCAATCGGACACCCTCGCATTGCTTTAAAAACCCATTCAAATGAATGGGTTTTTAACCAATGCGTCGCTGACCTGTCTGTATCCGATGCCAATCCCGTTCGCCGAGATTTTCACTCGGATTGGCAACGGACGGACTGAAGCACAGGTGTGAACCCACCCTTAGTGAATAGCAGTTCACAGGACCTTAAATATTCAGTCATATCACGTGTATCAGCCAGTATAAGTTCACATTTAATTTACCAGGTTTCCATAATAACACAGCGATAAATAGACTGTACCTATACTGGACTCAGTGGCGTAACTAGCAATGGCAGGGCCCCAAGGCGAACATTTGACATGGGACCCCCCCCCCCGGCAACCCCCCCACGCACACAAACTGCATTCCTGCACACACTATTATGCCCCATAGTGGCCCCTGCATACACTATTAGACCCCATAGTGGCCCTTGCACACAGTATTCTGCCCCATAGTGGCCCCTGCACACAGTATCATAGTGGCTCCTTCATATAGTATTATGCGCACTTCCCGCTACTTCTTCAATGTTGGACCAGATGTCACGTGAGCCAGGCATGTATCACAACGCATAATGACGTCGGACTGGCCCACCGACATCTGGGACGCCACCAAGGAGGCCCGAAGTCTGCTGAAAAGACCTCAGAGTATAATGATAGCAGTGTTTGTGGGGTTCACGGCCCACAGGCCTTACTTACCAATTCCCGCTCCTGCTCACAGCTGCCTCTGCAGAAGGTGAAGTGCAGGCGGCCGTGAGCAGGAGTGGGGATCGTTAAGTAAATAGGGCCCGTTACCTGCTGGTGTTAAAAAAAAAAAAAAAAAAAAACATCAGAGGCCCGCCGGGTCCCCTAATGTCCCGGGCCCTGTGGCAGCTGCTACCACTGCTAAACCGGTATTTACGCCACTGACTGGACTGCCATACTGGATTTCAGCATTCTTATAAATTGAAATGTTTTTTAAACTACTCATGTCCCCTGCAGCAAAATGCATGGCTGCTGCTCAAGCTAATGAAAACTCTCAGCAGACCCAAGCCTGTCTCCAATCTGATAAGGTATGTTACAGACAACAGCGAGCTGCTGAAACTCCCCAGCAGACCCAAGCCTGTCTCCAATCTGACAAAGCATTGTCAGCCACATGCACACAGCTGCACTCCAGGTTTCAATAACAACCCAGACATTTTTCTTCACTGCTGTAGGTCAGCTTTAAAGGGGCAGGGCACTGTGGATGACACTGTTACACAAGGTCACATACACACAGCTTTACTCCAGGTTTTCCATAACAACCGATCGCAGGTTTTTCACTGATATCCAAACTTAGATGCACATGATCACATGACACTTATGGACCAATGGAAAATCGCAGGTTCAGTCTTGACATACTCACAGCTTTACACCAGGTTTCCATAGCAACCAAGCTATTTATGTCCTGTATGAGTCAATAGCAGTTCGCAGGTCCTTAAATATTCAGTCATATGACGTGTATTAGCCAATGTAAGTTCACATTTCATTTACCAGGTTTCCATAGCAACACAGCCATAAATAGACTATACCTATACTGGACTGCCATACTGGATGTCAAGTGCAAAACTGGCCAATTCTTATGGGGTCACTACACAAACAAAAAAGGAAATATACCCGTGCGAAGCCGGGTCCTTCCTCTAGTATGTTATATGTATGTGTTATGTGATTGCATCAGCCATTGCATCTGTGCCAGCACTGGTAAGGTTAAAGAACAGCACCTCACAACACATGTGCCAAACACTTAGCCCTCATTGGACAAAGGGGGTGGGGACACTTTGGTGTAGTTTAGGCACACTGAGAAGTCTGGAGAGTTCTGCCAGTGAAGTAGTGAGATGGAGTGCAGTCTGAGGAGGCAGATAGTTGCCACACTTGTAGCCACTGCAGGACCAACAGGACAGAGTTAAGAGTGGAGTACTACAAGTCCCAGGAGTCCAGGTACTGTCTGTACTAAGATCAGGAGGAGTTAGACTGCACCAGAGTACAAGGCTATACTCAAGCCTATATAAGGAGGAATATCCATTGCTGCTCCAAGGTACAATATATACAGTATATATGAGAGGAACTTGGATAGCCTTCACTACCTTGCTGTGCACTATTATCTGCCTGAACTGTAAAGCTAATGCTGGTTGTTTGGAGACTTTTTGCACTCAGTAAAGTCTGGCACTACTTTCACCATCCACCTTGCCTCCGTGTGTGTGTCTGGAACTAACTTGCACCAACCACCATATTGGGTACATCCCGGGCCAGGCCACACTACTACACCCGGCATTCACCAGAGGGAGTACCCCGGGGAACCTGTCCATTACAGTAACCACCTAGGTGTGTTCCCCTACCACTGTGCTGTACCCGAGGGAGAGAGCCTGGAGATGCCTGCACCGTGACTACCACTCCTAACATCCACCACTCAGGCACAGTCTCCCCCTTGCAATTCCCCTTGGGGCACCACACTATAAAGGAGCCTTTCTGCATTCCTGGACCTTAAAGTAGGCCTCCGGTCAAGTCCAGTGCTCCGTGGTTTCCAGGCCACATGTCTCTTAGGTCCACATCTGACTACCTGATACCACGGCCCAGTAACTGTGAGTGACTACATTTTTTCCAAATTAGTCACCCGCCGGGAGCCAACTGGTGAAGATCCCTTTTCTGTAGATATAATCTGGACTGTGTCTCCTCAAAATCCTAGACTACAAAAATCTGAGGAAAGTTGTGTGTCAGCCTCAGCTCTTACCAGTCAGTTTGCAAAGTAATCCTCCTCACATGCATCCCACTGTATTGTACTTGAGAGACTGTATTGCTGTAAGCTGTGGCTGCACTTTATGGAAATGCTCCTCAGTAAAGAAACTTTTGGTTAACAAAGGACTGTTTCTTTTGCTATTCTACTTTTGAAAATTGACTTGCTGTGTGTCTATGAGAGGTGCCCACAGTGTGGACCCACAGTACAGCTACCGTGACCATTTCAATAGCATCAGCTACCAGAGGGACTATTACCCCCATTAGCTCCTACTATGACACCTGCATCCTCTGGGATACCACACTGATCCTGGTGGATCACGTGACCGCCGGGTCAGAGGGCAGCCGCAAAATGGCGACGCCCATAGTGGTGTATACAGCGCTCATTCAGCGCTGTATACACAGCGATCGGGATGGCAGGGAAGGTAATAAACTTTCCGTGCCTTCTCTCTGGGAGCTCCGGCTCCACGTTTCAGCAGCTGCATGATTTTGTGCAGCTGCTGAATTCTGCTTGGACATACTGGTACTTTCTTGCAGAAATAGACAACCACCCCTTGGATGTATATAGTCTATGGGCAGTACAGAAGTGGTTAAAGGGGTTCTATCATTAAAAAACACGTTTTAAACTAAGAGCACATAGGAATAGCCTTTATAAAGGCGATTCATCTCTTACCTTTATCTTGAAGGTCCGCGCCGCCGTTTTTGAATTTTTATTCATTCTTCATTGTGCTCAAAAAGCATAGGGGGCATTATCCGTGTGCTCTGAGCAGAGCGTTGTCATCTAATCCAGCGTCACCTTTCTTCTGCTCCGTCAGCCATTCTCCTCCTCTTCTTACAGACCACCACAAAATGGCCGACGGAATACCCGACTGCGCATGTCCATCGGCCATTTTGTGGTGGTCTGTAAGAAGAGGAGTGAAGAGTAGGTGAATGGCCAACGGAGCAGAAGAAAGGCTGCACTGGATTGGATGACAACACTCTGCTCAGAGCACAGGGGTAACGCCCCCTGTGCTTTTTGAGCACAGGGGGATCGCCCCCTGTGCTTTCTCAGTACAGTGAAGAATGAATAAAAATTCAAAAACAGCGGCACGGACCTTCAAGATAAAGATAACTGATAATTCGCCTTTATAAAGGCTATTTCTACATGCTTTTAGTTTAAAACGTGTTTTTTAATGATAAAATCCCTTTAAATATCTTGTCTTTGTAGTATATTCAATTGAATATAGGTTGAAAAAGATTTGCAAATCATTGTATTGTTTTTATTTATGTTTTACACAACGTCCCAAATTCATTGGCATTGGGGTTGTACATCTGGCCCCGCAAAAAAAAAAAAAAAAAAAAGATGCTTTATGCATCCCTGTAAATGGAAATATAAAAAAGTTACAGATGTCAGAATATGGCGACGCCAACAATTTATTTTTTTTGTAATGTTGGGGATTTATTAAGGGGTTTAAATGTAACTAAAACTATAAAAATTGGTATCCCTGAAATTGTGTTGACTCTTAGAATACAGGTGACTTGTCATTTTGGGAGCACAGTGAACGCCCTAAAAACAAAACGCGAAAGAAGATTGCACAGTTTTTCTCAAATTGCACCCTATTCTGATTTTCTTTTTTCCGGCTTCTGAGTACATCATATTAAATCACACCATTACCTAGTATAATTTGCCCCATAAATATTAAGCCCTTATATGAATCTGTGATTGGAAAAATTAAAAAACTTATGGGCTTTGGAATACGTCGAGTCAAAAGTGAGAATCGAAAAATACCTGTGGCGGGAAGGGGTTAAAGTAATTTTAAGATTGCACCTTGACACAAAAAGGTGTATGCACTACACCCAGGGCCCTTTTAAAACACTGATGGGCCCAGTGCAAAAGTTTTATAAATGGCCCCGCCCATCCAGGATTGAACCTAGACTTTCTGCTGCCTGAGGCAAATTATAGAAAGG
Source organism: Leptodactylus fallax (assembly GCA_947044405.1). Taxonomy (NCBI): domain Eukaryota; kingdom Metazoa; phylum Chordata; class Amphibia; order Anura; family Leptodactylidae; genus Leptodactylus; species Leptodactylus fallax. The sequence goes on from CAMRHE010000488.1 coordinate 809,597, forward strand.
CGCCCTCCCTCCAAAAAAAGATACCCAGCCCAGTTATCTTTTCTGGTCCTCACACAGCATACAACCCCTATTTTTTGGCCCCCACACAATATATGACCGCCTTTTATCTGGCTCCTACTCAGTATGTGGCCCCCTTTTTTATTATCCCCCCACAGCATATGGCTCTCCACAGTATATAACCCTTTTTTAACACCCCACCCAGTATATGATCCCCTTTTTTATTTTGCCCACCCACTGTATGACCCCCTTTTTTGGCCCCCCACAGTACAGTGGGGAAATAAAGTATTTAGTCAGCCACAAATTGTGCAAGTTCTCCCACTTAAAAAGATGGGGCCGGCCTGTAATTGACATCATAGGTAGACCTCAACTATGAGAGACAAAATGAGAAAACAAATCCAGAAAATGACATTGTCTGATTTTTAAAGAATTTATTTGCAAATTATGGTGGAAAATAAGTATTTGGTCAATAACAAAAGTTCATCTCAATATTTTGTTATATATCCTTTTTTGGCAATGACAGAGGTCAAATGCTTTCTGTAAGTCTTCACAAGGTTGGCACACGCTGTTGCTGGTATGTTGGCCCATTCCTCCATGCAGATCTCCTCTAGAGCAGTGATGTTTTGGGGCTGTCGCTGGGCAACACGGACTTTCAACTCCCTCCAAAGGTTTTCTATGGGGTTGAGATCTGGAGACTGGCTAGGCCACTCCAGGACCTTGAAATGCTTCTTACGAAGCCACTCCTTTGTTGCCCTGGTGGTGTGCTTGGGATCATTGTCATGCTGAAAGACCCAGCCACGTTTCATCTTTAATGCCCTTGTTGATGAAGGAGGTTTGTACTCAAAATCTCACAATACATGGCCCCATTCATTCTCTCATGTACACAGATCAGTCGTCCTGGTCCCTTTGCAGAGAAACAGCCCCAAAGCATGATGTTGCCATCCCCATGCTTCACAGTAGGTATGGTGTTCTTTGGATGCAACTCAGCATTCACTCTCCTCCAAAGACGACGAGTTGTGTTTCTACCAAACAGTTCTACTTTGGTTTCATCTGACCATATGACATTCTCCCAATACTCTTCTGGAACATCCAAATGCTCTCTAGCAAACTTCATACGGGCCCGGATATGTACTGGCTTAAGCAGGGGGACACGTCTGGCACTGCAGGATCTGAGTCCCTGGCGGTGTAGTGTGTTACTGACGGTAGCCTTTAGAGCAACAAAATATCATGACCACAAAAAAATTTATATCATTTTATTAACATAAATAATGAAACAAACATATATGGGGAAATAGATAATGGAGGTACGCCATAATAGAGACAGGGAAGAAAATGGGGGCCACAGTAACAATAAATAGGCGATATAGTTACTGCTTGTACAAATAAATACATATAAAATGGTTGAAAGCAACCTATAAATATCACTATGTATACATAAACATACCACAAACAGTATTATAACCCAAAATATCTAGTAAGCACTAGGAAGATAAATATAACAAGCCACCATTTTATCCTCACCTAGTCACACTCCACTCTAACGATCGTTTCGCCAAACGGCTTCATCAAGGGGGCATGTGGCATGGTCAAACAGCCTGGTTTAAATATACAACAATATCCAATCCACTAAAAAAGCACAGATCACATGTAAGAACACACCTGAATGATAAATAATGATATAAGAAAACAAGATCTTGTCTCTATTATGGTGTACCTCCATTATCTATTTCCCCATATATGTTTGTTTCATTATTTATGTTAATAAAATGATATTATTTAATTTTTTTGTGGTCATGATATTTTGTTGTTCTATAGTTTTACATGTTCTACAGAGTTTTTCATACTTGGTTATTAGCCCTTTTTTGTGTTTGACGGTAGCCTTTGTTATGTTAGTCCCAGCTTTCTGCAGGTCATTCACTAGGTCCCCCTGTGTGGGTCTGGGATTTTTGCTCACCGTACTTGTGATCATTTTGACCCCACGGGGTGAGATCTTGCATGGAGCCCCTGATCGAGGGAGATTATCAGTGGTCTTGTATGTCTTCCATTTTCTAATTATTGCCCCCACAGTTGATTTCTTCACACCAAGCTGCTTGCCTATTGCAGATTCAGTCTTCCCAGCCTGGTGCAGGTCTACAATTTTGTTTCTGGTGTCCTTCCACAGCTCTTTGGTCTTCACCATAGTGGAGTTTGGAGTGTGACTGTTTGAGGTTGTGGACAGGTGTCTTTTATACTGATAACAATGTCAAACAGGTGCCATTACTAAAGGTAATGAGTGGAGGACAGAGGAGCCTCTTAAAGAAGAAGTTACAGGTCTGTGAGAGCCAGAAATCTTGCTTGTTTGTAGGTGACCAAATACTTATTTTCCACCATAATTTGCAAATAAATTCTTAAAAAATCAGACAATGTGATTTTCTAGATATGTTTTCTCATTTTGTATACATACAGTATATGTACCATAGTGGCCGATCCACACAGTATATGTACCATAGTGGCCGATCCACACAGTATATGTCCCATATTGGCGCCTCCACATAGTATAGTATCCCATAGTGGCTCCTCCGCACAGTATATGTATTGCCCACACCTGTTACTTACCACAGGTGATATCTCACAGAAAATAAATGGTTTCAAACGATAAAACTTAACTCTTAATATTTTAATATAAAAAATACACAAAGGACGTCCACTAATCTACTAAAAGACAGATCAATGTGGTCTGTGCCTGCCTATTCAAAGTTTATTCAGGATTTAAATGTTAGACAGTATTCACACTCTCCAACTTTCCACTGGACCTAGGGTGTAATAAGATACTTTCACCACCCTTAGACTAAGGTTATAGTATCACGGCTGCATCATACAACAGGTCAGTATTTTGTCAGTTGCTCTTAGTGCTAGGAAAACCCAAACACCTGGTCCCCACACACATAATTTGTAAAGCCTCACTGACTAGACTCCTGCACAGCCATGATATATCTCCACAACCCTAGTCTGTAGTATGTACATATGCCAGTAATCTAGGTACAGGTCACAGTAACTTCATTTCCTGTCATTAAAATGTTATAACCATAAGGGAAACTATGATATTCTGACCCTTATACTCAATAAACACCTATATTGCAGCCATTACTGATATCCCCTATGTTGACTCCAGGAATATACAGCTACCATTTCCATTAGTGAGTCAAATTCCACCAACTAATCTCCAGGCTACTCAGACTGCCCCAGTCTCCTGTCAGTCCTTCATGCCCCCAAGTGGTATGGCTTGTGGTCAACTAACTCAAAAATAGAAAATAAACTTGCTCTACGCGTTTCTCCTGTGTTATCTGTATCAGGTTCATCAGGAGCCAATGCTAATAAACTTATCAATTGGTCTAAGCTGCTATAAATATTTTTCAAAAATGCAGTTACAGCTGCAGTTCCTGGAGCACGGATGGTGTGCTCCAGTGTATAGAGTAGCCGACGCCACACTGAGCCTTGCCTGCTTTATAAAGGTCAGCCCATTCATTCGGTGCCACCCCTTTCCTAATGCTGTCTGCAGTGAGCCAATAGAAATCACTAGCTCACTCCACCTATCACGCCTCCTAGGGGGTGTGTCCACCTCAGTCCTCTACTGGGTTCATGTGACTGCCGATCATGTGACCACTGAATGTAAACAATTCCAGTGATCCAGCACTAGACGGTGAATCTACTGATTCACATTTGATTTTCACCTAATCTACATAAGCTGCTGATCATCAGGCTGCTGCGTCTCAGCCATTCCGATGATCAAGGGCCAACTGGTAATTTTGTATACTTAACCTCCATTCCTCCATATACCAGGTCATAAAACCAGAGGGGAGATATCCAAAACAGAGTTCAATCCGGATCCATATTATCCTATCACAACCGTACTCTAAAGGAGTTGGAGGTTAGGTATAACCCCAGACCGTGACAGCGGATGGATCATAAATCTACCTATCATAGTTCACATAGTTCACAAACAGTGGGCTCTACCTTATTGTTCCCCATCAAACTATAGATAACCTAACCATCCCACTCAGATCCATTTGCATACCTCCTAATGGTCAATCCCTACAACTCTAACTCTTTTCTATTTCTCAACCCTCTGATTGCGTACCAAAACTACCGTACATCATAGCTACGACCCATCAATCACCACAACATTATATTGTAAATCGTACCTCACCACCTAGATTCAGGCAATGCAAAAGATAGCGGAAGAGAGACCCCTTAACGTCTACCCATCTAAATACGGGGCAATAAATGACACGATACTACTCCCATATTTCTCACCCCTATTCATCTTTCTTCAATCAATGGCGCAAAGGATATCAAATCATTGAGGCCTCTAGGTTTGACACAGTCAAACCTAAATATCCATTCCGCTTCCTTCCTCAAAATTGCCCTATCCCAATCTCCTCCTCGTGGTGATTTGCGTACTAACTCAATGCCCTGAAATCTCAATGTAGATGGGTCACCTCCATGTTTGCTCCAGAAATGTAAACTCAGGGGACGTTCTTCTCTCCTGTTAATATATCCCACATGATCTAATATCCTACGACGTAATTCCCTTTTCGTTTTACCCACGTAATTCACTGGGCATGGACAGGATGCGACATACACCACACCCACAGAGCGGCAATTAATGAAATCTCTCGTATAATATTTTTTACCCGTAGCTGCCGCCGTAACTTCACGTCCCTTCAAAATAAATTCACAGGCCCTACAACCACCACACCTAAATGTGCCTGCCGGTCTTTCACTCCCCAACCAGGTACCCCCAGACTCTTCTGGTTCCAGATGACTATGAACTAGTCTGTCTCTGAGGTTCCGGCCTCTTCTGTAGGTGATTGATGGATATTCAGATACCCTATCCCTTAAATCAGGGTCCTGTCGAAGGATATCCCAATATGATCTCAATATGTCAACCACCATTCTGGAACCTTGATCAAATGTCCCGATTAATCTAATGATATTTTGGGGAGGCGGTTCATCTTTTGGTATAAGTAATCTTTGTCTGTCACATTCTGTCTCAAAACGTCTAGCATCCTGGAGCACATTTTTCGGGTACCCTCTACTCCTAAATCTTTGCTCTAATAATTGAGATTGAGTATTAAATTCCTGGACCGAAGAACAGTTTCTGCGTACACGTAAAAACTGTCCCTTGGGGATCCCACTACGAAGTGGTCTCGGATGGGAGCTTTCCCACCTCAAGAGATTGTTTGTTGCTGTCTCCTTACGATACAAAGTGGTGGATATATTCCCATCACTCTCAATTGATATACTAAGGTCCAGGAAATTAATATTGTTTTGACTGATGGTCGCTGTGAATTTCAAGTTCAAATCATTAATGTTCAATTTCCTCACAAACTCCCAGAAACATTCCACTGAGCCAGTCCATATTAACAATATGTCATCAATGTATCTGAGCCATAGGAGGATGTGTCTAGTCCATTCCTCCCATGCCTCAGAAAAGACGTGACGCTCCTCCCACCACCCCAAGAACAAGTTGGCATATGTCGGGGATGCAGGGCTGCCCATGGCAGAACCCTGCAACTGGTGGAAGAAGCATCTATTGAACGTAAATACATTCCGAGTCAGGATAAATCTCATCAGTTCCATGACCAACTGATTATGGGAATCCATGTGTATGCCCCTCATATGTAGGAAATACTCCACAGCCCCACACCCCAAATCATGGGGTATGGAGCTGTATAACGCCTCCACGTCCAAGCTTGCCAATGATGAATTAGCTGTAACCTGTACTCCCTCAAGGTGCCTCAAAACGTCCATAGTGTCCCGGACATACGACGGCAGGGCCAGCACAAATGGACGCAAGATCTTATCCACGTATGCGCTGGCCCCTTCAGTTATGCCGCCGATGCCCAAGACAATTGGACGCCCCTTAAGGGGAGGATACCCCTTGTGCACCTTGGGGAGACAATAGAAGGTAGCCATACGTGGAAATTTAGGGCACATGAACTCCCATTCCTTCCTACTGATAAGACCATTCTGTCTTGCCTCATCCAGAATGGTACGCAGTTCAATCATGTAATCTGATGTAGTATCAGTACACAAGATCTCATAATTATCCCGTATAGAGAGGATGTCCATGCACATCATCACATATTCATCCCTATTCATGATCACAATGTTGCCCCCCCTTATCGGAGGGCTTAATAACAATGGACCTATCCCTCTCTAAATTCAATAGTTCCTTCATCTCTGGGGAAGTCAAGTTCATTTTATTTCGCTGAGGGATTGTCAACTCCGATAATCTCCCCACTACCATTCTCTCAAAAATATCAATAACTGATGTATCACACAGCGGGGGAGTAGCTGTACTCCTCAAATGGAGATCTGTAAAGGGACCCGGACCCGTAAGGCCTTCACCCTCATTAGACAATTCTTCCAAAATATCTAGGCCTTGAAGATCCTCAACTTCCAGACCTAATTCACTAGACCGTCTCTGTTCTATAATTGCCATAAATTTAGACCAGCGTAACTTTCTGGTAAATAAAGCAACATCTTTAACCCATGAGAACAGATCAAATCGAGTTGCAGGCACAAAGGATAGTCCTTTAGATAACATATGTGACTCTGCATCAGTTAGAACATGTGATGACAAATTGATAATTTGCATCTCATCCTCACTGGACTGAATTAAATGGGAATCAGTGGTGGGCCCATGTGATCTCACTGGGTTTCTGCACGGCCCCGCAATAGATATTGAGTTATTGGGGGCCCTTGGGATAAAAAAACGGTTGCTCCCTGATTTCTCCCTGTTAGAATTCCACTAGTGGGAACCACAGGTGAGTTTGAAAAAGCATCACATGCTTGAAACAAAATTGTTTACCCACAAATTTAAAAAGTTGCCAACAATTTTGCCTGGCCCACTGTTGGATTTAAATGTGCATTACAAAACATGTGAAATACTTTATTATATAACACAGCATATTATGTTTAGTTTTTGCATTTATTGTCAAAAGACCTAGAACAAATTTGTTTTCTCTTTACATCCACAGGATGTGCTACAACAGTTCTTGTCACGTCTGCTGGGATGGGGGAGATGGTTCTTCAGATTCTAGTAGGAATGGTAAGATTACCTTATGTTTGTGCGGAATGTTATATTATATGCACTTGGGTTGACAGTTCCACTAGGGATTATTCACACTCATTGTTTCTCATTCCATTTTCATAAGCTAAAGGAGGAACACAACCCAGCAGAACAAAAAATGAGTGTCTTCTTGGTCTCTCTGCTGGGATGTGTTACAATTCCAGGTAAGAAAAATCAAAGTGTAGATGTACAAAGCAGCAAGTAGTTTGAAGATCACGAACATTATTGTCTGTCAAGAACTTTTAATAAGTTCAAGAATTTTCATCAAAATCCATTCCTCTTTCTTTCTTTTTTTACAGTTGTTTAGTTTTGTAATTACAGAAGGTGTTCAGACAACTTTCCTTTTTCCACATTCTATTATAAAATGGAAAGTATTCATTTTTTTTCTGATTAAGCCCTTAAAAACATTTTTTTTTATTCCCACCTTCCATAACTTTTTTTTCATAAACAAAGCTTTATGAGGGCTTGCTTTTAGGGGGGCTGAGTTGTATTTTTTGATGGAACCATTTAATGTTTCACATAATGTATTGGGAAGCTTAAAAAGTATATTTGTGTATGAAATGGAAAATAAATTACAATTCTGAATTATCTGGGGGGGATGTTTTAAAAGGAACGTATTACCAATTTTAAAAATTTATTTCTTTAGACTACATATTGAAATATATCACTTTTTTCTAATCTATTATTTTCTGATTTGTAGATTTTTTTTTTTTTTTTTCAAATTCTGTTTTCTGATGATGCATGAACTTCTCCTCCTCTGTGCTAACAACATTTAGTGATATGCTTTACAGCACAGGTGTCAAACACAAGGCCCGCGGGCCGAATCCAGCCCGCTGCCTTCTGTTATCCAGCCCGGCACTTAGCTGGCCCGCAGGGCCGCGGCATTTTTTATTGTCTATGTACATTATGTAATGTAAACCTGCCCAGGACAGGCCGCTTAAAAAAAATAAATAAAACAAAGCTACGCGATACCTGTCCTGGGCTGGTTTACAAGACCTCTGCATGTCAGCGCAGGCGGCGATACAATGACGTCATCACGCCGCCTACGCTGACACGCAGACAAGAAGAGGAGGAGGCTGCATCAAGGCATCGCAGGTAAGTGAAGATAAGTTTTTTATATATATATAAATAGGCCGTTGCCTGCTGGTGTATCCCCGGCACGTAACGGCCTATTTACTTACCGATCCCCGCTGCTGGTCGTGGCCGCCCCCGCTTCCCCCTTCTGCTATGGGACGCAGAAGCGGCTGTGTGCAGGAGCAGGGATGGTAAGTGAGGCCGCGGCCGGCGAACCCCATCAAATACTACTATTATTATACTCCGGGGTCTTTTCAAACCCCGGAGTATAATAATCGGAGACCTCTCCGGTGATCCGATGCTGCTCCCAGCCGGCTTCGGCCTTCTTTGGTGACGTCCCAGGCGTCACGTGAGCTAGGCCGACGTCATTATGTCGCGACGTCGGTCTGTGCGACATTGAAGAAGGCCGAACGCAGGGAGCGCACCGGGGCCCAGGTAAGTAACACTGATTTTTATGTTTGTCACCACCTGGGTCTCCGATCATTATACTCTGGGGTCTGAAAAGACCTCAGAGTATAATAATAGTTCATGGGTGGGGGGGTCACTATGGGGCATAATACCATGTGCAGGGGCCACTGTGGACTATAATACCATTTGCAGGGGCCACTATGGGGCATAATACCAATGCAGGGGCCACTAAGGAGCATAATACCGATTGCAGGGGCCACTATGGGGCGTAATACCGTGTGCAGAGGCAACTATAGAGCATAATACCGTTTGCAGGGGTAAACAGTATTTGTATAGTGCTTAATTTTTGATATATTCAGAAAAGGATGAGGATAGTATGTAACATGCCAATGTCTTAGGTTTTAACAATACATTATGTTCTTCCTGGTTGACCTCAAAGGGCTGATTGTAACAGTAGTAATGTACAAATGTAACTACTGCTTAATAGCTCGCTTATCTGTTAAGGAGAAGTTACTTTTATACATGTGTAAAATAATCTTGGCCCTTCAAGGTTCCCCGTGAGGCTGAAGTGGCCCCCGGAGAAAATGAGTTTGACACCCCTGCTTTACAGTATGGCCATAGCCAGCAATAGTCTTGATGTCTGTGGGAGAGTTTTCTAGACATGCTTTGTACAGGAATGGGCAGTAGATAAATTGTGACGTCATTTATTGTCAGTAGTGGATGCAGTGATGGGTCTGTGGTGTTATCTATAGAGCTCTTATTTTCTATTGTAATATTGTTTATGATGTAGATAAGGTGACTACTACACCTTGCAAATTTCTGTAGGAGATTTCTTTGCAGCATTTTTAAACTAATAATGACATAAACAACATAAACACTTTATTTAAAAAAAAAAAAAAAGTGTCATTTTATGGTGACTCACGGAAAAAATATATATATTGGTAAGAAAGGCTATTAGATGTGCCAAGATCGGTAAGTATAAAACTTAACTTTTTTTCAATTCAAAAGTTTTATTAGTTTTGAAAGTAAAAAAACAAAAACAAATAAGCATAGACAAGCAATGAAACAACAAAGACAAATGTGTGTAAACAATACAAGTCAGCGAAATAGACCAAATGGACAATGAAACTGAAAAAGAGTGGAGGAGTAAGAAGGGAGAGGGGGAAAAAGTGAGGAGCGAAGACAGAATGGGGAGGAAGAGAGAAAAAAAGAGAAAAAGAAAGAACAAAGAGAACGAAAGGGGATGAAAGAGGAAAAAAAAAAAAAAAGGGAGAGGTAGAGGACTAGGAAAAGACCCTAGAACAGTCTCGGACCAGACCCCCATCAGCAAGGGTGCAACCACCCCGGGGATTGCTGGGGGAATCTAAATCAGAGAGGTACAGGAAGACCAGCAGTGTCGAGCAGTCGTCCCTAAGCCTGCGTGGAGAATTCAAAACCGAGAAGCGACAGGTATTCTCTAGAGAGCTAGAATTCCATCCAGTAGAACCAGGTTTTGTTGAAGACTTCAACCGTATCATGCAGGAAAGAGGTAAGGTTTTTCATGCGCATAATTTCATTGACCTTCAAAATCTAGAGGGAGAGAGGGGGAGGCTCCGTGCACTTCCAAAACTGTGGTATGCAAGCTCGGTCCGCCAGAATCAAGAATCGAAGTAAGGAACGCTTGTATGTTCGCACTGGAGACTCGCAATGATGAAAGAGGAAAGAGCAGGGCCTAGAAAATGAGATGTTTCAGTGACCTGAAGAATGATTCTCTTAACTCCCTCTCAGAATGGGGCAAGAACAGTACAAGTCCAGAAAGTATGAAACATGGTGTCCTCCTCCGACCCGCATCTCCAACAGGTAGGTGCGACCAATGGGAAGAGTGAATACAATTTTGTGGGAACCCTATACCACCTTGATAGGATCTTTAAACCTGCCTCTTGGTAGCGAGAGCTAATCGAAGTCTCATGGGTGAGACAGAATATACGTTCCCTCGGGGCTTGGGTAAGAGAGAGTGCCAGATCCGATAAAACTTAACTTTTAATAAATTCTCAGAATGGAAAGAGTGCTATTTGGCTTTTGAAGGGCAGATTTTGCTGGAATAGTTTTCAGGTGCCATGTCTCATTTGCAGAGCCCCTAATGTACCAGTACAATGGAAACCCCTAAAAAGTGATCCCATTTTGGAAACAGCTCTTTCACAGATTTTATTAGCATTGGGACTTAAAACTGAAAAATTACTTTTTTTTCCCAATAAATCGTCTATTTTGCCGCAAAGCAGTTAAAGAAGAAAAAATGCACCACAGTTTGTTACACAATCTCTCCTGAAAACGGAAATGCCCCACATGTAGTTTTAACCTGCTGTATGGTTACATGGTGGGGTTCAGAAAAGAAAAATGGTGTTATTTGGCTTTTGGAGAGCAGATTGGCTGGAATCGTTTTCAGGTGCCGTGTCGCATTTGCAGAGCCCCTAAAGTACCAGTAATAATTTGTAGGGTTCAAGTACAGACAAAAAAGATACATTAAAAAGAAATAGTCAGTTCACACAATGGGACCGAGGGCCCTGCTCGCAAGGGCTTACAATCTAGAAAAATGGAAACCCCTCAAAAGTGACCCCATTTTAGTAACTACACCCCTCAAGGAATTTCTAAATGGATATTATCATTTTGAGCCCAAGAGTACTTCCCAAAAATTACTGTACAAATTGAAAATTTAATTTTTAAAGAAATATGCAATTTCAGTGCCCAATACGTTGTGCCCACTTTGTGTCATCAGAGACATACACTCCTAAAATTAAGTGAGCTATCCCAGGTACAAAATAAGTTGTATATGTGGGCACAAACTGCTTTTTGGGCACACAGCAGGGCTCAGAAGGGAAGGAGCACTGTGCTATTTAGCTTTTGGAGTATAGATTTAAAAGCACTTTCTGGACACCATGTTGTTTTTGCAGAGTCCTGGAGATGCCAGTAAATTGTAATTCCCCAAAGAGTGATCCCATTTTTTAGGGGAAAATTTAGGGTCTCTGCAAATGTGACAAGGGGTGCAAAAACCAACAATCTAAATCTGCACTCCAAAAGCATATAGCGCTCCTTCACCTCTGCACCATCCTGTGTGCCCAAATGGCAATTTATGCCCACATGATGGATGTGATCCATATGACGGTATTATAACAACAAACTTGCCTCTACACCACTTAAAATATATAGATTCAGAGATGGGGAAAGTCTCCAAATTAGCAGATGTTCCAGTAAGAGAGTTACTTCAAATCCTGCCCAACTGACCAGAGTGACCCTCAATGCTGTGTCCTCTATTGGGCTCAATTTATCTCTTTCCTGAATTCCTTATTTCCTGCTCAGCTCAAAAACTGATGTATGGTGCTTATGACAGTATGTCTATCACCAACATAACCTCTACACCCATTTAGTATATAGAGGCAAGACTGGGGATAGCCCTGAAGATAGCAGAGATAATACCGGGGGAGCTACTTCCAATCCTTCACAGCTGACAAGGGAGCACATCAGTACAGCGTCCTCCACTAGGCTCAGTCTCTCTCTCCCCCAGTTTTCTTATTCCCTGCACAGGTCAAACCTTTACAGCCTACAGTAGTAACAAGCACTTCTCAATCAGAGAACCTGTGCCACAAAACCTAATAGGTGAAGTGTTGCAGTGATAACTGCATTTCCCTTGTACCCTGAAGGTGGGTACAGGTACTTGTACCAAGTACCAAGTAATACCGGCATATGGATCATATCATCATACATATGATTCAAATTCTATATATCCTATAAGTGAGTAAATATCCTCCTGAGGAGCCATTTAAGTGGTGAAACACATAGAGGATAGTGAGAGACAAAATATGGTTAAGAAAGATGAGATAACAAGTTTAATTTAAAGGGATAGTGGTGATTACATTTAGTAGGCGCATTATAGTGACACACACATTTTATTGAGCTCTTTTAATACATACTTGAAACATAACCTTTATTACATATGGTTCTCCTCCTGTGAAGTTTAATGTACATAGAGAAATTTTCCCACTGTGATATTGTAGGGGCTCAAGTGACTAAATACTTTTTTCCCATATATATATATATATATCTTGATCCAGTGATTTTAGATTAAGGGACATAATCTAGGGTAACTGTAACTATGTTGTTTCATTGACATTGTGTTGCTATTCATGTTAGGCAATGAACTACACTGGTGCTAATGCAACTCAGTGTACAATGGGGAAAAAAAGTATTTAGTCAGCCACCAATTGTGCAAGTTCTCCCACTTAAAAAGATGAGAGAGGCCTGTAATTGACATCATAGGTAGACCTCAACTATGAGAGACAAAATGAGAAAACATATCTAGAAAATCACATTGTTTGATTTTTTAAGAATTTATTTGCAAATTATGGTGGAAAATAAGTATTTGGTCACCTACAAACAAGCAAGATTTCTGGCTCTCACAGAACTTCTTCTTTAAGAAGCTCCTCTGTCCTCCACTCATTACCTGTAGTAATGGCACCTGTTTGAGATTGTTAACAGTATAAAAGACACCTGTCCACAACCTCAAACAGTCACACTCCAAACTCCACTATGGTGAAGACCAAAGAGCTGTGGAAGGACTCCAGAAACAAAATTGTAGATCTGCACCAGGCTGAGAAGACTGAATCTGCAATAGGCAAGCAGCTTGGTGTGAAGAAATCAACTGTGGGAGCAATAATTAGAAAATGGAAGACATACAAGACCACTGATAATCTCCCTCGATCAGAGGTTCCACGCAAAATGATCACAAGAACGATGAGCAAAAATCCCAGAACCACACGGGGGACCTAGTGAATGACCTGGGACTAACGTAACAAAGGCTACCGTCAGTAACACAGTACGCCCAGGGTCGGACTGGCCCACCGGGGAACCGGTGAATCCACCGGTGGGCCCCGAGCCCCGATTATTAGTCCTTGTGTCATGGGGGCCCTATCGGGATCCTGTCCATCCTGATCGGCCCCTGACCAGTGGCGTTACGATCACGGTCGCAGGGGGTGTGACCGTGACTGGACCCGGGAGGGTACGGTGCCCGCGGCCAGCTGGAGATGGCCGGGGCCCTGGACCACTATGATAGCAGTCGGAGAAAACCTGGTTCCCTGACCGCTATACATATTGTTATTGGAAAGGGGCCCTGGCATATTGCAGGCCCCTTTCCAATAGATGGCAGCCCAGGGGAGGTGACTGAAAACAATAAATACATATTCTCACCTCTCCTGGGCACAGCGTCCTCTCCGGCGCTCTTCTGTCATGTGACTGAGGCCTGTGATTAGGCCCCGGCGGTCACATGGGGCGCGACCACGTAATGACGTCAGTGCGCCCCCACGTGACCGCTGAGGCCCAATCACAGGCCTCAGCAGCGTCGTCGGAAAAGGGCCTGAAGACGCTGAAGACGACAGGATGGAGCGAGGATGCCAAGGAAAGGTAAGGCAAGGTGAGTAAGAGAGTTTGTTATTTTTAATCCTGGGCCTCCGATTATTATACTCTGGGGTCTGAGGAGACCCCAGAGTATAATAATAGCGCTGAAGCGGAGCGGAGGGGGCTATTGGGCGCATATAATACTGGGTGGGGGCCACTGTGGAGCTTATAATACTAGGAGGGGGCCACTATGGAGCTTATAATTCTGGGTGGGGGCCACTGTGGAGCTTATAATACTGGGTGGGGGCCACTGTGGAGCTTATAATACTGGGTGGGGGCCACTGTGGAGCTTATAATACTGGGTGGGGGCCACTGTGGAGCTTATAATACAGGGTGGGGGGCCACTTTGGAGCTTATAATACAGGGTGGGGGCCACTGTGGAGCTTATAATACTGGGTGGGGGCCACTTTGGAGCATATAATACTGGGTGGGGGCCACTGTGGAGCTTATAATACTGGGTGGGGGCCACTGTGGAGCTTATAATACTGGGTGGGGGCCACTTTGGAGCATATAATACTGGGTGGGGCCCACTGTGGAGCTTATAATACTTGGTGGGGGCCACTGTGGAGCTTATAATACTGGGTGGGGGCCACTGTGGAGCTTATAATACAGGGTGGGGGCCACTGTGGAGCTTATAATACAGGGTGGGGGGCCACTGTGGAGCTTATAATACAGGGTGGGGGCCACTGTGGAGCTTATAATACTGGGTGGGGGCCACTGTGGAGCTTATAATACTGGGTGGGGGCCACTTTGGAGCATATAATACTGGGTGGGGGCCACTGTGGAGCTTATAATAGAGGGTGGGGGGCCACTGTGGAGCCTATAATACAGGTTGGGGGCCACTGTGGAGCCTATAATACTGGGTGGGGGCCACTGTGGAGCTTATAATACTGGGTGGGGGCCACTGTGGAGCTTATAATACAGGGTGGGGGCCACTGTGGAGCTTATACTCCACACAGTGGCTCCTTCATTTTTTTTTTAATTACGCAGGGGCAGGTGAAAAAAACAAAACAAAAAAACCCCCCACAAACTTTCTTTCCTGTCCCCATTGTCTCCCAGCGCAGTTCGGTCCTGCAGTTCTGTTGTTTTCTTCCAGCTGACGTTCCCTCTGCACGTGACTACCTGTGACGTCACGTGACCCCTGAGGCCAATCAGTGGCCTAAGGGAAGGGACCTGGGACGTCACAGCCAGTGAGGAATTCCGGCAAAAAGAAGACAGCGGAGCTGCAGGACCGGACCATGCTGGGAGGACACCAGAGCACCGGAGACAGGTGAGTATGTTTAGCATGTTTGTTTTTTTTTGGGGGGGGGGGGTAGGGGGGATTCACCTCCCCCAGACTAATTATAAAAAAGAAAAAAATTATACTGGACAATCTCTTTAAAGTGTGCTGCATTAGGGGTGTATATTAAAGGGGTTGTCCAGGCATAATTTGTTATGGTTTATCTTCAGGATAGGCCACAGATACCTGATCTGTACGGGGCTGACCCCGGACCGATCAGCTGTATGGAGCCACTTCTGATGCCCGTACTGTACACAGTACAGGGCCAGAAGCAGAAAGCTCTGTCCACTGTATAGGGGCTGGGCACCTTCACTGTATTTCAGCACTTATTGAAGTCAGTAGGAGCTGAGCTGCAGTGAAGGCGCCGGGCTGCTATACAGCGGATGGAGCTTTCTGCTTCCGGCCCTGTGTTGTGTACAATACAGGTGCCGGAAGTGGCTCCGAACAGCTGATGGGGCCATGTGTCAGCCCTCTACCGATCAGATATTTATGGCCTATCCAGAGCATAGGCCATAAAAAAGATTAACCCTGGACAATCCCTTTAATATGCCCCACACAGTTTAATGTCCCCCCCACAGGATGTTAGCCCCCATCACTGCTCCCACACAATATAATGACCCCATCACTATTCCCCATACAGTATGGGGGACCACTGAAGAGGCCACTATGTGGGGGGACCAGTGAAGTGACCATAGAAAAATTTGGCCCAGACATCCCCTTAAAAGAGGTTGTCCATAAACTGGAGCGACCACTGTGTCGGCCGCCAGGGAGATGTAAAAATAAGAAAATTTTTAAAAAAGCATACTCACCTGTCCCCAGCACCCCGTTGTCCCCTGCCTGTGTCTGTTTGGTCTCATGGCGGCGCCTCATTTCTGGAAATCCTGTACCTAATTGGTCTTAGCGATCACATGAGGTGCAGGACTCCCAGCAAGGAGTCGCCGGCATGAGACTGAATGGACACTGGCAGCAGACAACGGAGCGCCAGGGACAGGTGAGTATGCTTTTTAATTTACTTATTTTTTACTTTACACCTCCCGCCAGCTACATCGGTTGCTCCAATTCCTTCGACAACCTCTTTAAAGAATTTATCCATCTTCCTAATATTGATGGCCTGTCCTTAGGATAGGCCATCAATATTACATCTATGATGATACAACAGCCAGGACCTCTGCAGATCAGCTTTTCCAGAACAGTGCGGCTACAGGTAAAGGTAACAATTCTAGGAGCCACGCTGTTCACTTGCCATACAATGTGTAGCAGTAGGTTTAGGTAGTGCAGTGGTGCACATGGTATAGTGGGTGAGCAGCATGGCTCCCGGCATGTTATTACCTTTAGCCGCCCTGTCTCGGTACCGCTGATCTGCAGGGGTTCTGATGGTGGGCCCCTAGAAACAATTCCACTGGTGGGCCCTAGACATCCCAGTCCGACACTGAGTACGCCACCAGGGACTCAGATCCTGCAGTGCCAGACGTGTCCCCCTGCTTAAGCCAGTACATATCCGGGCCCGTCTGAAGTTTGCTAGAGAGCATTTGGATGTTCCAGAAGAGTATTAGGAGAATGTCATATGGTCAGATTAAACCAAAGTAGAACTGTTTGGTAGAAACACAACTCGTCGTGTTTGGAGGAGAATGAATGCTGAGTTGCATCCAAAGAACACCATACCTACTGTGAAGCATGGGGGTGGCAACATCATGCT
Organism: Leptodactylus fallax; assembly: GCA_947044405.1. NCBI lineage: Eukaryota > Metazoa > Chordata > Amphibia > Anura > Leptodactylidae > Leptodactylus > Leptodactylus fallax. The sequence goes on from CAMRHE010000488.1 coordinate 826,592, forward strand.
TTGGGGCTGTTTCTCTGGAAAGGGACCAGGATGACTGATCCGTGTACATGAACGAATGAATGGGGCCATGTATCGTGAGATTTTGAGTGCAAACCTCCTTCCGTCAGCAAGGGCATTGAAGATGAAACGTGGCTGGGTCTTTCAGCATGACAATGATCCCAAGCACACCACCAGGGCAACAAAGATGTGGCTTCGTAAGAAGCATTTCAAGGTCCTGGAGTGGCCTAGCCAGTCTCCAGATCTCAACCCCATAGAGTTGAAAGTCCGTGTTGCCCAGCGACAGCCCCAAAACATCACTGTTCTAGAGGAGATCTGCATGGAGGAATGGGCCAATATACCAGCAACAGTGTGTGCCAACCTTGTGAAGACTTACAGAAAACGTTTGACCTGCCAACAAAGGATATATAACAAAGTATTGAGATGAACTTTTGTTATTGACCAAATACTTATTTTCCACCATAATTTGCAAATAAATTCTTTAAAAATCAGACAATGTGATTTTCTAGATATGTTTTCGCATTTTGCCTCTCATAGTTGAGGTCTACCTATGATGTCAATTACAGGCCTCATCTTTTTAAGTGGGTAAACTTGCACAATTGGTGGCTGACTAAATACTTTTTTTCTCCACTGTACATCTTGTGCAATTGTATGCCTTCCTGGAATAGCCATATGAGGGGACATATTGTTCTGAGGGATATAAATTGTACAGTGCTGCGGAATATGTTGGCGCTATATAAATAAAATGTATTATTATGATTATTATTATTATGAGAATTGCTCATCTGGAAGCCCAGATTCTGACTGTAAATGAGCAACTCACAGCATTGTATCATTTGACAACATGGAGAGGAGTTTGCTGCTCACTGATCAGATGGGAATGGAGATGAGGAGGAAAGCATGGAAGTTCAGGATGGGCCGGTAGAGAGCTGGGTGACTGTTAGAGGGGTAGAATGAAGAGTGTCAGGGAGGCTAGTCCTAACCTGGAACACCCCAATAAGATTGCCAAGTTGGCAGATGAGGGGGATATCAGCTCACGGGTAGTGCAGCTACAGCAGAATACTTTCTCTAGCAACCAGGGAAATGTCTCCTTCTGTAAGAAGGGAAAGGCAAGACAGGTGCTGGTAGTGGGAGATTCAGTTATTAGGGGTACAGATAGGGCAATCTGTCACAAAGATTGGGAATACTGAACAGCTTGTTGTCTTCTGGGTGCTCAGCTTTAGTATATTGCGAATCAGGTTGAAAGATTACTGGGAAGGACTGGTGAAGACCCAGCGGTCATGGTGCACATTGGCACCAATGACAAAGAGGTAGGTGGAAGGTCCTAAAAAATAATTTTTGGGACTTGGGCAGAAAGCTTAACCACTTCAGTACCGGGCCAATTTCTGGTTCAGGACTAGACACATTTTCAGGTTTTTTTTGTATGTGCGGTTTTGAGAGCTGTATTATTTTTATCATTTGGGTTATTCAACTAATTTGTGTCTTTTTTCGGTGACACATAGGGCTTTATTTTTATGTTGTTTTTATTTTTGTATGTGTTTTAATTTTTTTATATCCGGGAAAATATAAACAAAAGAGGAGGGAAAACGTGTCTGATTTTCACTTTTCACTTTTCGTTTTTTTTTTTTTTTTTTTTTATTTAATAACACAAAGCGCTACTGAAAAACTTTATAAGGTAGTTTTTCCTCTCCGTTACGGTAATTTCTATTTTGTATGGTGTCGGCGGGGGTGTGGCTTTAACCTTAATAAGGGCGTGTTATTATTTATTTTATTTTTTTAAATTATTTTATTTACTTTTTTTTTTTACTTTTCTATTCAATTATTTTTTTTTACATTGTGTCCCCATAAGGTCATAATAGACCTTAGGGGAAATCACTTTTTTTTTTTTTTTTTGGGAAGGCTGATTTCCCCTATAACTGGGGCTGGTACATTTAGCCCCAGTTGCAGGAGGAATACAGCTTCCTGCACGTTACTATAGAGCTGATCTGGGTCCTGTAGGACCCAACAGCTCTAACACATGCTTATCCCAGCGGATTATGTGAACACCGGGTCAGAGGGGAGCTACAACATGGCAGCGCCCATAGCGGTGTATACAGCGCTCACTGAGTTAGTTGGGAAGGGCTAGAAGTGGGTAGGATAGGGAGGTGTTTGAGAGAGGGAAGGGGAGATAGTGAGAGGGAGGTAGTGTGAGTCAGCCTACAACTACCATGATGCATTGCATTAGCTAAGACAGCAGGAAGCTACACCATGTAAACAAATGCAGAAGATGGCAGGAGCTCCCAGAGAAACCCAGAAATCACTGCTAAAGATATTTGGGTGCACTTATTAACCCATTAATAGCACTAAGAGACTTTTTTTTTTTTTTTAAATGTTTTGCCCGGAAAACCCTTTTAAGATAAGGACCTCAAAAGGTGATGTTTTCTGAAATACTACCTGTATTAGAGATGGGTGAACTTATTCCTAACTAAATGCAACCCAAATTTTGCAAAAGTTTTGGTTTCTAACTGAACTTTTGCGATTTGTTTCAGGTTATCCTGCAAAAGTTGCCAATGTTGCATGAAACATTAAGAAAAACAGATGATAGGATCTCATGGTCTGACTGTGACCTAGGCTTGCTCTATATTATACGATATATAAAGTACAAACTAATAGCAGGCACCTGGGTGGGCATAATAGAGTTTAAATATCCCTCCTAAGCTGCTGATTGGATCAGCATAGAAGAGCTCTAAAAACTGCTGAAGCTTTATATGTTGGTATGGTAACCTTAAGGCAACAGTAGCTAGCTGTTTAGGACACTAAGGTTCCTATCATAATTAAATTTAGACAGATAGAGGAAGAGAGATTAGAGGATTCTCAGAGAAAAGCACTACATTGTATTGTATACTGTCTGTATTGATTGTGATTTACATAAGTATGACTGGAAGTCAATGTAGTCACCGTTTGAGTGCCAAATCAGTTTAGTAACCCACAGCATCATTGCATTCTTTTTTAACAAACATTCTGAGTGACCTGCAGCCAGTCCTTTGAGTGCCAATTCAAATAACTTTTTGTTAACTGCAGCACTGCTTGTGTTTTTTACATACTGTCTGTGTGACCTGCAGTCAGTCTCTTGAGTGCCAATGTAAATCACTTTTTGTTAACTGTAGCATACTCTGTTTCTTTTTTACAAACACACTGCCTGGCCTGCAGCCATTCTTTGTTTAGGCTACTTCACCAGAAAGTTTTGTATACCATATACACAGTAATTTCTTGCAGTTACATGCCAGTTTTGTAAGGCGCATTTACCAGAAAATGTTGCATACTGTCAATACAGTTATTTCTTGCTGTTACTTTCCAGTGTAGGCCACTTTAAAAACAAAAAAAAAAATAATTGGATACTGTTAACACAGTAGTTTCTTGCACTTATGTGCAAATGTAGGCCACATTAAACAGAGAACTTAGCATAATGTCCACACCCTAATTTCTTCTTGCTTTTAAGTGCCTGTTTTATAGACGACTAGGCTACATTTATCAAAAAATTTTGCATACTTTCCATACTGTAATGTTATTTGCCAGCTGTGTAGGCAGAAAATTTAGCTAACCATTCATATAGTCATTACTTCCTGCATTTAAGTACCAGTTGTGTGCGTGCCAATAGCAACAGTACGTCTGATCTTGGCAGCATTCAGTAGCTACAGGGTTGTAGTTTCTGCGAATGAAGAAGAAATTTTTGATGACTTGACTGACTCATCTCAGTCACAGCCATATATTATATCTGACAGTGACTTTGAGTAAGGGTTCTGTGTGAACACTTAATTAACCTTTCTGATCTGCCAACTTAGTCTTCATAACCATGGGCACTGATCCCTAGTAGTGACTATGTGGTGCCTGCTGAGAAACATATTCCTCTTAGTCCTAGTTGTCCTGTTCTTAATGAGCTAATTGAGAACAGTCATTATTTTGATGATGAGGAGGAGGAGGCAGAGCTGGAAGACATGATGGTTGGTTGGTGGAGGTAGTAGTGGCAGGGGGTGGGATACTTCTAACTATACTGTTAAGGAGAAATCTAAAGGTGGGAATTATTAGGAGGTGCAAGAATCCTATGGCCATGATGAGTCATAGAAAAGTGTCAGGGAAGATGGTGACATTGTTGATTATTGCAGGACTGGCCAGCCTTGTCTGGGTGACATCCTAGGAAGAGGTTGCTGGTAGCGGTAATAGTAATATTCCAAGCTGTTGTGTGGCCCCAAAATTAAGAAAAAAACTACTAGGAGCAGACCTAATTAATACGATCATGGTTATTTTGAGTGGGGGCTCTTGCAGAAACATTTCTAGCTCTGTATGTGGTGGAGACAGCTTTGTGCAATCATTTTCCATGTGGGAAATTCATGTAACATTACCAAATGAGAAATCCAGGCTGAAATATACGAACTATGTCTCTCTGTACTCACATGAAAAGGCATCACCACTTAATTTAGCAAAATAATGGCACGCACAGTGAGCAAGACTATTCTCCTCCTCCCTGTGATCCTCTCTTATCATCACTATGTGCTTCTCCAACTCCTCCTCCAACATCAGGCATCCCTTAGAGAATGTGTGCCAGAAAACCGCAATATGTGCCCAGTCATCTGGCAGTTCATCAACTTAACAGCTAACTGACACCCACCAGCTGCAAAACCAGGTACAGTTGTACCTACTGTATATGGTTACTCTGGCAGATAATCTTTACAACTTCTGGGCCAACAGATTAGACCAGTGGTAGTAGTTGCCCCAGATTGCCATGGGTGTTTTGACTGTCCACCACAGGTGTGGAAAAGGATCAGGCCTGGATCCATGAGGGTTTTTACACCCCTGTGCCACTGCATCAGTCTGCATGTATCATGTTCTTTTTACTGTACTGCTGATATTGCCTGCTAAAACTATACAGTCAGACATCATCTAGTGTGACCTGGTCTGTCACGTTCAATTCCATAATGTACTGCCAGTGATGTTGCCACTGCTACTACCCCTCAGCCAGACATCTCCCACGGCCTGGTCCATCATGTTCTGTTCCATACTGTAGTGCCACTGATATTGGCACTGCTACCACCATTGCCATCACTCAACTAGACATCTGCGGCCATCCAATACCATGTTGGTGCGGCATCTGCTTCCATAAAGGGATAATTCTTGACAGCTATTTTCTTAGAAAGCCACTTCTTCCCTTTTCAGCAGACAGGCACTGACAGTCTGCCACAAATTTTTCTTCAAATTCTATAGTTGTCACCCCTCCAATGCCATGTAGTTATGACATCTATTCCCAAAAAGGGATAATTTTGGCAGTTTATTTTCCACAGATAGACAACCAGTCTGCCTGAATTAACATTTCCTTCAGATTCTGTTGTTACCATTGCCACATTGTTGGCATAATAAATATAAAATAAATAAATTGCTTCCTATACCAACTCCATGTTTGTACGGTATCTACTCCCAAAAGGGGAGTACTTTTTTTTCCCCACACTTTAACTTTTCAACCAGGGACACTGCTGGGTCTTCTTCAGATTCTGTTATTACCACTTCCACACTGTTGGTATAATAAAAACAAAATGAATGAAACCGATTGCTTCTTCCATCTGCTCTCAAAAAGGGGTAATTTTTAGTTTTTTTTTATTTATTTTAACCACTTCAGTACCAAGCCAATTTCTGGTTCAGAACCAGACACATTTTTTGTTTTTTTGTATGTGCAGTTTTGAGGGCAATAATATTCTTATCATTTGCGTTTTTCAACTAATTTTAGAATCTTTTTTCGGTGACACATAGGGCTTTATTTTTATGTTGTTTTTATTTTTGCATGTTTTTTTATATATCCAGGAAAATATAAGCAAAAGAGGAAACAAAACGTGTCTGTTTTTCACTTTTTTTATTATTATTTAATAGCACAAAGTGCTACTTCAAACTTAATAAACTATAAAATAGTTTTTAATCTCCGTTATGGTAATTTTTATTTTGTATTGTGTCGTCATGGGTGGGGCTAGACCCTGTAATAAGGGTGTGTTATTGGTGTATTATTTTACTTTAATTTTCTTTCTTTCGTGTCCCCATAAGGTCATTATAGACCTTTAGGGACATCTCATCACTTTTTTTTTGTGGGAGAGGCTGATTTTCCCTGTAACTGGTGCTGATACATATAGCCCCAGTTGCAGGAGAAATACACCTCCTGCCCATTACTGCTGAGCTGATCTGGGTCCTGTAGGACCCAGCAGCATTGAAAGACTCTGATCCCGGCAGATCACATGACTGCCGGGTCAGAGGGGAGCTACATCATAGCTGTGTATACAGTGCTCATCGAGCTCTGTGTACTGTGCTCATTGAGCTCCGGCTGTAGTTACAGTCGGCTCCCCGTTTCAGCAGCTGCACGATTTCGTCCTTGCAGATCGAGACAACCACTTCCGGACGTAAATAGACTATGGGCAGTCCGGAAGTGGTTAAAACACTTTTTCCCTTTCAGTCATGCACACTGACAATCTGCAACAATTTTTCTTTGAATTCTGTAGTTGTTGTCACTCCTCCTCACCACCATAACCACATGGCTGGCATAATAAAAAACAAAATACAATACCCATTAGTTCTTCCAATACAACTATTTTGTGTATATAAAAAAATAAAAAGCAGACAGGCATCTTCCCTCACAATGGGCTCATATTTGGAATGCTTTTAATTTTAAAAAGCATTACAAAAGTATAGTGCAATTTTTGATTAAACAAGTAATTTGTATCCATTTCCCATAGACATTCATGTTGCTATAACTACGACATTGCTTTGGCTGTGTTTGGTTTAGATAGCTAGAAATGGGTTACATGGGGGCATTGGAGACATGAGTGTCATACACTATGGTTTAAACCAATATGAACTCCTATTCAAAATGAAATTTTTCGACCCGTTTCGGTAGAGCCTGAAAATAAATGAAACTTCAGAGATTTGCCTGTCTCTAGTCCCAAAGAACACAATGGCCTGCATCACTATAAGGATGAAGGTGTATTTTGAGTTTTTTTTTTTTATTTTGGTGTTTTTTTTTTTAAATTTTTTGTTTAAAACAAAACAGGATTTTTTATAAAAAAAAAAAAAAAAACCCCTTTTTTTTTTTTTTTTTTTTTTTTTTTTTCTTTTTTTTTTTTTTTTTAAAAAAAAAAAAGTATAATCCCCAAAAAAAAAAAAAAAAAAGGTGTGTTTTTTTTTTTTTAGCTTTGAAACTTCCAAGAGCTGGCCATCTAATCAAACTGATGTAAGAGACAGCCAATGTTGTCCTAAGCTTCATTTGTCTGTATAAACTATTAATGTTGAATGTATTTCTGTAATTCTGTTCCTTTAAGACAGCAGCCATTGTAATTGTGACATGATGCTGGAGTGAGACCCCCCCCCTTTTATGTCAGCCTGCCTGTTCTGAAGACAGAGTGTGAGCAGAGGAGCAGGAAGTGACGAGACAGAGAGCAGCAGCCATCTTGGCAAGTGTTGTATTGAACTGGTGTGGAGATTTTTCTGTGCAGCTAAGCTGTATCTTGGTCCAGAGACAAACAGAGTGTAAAGAGACAACAGGACTAGTGAGTCCACGTGAAAGGAACTGTGCTCAGTGGCTGATCAGTGAGACTGACATTGTGACTGTGTATATGGATACCACAGAAAGAGACTCGCAGTGCTGTTGATGTACTGGACAGCACCTGCTAAATCCCGGCTTACATCCCAGCTCAGTGTATGGACTCGGCAGGACTGTCAGTGTGCTGAGTGGAATCTGCTGTTGGATTACATTGCATTCAGTTGGTTTTCCGTCTGTTAAAGAGGACCATCCCCAAGATCCTGATAACCGTGAGGAGAGGACGCCACATAAAAGAAAGGAACGACTTGGGCCCCACCGGCGCCTACGGACTGTAAGCGGGCCACCTGGGCCACTGGGGAAAGGGGGGGCCCCCCAAATGTGATGTCAGGGTCAGTTAGGGATAGTTTTGAGTATATTGTTCATTCAGTGTCCTACTGCAGAAGTGGACAGAGTAAGTAGAAACCATTGCAGAATTTGCCTTGAAATTGTTCATGCTATATTGTATATTTTGCTTGTCTTTATCCCTGTCATTTTACCTTTAACTAGCCTTTATTAACTTATAGTAAATATATATTTTTTTTCTTGAACTACCGCGTGTGCGTTCATTTCTGGTTGCGGAGTCCAAACCACCTGCCTTGCTCTCGGTTCACACTGAGAAATCAGGAGAAAAGAGCCATGATCCAGGAGGTGACCTAAAACCTGATGGTCACTATTACATTGCTCTTAGATAGAGTGGCCAGGTGAAGGCCCCTCCTGAGTTAAAGGCACATTATAGCCTGCTTGCAATTTACCTCATGATCTAAGGATTCTTAAATCATGAGAAACAAGATTCTCTGGTCTTATGAAACCAAGATTAAACTCTTTGGCTCTAGTGCTAAAGGAAACCAGGCACCTGCCCTTTACCATGCCTTGGGGAGATTTTTCAGCAGAAACTAGGAAACTCATATACAGTGTGTACGGAAAGTATTCAGACCCCTTGAAATTTTTCACTCTTTGTTTCATTGCAGCCATTTGCTAAAAGCAAAAAAGTTGATTTTATTTCTCATTAATGTACACTCAGCACCCCATCTTGACAGAAAAAAAAAAACCAAATGTAGATATTTTTGCAAATGTATTAAAAAAGAAAAACTGAAATATCACGGTCATAAGTATTCAGACCCTTTGCTGTGACACTCATATTTAACTCACATGCTATCCATTTCCTTCTGATCCTCCTTGAGATGGTTCTACTCCTTCATTGGAGTCCAGCTGTGTTTAATTAAACTGATTGGACTTGATTAGGAAAGGCACACACCTGTCTATATAAGACCTCACAGCGCACAGTGCATGTCAGAGCAAATGAGAATCATAAGGTCAAAGGAACTGCCCAAGGAGCTCAGAGACAGAATTGTGGCAAGGTACAGATCTGGCCAAGGTTACAAAAGAATTTCTGCAGCACTCAAGGTTCCTAAGAGCACAGTGGCCTCCATAATCCTTAAATGGAATAAGTTTGAGACACCCAAAGATCACTGTGGCTGAGCTCCAGAGATGCAGTCCTCCACCAGTCGGGGCTTTATTGCAGAGTAGCCCGAAGGAAGCCTCTCCTCAGTGCAAGACATATGAAGCCCGCATAGAGTTTGCCAAAAAACACATGAAGGACTCCCAGACTATGAGAAATAAGATTCTCTGGTCTGATGAGACGAAGATTGAACTTTTTGCCGTTAATTCTAAGCAGTATGTGTGGAAAAAACCAGGCACTGCTCATCACCTGCCCAATACAATCCCAACAGTGAAACGTGGTGGCAGCATCATGCTATGGGGGTGTTTTTCAGCTGCAGGGACAGGACGCCTGGTTGCAATTGAAGGAAAGAGGAGTGTGGCCAAGTATAGAGATATCATGGAAGAAAACCTCTTCCAGAGTGCTCTGGACCTCAGACTGGGCCAAAGGTTCACCTTCCAACAAGACAATGATCCTAAGCACACAACTAAAATAACGAAGGAGTGGCTTCGGAACAATTCTGTGACCATTCTTGACTGGCCCAGCAAGAGCCCTGACCTCATCCCAATTGAGCATCTCTGGAGAGACTTGAAAATGGCTGGCTGTCCACCAACGTTCACCATCCAACCTGACAGAACTGGAGAGGATCTGCAAGGAGAAATGGCAGAGGATCCCCAAATCCAGATGTGAAAAACTTGTTGCATCATTCCCAAGAAGACTCATGGCTGTACTAGCTCAAACGGGAGCTTCTACTCAACACTGAGCAAAGGGTCTGAATACTTATGACCATGTGATATTTCAGTTTTTCTTTTTTAATAAATTTGCAAAAATATCTACATTTCTGTTTTTTTTTCTGTCAAGATGGGGTGCTGAGTGTACATTAATGAGAAATAAAATGAACTCTTTGCTTTTAGCAAATGGCTGCAATGAAACAAAGAGTGAAAAATTTAAAGGGGTCTGAATACTTTCCGTACCCACTGTAGATCTATTTAAAGATGAACAGAGAAAAGTACAAAGAGATCCTTGATGAAAACTTACTCTAGAGTACTCTGGACCTGCTATGGGGAATTATACTGTCTGGAGGCCACTTTGGGACATTATAGTATGTGTAAATGGGGCGTTATACTGTGTGGGGGACAGGAAATGGGGCGCTATGCCGTGGGGGTGAGCCCAAGTCAAAAGTTTGCTGGGGGTCCAAGTCTTTGCTAGTTACGGCACTGCAACAGCAAATGGTACCTCAGCAAAGTACAAAGTAAAGGGTCTGAATACTTTAATAAATGTGATGTTTCTGTATTGAAATTCTAATACATTTTTACACAATTAAACAAACCTGATTTCCCTCAGTATGGGGAATTGTGTGTAGATTGATGAGAAAAAAATGCTTGAATGCGAAATAAACTCTTAACTTTATTTCATCAATGCAATATTTTTAGTTCTGTGACAGCAGCCAGCTTTGTAAATATGTGAGTAATGGACAACTTGCCACATATTTACAAGGCTATAACAGCAAGGAGTCTGTTGTACAATACATTTGGTGTAATGACTGGCAACAGAGATAACTCTGATCCTGGCCATTGAACCTATCTGTCACTCCACTGGCTGTGTTGCAGGTTGCAAATGGGTTAATAAAACAGCACCTTATGAGCATTATGCTGACACCCATTATACACTGCAATATAATGTAGCTATACATTGTAATACAGTTTATTAAATGAGGCTTGAATCTCATACATGGTGAAGTCCCTTAATGCAACAAAATTAAGAAAAGGTAAATTAAATATTTAAAAAAAGTTTTACCTATTACTATATTATCTATCTAAAAGATGTTTGTACTAAGGATAGGTCATCAATATCAGATTGGTGGAGTACTGACATCCAGGACCCCCACCAATCAGCTGTTCTCAGCAGCTGATACACAGAGAAGAGATCAGTCTGTTTCCTGCTCCATTCTCTATGCAGTGGCCAAAGTAGGTTACTGCAGATCAGCTGAAATCCACTTGAATGAGTACTAAACTGCAGTAACGTGGTTTGGCCATTACATAGAACAGAGCTGTCTGCTTTCTGCTCAATTTTCTATGTATCAGCTGCTGAGTCCAACACCAGACACCCCACCAATCTAATGTTGATGACCTAGCCTTAGAATATGTGAGCAATACTTCTAGCCTGGAAAACCCATTTAAAATGTAATTTATGCCAAACAATGAATGCTGTAAAAACAACGCTACTGAAAATTAATAATTTTTTTTTTTTAATACAGTATACAGTGCCTTGCGTAAGTATTTGGCCCCCTTGAACTTTTCAACCTTTTGCCACATTTCAGGCTTCAAACATAAGGATATAAAATTTTAATTTTTTGGTGAAGAATCAACAACAAGTGGGACACAGTCGTGAAGTGGAACGAAATTTATTGGATATTTTAAACTTTTGTAAAAAATAAAAAACTGAAAAGTGGGGCGTGCCAAATTATTCGGCTCCCTTAAGTTAATACTTTGTAGCACCACCTTTTGCTGCGATTACAGCTGCAAGTCGCTTGGGGTATGTCTCTATCAGTTTTGCACATCGAGAGACTGAAATTCTTGCCCATTCTTCCTTGGAAAACAGCTCGAGCTCAGTAAGGTTGGATGGAGAGCGTTTGTGAACAGCAGTTTTCAGCTCTTTCCACAGATTCTCGATTGGATTCAGGTCTGGAATTTGACTTGGCCATTCTAACACCTGGATACGTTTATTTGTGAACCATTCCATTGTAGATTTTGCTTTATGTTTGGGATCATTGTCTTGTTGGAAGATAAATCTCCGTCCCAGTCTCAGGTCTTTTGCAGACTGCAACAGGTTTTCTTCCAAAATGGTCCTATATTTGGCTCCATCCATCTTCCCATCAATTTTAACCATCTTCCCTGTCCCTGCTGAAGAAAAGCAGGCCCAAACCATGATGCTGCCACCACCATGTTTGACAGTGGGGATGGTGTGTTCAGGGTGATGAGCTGTGTTGCTTTTACGCCAAACATATCGTTTTGCATTGTGGCCAAAAAGTTCGATTTTGGTTTCATCTGACCAGAACACCTTCTTCCACATGTTTGGTGTGTCTCCCAGGTGGCTTGTGGCAAACTTTAAACGAGACTTTTTATGGATATCTTTGAGAAATGGCTTTCTTCTTGCCACTCTTCCATAAAGGCCAGATTTGTGCAGTGTACGACTGATTGTTGTCCTATGGACAGACTCTCCCACCTCAGCTGTAGATCTCTGCAGTTCATCCAGAGTGATCATGGGCCTCTTGGCTGCATCTCTGATCAGTCTTCTACTTGTTTGAGATGAAAGTTTAGAGGGACGGCCGGGTCTTGGTAGATTTGCAGTGGTCTAATACTCCTTCCATTTCAATATGATCGCTTGCACAGTGCTCCTTGGGATGTTTAAAGTTTGGGAAATCTTTTTGTATCCAAATCCGGCTTTAAACTTCTCCACAACAGTATCACGGACCTGCCTGGTGTGTTCCTTGGTCTTCATGATGTTCTCTGCGCTTTAAACAGAACCCTGAGACTATCACAAAGCAGGTGCATTTATACAGAGACTTGATTACACACAGGTGGATTATATTTATCATCATCAGTCATTTAGGACAACATTGGATCATTCAGAGATCCTCACTAAAACTTCTGGAGTGAGTTTGCTGCACTGAAAGTAAAGGGGCCGAATAATATTGCACGCCCCAGTTTTCAGTTTTTTATTTTTTACAAAAGTTTAAAATATCCAATAAATTTCATTCCACTTCACAATTGTGTCCCACTTGTTGTTGATTCTTCACCAAAAAAATTAAAATTTTTTATCGTTATGTTTGAAGCCTGAAATGCGGCAAAAGATTGAAAAGTTCAAGGGGGCCGAATACTTTCGCAAGGCACTGTATGTGCTCAGAAATGATGCCATTAAAAACCTATCTTGTTCCACAAAAACAAGCCCTTATATAATAACACAGTAGCATATAATAATGACAGGTCCAAATGCAGGTGTAGCAAACAATATTGTGTGAGATAAAAGATCTCAAAATAACTAATAAAGGGTACATGTAGTCTGTCAAATAAGAAAAGTGGGAAAAAAAAAAAAAAAAGGAGAAGTTTGTTTTGCATATTACAGTAAAATTCCAGTAGTCTCTCTTGCTCTGGATCATAGACATGGTAAATATTAGGACCAGGATATTCTGATTTATGCATGCCTATACACTTACATATATATATTTTCAATAAGCTCAAGTGAATGCCATCTCTGAGGTAAGATGGTTGGCACATGAAATTCTCCAACAGAGGATTAGGTTTAAAATTGGCTTCACCAACTTTATTATCTTCAAACACAGCAAATCAATGTCACATTGCAAAAATTAAACCATATATGGTTTGTCTTCTCACAAAACACTAGCAGTGTCCCTCACTCCAAGCCCTTGGCCTGTTACTTAGTGTCTCCAATCAGACTTCATACCAATGTCGTGGTGGTGGTAACTCCCACAGACTCTCAAACCTAATTTGCCTCCCATTGTTTTCAATTAGAGGTATTAATGGATGCACTCTGAAAAATGGAGTGTCCTTCCCAGTCTTGCCACAGTTTTCATGACAGGATCACCATTGCTGATTTGCCCCATTGTATTAGGTTTCTGGCATAGGCTTGTACGTGATTAACCTGGTTAGCCTTGTTTTTCTCTCATGGACACCCCGGGGGCATTTTTTGAACAGGTTTTTGATGAAGACTGCCCCAAATTCTTTGAGCCAGCGGCTCTTGACTGGCCGTGGGGGACGTTCCGGGGCTCCTCCCCCTTCCTTCCTCTGGCCAGCCGGCTGGTTGGTTGCAGGGAGGGGGTGGGGCCACCCCTTTTCAGATACGCCTTGGCGCTGGGCAGGGACTTCCTTTTGGATCCCCACCGGCGGTGAGGATTTAAGTATGGAGCAGCAGCAAGGTGAATGAGGAGGGGACTGCCTCGAAGTGAGCAGGGCGTCAGTCCAGGGTCCCGCTGCATCTCACCAGCAGCCGCCAGTAGCACATCCTACCAGGACAGCGGGGCCATCACAGAGGCTGTCCCCACGTGTCAATTTTTGCGCGCCGCCCGGGTTCCTGCTGAAACTGGGTGGCGTCCCAGGTCCGCAAGTAGGTACTCGGAGGGCGTGGCCCCAGCCGTCTATTTGAATGTAAGGTCGGCCATTTTGCTGCTGTGGGCCTAACAGGCCCTCCAGGCGGTAATGTGGTGCCGACTGCAACTCCCCCCCCTCCCGTCCATAACCCCTCTTCAGGCCCAGCCCGCTCAGGAGATGATGCCCCCTCTGTCGCCGCCGCCTGGTTGTTTTGCCTGGTGGTTTTGCCGGGCGTACGCCAGGCTGGTGGTGGAGGCGGCCGGCCCCTCTGCTGTTCTGGTCGCTTCCGCGGCTGGGTCAGCGGGGGCGCCTAGTCAGGCCACAGCTATTGCTGCTTCAGTGGAGGTAGTGGCTTCCCCAAGTGTCATTACTGACAGTGATGAGGAGTTTTTCAGCTGGATTACGTTCCACGTACACCTCATGCGCTTCCAGGGTCACGTCTGCATTCAGGGTCCTGCGACTCCTGATACTTGGCGGTCTGCACCTAAAGGGGTTTGGAGGCTGATTCTGGGTCCATTAGGTCCAGTAGCTGCCCTCATAGCTGAAGGAGTTTCCGCTATAGGTCCCATAGCAAGTCACAAATGGGAGTCGGTGGAGTCATCGTAGTTCCCATTCCTGTAGACGCAGAAGGAGGCACTCCTGTAGCTCTGATATGGGGCGGTCGGTGTCGCACTCTTCATTCTCCTCCTGTGTTCACACTTCCGCCCCGTCCTGTACTTATGGGAAGTCTCGGAGTCGGAGCGCCAGAAAGGAACCCGGGACCACCCAGGACAATTCCACTGTGCCTGTTGCCACGGTGCCTGGACCATCTCCGCTGCCTCCACCCTCTGCCATACCGGTGAAACCAGCCCTCATCCCAACCAGTGAGTTGACATGCTCTCATGCATGGACTGCACAGTCCTCCGACACTGGTGGTGATGTCCTAAATGTTTTAAGGGCGATGGTGCACAAACTGGAAGATAGGGTGCCATCTGTGGTTACCCCAGGTGTGGTTGTGCCACATATTAACCTACAATTTTCACCAAAAACACTATGCATAGAATATGAATCAGCAATCCCACAAAAGCAAACACATAACCTATATGGATATGCTGAAAAAAAAAAAATAAACAAAAACAATTGGCATAAATATAAATATTTTATTCAGATAACAAAAATAACACTAAAAACAATATTACATAAAAACAATAATCATGGTAGAGGTCCCACCCAACCCAAGAGGCATGGCTGCAATTGATTTCTGTATCAAAAATGATACACACAATACAAAGTAGCTATAAAAACATAATAGAATATACAGTCATATGAAAAAGTTTGGGCACCCCTATTAATCTTAATCATTTTTAGTTCTAAATATTTAGGTGTTTGCAACAGCCATTTCAATTTGATATATCTAATAATTGATGGACACAGTAATATTTCAGGATTGAAATGAGGTTTATTGTACTAACAGAAAATGTGCAATATGCATTAAACCAAAATTTGACCGGTGCAAAAATTTGGGTACCCTTATCATTTTATTGATTTGAATACTCCTAACTACTTTTTACTGACTTACTGAAGCACAAAATTGGTTTTGTAACCTCACTGAGCTTTGAACTTCATAGCCAGGTGTATCCAATCATGAGAAAAGGTATTTAAGGTGGCCAATTGCAAGTTGTTCTCCTATTTGAATCTCCTCTGAAGAGTGGCATCATGGGCTCCTCAAGACAACTCTCAAATGATCTGAAAACAAAGATTGCTCAACATAGTTGTTCATGGGAAGGATACAAAAAGTTGTCTCAGAGATTTAACCTGTCAGTTTCCACTGTGAGGAACATAGTAAGGAAATGGAAGACCACAGGGACAGTTCTTGTTAAGCCCAGAAGTGGCAGGCCAAGAAAAATATCAGAAAGGCAGAGAAGAAGAATGGTGAGAACAGTCAAGGACAATCCACAGACCACCTCCAAAGAGCTGCAGCATCATCTTGCTGCAGATGGTGTCACTGTGCATCGGTCAACAATACAGCACACTTTGCACAAGGAGAAGCTGTATGGGAGAGTGATGCGAAAGAAGCCTTTTCTGAAAGCACGCCACAAACAGAGTCGCCTGAGGTATGCAAAAGCACATTTGGACAAGCCAGCTTCATTTTGGAAGAAGGTCCTGTGGACTGATGAAACAAAGATTGAGTTGTTTGGTCATACAAAAAGGCGTTATGCATGGCGTCAAAAAAAACACAGCATTCCAAGAAAAACACTTGCTACCCACTGTAAAATTTGGTGGAGGTTCCATCATGCTTTGGGGCTGTGTGGCCAATGCCGGCACGGGGAATCTTGTTAAAGTTGAGGGTCGCATGGATTCAACTCAGTATCAGCAGATTCTTGAGAATAATGTACAAGAATCAGTGACGAATTTGAAGTTACGCCGGGGATGGATATTTCAGCAAGACAATGATCCAAAACACAGCTCCAAATCTACTCAGGCATTCATGCAGAGGAACAATTACAATATTCTGGAATGGCCATCCCAGTCCCCAGACCTGAATATCATTGAACATCTGTGGGATAATTTGAAGCAGGCTGTCCATGCTCAGCGACCATCAAACTTAACTGAACTGGAATTGTTTTGTAAAGAGGAATGGTCAAAAATACCTTCATCCAGGATCCAGGAACTGATTAAAAGCTACAGGAAGCGACTAGAGGCTGTTTTTTTTGCAAAGGAGGATCTACTAAATATAAATGTCACCTTTCTTTGGGGGGGCCAACTTTTCCCGGTTAAATTTTTTTTGCATATTGGAGGTGCCCATACTTTTGCACCGGTTTAATTTTTGTTTTAATTTATTTTTTTTTTTATTTTTTCTGTTAGTACAATAAACCTCATCTCAATCCTGAAATATTACTGTGTCCATCAGTTATTAGATATATCAAATTGAAATGGCTGTTGCAAACACCCAAAAATTTAAAACAAAAAAAAATTAAAAATAATAGGGGGGCCCAAAATTTTTTATAAAACTTTAAAAAAAAAAAAAAAAAAAAAAAAAAATTTTTTCCAAAAAAAAAAAAAATACCAAAAAAAAAAAAAAAACAAACACAACCACAAAAAAAATAAAAAAAAACCCCCCAAAAACCCCCCCCAAAAAAAAAAAATTCTTTTTTTTTTTTCCCCTTAAAAAAAAAAAAAAAAAAAAAAAAAAAATAACCAAAAAAACCCCTTTTAACCCCAAAATAAAAAAAAAAACACACCAAATAACAAAAAAAAAACACCCCCCCCCCCCCACCCCCCCAAACCCTTTTCCCCCCCTCCTCCCTCCTTTTTATTATAGGGGAAAAAAACCCCCCCCCTAACAAAAAAAAATATATATAAAAATAAAAAAAAAAATAAAAACCCCCCCCTTTCCCCCTAGGGTTGGCTTTCACCCCCCCCCTCCTTCCCCCCCCCCCCCCCACCCCCCCTTTATTAAAAAAAAAAAAAAAAAAAAAAAAAAAAAAAAAAAAAAAAAAAAAAACATGTACATACCCCAGCAATTCATCCAAACATGAAACCAGCCAACACACAAAATTTTGCAATTTGGAAATACTGGAGCATGCGCAATACAGTACCCACTCATACAAGGATAGTAACACAATATATATAAATATCAATAAAAAACAGTAAAAAGCAACGTGCCCAAAAAAAAAAACAAACAAAAAAAAACACACACACAACACTGCATAATCTTCATAGGAAAATGCAAAACTAACAAAAACAATAGTGATACATATGTAATATATTGAACAATGAAATGTGAATATAGATGTGAGTGCATAAAAATAGTAAAAATAAAACTTGATGGAAGAAAAAACTTTAATAAATATATAAAATAGAGTAATGTGATAACTATAGTGAGTATGAATATGCTGAATGTGTAGCATGGTGATGAAAGATGAAAAGGTGTGAATGTGTATAAACAAGAAAATTATTTGCTTTTTCTGTTTTCTATTATTATTTTTTTTTTTTTTTTTGGGTTGTTCGTTTATATTGGCCTTTTCATAGTAGTACGGGTAGGTGAACTGGTGGCACCATTGGGTGATTCTCCGTTAGGGTTGGCGGCCATCCTGCCGGACCCGCTTAGACTCAGGGTCCATCGGTCAAACCGACGTTTATAGGGCAAGGAACCTGGTTGTTAATAGTCATGTTGGATGGTCCATTGTCCCCCGTGGAGACGGTGTGGCGTTACGCTGCAGTCCGCCTGGCGGTCAGACAGTTCTTAGTCAGTAGTATGGCTCCTTTTTACTAGGTTTCAGTTTGGGACCTTCGGCAGTGGGGGTCCCATCGTCTGAATTTGTGACCCATTCTTTCCGCATCTGCGCTGCTACTGCGGCGGATGCGGAGGGTTTGACGAAGAAGAGGGTCAAGGGCATTGACCGATAGCGTTCAAACTGTTATAGGCGTTATGTTAGGCCGTGGTTACTTTTTTTTTTTGTCGTGTACAGGTGATCGCCCCTTAGTTTGGATTCCTATGGCATGAGGTGGATGCAGGTTTTTGCCGGAGGTCAGGTTTGCCAGCACAGCCACCCAGGCCCCTGTGGCACTGGTTATCCATGCGGGAGGCAATGACATCGGGTCGGTCCGTTTGTCCGAGTTGATCTCGCTTATTCGGTCTGATTTCGACAGATTCCCCGCCTTTTTCCCGGGCATGTTGGCAGTGTGGTCGGAGATCGTGCCGAGGGCCATCAGTGCTTGAGAGATCAAGGAGGTTGTTGGGTATGTTGGTATTGCGGCGTGTGTGATCCCACGGCGGGGTGGTTTTTAGACACCGGCAGCTAGAAAGGGATAATCGGGCTATGCTTTGCAGAGATGGTATCCATCTCAACAACATTGGTCTTGATATTTTTATGTTTGGTATCCCGGACAGAGACTAAAGGGCCCTGTTCCTGCTGCTAGGGGTGTCGGACCCCGGTGTAGGATTACACCGAGCTCCGGTGGTATATGGCAGGACCTTGTCCCCTTTCATCTGTGAGGAGGAGTACGGACGTGTCATCCGGTGGAACATCTAATACATGCCCACCGCGGACAAGCGGTGACTGGCATTCGGTGACACGTCATACAGGTCATCATGGGGTAACAAGCTTCTGCTTATATGTTATATATTTAATAAATCTGTGGCCGACCCCCACAATTTACCCACCAAGTTGGTGTCTGTCCTTATTTTATACAATTGCTATTCACGGGGATGGCCGAAGGGAAGGGTGGTGTTTAAGTGGTCCAGTATAGTTGGTCATTTCCAAAAGCCTCCTTGTGAACATACCCTTAGGGGTAAGCAGGAATTTGATACTTTTTTTTTTTTTTACCTGCTTACTTGAACTAAAAAGATGGATTTCAAGTGGTATGGTACAGATCTGTTGTGAAAATCATGTGCTGAGCTATCAGGTCTGATCCAGCATATTCTGGCATGAGGCTTTTTCTTTTGCCACAAGAATGAAATAAGACTGTTTATACTTGCGAGTGGTGAAACCTTCTAGCAAATGATGGACCAGCCTATAAGCATCTTCTCATTGAGTATTAAAACAAGTACAGATATTTTGATGTGTTCTAAGTTCCTGTGCCTTGGATAGTACTTTGCTGACATTAATGAAGTATTAATATCCTCTATAGAACATCAACCAGTACATATAGAGATAAATTGCTGAATATTTCCTCCATTGCAGGTTATCCAGACACAAGGTAGCTACAGCTTCTTGGTTTGTGGAGTAAGTCTTTCTGTTCTGGCTCTGTCGCTGTTTGTGGTCCTGCTCGTACTTGACAATATGCATCCGAGGGGCTTAGAAGGTAAGGAGACCAGATTTATATAAAACTTTACTCATCATTCACACATGCTATTCACGGTTATGACCCCATTCTCTTTATTTGCGGGTGGTGTGCTCAGTGGTGAACCTAGCCTCTTTACTGCCTGAGGCAGACTATCGAAAGACCCCCCCCCCCCAAAAAAAAGATAAATAAATAAATAAAATTGCGTTTACATGCTACTAGCTTCACACGCTCTTATTGTCGTACAATAAACATACACAAACTTATGAAACAGTTTTTAAGAATTCTTCTTCCTGTATTACTTCAGTATCAGAAATCAACAACACGGTATTAACAATGACAATAAATTCACACATCTTCTGCTTGGTGGATGGACGAGCCCACGTTGCCCCCATTCTCTATAATACGAGCGTCGCAGATAGCTGAGTACTGTACTTCAGATATCTTCGACACTCCCATCGAAGTGAATGAGAGCCACGCGGGTTCGTCCATCCAGCAAGCGACACACCTATATATGGCTGCGGTCAGGCTGGATTTCCACCCAGTGGGGGAAAAAAACCCAATTCTCAGGCTCAATGGGGGTCCCAGCAGACAGACCCCCATCAATCCCCTACTGATCAGCTGTTTGAATGAACCGTGGAACCTGTGTAAGTGCCGTGACCGCTTCTCTGTTTATATAGTGTCATTCATCTCATAGTGGCCATATAATGTAACTACAGCCTTGTCCTATACACGTCTATATCACTATGTGATAAGGCTGGAATTACATCACACGGTCACTATAAACAGACTGCGTGTGATATAAACAGGCACCATAGCCCCCATACAGCTGATCAGAGGAAGGGTCCACTGATCTCTTATTGATAATCTGTCCTAAGGATAGAACATCAATAAAAATGAGCTGGAAAGACCTTGTAATAAAGCCCAAGTGCCACTTTAAAGGAGTTGTCCAGGATAACCACTTTTTTAATATGAGGCTGGGGAAGGTGCTCCGGTATCGCCCAACGTGTTCCAGTCCTGCTGCTCTGGTGTTTTCTTCCCCTCAGCGGTCATGTGTGGTGGGGACTTCCATCAGAAGAGAACACCAGAGCAGCAGAAACAGACTGCGGTGGGAGACATCGGAGCACAAGGGACAGGTGAGTAGGTGTTTTTTTTTTTTTTAATACATTATTACACGGTATTATGGCCCACAGCGGCCCCTGCACACAGTATTACATGGTATTATGCCCTGTAGCGGCCCCTGCACACGGTATTATGCCCAGCATCGGCCCCTGCACAGGGTATTATGCCCAGCATCGGCCCCTGTACAGGGTATTATGCCCCGCAGCGGCCCCTGCACATGGTATTATGCTCCATAGCGACCCCTGCACACGGTATTATGTCCCGCAGCGGCCCCTGCACACGGTATTATGCCCCGCAGCGGCCCCTGCACACGGTATTATGTTCCATAGTGGCACCTGCACACGGTATTATGTCCCATAGTGGCCCTTGCACTCGGTATTATACTCCATAGTGGCCCCTGCACACGTAATTATGCCCCATAGTGGTCCCTGCACACAGTATTCTGCTCCATAGTAACCCACCCATGAACTAAAAGATCCCAGAGTATAATGATCAGAGACCCAGGTGGTGACAAACATAAAAACCAGTGTTACTTACCTGGGCTCCGGTGCGCTCCCTGCTTTCGGCCCTCTTCAAAGTCGCACAGACCGGCGTCGCAACATAATGACATCGGGCTGGCTCACGTGACGCCTGGGACGTCACCAAAGAAGGCCGAAGCCTTCTGGGAATAACATTGGATCGCTGGAGAGGTGAGTAACAATGTTTTTTATGTTTATCACCTACCCGGGGTCTCCGATTATTATACTCCGGGGTCTGAAAATAGTAGTAATAGTAGTATTTGGCCTCACTTAGCGATCCCTGCTGATGCTCACAGCCGCTTCTGATTCCCCCTTCTGCGTCCAATAGCAGAAGGGGAAGCAGGGGCAGCCACAGTAGGCGCGGGGAATGATAAGTAAATAGGCCGTTACCTGCCGGGGTTACTGCAGCAAGTTACAGCCTATTTATATATATAAAAAAAAAGTTATTGTCACCTACCTGAAATCCCATGATGTAGCCGCCGCCTCTTCTTGACCGCGACGTCTGTGTCTCAGTGTAGGCGGCGCAATGATGTCATTGTATCGCCGCCTGCGCTGACATGCAGAGGTGTCGTAAACCAGCCCTGTCCTGGGCTGGTTTACATTAAATAAATGGTAAAAATGCCGCCCCCCAGACAGTGACGGACTGTGCCGCTTGAGGCGGCCGCCTCACTTCGCCTCATTAGCGGTGCGCCCCTGGGTGTGCTGTCCGTGGTTGATTTGCTTTTCATGTCTGTGAAAAGCAGGTCAACTTTTTTTTGTTTTCTATATTTTGTACATTTCTGGGTACATGAAAAATGGATGACACATGGAGGTCATCCATTTTTTTTTTTCACGTACCCATAGACTTTTATTGGTGTGATGCATCAGTGGAAAAAAAAAACAAAAAAAAACATGCAGCAGCTCATGCATAGATAGTCCAAAAGCAGGTTTTCATGTGGTTACACGAAGACAGCTGCATTCTCAGTTTGGTGTGGGAGTCAGAAAATATTTGTTTTAAGCAGGTGAGTACTGTCTTAGTTTAGCATACATTATGGTGTTTATACAGCAGTAAGATGGGTCCACTGTATGGCGAAATCAGTGATGGCGCCATTATATTATGTGGATGCAGTGATGGGGGACATTGTTCTGTAGGTGGGCATTAAAGTATATGGGACATTAGGGGGGAATATTGAAGAGGTTGTCCTGAATTGGAGGAACCCGTGTGGAGAAGTCTTGTGCTGACGCCTTGTTGCTGGAAGTTCTGCATCTCATGTGACCCCTAAGACCAATCAGTGGCCTTAGTGGTCGCTGGAGAGGGACCTTTGACATCACTCACGTATGTCACTCGTTGTTTACCAATGACCGCTAAATGGCGCAGGCACAAGACTGAATGGACACCGTCCAAGAACAAAGGAGACAAAAAATTTCACATCCACTTCTAAAAATTGGAAAAAAAAATTGGTAGCACACTTTGCCCACATTTCTACCCAGGTGCCCCCAAGGAACCTCTTAAAAATTTCAATACCACTCCTGGTTCACATCTGCGCTAGCTGTCCGTTCTTCTGGTCTGCCGGAGGACCAGACAAACGGTCAAACATACCGGAAAAATAGCTGACACCAGTGGAGCCAGAGGGGATCCATTGACTAAAGTGGGATCTGGCAGATGTACGTTGGAGGACCGTTCTTTTTAACTGGATGAAGAAGTCAGGCTTGCAGGACTTTTTCGTCCGTCAATTTTAGACGGATCTGAGCCAGACTGACATCAAGTGCTGTATGAACAAATCCTTACTCTGATCTAAGATTTCATATATTATGCTTACTCACTATATAGCATCACATATTCCGCAGCGCTTTACAGATATTGTTAGTCACTGTCCCATGTAGGGCTCACAATCTACATTCCCTATTAGTATGTCTTTGGAGTGTGGGAGGAAACCAACGCAAACACAGGGAGAACATACAAACTCCTTGCAGATGTTGTCTATGGCTGTGTGTGAAACTTATTTAGGCCAAGGCTAAAACACTGCAAAAAAACCCAGTTATTTTATTATTGCTATCTTCTACAACATTTGCGCAGCGTTTCCACAATGAAATGACACACAGCATTTTTCTTCATCCTATCAAAGTCAAGGAAAATGCATTGTTTCAAATTTTCATTTTTCAAAAAATGCACAGTCCTGTGTCTATCAAAAATGAACAACGCTGTTGTTTTCTGCAATATGCAGATTTTTTTTTCTGCTGCAACAGCCTTAGCCTTATTTCACATTTGTTTAGCAGATCTGTTTAACGGATGAAAAATCTTGGAAACACATGGCTGTTGGATCTCAGAGGAAGCAGTGTAAAAAAGGATCAGTTTACTACATTTTTTGTGTCCTTCAAAATGGTGTAAAAAAAAAAAAAAAAAAAAATGTAATCTAAAAACTTGAGATTCATGCACCCTAAGTTTCACAAATTAACAAAACTAACAAATAAATTGACGAAAGTTACTGTATTTTTCGGACTATAAGACACACTGGACCATAAGACGCTCCTAGGTTTTATAGGAGGAAATTAGGTGAAAAAAATTTTGAAGCAAAAAAATGTGGTAAAATATTTAATACATGGGAGTTGTAGTTTTGCAACAGCTGCAAGGCCACATTGACAGGTGGCCCTGAAGCTGTACGGGGAAGTATAGGGCATCTTTTTTTTTGCAGGGCCAGGTGTAATTTTTAGTTATACCATTTTGGGGAATGTCTATTGCTTTGATCACTTTTTATTCAAATCAGAGCCGAAACAGATAAAAAAAACGGCGGTCCAGCACTTTTGATTTTTTTTTTCCCGCTATGACGTTCACCCTATGGGAAAAATAGTTTTATAAGTTTGTAGACCGGGCATTTTCGGACACAGGGATACCTAATGTGTATGTGCTTCCCAGTAGTTTTCTAATTTTATATGTATTCTAGGGAAAGGGGGTGATTTTAGAACTTTTATTTTTTTTTATTTTTATATATTTTTTTTTAAACTCTTTTTTTTACTATTTTATTAGCCCCCCTCGGGGGCTTGAACCTGCAATCATTTGATTGCAAGTCCCAAGTGTATTGCAGTCTATGGGAGATTCTGTACATTATTATTGCGGCTGGTCATAGTAATATTCCTATGACAGGTCTAGGAGCCTTCATAAGGCACCCGGGTGTCACAGGAACAGGATGGCTCCCATGATCGCGCCACGCGGGAGCCGTCCTGGAACAAGAAAGGTACGGGGCCGGTGGGGACCAGCCCGGGGGCAGCTTTACTACATTTAGGGGGCTCACAGGTAGTAATGCCCATTCTGCAGCAGAGCGGCCGCCATCATCTTCACAGACCCGGCATCCGCCGTAACAGCACGGCGGATGCTGGGAAGTTCAAACAGCCAGGACACCCTCTCAGCCCAGGGCCCGCAGCATCGCCCCCACTCCTCCCGCTACAGGAAGCCAGCGGCGACAAGAGTGGAGCAATGCTGCGACCCTGCTCCTCCTCCCCCCCCTCCCCGCCAAAACATCCCCACATTCGGACCATAAGATGCACCCCCATTTTCCTCCCAAATTTGGGGGGGAAAAAAGTGCGTCTTATAGTCCGAAAAATACGGTAAATTCTGTAATAGATAAACGCTTGAATAACATTAAGGAACAGTGCTTTTACATAAAATCATTCTATGGTCTACATCAGAACCTAGACAGCTGGTTCTTAGAAGGTCTTACAATTAAATATCGTGTCTTTATAGTGTATTCAAATGAATATAGGTTGAAAAGTATTTGCAAATCATGGTATTCTGTTTTTATTTGTTTTACACAATGTGCCAACTTTATTGGATTTGGGGTTGTAAATACAAATTCAGATGAACAACAACATATTCCACCGTTTCATTTATTTATTTAACAAAAACTAAGTAAAATGGGAAAAACATTTTTCATGCTGACAATTTATCCATAGGATAGGTCATCAGTATGTGATCTGTAGGGTTCCAACAACCAGATCCTGCACAGATCAGCAGTTCCGGTAGCCTCCAGGTGCTGGAAGTTATAGCAATAGATGAGGAGCCACAGTACAGCTGCACCTATGCATGTAATAGGAGCAGGGCTGCAGTTTCGTCCACTTCATAGCAGTAGTTACAGGAAATTGCAGCTCCACTCCTATTACAGTGGCTTGCAAAAGTATTCATGCCTCTTGTACTTTTTCACATTTTGTCACCTTACAACCACAAATTTAAATGTATGTTATTGAGATTTTAATTGATAGACCAACACAAGGTAGCACATAATTGTGAAGCAGAACGAAAATGATACATGGTTTTCAAAATTTTAATCAAATAAAAATATGAAAAGTGCAAAAGTATTCAGCCCCCTGTATTCTGATACCCCTAAATAAAATCCAGTGCAATCAATTGCCTTCAGAAGTCACTTAATTAGTTAAGAGTCCAGCTGTGTATAATTTAGTCTCAGTATAAATACACCTGTTATGTGAAGGCCTCAGTGGTTTGTTAGAGGACACTAGTGAACAAACAGCATCATGAAGACCAAGGGACCAGACAGGTCAGTGATAAAGTTGTGAAGAAGTTTAAAGCAGAGTTAGGTTATGAAAACATATGCCAAACTTTGAGCATCCTAAGGAGCACTGTTCAATACATCATCCAAAAATGGAAAAATATTCTACAACTGCAAACCTACCAAACATGGCCGTCCACCTAAACTGACAGATCGAGCAAGGAGAGCACTGGTCAGAGAAGCAGTCAAGAGGACCATGGTCACTCTGGAGGAGCAGCAGAAATCCAAAGCTCAGGTGGGAGAATCTGTCCACAGGACAACTATAAGTCGCACACTCCACAAATCTGGCCTTTATGGAAGAGTGACAAGAAGAAAACCATTGTTGAAAGAAAGACATAAGAAGTGCCATTTGCAGTTTGTCACAAGCCATATTGGGGACACAGCAAACATGTGCAAGAAGGTACTCTGGTCAGATGAGACCAAAGTTTAACTTTTTGGCCTAAATGGAAAGCGCTATGTGTGGCGGAAAAGTAATACTGCTCATCACCCTGAACACATCATCCCCACTGTGAAAAGTGGTGGCATCATCATGTTGTGGGGATGCTTTTCTTGAGCAGGGACAGAGAAGCTGGTCATAATTGATGGGTAGATGGATGGAGCTAAATACAGGGCAATCCTGGAAGAAAACTTGTTTGGAGACTGCAAAAGTCTTCAGACTGGGAAGGAGATTCACCTTCCAGCAAGGCAATGACCCTAAACATACGGCCAGAGCTACAGTGGAATGGTTTAGATCAAAGAATATTCATGTGTTAGAATGGCCTAGTCAGAGTCCAGAATTAAATCCCATTGTGCATCTGTGGCAAGACATGAAAATTGCTTTTTACAGATGCTGTTCATCCAATCTTAGTTAGAGTTAGAGCTATTTTGCAAAGAAAAATAGACAAAAATCTCAGTCTCTAGATGCGCAAACCTGGTAGAGACATACTCCAAAAGACTTGCAGCTGTAATTGCAGCGAAAATTTTTATTTGATTAAAATTTTGAAAACCATGTATCATTTTCGTTCCACTTCTCAATTATCTGCTACTTTGTGTTGGTCTATCACTTACAACCACAAACTTTAAATGTATTTTATTGAGATTTTAAGACGACAAAATGTGAAAACATTCAAGGGGTATGAATACTTTTGCAAGCCACTGTATCTGTGAGTGGCAAAAGTATGTGAACGTTTATGGGGGGTGACACACTATGTACCTGGATGTAGTTATAACTGCAGTCAGTTCTGGGGTCACAGGTACCATCACTAATAAGCAAGTGACACACTGATTAATTCCAGGCTATTTCTCATTACTGAGGGGGGTGACACACTATGTACCTGGATGTAGTAATAACTGCAGTCAGTTCTGGGGTCACAGGGGCTGTCACTAATAAGTAAGTGATGCACTGATTAATTCCAGGCTATTTCTTATTACTGACAGTGATGTTTTGCTGCTAACAAGGCCAGTAATGTACCTGTGTCCCAAGAACTGAATGCAGTTATAATGACATCCAGGTACTTAGTGTGTCACCCCCCCCTCCCCCCCTTGGGCTGCATTCACGGTGCCTTTTTTGCCAAAAAAAACATATGTTGCATCCATATAAAAAGTACATGTGATTTTCAGAAAAAGCGCAATCCTAAGTACCCAACCTTATGATTAGCGGATAATGTAAGGCTAAGGCCCCACATAGCAGGCCGTAGCAAAAAAGGGCTGCGGAAAAAAAACATGGTGGCAACGCATTTTCCTCAGCGCTTTTCACAGAAAGGAAATCTCTGCTGACTTTCTTCTTCAATTATACCTATAAGGAAACCACAGGTATAATTGACATGCTGCAATTTCCAAAATCGTGACCGTTTTGGAAATCGCAGCATGTCCATTGCATGTATTTTTCTACAATGTGTGGATGGGATTCGCTGGGGTTTGGGTGGGGCCCTGGCCTTAAGGTGAAATTGAATAGCAATCTGGTGTCAGTGAGCGACCTGTTTTATTTATCCTAGGGCTATGCACCCCGAACATATGACCAAAAATCTGTGACCTGTGACTCCTTCAACAATGTAAGCCAATGAAGTCACCCCATGGTGCTGCAGCTGCAACTTCTAGTTGCCAAAAGATTAAGCAGTCATGTATTAGTCTTTTTATCTGTGCAGATTTCTGTTAAAGCCAAAGTAGGAAGAGAAACTAAAGGGAGTCTACCACCACCACCACTAAAATAAGTTTCTAAACATTTATACCCTTCTGGGGCCAGTTAGTGTCACAGTGAATATACCTTTCTTGTGTCAAAATATAATCTTGCTGCGGAGAGATTCAACTTTTACTTCATATGCATCAGTTTGGTGCACTTGGGGTGGGACCACAGCTGGAGCACCAATTTTCTTTTGCGATAGTCTTCCTGTTCTTTGAGGGTGCAACGGCTGACAGACATGTCCCATGGATAGCAATTTGCAAAGACCAGAAAAGAAGATGGTGCTCCAGGAGAGGTGACCCTGCCCTATGTGCACCAAGCAGCATATTTAGTAGCAATTTAGACACCCCCGGAGCCATCAGAAAAGGGGGACATGACTTTGGGATGGGGGAACCAATAACTCCTGCAGTTTCATCTTTGTGCAGTAGTTGTGCAGATTTATACAGGCTGGTTCAGCTTTAAGAGTATATGTGTGTATATTCAGCCTTGGGAGTATATAGTGCCTAGTGTGTTACTGTAGGGAGGGAGGGGTTTAGGAATAGATGTCACTTCCTGTCTTATTTATCTCTTTCTCTTTCTCTCACCACAAGGACTGGAGGAAACATTTTTCTGCTGAATCAGGGAGTATAATATTGGGGTTTATCACCTCACACAACACTGGTGTGACCACATTCACATTACACATCACTACTAGTTTAGTATCCCCATCCTACATCATACTGTATATGCTGCAGTATTACCACAGGATTTATCCTGTCAGAGTCCCCTCATGTATTTATCTCACACACTGCAGATATGGCTGATATATCATAGATTACTACTGTATAATGCAGATTGTTCATGAGTCCTGGGGACTCAGGGGCTCTCTGTGGAGGAGCTGGGAGGTTACAGGTAATGGAGACCCTGTGGTGAGAGAGGGACAGCCTGGTTTGAAATCCGGGGATCAGATATACAGTGTGGTGATATTAATGGAGACTGCACTGATAATCCCTGTATATATCCTCCATCTCTGTGCTATTACTGATCATGCTGGGGATAGGTTATGGTTAATAGTTTGTATGTGACCTCCTTCTCAGGGCTGTATACTGGTCATACTGTGTATACTGGCCAGATTATATGCAGGTTATTAATTACCCCTCCCTGTATATGGAGTCTAGTGATCTATATACACCCTCCATCTTAGTTCCATGTATAGGACATGCTGTTTATATTGACCCTGCTGTATAGAGGTCCCTCACTGTATATGTAGTCCAGCAGTCTCTAGTTCCTCCATCTTAGTGCTGGTGTTATTATTTCCCTTCTTTATATATGGTGTCTACTAATCTATATATGACCTCCATATCAGGGCTGTATACCGAATCCTTTGTGGATATATGGCAGCCGTTAGTCACTTTATACATGCTGTCCTGCTGATGCTGCTGCCTATAAAATGTCCGCCCTCACCTCATGTAGCTATTTCATCTTCCAATTGGAATTTCATCTACTACCTAAAATAGTGGATGTTATAAGACTGTGTAGGTTACATGGGGCCTTATCTAGCTGTTTTTTCACAGTCTTCTAAAAGAATATATTATATCTAGATCATATTTATAGCTCTGAAAGGTGTTCATGGAGGGCTCAGCACATGGTGGGGATGTGGGTGGCCCAGGGACACCTTGCTCTGTAGGATACACAGATTTGTATAGTTTTATATCCATGTGTATACAGTGATATACTGACCGCCATGTTGTGGGCTGACTTCTGACTCTCTACCACAGGTAGATAACAGACAAATATTGCATCGGGGACCCCTATGGGACCTAATACCGTGTGCGGGGACCCCTATGGGACCTAATACCATTTGCTGGGGCCACTATGGGACCTAATACTGTGTGGGGGGACTGCTATGGGACCTAATACTATGTGAAGGTACCGCTATGGGACCTAATACCGTGTGCAGGGACCGCTATGGGACCTAATACCGTGTGCTGGGGCCACTATATGACATAATACCGTGTGCTGGGATCACTATGTGACATAATACCGTATGCTGGGGTCACTATGTGACATAATATGGTGTGCAGAGGCTGTTATGGGATATAATACCTTGTGCAGAGGCTGTTATGGGATATAATACCTTGTGCAGGAGTCACTATGGGACATTATTCTGTATAACGGTGTGTTTTCTGCATTAAGGATGTGTTTTTGCACAGAAAACACAGGCATTTTTTTTTTTTGTGCAAAAATGCACCATGTGAACGCAGTTTTACATTGAAGTAAAAGTTCCAGTGGCCTAAGACTATATCTGCATCCAGATACATAATGTGTTACCACCCTGAGGGTGCTACCATACGGTGCTCCTGGACACTTACATTTACCACTAATTGGCGGCTGCACATGTACTTTCATTGCTTCTAATCAGAAAGTACAGGAGCGTCCCAGGAAATAGCAGTAAACGCATGCGTACTAAAGCATCTTGTGGCAGCACTTCTGTGTTATGGTTTGTGGTATTTGACTTTAGTTTAGGGGTCATCAGACTTACAATTATTGACCGGCACTCCAAGTACCTCATCTTTGATTTTTTAATTACAATCAGCACGCCGAACAAAAAAGGTCTGACTCCTTCTGTGATTATTTTAGTTCTGTGATTTAAATAAAGCTGTGGCTTTTTTGACACCCAAAATAAAGTGTTTTGTGCGTTTATTCCAAAGTCAATGTTTACTGTAGTTTGGGTGGTTTTAGGAAGGAGTGAGGGTCCATCCCATATCCAAAAGTCATGATTGAAGGTAGTCATAATGACATTTTCCCTCAACAATGAACTATACGCCGCATCTTTAATTTTTCAACTTATAGAACCTGTCACCTCTACTGAAATCTGTTTTAGAAAACACTTTCATTCTTCATTAGATAAATGGAGCATTTTTTTCACATACCTTTGTGTTGCACCATTCTTCTGTTATTCCTCCTAGCTATTTATGATCAAATTTACAACTAAATGTTAACGGTTTCACCTTGTAATTGGGTTCTTCCCTTACACTCTCACACTAGTGCTGATTGTATCAGACTGTGTGATAGAACACTCCCAAGTTTTGCAATTTATTTCTAAATTTAGGAATGATAAAATAAAGGTTTATAAGAAGAGATATCTCATAATTGTTATATTATAGGGAATAAAAGACATAACACTTGCTTATTATGACACATCTGGAGACATGGACGAAGCAGTATTTTTCATTCTAATATTCTAAGAGATGTAACTTTTTTATATTTATGTTGATGTAGCCATATGTGGGCTTGTTTTTTGCAGAATTATGCTTCGTTCACACTTGCGCCCGGAGTCTGTCCGCGTGAATCCGACCTAAATGTCAGAAAAAAGGATTGGGAAAGGTTTGAAACGGTTTGCGCAGGTGTCCAATTGTAGCCTCTGCGCCGCGAAGCCGGTTTTTTTGGTCGGACATGCAGGATGTATAGTTTTTTTTTTTTTTCTAAACCTACAATAACATTTTAATGGGGGAAAATGGGGTTTCTATGTGTCTTTTTTTTTTTCTTTTTATATTAAAAAATGTTTAAACTATTTATTAATTTTATTTTTACTTTTTCCTTAAAGTCCCTCTAGGGTACATATACAGTCATAGCCAAAAGTTTTGAGAATGACACAAATATTATATTTTCACATGATCTGCTGCCCTCTGGTTTTTATGTGTGTTTGTCAGATGTTTTTATCACATACAGAAATAGAATTGCATTCATATTATGAGTAACAGAAGCTTATATTGACAGTTAGAATGAGTTAATGCAGCAAGTCAATATTTGCAGTGTTGACCCTTCTTCTTCAGGACCTCTGCAATTCTCCCTGGCATGCTCTCAATCAACTTCTGGACCAAATCCTGACTGATAGCAGTCCATTCTTGCAGAATCAATGCTTTCATTTTGTCTGAATTTGTTGGTTTTTGTTTGTCCACCCGTCTCTTGATGATTGACCACAAGTTCTCAATGGGATTAAGATCTGGGGAGTTTCCAGGCCATGGACCCAAAATCTCTATGTTTTGTTCCCTGAGCCATTTAGTTATCACCTTTGCTTTATGGCAAGGTGCTCCATCATGCTGGAAAAGGCATTGTTGAGCGCCAAACTGCTCTTGGACGGTTGGGAGAAGTTGCTCTTGGAGGATATTCTGGTACCATTCTTTATTCATGGCTGTGTTTTTAGGCAAGACTGTGAGAGAGCCGATTCCCTTGGCTGAGAAGCAACCCCACACATGAATGGTTTCAGGATGCTTTACAGTTGTCATGAGACAAGACTGGTGGTAGCGCTCACCTCTTCTTCTCCGAATAAGCTGTTTTCCAGATGTTCCAAACAATCGAAAAGGGGATTCATCAGAGAAAATGACTTTACCCCAGTCCTCAGCAGTCCACTCCCTGTACCTTTTGCAGAATATCAGTCTGTCCCTGATGTTTTTTCTGGAGAGAAGTGGCTTCTTTGCTGCCCTCCTTGAGACCAGGCCTTGCTCCAAGAGTCTCCGCCTCACAGTGCGTGCAGATGCACTCACACCTGCCTGCTGCCATTCATCAGCAAGCTCTGCACTGCTGGTAGCCCGATCCCGCAGCTGAAACACTTTTAAGAGACGGTCCTGCCGCTTGCTGGTCTTTCTTGGGCGCCCTGGAGCCTTTTTGGCACCAATAGAACCTCTCTCCTTGAAGTTCTTGATGATGCGATAGATTGTTGACTGAGGTGCAATCTTTCTAGCTGCAATACTCTTCCCAGTTAGGCCATTTTTGTGCAGTGCAATGATGACTGCACGTGTTTCTTTAGAGATAACCATGGTTAACAGAAGAGAAACAATGATGGCAAGCACCAGCCTCCTTTTAAAGTGTCCAGTGGTGTCATTCTTACTTAATCATGACAGATTGATCTCCAGCCCTGTCCTCATCAACACCCACACCTGTGTTAATGGAGCAATCACTGAAACGATGTTAGGTGGTCCTTTTAAGGCAGGGCTGCAATGATGTTGAAATGTGTTTTGGGGGATAAAGTTCATTTTCTAGGCAAATATTGACTTTGCAAGTAATTGCTGTTAAGCTGATCACTCTTTATAACATTCTGGAGTATATGCAAATTGCCATTAGAAAAACTGAAGCAGTAGACTTTTTAAAAATTTAATATTTGTATCATTCTCAAAACTTTTGGCCATGACTGTACAGTGCGTTGCGAAAGTATTCGGCCCCCTTGAACTTTTCAACCTTTTGCCACATTTCAGGCTTCAAACATAAGGATATAAAATTTTCATTTTTTTGGTGAAGAATCAACAACAAGTGGGACACAATCGTGAAGTGGAACGAAATTTATTGGATATTTAAAACTTTTGTAAAAAATAAAAAACTGAAAAGTGGGGCGTGCAATATTATTTGGCCCCTTTACTTTCAGTGCAGCAAACTCACTCCAGAAGTTCAGTGAGGATCTCTGAATGATCTAATGTTGTCCTAAATGACTGATGATGATAAATCATCATTAAGTTAATACTTTGTAGCGCCACCTTTTGCTGCGATTACAGCTGCAAGACGCTTGGGGTATGTCTCTATCAGTTTTGCACACCAAGAGACTGAAATTCTTGCCCATTCTTCCTTGGAAAACAGCTCGAGCTCAGTGAGGTTGGATGGAGAGCGTTTGTGAACAGCAGTTTTCAGCTCTTTCCACAAATTCTCGATTGGATTCAGGTCTGGACTTTGACTTGGTCATTCTAACACCTGGATACATTTATTTGTGAACCATTCCATTGTAGATTTTGCTTTATATTTGGGATCATTGTCTTGTTGGAAGATAAATCTCCGTCCCAGTCTCAGGTCTTTTGCAGACTCCAACAGGTTTGCTTCCAGAATGGTCCTGTATTTGGCTCCATCCATCTTCCCATCAATCAATCATTAACCATCTTCCCTGTCCCTGCTGAAGAAAAGCAGGCCCAAACCAGGATGCTGCCACCACCATGTTAGACAGTGGGAATGGTGTGTCCAGGGTGATGAGCTGTGTTGCTTTTACGCCAAATTATCGTTTTGCATTGTGGCCAAAAAGTTCGATTTTGGTTTCATCTGACCAGAGCACCTTCTTCCACATGTTTGGTGTGTCTCCCAGGTGGCTTGTGGCAAACTTTAAACGAGACTTTTTATGGATATCTTTGAGAAATGGCTTTCTTCTTGCCACTCTTCCATAAAGGCCAGATTTGTGCAGTGTACAACTGATTGTTGTCCTATGGACAGACTCTCCCACCTCAGCTGTAGATCTCTGCAATTCATCCAGAGTGATCATGGGCCTCTTGGCTGCATCTCTGATCATTCTTCTCCTTGTTTGAGATGAAAGTTTAGAGGGACGGCTGGGTCTTGGTAGATTTACAGTGGTCTGATACTCCTTCCATTTCAATATGATCGCTTGTACAGTGCTCCTTGGGATGTTTAAAGTTTGGGAAATCTTTTTGTATCCAAATCCGGCTTTAAACTTCTCTACAACAGTATCACGGACCTGCCTGGTGTGTTCCTTGGTCTTCATGATGCTCTCTGCGCTTTAAACAGAACCCTGAGACTATCACAGAGCAGGTGCATTTATACGGAGACTTGATTACACACAGGTGGATTATATTTATCATCATCAGTCATTTAGGACAACATTGGATCATTCAGAGATTCTCACTGAACTTCTGGAGGGAGTTTGCTGCACTGAAAGTAAAGGGGCCAAATAATATTGCGCGGCCCACTTTTCAGTTTTTTATTTTTTACAAAAGTTTAAAATATCCAATAAACTTTGTTCCATTACATGATTGTGTCTCACTTGTTGTTGATTCTTCACCCAAAAAATTAAAATTTTATATCCTTATGTTTGAAGCCTGAAATGTGGCAAAAGGTTGAAAAGTTCAAGGGGGCTGAATACTTTCGCAAGGCACTGTATGTAAGATCGTAGGTTCAAGTCCCCTATTGTGACAAAAAAAAAAAAAATATTTGAAAAATATCTCTTCTTGCTGTGCCCAGCTGTGTGCCCAAACAGCAGTTTATACCCACGTATGACATTAAGTAAGTTATCCTGGGTATAATAGTGTCATACGTGTGTACATAAATTGCTGTTAGGGCAAAAGCAGAGTGCAGATGTCAAGGAGCACTATGTGGCTTTTGGAGTGAAGATTTAGATTGTTTGGTTTTTAGATGCCATGTCATGTTTGCAGAGATCCTAAAATGGCCCCTCCAAAATGGGGTCACTTCTTGGGAATTTCAAATTTACTGGTACCTCCGGGCTCTGCAAAAACAATATGGCTTTTCAAGCGAAGTACTCTGTAGTGAGAAAATCCCAAACTGAGTACCCCCAAAGTAGCAATCACTTATAAACATTAATAAAATAAGGCTTCACTCGGTAGCAATTATGTAATGGACCTCTCGGTAGAATGTCCATGTCATTGCCCCCACATGTAGTATAACACATCATTTCCCCACATGTAGAATAATGACCCCCACAATGTCCCCACATGTAATAAAATGCCCCCCATGCAGCGAGTGGTAAACTGCATTCATTACTTACCACTGGGGCAAATTAAGGGTACCAAAGGCTACAGGCTGTTAAGAAAGTGTGTTTCCCCCACTCTCCCTGTATCTCCCTATCAAATTAGATCCAAATGGATCTAATTTGATAGGGAGATACAGGGAGAGTTTTGGGACTGTCCTTGTTAGGACAGGAGTCATTGTGGGACATAGGTGAGAGATAGGGTATAATTATACCAGCTCTTCATCTGTAAGTCCCGTTGAGTCCCCAATGTCTCTCAGCAGGTCTGGGTAAGACCGTTCCCTTTTTTTTATCTAACGCACGGTTTGTTATGTGCACATTAATTGGTGATATTCTCTGACCGTCTTAAATATGTATTATTCTTTACATTAAAGGTTAAGTTTTATGATTTCTTGGATCCTGTGCTTGTGACAATTGATTGTTGGATCATTAAGTTTGTTTGATAACGTAATTGTATGCTTTGGTGATTCCCCCCACTCCCACATTCATGCCAAAGATTCCTGACCAAGAATAATGTCCCACAGCAGCCCTCCCCGCAGTATAATGTCCCCGAGTGGCCCGTACATTAATAACATTAAAAAAAAAAAATCCCACATACATTACTGATTTTCTAACAGTTCCGGGTTCAGCCGAACTTAAAATTTTGGCAGTTCGTCACCCACCAACTACTATTCTACTCTGGGGTCAGTGTCAGAACTACCGCTATAGCAGATGCTACAGAGCTCGCAACTTTTTTATTTTTTTTTTTATTTTTTTTTTTTTTTAACTCCAGCAGGTAACAGACCCTATTTACTTACCGATACCTGCTCCTGTCCACAGCTGCCTCCGCTTCCCCGTCAACCCTCCAGGAGGTCCCATGTGTCCCATATCCCGTCGCTGAGAGGGACGTTATATGGGACACACAGGGCCCATGAAGGACTAAAGAGGAAGTGGAGGTGGCCGTGGGCAGGAATGGGGAACAGTAAGTAGGACCACGGCAAGAGTATTTGTTGGGCAAACCTCACAAGCTTCATCTCCTAAAGTTTGCCTGGTGGTTTTGTTTGGACCGAACACGTCCAAGCCAAAACTGCTCTCACTATACTCTGGGATCTCTTATATAGGACACTATACTGTGTGAAGGGGCTGCTATGGGACAATATACAGTGTTGAGGGGCCACATATACATCACAGGCTTCAGCAGTCCCTGACATCATATCTGGAGCCCAGGGAAGGTGAGTAACACTGTTTTTATGTTTGATCACCTTCCAAGGGGCCTCCGCTAATTATACTCTGAGGGTCTGAAGAGCGAACCCCACAAACTGCCATTCGGGGAGGGGGCTCTTGCCGTGGCAAGTACCCTTGAGGATAGCTGGACGTACCCCTAGGTATATGCATACCGTGCCTTGAGAACCACTGTTCTAAGGCCGGGGCCCCACGTGGTGTAATAGCCAAAAAAATACTGCATTTTACAGTCACAGCAAAGTGGATTCTAGTGAATCCCATCCCCACTTTGTGGTAAAGTATGTGCAGCAAACACGCTGCTATTTTCAAAACAGTCGCGGCTTTGGAAATTGCAGTTTGTCAATTATACCTACGAAAACGCCGGCGGTTTCCCTATACATATAATTGAAGCAGAAAGTCTGCAGAGGAAATCTCTGCAGGAAGAACAGTGATGCGTTGCTGCCGCAGTTTTTCCCGCAGTGCTTTTTTGCTGCGGGACACTACTACACTTAGCCTAAATCTATACTCCAAAAGCTAAAAAGTGTACTGTATCTTCCCTTCTGAACCCTGCTGTGTGCCCAAACAGCAGTTTGCGCCCACATATACAACTTTTTTGTACCTGTTTTAGGAGTGTTTGTCTGTTGACACAAAGTGGGCACAATATATCGGGCACTGAAATAGCATATTTATTTAAGAATTTCAATTTGCACATTCATTTTTGGGAAGCACTCTTGGGTTCAAAATGATAATACTCCTTGAGAAATTCCTTTAGAAGTGTAGCTTTTAAAATGGTGTCATATTTTGGGGGTGATTTATTTTATCTCAGGGCCTCTACAAATGGCCGTCAATGAAATGTAAATGTCCAAATTAGGCCTCAAATGTACACATTTTGGCCAAAAGTGGCCAACCTCTTTAAATTCAACTTATTTCTGCAGTGCTGTATCTGGGTTATAGTAGTCGTAAGGGGTGCATACTATTATATATGTTGCGCATACTGATATAGCATTCTTCATAAATAGTGCTCTTTGACTAAAGTGACTAGGTTTTTTGTTTTTGTTTTTCCTTTTACAAAATTGTACATTTTCTTGATGATATAATTGGTTGTGGATCTCTCTCTCATGTTTAACAAGTCTCACTTCTTTCTGCAGGCTCATCAGGTAAAACTTCAGAACTTGGCAGTGATTCAGATCGGTATCAGCAGTAGCAAAGCCTCCAGACAATATCCTACATTATTGCCCTTTGAACTTACTCTCTTAAGAGTGCTGCAAAACCCAAAGGGCTGTCTTATATAAAGTCAACTAAAATGAACAAAGAAATAAAGCATATTGTGCACAACATTATTTTCTCATTTTGAGGCTCTCATTAGGGCTCATGTACACAGACCATGTAAAATGGCACTGGGAGCCTCTATGGCTATATAATACAGTAGGCACTCAGTGTACCTTCTTATGGTGCCACCATATTATGGTGATATTCTTCTCTAGAAGCAATTACTATAGCTACATACTAACTAAATCCAGCATCAACTGAAACAGGGCAATGCATTATTTAATGCTGAATTCTACATAAAATCTGAGACATGCATAGTATGGATTTATATGGATGCATAGCATGGACTTGAACTTAAAAAGAACCTGTCACCTCTCTTAAAGGGGCTTTTTACCAATAGTTACATATTGATGACTCAGCCTTACCATGCAGCGTTCTAAAAAAAAGATGTTCCAGAAATTTTATATCATAGGGAATACAAATGTTTACTCAGACAAGTCAGGAGAGCTGACAGGCCCTCTTTAAAAGGATTTTCCAGAATATTTTTGGATGGTCCATCATTAGGACTGCTGCTAGACCTAGTATTGTACAGTGTACAGAGCTAAAAGCAGATGGATCCATACATTGTATATTTGCTATGTGAAGTTGCTGCTGCTCTGCTCTCATTGAAGTGAATGGGAGCTGAGCTGCAATAGCCAGGCTTGACCACTATACAGTGTATAGTATTGGGCCTCACAGCAGTCCTGAATAGCACATCGGTGTGGGGACTGGGTGCCATTCAGATATTGATGACCTATTTTAGCAAACCTCTTTAAGGCATTAAAAGGGTTGGCCGCTTTCAGACCAATGTTTATTGTTTGTATGATAAAAAGTTGTACAATTTTCCAATGTACTTTCTGTATCAATTCCTCATGGTTTGCTAGATCTCTGCTTGCTGTCATTCATTCTGCTTACTGCCAGTGGATAAAAATCAATCCATAGTCATGTGATAAACACAGGTGCATAGCTCAATAACATTGGTCTCTCAATATTGGTCTGAAAGTGGCCAACCCATTTAAAAGCACACCATACATCACACATTTTCCGGTGCTGAAATTTGCTGCTTGTACTGAATGCAATTGGACATTTTTTTGGCAAAGTGAGTTCTTAGTAATTTCCTATGGGACATATGACAATCACAGC
This sequence comes from Leptodactylus fallax, assembly GCA_947044405.1. Taxonomy (NCBI): domain Eukaryota; kingdom Metazoa; phylum Chordata; class Amphibia; order Anura; family Leptodactylidae; genus Leptodactylus; species Leptodactylus fallax. The sequence continues at coordinate 865,989 of CAMRHE010000488.1, forward strand.
AAAGAAATGTCAAAATTAAAATAAGTAGAGCCTTTTACAATTCCATGAATTAGATTTAAAGAGGTGCTGTATGCAGGAGAATACTTGCCATTTCAAGGGGCCCAAAGCAAATGTATGTACCATTTAAGCTACACCCCCTCTATCAGAACCACCCCTTTTGTAAGTTAAAAAAAAATAAAAATTTGGACAAAATAGTGTAGCATGTTGTGAAGTAAAATGCCAGGCTTCCTATGCTGCATCCTTCCAAATTTCACACAGAACTGCTCCCCAGTTTATTATCCCAATAATGTATATTGCCCCTTAGGCCACTACCTATTGGATTATTCAACCAGATACTGGCTGATATTTTTCTCACTGATCCCTGCTCCTGTCCAAACCTATTGGATTATTCCATCAGGTACTGGTTGATATTTTTCTCACTGATCTCTGCTCCTGTCCATGCCCATGTCCGTTTGGTTCCAGCCTGCCGCTACATACTACATCCAGATGCTGAACAATGTCAGGATGTGATGTCCAGACGTTGTTCAGTGTCGGAATAGAATGTGCGGCGCTGTAGGCAAATGGGTTTTATAACAGGTTAATTCTAAGATGTTTAAATAATAACTATAATCACACCAGAATATAATAAAATAAGTTTTAATAAATGAAGAGAGACAATACTTAGCTGCAGTCACAGGTATTACAAATGATGAAAAATAGTTCACATGATGAAATGGAGAGCCCCGCTGCATATTATGCTCTAATATACACCCATCTCGTTCAATGACATCCCAAATGAAGCCAAAAGGATGTAGAATACCATAGGAGTTTTAGAATACCTTTGGAGTGGGTAAAAAGACTTCAAGAACTGTGTTTGGTCATAACACGACTATTTATGGGAGACAAGGAAATTGAAGGAATGCTTAGCAACTGATCAGTAACAGAAACTATCCATAGATGGACAGCAAGTAATACATAGAGACTGATCCGTAACAACTTTTGGTAAAAGAAAAAAAAGCTGGAACCAAACTAATAACTATCCTCCAAGATTTCAATATATAAAGGAGAAGAGGACAAGAAGTGTAGCTCATCTATTCTAAGTGTTAAGTCTAGGAAAGACACAATAAGAAGGCATGCAGTATACGCAGTTCAAGCATTTCAGAAAAAATTTTATTGTAGCAGAGACCTACATCTGGTGTCTTCTGACATAGTGGCTTTTGGGATGCTGCTCCGCATCAAAGGCTTCTGGAGTTTTCTGTCACATGACTCCCAACCCTTACATCACATTCGCAGGAGGCCCTTCCCTACCAAAGAGGAGGAAATGAGACTCTGACCCCATATGCATCATGACATGCATGTGCAGAGCCGAGTTAGAGCTTTTTACCCATATTACTTGGTGAAACCTTCCTGGAAATGGGGAACAAAGATTCTGCTTAGTATTGCAGTTTATTGTATGGGTGATTAGACTTGCTCTAGCGGAATCTAAAAATAATATTAAAAAAATGTAAATTTTTCAAAATGTAGAAAAACTCAAAATCACCCCCTTTTTCCTTAGATCACATATAAAATAAACAAAAATACATTAGTTATCCTCATGTGCAAAAATAAATGAACTGTAAAAATATAAAAATGCTTATGACATACGGCAAATGCTGGATCAGGAAAAATAAATCATAATAGATTAATCACTTGTTTTTCACCATGGCACCTCCCAACCAGCAGAATATAGGCAGTGTGTTTTTATTCTATGAGGAAAAAAAAAATCCTAAGAAAATGCATTTTTTCTCTAATTTCACTCCAGCACATTGTACAGAGTATTAAATGGCACCATTGCAAAGTACAATATGTCCCACAAAAAATAAGCCCTCATACGTCTATGGCTTTTCAAAGATGGGTTGTGCTATGGATTTTAATGGCAACTGAATAAGGCAGTTGTGCTGGCTGAAAGTTGAATTTGTTTATACCTTCAGAGACAGGAGAAGTGGATACTTTCATGCACCAGGAGTGTGCTGAGTTTAGAACACTTTAAATCTTATTTGGATTAAGAAGCCTAGTCTGTCATTTTAAAAAGACAATTACGTGACTTGTACAAGGCAGTGCCTAATTCTATTCTCCTGGTCCCACTTGCTCTCTTATGAGTTATATCCCCTGATTTTAATGGGAGACCTTAACACCACCATAAGACCTCACAGATAAAATCAGGCCACACGTCCATCACTTCATCTGTTTAGACCTATGGCTCCTCACCCACCCAGATGATCGAGAACACATATACCACTCCCGAATCCACAACACCTATTCCAGGATTGAGTACACCCTGCTCCATAGTTCCCTCTGACGCCTCAACCATCTACCTACTGAAAATTTCCAACCATGTCTCGGTATTGCTGACCTTGGAGCTAGCCCCACCAACTGTATGAAACATTATCTGGAAGTTCTCATCTTACATTCACACTTTCGAGCATACTTGAAAGCTAACTGGGCAAATTTTCAAGAGGACAATATTGTACACAATGATCTTCCTTCCACCAAGGCGGTGATACAGGGTCAAGTGATTAACTATGTGAGCCATCTCCGCAAAAGTTGTTCTGATAAATTCCAAACCCTACATGAAGAACTGCAGAAAGAACATAGTTAGACCATCCTCAGAGAATGCAAAGGCTTTAGACCAGGCTAGGTCATTACTAAACACTTTTATTCAGGGTCATAAAACAGGGTCAGGGTCAAAATGGTTCACCACATCCAAACAAAACAAATATTGTGGATGTGATAGCCACGTTAAAGTACCAAAAAAAGATGCCCTCCAAGACCTACAATGCATGGGGAAGTTATCTGGTTATACCCTTAATTTATACAAATGCAAGGTTCTTCTTGTAAAGGGCACAGCACAATCACAGCTGAATTCCCATTCTGTTGGAAAAAATCACACATCAAATATCTAGGGGTGAATATTGCAAGAATTCCCTCCCGGTTATATACTTTAAGTATTAACAACTACATCACCAACTTAGAGCATACATTATCCGGATAGAAGCGACTACCCTTGTCTTTAGGAACAGTAACCATCTTAAAGATGACAAAGATCCCTCACCTCTCGTATCTGGTGCAGTCTCTAACCATATACCTGAGACCTATAGATGAGAAATGCATTAAGTACCAGTACAGAACATTTATCTGGGCAAACAAAAAAAAATAAAAAAAATCAAAGATCTCATTTCCGATTTTAACCCCTTTGCGACCGCCCACTGTATATAAACGTCGGCTCTTGCTGTGCTTTGTGCCGAGCTGATGTTTATAAACGGACCCTGCTGAATTGGGGATCGGGTCTCCCCAAGGGTCAGGAACTCCGTGAACACAGCGCTAATAGCTGCTGGTGTTCACAGAGACATGATCAGGACCTGATAGGTTCAGGTCCCGATCATGTAGCCGCCATATCAGGGAAAGTTTGTTGCAGTAACAAAGTTTCCCTGATATTAGCTGCCAACCCGCCTGCAGGCGGCATCGGGTGTTAGCTGTAACTGACAGTTAACACTCTGCTCCTTAACCCCTATTCATAGCTAAGCTCCGATCAGGGGTTTTAACCCCTTGGATGCCGTGGTCAAACATGACCGCGGCATCCAAGGGGTTCCGCCATGTCAAATGTCCCTCTCGGAACCCCCCGCGGCGAGATGGGCTGGTGCCCATATGTATCTTCTGCAGCCTGGGGTCTGGCCAGTGACCCCAGGCTGCTAGGAGCCCCCCAGTACGTGGTTGATACTGCCAAGAAGTGAGGAAGTCAGCCTATTCTTAAAAAATCAGACAATGTGATTTTCTAGATATGTTTTCTCATTTTGTCTCTCATAGTTGAGGTCTCCCTATGATAACAATTACAGGCCTCTCTCATCTTTTTAAGTGGGAGAACTTGCACAATTGGTGGGTGACTAAATACTTTTTTCCCCCACTGTATAGCTTGTACAATGTGAAGACAAAAACCCCAAAAATCGCTGAATCATTAGAACAAAACTGGTTGCCGCAGGAAGGGAATGTATAAGCTGAGACACCCCAAATTTAGAGCTTACAAGGGAAATGACACCAGAAGTGACGGCCCAATCACAGGAGTTACTGGGGAAAGAGTAGGGAATTTGGTGTTCCCAATGCGGTCCACACAGCTTACATATTCACCAACCGCTGTGCAGTCACGTCTGGGATGCTAATGCTCACTACACCCCTTGATAAATTCTTTGAGGGGTGCAGTTTTCAAATTGGGGTCATTCCCTAGGGGATTCCACTTTACTGGTACCTTAGAGGCTGTGCAAACATGACATGGCATCCAGATACCAAACATCTAAATCTACGCTCCAAAAGCCACATAGCGCTCCTTCCCTTCTGCGCCCTGCTGTGTGCCCAAACTGCAGTTTATGCCCACATGTATGTATAACCCCCAAGTGTTGCATTAATTCATTTTCCAGAAATGAATACGTGAAAGGTGAAAATGACAATTTTCCAGGAATACTTCATTTCAGTGTGTAATATGTTGTGCCCGGCTTGTATCAGAGATGAACGCTCCAAAAGCTGTTGTGCCCGGAATACCAGCTTAAGTGTTTTTGGAGTGTGTGTCTCTGCTGACTCAAGCTGGGCACAAGATATCGGGCACTGAAATGGCATATATCTCTGGAAAAATTGCAATTTTCACTTTATTATCAGCCGGGCATTCCTTTCTGGAAATTAAATTAATGCAATGCTCAAAGGTTAAAAATGCTCACTACCCCACTTGATAAATCCCTTGAGGGGTGTACTTACCAATGTGGGGTTATGTGTCTGAGGGTTCCTCTTTACTGCCAATTTAGGGGCTCTGCAAAAGTGGCATGATGTCCAAAAACCAAACTGTGCTCCAAAAACTAAAATAGCGCTCTTTCCCTTCTGTGCCCGGATGTTCCCAAAGAGCAGTTTATACCCACATATGACATTGTTAAGTACATTATCCTGGGTACAACAGTGTCATACATGTGGGCATAAACTGCCATGTGGGCACACAGGAGGGCGCAGATGTGAAAGAGCGCTATGTGCGTTTGGACCACTGATTTAGATTGTTGGTTTTTTGGACGCCATGTCACATTTGTAGAGACTCTAAAATTGCCACTTCTTGGGGAGTTCCAATTTACTGACACCTCCAGGGCTCTGAAAATACAAAATGGCATCCAGAAAATCCCTCTAAGCCCCACGTTGCAGAAACGCAGCTTTTTTTGTTGCGTTTTTTTGAGCCAAAGCAGGAGTGGATTGAGCAGAAGGTAGAAGTATAAGAACTTCCTATATATTTCCCATTCCTTTTGTAGACATTCTTGGCTTTGACTCAAAAAAATGCAGCAAAATGCAGCTACATTTCCGCAACGTGGGGCCGTAGCCTAAATCTGTACTCCAAAAACTAATAAGCACACTGCTCCTTCCCTTCTGAGCCCTGCTGTGTACCCAAGCAGCAGTTTACACTCATATATACAACCAGGGCCGGCGTTAGGGGGGGGCAAACTGGGCAATTGCCCAGGGCCCCGTCGCCAAAGGGGCCCCCGGGATCCGGAACCTGAGATGAGTAAAAATAACAAACATTTTTACTCACCTGTCCTGGCGTCCAACGTCATCTTCTGGCGTCCCGGACATCACCGCTGAGGCCAGGCCTCAGCATTAGAGATCATGTGGGGCGTGCTGACAGCGTGCCTCACGTAATCGCTGAGGCCCAATCACAGGCCTCAGCGGTGACGTCCACAACGCGTGACGTCAGCCGCAGAGAAGAAGAAGCCAGCGCCGGCGGGGATAGCGGAGCAGCGCGAGGAGGCCCAGGAGAGGTAAGACAAGGTGAGTATAACTGTTTGTTATTTTACCTTACCTACCCCGGGCCTTCGATTATTATACTCTGGGGTCTGAAGAGACCCCAGAATATAATATAATAATAGCACTGTAGGGCCCCTGTGGAGCATTATACTGGGGGCTCCCTCTGGATAGCATATTATACTGTGTGGGGCCACTGTGGAGTATTATACTGGGGAAGGGGCCCTCTGGATAGCATGTTAAATTCTGTGGGGCCTCTGTGGAAAATTATAATGTGGGGGGCGGGGCTCTGTAGATAATTTTATATTATGTGGGGCCACTTTGGAGCATTATGCTCTCCAGAGGGGCCCCCCAGTATAATGCTCCACAGTGGCCCCACACAGTATAATATGCTCTCCAGAGGGGCCCCCCAGTATAATGCTCCACAGTGGCCCCACACAGTATAATATGCTATCCAGAGGGCCCTCTCCCCAGTATAATGCTCCACAGTGGCCCCACACAGTATAATATGCTCTCCAGAGGGGCCCCCCAGTATAATGCTCCACAGTGGCCCCACACAGTATAATAAGCTCTCCAGAGGGGCTCTGGAGAGCATATTATACTGTTTTGGGCCGCTGTGGAGTATTATACTGGGGAAACCTCTCTGGGCAGTATATTATACTGTGTGGAGGCCATTTCTGGAGCATGTTATACTGAGTGGGGTCACTGTGGAGCATTATTCTGGGGGGGCCATCAGCAGAGCATATTATATTGCGTGGCGCCACTGTGGGGACTAATGAGCATTATACTAGGGGGCCCTCTGGGGAGCATATTATACTGCGTGGGGCCTACTGTGGAACATTATACTGGGGGGACGCTCTGGGGAGCATAATAAATTGCGTGGGGCCACTGTGGAGCAAAATACTGGAGGGGGCACTGTGGAGCATTATACTAGCGGGGGCCCTCTGGGGAGCATATTATACTATGGGCCACTGTGGAGCTTTATACTGGGGGAAGGGACAGTGTGGGGAGCCTGTTATACTGTGTGGGGCCACTGTGGAGTGTATTATATTGTGTGGGGCTTTTCGGGAGCATATGATACTTTGTGGGGCCATTGTAGAGCATTATACTGGGGGGCATTGTGGGGTGTATATTATACTGTATGGAGCATATTATATTGTGTGGGGCTGCTGGGGAGCATATAGCACTGTCTGGGGCTACTAAGGGGTAGTATACTGTGTGGGCCACTGTGGAGTATTATACTGTGTGGAACCTTACATACCATGTGGGGCCACTATGGGGGGCTCAGGGGAGCATTTTATACTGTGTGGGGTCACTGTGGAGCATTATATACCATGTGGGGAAACTGGAGGGCTCAGGAGAGCATTTTATACTGTGGAGCATTATATACCATGTGGAGCATTATACTGTGGGGGGGGGCCTCACAATTCCTGCTGGCAGCCCTGTGTGCTATGTCTGTCCTCACTATAATCTTGCACATATGTGTAGTGCTCCATAGCCATGCCATTACCCATACAGTACTGTGCATGAATTGGCCATGGAGTTATTGGGGTCTGCACAGTACTATAGGGGCTGACTATACTGGGAACATACTCAGTAACACCAGATAGTCAGCACATATGTAAGACTTCAGTGAAGGAGCCGTGGTGTAGGCTATTAGCAGGAAGCTGTTGGGTGGGGCCCCAGAACAAGATCCTCTGGTGGGCCTAAGGCCCTTCAGTCCGACACTGTATAATGGACAACTATTATATATAAGGATGGGTTACTATATATAATTGGGAAACGTAAGTATGAGGGGACTATTATAAGGGGGAACTATTATTTATAAGATGGGCCATTATTTATAAGGGCGGAACTATTATATATAAGGCATCCATTATAAGGGGGGAGCTATTATTTATAAGAGGGGAACTTTTTATAAGGGGGGTATAATTGTTAAGTGGGCTTATTTATAAAAGGGGCTATTAGTGATAATGGGGACTATTATTTATAAGTGTAACTATTATTTATGAGGGGGCTATTATTTATAAGAGAGCAGTATTATTTTTACGGGGTGTCTGTTACTGATAAGGGGGAATATTACTGATACAGGGCACTATTTATCATTTATAAGGGCGCTATTACTGATAAAGGTGTAATATTATTTATAAGCAGAGACTATTATTTATAAGGAGGCGCTATAATAACTGATGACTGGGTGCAAAAATCTATTAGGGGGTAGAAAGGTGCTCATTTGAATTGTGTGTGGTAAAATGGGGCTTATTACTTTTTTGTTGGCAGAAAGGAGGCGTTATTATAGGGGTTGCCACTGGAAGACGATGGTGTTGTTTGCATATCAGCATTTGGGGCCCCACTTTTAATTTTGCCCAGGGCCCCACTTTGTCTAAAACCGGCCCTGTATACAACTTCTTTCTACCTGGGATAGCCCACTTAATAGTTTTAGGAGTGTATGTCTCTGACGACACAAACTGGGCGCAATGTATTAGGCACCGAAATGGCATATTTCTTTAAAAATGTTAATTTTCACTTTGTACATTAATTTTCGGGAAGCAAAATGATAATACCTTTTGATAAATTGCTTGAGTGGTGTAGTATCTAAAATGGGGTCACTTTTTGTGAGTTTCCATTGTATTGATACTCTAGGGGCTCGGCAAATACGACATGGCACCTGAAAACTATTCCATCAAAATCTGCCCTCCAAAACCCAAATAGCACTCTTTCCATTCTGAGCCCCGTCATGTAACGATACAGAAGTTAATAACAACATATGGGGTATTCATGTGTTCAGGAGAAACTGTGCAACAAACTTTGGGGAGCTTTTTCTCCTTTATCCTCTTGTGAAAATGAAAAATTTGGGACTAAATTGACGGTTTATTGGAAAAAAAAAAAGTAATTTTTCATTTACACATCCCAATGTTAATAAAATCTGTGAAAAGATTGTTGGGTCAAAATGTTCACTATACCCCTTGATAAATTCTGAAAGGGGTGTAGTTTCCAAAATAGGGTAACTGTTTGGGGATTTCCTTTGTATTTGGTACTCTAGGGGCTCTGCAGATGAGAAATGGCACTGAAAACTATTCCACCAAAATCTGCTTTTCAAACATCCTTCTGAGCATTGCCGTGTGCCCAAACATCAGTTTACACAAACATGTGGGGTATTTCTGTGCTCAGGAGAAATTGCATAGACTTTGAAATGCATTTTCTCCTTTAACCCTTTGTGAGTGTGTTAATTTTAGGGCTAAATGAATGTATTATTGGAAAAAAAAAATGAAATGTCTAAATTTCACCTCCATATTGTTTTAATTTCCGTGAAATGCTTAAAGGGTTAACAGACTTCCCAAATGTTGTTTTAAATTATTTGAGGGGTGCAGTTTTGAAAATGGGGTGATTCATGGGGGTTTCTAATATATAGGCCTTTATAATCCCCTTCAGAACTGAAGTGGTCCCTGAGATATTAGTTTGGGAAATTTTCTTGTAAATCTGGAAAATTGCTGTGTAAGAGACAGCCAATGTTGTCCTAAGCTTCATTTGTCTGTATAAACTGTTAATGTTGAATGTATTTCTGTGATTCTGTTCCTTTAAGACAGCAGCCATTGTAATTGTGACATGATGCTGGAGTGAGACCACCCCCCCTTTTATGTCAGCTTGCCTGTTCTGCAGACAGAGTTTGAGCAGAGAAGCAGGAAGTGACGAGACAGAGAGCAGCAGCCATCTTGGCAAGTGTTGTATTGAACTGGTGTGGAGATTTTTCTGTACAGCTAAGCTGTATCTTGGTCCAGAGACAAACAGAGTGTAAAGAGACAACAGGACTAGTGAGTCCACGTGAAAGGAACTGTGCTCAGTGGCTGATCAGTGAGACTGACATTATGACTGTGTATTTGGATACCACAGATAGAGACTCGCAGTGCTGTTGACGTACTGGACAGTAACTGCTAAATCCCGCTTTACATCCCAGCTCAGTGTATGGATTCGGCAGGACTGTCAGTGTGCTGAGTGGAATCTGCTGTTGGATTACATTGCATTCAGTTGGTTTCCCTGTCTGTTAAAGAGGACTTCATTTCTCCCAAGATCCTGATAACCGTGAGGAGAGGACGCTTCACTATTAAAGAAAGGACCGACTTTGGGCCCCACCGCGCGCTTCTACGGACTGTAAGCGGTCCACCTGGACCACTGGGGAAAAGGGGGTGCACCCAAATGTGAAGTCAGGGTCAGTTAGGGATAGTTTTGAGTATATTGTTCATTCAGTGTCCATACTGCAGAAGTGGACAGAGTAAAAGTAGAAACCATTGCAAAATTTGCCTTGAAATTGTTCATGCTATATTGTATATTTTGCTTGTCTTTATCCCTGTCATTTTACCTTTAACTAGCCTTTATTAAATTATAGTAAATATATTTTTTTTTTCTTGAACTACCGCGTGTGCGTTCATTTCTGGTTGCGGAGTCCAAACCACCTGCCTTGCTCTCGGTTCACAGCTGTTACACTTGTAAGCCTTCTAACAACCAAAATAAATGAAAGGATGATGCCAATATAAAGTAGAGATATGGTAGCTAATGTATTTGGGTCGTATATCTGTTTGAAAATTGCACTTTTCTTTTCCAAATTTCCTATTTTTTTGTATAAATAAATACAAAAATATTGATCAATGTTTACCACTCACATGAAGTACAATGTGTCACGAAAAAAGGAATCTTAAAATCACTTCTGTAAGTTAAAGCTTCTTAAAGTTATTGCCATATAAAGTGACACATACAATGGGTACGGAAAGTATTCAGACCTCTTTAAATTTTTCACTCTTTGTTTCATTGCAGCCATTTGCTAAAAGCAAAAAAAATCATTTTATTTCTCATTAATGTACACTCAGCACCCCATCTTGACAGAAAAAAACAGAAATGTAGATATATTTTTGCAAATTTATTAAAAAAGAAAAACTGAAAGATCACATGGTCATAAGTATTCAGACCCTTTGCTGTGACACTCATATTTAACTCACTGCTGTCTATTTCCTTCTGATCCTCCTTGAGATGGTTCTACTCCTTCATTGGAGTCCAGCTGTGTTTAATTAAACTGATTGGGCTTGATTAGGAAAGGCACAGCTGTCTATATAAGACCTCACAGCTCGGCAGGAGCTAGGTAAAGACTTAGAAAACATATAGAAGTTCAGGGAAAGAGGCTGAGCCTTACAACTGTAGGGAAAGCACAGGAAGGAAGTAAGAGAAGAATTTGGGATGGTTGCAGGCTCATTTACAGCAAGAATTTGCAGAATAATTCACATTGCAGCACTCACTGCCGTTATACTGCTGCTCATTACTCATATCTGTGTCATCAAGGTGGAACACAACAAGCCTTTTGCAGTGCAGTACAGCAAAAAAATTGAAATATCATACACTAATATCTGCACATATCTGTAAAAGAAGCCTTTTTAAAGGCCTTTATTACTGTATAAGGGGCTTATTCACTGTTTTTACAAGGCATAACATAATTCAGTACTATTGTACCAAAGCCATATCTGTAAAAAAAGCCTTTTTAAAGGCGTTTATTATAAGGGGCTTATTCCCTGTTCTTACAAGGCATAACATTATTCAGTACTATTGTGCCAAAGAAAACTGAATTATCATCCAATAACATCTGCACTTACAGTCATATGAAAAAGTTTGGGCACCCCTATTAATCTTAATCATTTTTAGTTCTAAATATTTGGGTGTTTGCAACAGCCATTTCAATTTGATATATCTAATAACTAATGGACACAGTAATATTTCAGGATTGAAATGAGGTTTATTGTACTAACAAAAAATGTGCAATATGCATTAAACCAAAATTTGACCGATGCAAAAGTATGGGCACCTCAACAGAAAAGTGACATTAATATTTAGTAGTTCCTCCTTTTGCAAAAATAACAGCCTCTAGTCGCTTCCTGTAGCTTTTAATCAGTTCCTGGATCCTGGATGAAGGTATTTTTGACCATTCCGCTTTACAAAAGAATTCCAGTTCAGTTAAGTTTGATGGTCGCCGAGCATGGACAGCCCGCTTCAAATTATCCCACAGATGTTCAATGATATTCAGGTCTGGGGACTGGGATGGCCATTCCAGAACATTGTAATTGTTCCTCTGCATGAATGCCTGAGTAGATTTGGAGCTGTGTTTTGGATCATTGTCTTGCTGAAATATCCATCCCCGGCGTAACTTCAAATTCGTCACTGATTCTTGTACATTATTCTCAAGAATCTGCTGATACTGAGTTGAATCCATGCGACCCTCAACTTTAACAAGATTCCCGGTTCCCGCATTGGCCACACAGCCCCAAAGCATGATGGAACCTCCACCAAATTTTACAGTGGGTAGCAAGTGTTTTTCTTGGAATGCTGTGTTTTTTGGATGCCATGCATAACTCCTTTTTGTATGACCAAACAACTCAATCTTTGTTTCATCAGTCCACAGGACCTTCTTCCAAAATGAAGCTGGCTTGTCCAAATGTGCTTTTGCATACCTCAGGCGACTCTGTTTGTGGCGTGCTTTCAGAAACGGCTTCTTTCGCATCACTCTCCCATACAGCTTCTCCTTGTGCAAAGTGTGCTGTATTGTTGACCGATGCACAGTGACACCATCTGCAGCAAGATGATGCTGCAGCTCTTTGGAGGTGGTCTGTAGATTGTCCTTGACTGTTCTCACCATTCTTCTTCTCTGCCTTTCTGATATTTTTCTTGGCCTGCCACTTCTGGGCTTAACAAGAACTGTCCCTGTGGTCTTCCATTTCCTTACTATGTTCCTCACAGTGGAAACTGACAGGTTAAATCTCTGAGACAACTTTTTGTATCCTTCCCCTGAACAACTATGTTGAACAATCTTTGTTTTCAGATCATTTGAGAGTTGTTTTGAGGAGCCCATGATGCCACTCTTCAGAGGAGATTCAAATAGGAGAACAACTTGCAATTGGCCACCTTAAATACCTTTTCTCATGATTGGATACACCTGGCTATGAAGTTCAAAGCTCAGTGAGGTTACAAAACCAATTTTGTGCTTCAGTAAGTCAGTAAAAATTAGTTAGGCGTATTCAAATCAATAAAATGATAAGGGTACCCAAATTTTTGCACCGGTCAAATTTTGGTTTAATGCATATTGCACATTTTCTGTTTGTACAATAAACCTCATTTCAGTCCTGAAATATTACTGTGTCCATCAGTTATTAGATATATCAAATTGAAATGGCTGTTGCAAACACCCAAATATTTAGAACTAAAAATGATTAAGATTAATAGGGGTGCCCAAACTTTTTCATATGACTGTATCTGTAATAAAGGCCTTTAATGTGGAGAAAGACATAACGACCATATTCGCCATTTTGTTACCAGTATAAAGTTGCAGGCAATATTTAAAAACAGTATTGTCAATAAAAATGCAATAATTCTTAGCAGTTATCACTTATTTTAAGGTCTATTTTTAGTGTCAAAACACATAAAAAGGACCATATTGGCCATTTTGTTACCAGTATAAAGTTGCTGGCCATTTATAAATAGTATTGTCAATAATTCAATAATTTTGAGCCACAAATGTCTGCCTTTATAATGCTTTTTTTTATTGGTGTTCATTAGTGGGTGAAGAACTAAGGGGCATATTTGCCATTCTCTTCAAAGTAGAAAATAACAGGCCTTTTTGCCCTTTACAATTAAGTTTTTTCATCGAACAGTATGTCAGACAGAGAAGCGAGAGGCCATGCACAGGGGAGGGCCACAGGCCTAAATGTCTCTGGCGCAGGCACAGGTGGCAGCAGAGTAAGGGGGCGTGGCAGCAAGGGTCAGTTACAGAGGCCTGAGCTCCCAGTGTCAAATAGTGGTCGTGTCTTGACCAGCAACCCAACGGTTGTAGACTGGTTGACTCGTTCATCCAATTCATCCCAAGTCACATCAGACACCCCCAGCCAAGAGTCGGTGGGTTCGTCAGACACAACCCTCAGTTGGCATGGCCCGGCAGCAGGCCCTGTGCCCTCACCTGTCCTCAACCTACCGCTGTCCTTTTCTGTTCCCTCAGCTAGAGAACTACTCTATGCTGTGGGCTCAGATCCACTGTACAGTGAGGAGGAGGTACTAGGGGACAGTCAACAGCTACTGCTCAGCCAAGATGTGGAGGAGACATCCACCGCTTCCTGCGGTAGGCGGGCAAGTAGTGATGAGGAGAGTGGCATGGGAGCTGGTGTTGAGGAGGACATCAGTGACCTGCAGACAGAAGTGGATGACGATGTAGCCGATCGTAATTGGGAGCCGGGTGACGAAGGGGCCTCATCATCATCAGGAGAAGAGGGTTGCAGCTTGCGCATGAGGCAGCGGGGGAGTCAGCAGGGTGGCAGCAGAGTGAGGTCGGGAGCTAAGCATGCCCGGGTAGACCACCCGCTTCGCAGCAGCCTACCTGTCCGGAAAGCAGTGGTGCAGGGGTTCACGGAGGCAGTGGTGGTAGCAGTCAGTTATTGCGGAGTGTTGGGGGTAAAATCACCTACTCGGTGGTGTGGCAGTTTTTTGTAAAGCCGCCGGGGGAGGTGAACATGGCCATATGTTCAATCTGTGGGCAGAAGGTGAAGCGTGGCCAGGGTGCCAATGCTGGCACCACAGCCCTGCGCCAACATATGCAACGTCACCATAAAGTGGCCTGGGAAAGCCATGGCTCCATTGTGGTGGTCCAGCCTGTCGCAGCATCCGCTGCAGCACCCAGTGGCACGCACCCCATTTCAGGCAGTTAAGACTCCACCACCTCAGCTGAAGGAATCTGTGTGTCCTTCCCATCATCTGCTGGTCATGATGCTCCTGCTCCTCCTCCTAGTCAATCATTGCGTCAGCAATCGATCACAGAATCTATATCTAATAGACAACAGTATGCGTGCACTCATCCAACAGTGCAGAAGCTGAATGTGCTCCTGTCCAAGTTGCTGGTGCTGCAGTCACTCCCTTTCCACTTGGTGGACTCTGCACCTTTCGGAGAAATGATGGCTTGTGCCGAGCCGAGGTGGAGAGTCCCAAGCCATCATTTATTTGCCAAGAAGGCAGTACCAGCCCTGCACAAATATGTAGAAGAGAAGGTGGCCCAGTCCTTGAGCCTGTCGGTGTCTGCAAAAGTGCACGGCAGCACCGACGTGTGGAGTTGTAAATACGGTCAAGGACAATATATGTCATTTACGGCCCACTGGGTTAATGTGGTGCCTGCCCAGACACACCAGCAATTTTTACAGGTGATACAGCTTCTGCCTCCACGTGCTCACGCCGTTGGTCCTGCAACAATGTCCGCCTCATTCTCCACTGTCTCCTCAGCCTCCACTGCAGGAACAATTCCCAGTACTCCTCCAGCATACCACATGTGCAGGGCACAGTGGTGTCACGGTGTTCTACACCTCGTTTGCCTGGGCGAACGAAGTTACACGGGAGGAATTGCTTTGTGTCCTCAATCAAGAAATCGAATCCTGGCTTTCTCCAAGAGAACTTAAAATAGGAACAATAGTGACAGACAACAGGAAGAATATGGTGTCGGCCCTGCGTCATGGAGGGCTGAGCCATACGCCCTGCATGGCGCACGTGTTCAATCTGGTTGTCAAGCGTTTCCTTAAGTGTTCCACCCATCTGCAAGACATCCTAAAAATGTCAAGGAAACTTTACATGCACTTCAGCCACTCGTACACCACCAAGCACACCCTCCTTGAGCTGCAGCAGCAGAACGGCCTCCCACAACATAGGCTGATATGTGATGTTTCCAACCCATTGGAATTCAACCCTCCATATGTTGGATTGACTATATGAACTGAGAAAAGCCATAAATGATTTCTTGATGATCCAAGCAGACAGAGGTGCTCCCCTGTGTAACTTTAACATTAGCCAGTGGAAGCTCATACGTGACACCTGCCGTTTGTTAGTTCCCTTTGAGGAGGCCACTTTGTTAGTTAGTCGCCAGGACTACGGGATGAATAATGTCATTCCACTGATTCACATCCTGGAAAAGATGCTTATCAATCTGGCTGGTCAGGGGACTGGAGATGTGGCGTCTACATCTCAAGGCCACATGAGCCCTGTGGGGGCTTAACTGGAGGAGGAGGAGGATGAGGAGGACATTGGAGCACAAACAATGTATAGTCAAATGGGTGGAGAGGAGGAGCAGGAGCAACCAGAACAGCCAGACGGAGATGAGGAGGATGAGGCAGATGACCCAGACACACCGTGGCAGTATGCAGGGGAGATGGATGCAGGGAGTCTCTTGGAGTCACTTGCGCAAATGGCCCGATGCATGCTGACTTCCTTGTGCAGTGACAGCCAAATTGTCACCATTCGGCAGAGGGATGACTACTGGCTCTCCACCATGTTAGACCCTCGCTACCGGGGAAAAATGGGGGCCTTTTTTACACCCGCTGACAGGGAGGACAAACTGAACTACTATAGAGACATGCTATGTAGCAAGTTGGCCGCTGCCTACCTGCGCCATTGTCCATCCTCTCGCATGTCCGACCGGGGAGGCCCTGAGCACTCAGCTTCCACTGGCATGGCAGCTGTGGGAGGGAGTGGGGGTGGCAGGAGCAGTATCGGCTCCATCAGCAGCAGTCTGAGCCTAGAGTCGCTGATGAGCAGCTTTCTTCAGCCACATAGTGAAGAAGCTGCTCATCAGCAGCTAGACACAGAGCAGAAGTTGAACCAGCAGGTGGTGGCATACTTGGAGTGCACCCTGCCACCCATCATCAAAGATCCACTGGACTACTGGGCAGCTAAACTGGATTTGTGGCCGCAACTGGCCGAGTTTGACCTGAAAAAGCTGTCCTGCCCGGCCAGTAGTGTGGCATCAGAGTGGGTGTTTAGTGCGGCGGAGGCCATAATTACCCCAAGGAGAACTCGCCTGTCCACCCAAAATTTGGAGAGACTGACCTTTGTGAAGATGAATCAGGCTGGATCAGCCAGGACTTCCATCCACCAATGCCTGATGCAGCAGATTAAATGATCCGTGCTGCCTCACCACACTCTGCCACTAGTTCACTGTATGGCCTCCTAAGGCTGTTGCTACCTACATATTATATCACATTGCCACTCTGTGGCCTGCTCACTCTGCTGCCACCTCTGCACTCTGCCACTGGGTGACTGTATGGCCTCCTCACACTGCTGCCACCTCCTCACTCTGCCACTGGGTCACTGTATGTCCTACTAAGGCTGCTGACACCTCCACAATGTCAGTGGGTCACTGTAAGGCCTCCTCATGCCGCTGCCACCAGGTCACTGTATGGCCTCCTCAAGCCGTTTCCATTGGGTCACTGTATGCCCTCCTCATGCCGCTGCCACCGGGTCACTGTATGGCCACCTCATGCCACTGCCACCGGTTCACTGTATGACCTCATGTTACTGCCACTGGATCACTGTATGGCCTCCTCATGCCGCTGCCACTGGGTCACTGCATGGTCTTCGCATGCCGCTGCCACTGGGTCACTGTATGTCCTCCTCAAGCCGTTTCCACTGGGTCACTGTATGCCCTCCTCATGCTGCTGCCACCGGGTCACTGTATGGCCTCCTCATGCCGCTGCCACTGGGTCACTGCATGGCCTCCTCATGCAGTTTCCACCGGGTCACTGTATGGCCTTCCTCATGTTGCTGCCACTGGGTCACTGTATGCCCTCCTCATGCCACAGTCACTGCTGGGTCACTGTATGTCCTCCTAATGCCGCTGCCAACTGCTCATGCTGCTGCCACCTCCACATTATGTCGCCTTGCCACTCTGTAGACATATATGTGTAATCGACAGACGACGGTGTAAAAGGAGTGCGCTCTTTCACTCTACAGTAGGTTGTTGGGTCTCTGCACGGTTCTTTCTACCTGGCACTAACATGGACCTGTAAGGCTGGATTCACACTTGAGTTAGATGGTCAGTTTTGGCCCGTAACTGTCCAAATAAGTGAAATGTGAATCGCTTCTAAGAGCGACGCCTGTCATGTGCGTGTCATTCGGACTCACAGTATTGTTTAACTACCACAGTAGGCTCCCTATGCGTGTTACTGCAAAGCACAGTGTTCTACACCACTATGCAGGCTCTCTGAAGCTAGGAAATAGGTGTTTTTTAGCGATATTCGCCGCAAAGTAATTCGGATTGAAGCAAATTTTTTTGGAACTTCGAATAGAAGTGCCGAATCGAACTTTTGAGAAATTCGCTCATCTCTACTTATGACCATGTGATATTTCAGTTTTTCTTTAACAAATTTGCAAAAATATCTACATTTCTGATTTTTTTCTGTCAAGATGGGGTGCTGAGTGTACATTAATGAGAAATAAAATGAAGTTTTTGCTTTTAGCAAATGGCTGCAATGAAACAAAGAGTGAAAAATTTAAAGGGATCTGAATATTTTCCGTACCCACTGTATCAGTTTTAAAAAATGAGGCCTGGTCATGAAGGTATTTTTAGGCTCTGTCTTGAAGGGGTTAAAACAAACCAAAGTTACATGGGGGCCTAAACTTCCCAGATATCTGTGCATTAAACCTTACTACGATTGTACATGACTATTATAGAGATACTTACTTTGATCAACAGATGGCTCAAAACCCTCTCACTCCCAAATCTTCAAACTGCATGGCACATTGCTCTCCAACCCAGATTTGTGGGGCAGTCAAATTTTTTCTGAAGACAGAGTCTTTTACAAAAACACACGTTAATAACTTTGTCCCATTCAATTCTCACTGGGGTTCTGAACTTGGTATTGGCAGCAGCCCGTAAAACAATTTTTACAAGAGTCGATCGCCCCGCACCTGCCCTCAAGGCAACTACTCTCAAATAAAATGACATTGGGTGGCGGCTGTAATGAAGGAAAATAAGGTGGAGGAATTCTTTCAAGTCTGGGAATCGTTTATATCTATACTCCGCATAAGAGTTCAGCAGAAGCTTAAAGACATAATTGGCAACACATCCTGGTACCTGAATAGAGTGCTGACAGTAATCCAGTTATTTTGCTCAAAAACAGATGTATCTGTATGTAGCGCCTTGAGATCACTGAACGTTAGATTTATCCGAAGATGCCTTGCTGATGACAAACCCATTTAATAATACAATCCTGTAAGATTTTTTTTTTCTCTAACCTTCTTAAGCCTTATTATCAAGGCTTGTTCACAGAATTTCACTGTATATATAAATGTATAAATATATATAACATACATCATTTGTTTTTGTATGCTCTGATAAACTTGAAAACTTCAAATAAAACAAGGATACTTTGTAAAGCCAAAGACACAGCAAAGTTCCTAAAAAAATAATAACACCTTATGTAATGTTTGCATAAAAATATTTATTTAAAAAAGGATAATTCAAAATCATTTTCATCTCTGGCTGCACATTTACAAAAAAAGTAGATTCAATGTGTTTGGGTGTTCACAATCAGACATCCATATAAACACCAACTCCCTTTATCAAAAAAAAGAAAAAAAATACAACCTTAGAGCACCTACATGAAGGGTATAACACAAGACCAGGCGAGCAGTAGCAAATTGTAGTATTACTGTACTGTAAAAACCTAGGTTACATACAACTTTAGGTTGTAAGGTTGGTTTTAATGCAGAAAACAACAAAGTTAAACAACCAAGCCTTAAGGTCAATGTCTGTGAATGATGTCAACACCATTTTGTTTTGTTAATCGGAATAGCATCAAAATTTCCCACTGATTATTTTCTTACTATATCTTTATAGTAGTTGGCAAGAACTTACCTCCATAATGCAATACATCCCTCTAATGGTGGCTGCAAGTAGCAGCATGTTAATGTAAAGGGGTTTTCTGACTCCCAGATATTTCCACAGAATAGGTCATCGGTATCAGAAAACCTGCAGTGGTCAGATACTGTGGTGAGCACTATAAGCAGCTCTGAGCCTACTCAAGTTACTCAGTGGAGAGCGGCAGATCAGTCTACTGTTTAGCAGTGGTGTCTGATCTGTGCAGGAGCTTCCAGTGCTGGGATCTGGAGGCTGGAAACCCCCTTTAAGAAACTGATCAGCACAGAATTTTGGATCTAGAAATAACATGATTATTAAATAGGAGCTGTTCCTTAGGTGGAACCTGCATCTACAGTTCTCTTCTCTATTTTCTTTGGTATCTCTGCTGCCACAATCATAAAATTATTACCATGTATAAATAATCAGTTTAATATTTTACTTTAAATCAGAAAATACTTTTTTCAATATAAAATTTAGCTTTCCTTTATACGATTATAGTCAGGTCAATAAAATTGGCATTGTGACCCATGTTTAGCCTGTGACTTACAGGTTAAAAGCCTCAAAACTTACAGCATTCATTTAAAGTCAATATTAAGCAAAAGCTGTTTACTATTTCACAGAAAATACTTTTTTTTTTTTTAATCTTTTTATACTTTAATTCCTCCAGCTGAAATTCAGTCCAACTTACAAAAATACTTTGGAGAAAATTGTGAAAATACATCTCTAGAAAAACGTACATAGTAAGTACCCAAAAGGACTGTAACTCTGTACAGAACACCAACTCTTTGTCTGCCAGAGGCCAAAGGTATAAAACTTAAAACAATACAAGACACAAAATTAAAGGACAACAAAGTGGATTGGAAGAGTACTTTTCTTACATATCTTGATACTACACATAAGGTATTACACATAATAATAATACACTACCACTGGATGGGGCAATTGTCTTGATGTAATGATGGCTACTAAAAGCCCCATGTTGCAGAAAAGCAACTTTTTTTGTTGCAGATTTTGCCGAGGTTTTTTGAGCCAAAGCCTTGAGTGGATTGAGCAGAAGGTAGAAGTATAAGTGCTTCCTATATATTACCCATTCCTTCTCAAGCCACTCTGCAACATAGAAAAATGTTTTTCCATAGGGCATTAACCTAAAGGGGTTCTCAGGGCCATAAAAGATGAACTGATAACCTACCCCCCACTTAGACATAGGGGCAAAGGACATGCTGCAAGTATGCAGTGGGATGTCCAAGGTAGACATTTGGTAGTGGACCCACCTGCAGCAAAAAAAACAAAACAAAAACAAACACACAGCCGAAACGCTGATTTGTTCTGCGCGTTTCACAGGTAGTTTTACATGCAGCTAGTCTAGGTTTCAACCTTTGGCTGTGGATTTCAACCTTTGCAAAGCAAACACACAGCAATATTTGACATATGTTCAAAACCCACAGCCCAAGATACTTTGCACAGCATGGCACAAATTCATATTTTTTTCTGATTGATGATTTTACTTATTTACTAAGTTTAATGTAAATACAGCCAGATAAACACATACAACACTAAAAGTATGACATCGACGGACACTTTTTCCACTAACCTTAAAAAAAAGCCTTGTTAAAAAAATGCCCCCATCTTTGGTATATGGTAAACATCTGATGACAGATTTCCAGATTATAATAATTCAGTCCACTTGTGCAGTGGATGGATATATATGAGATTGGGATACTATTTGAGATTCAGTGCAAATTTCACTTGCCCAGTGGTATTTTACTCTGCCCTTTCTGCTATGTTCTGCTCAAAATCCCATACTATAAAGTAGGGTAGGAGATTCTGCCTAACATTAAAGTCTCAAACTTATGGGCACTTCTCAATTTTAAGCTTGATTTTCTTGTTTCTGCATTAAAAAAAATATGTATATATATTTCAGCGGGGCTAACAACCATTTCCCAATTCTGCTGAATTGCTCAGCCTTGCTAGAATGATATTCGATTATCATTTTCATTAGAGCCAGCTTTCACAGATGCTGGACTGAGGTTTAACTATTTCATTACAGAATTTATAATATTTTAAGTACTGTATGTGGAATGCAGCATTGTAAACCAGCATGAGGCTGTAGTCTAGTGCACATCTTTTATCCTGAGAAGAATATTCTTGCAAACTGAACACTAGATAAAAGTTTAAAAAAAAAAAAAACAGTTTTCACTGATACCCAGCAGTCTACTGTAAGCAATGGACAGGGATTCTTTTCATTAAGGCCGGGGCCACATATGGCATAAACAGCACAGATTGTTTTTGTGGTTTTTTTTGGAAATCGCAGCATGTCAATTATACCTACGGAAACGTTGGCAGTTTCCCTATAGGTATAATTGAAGCAGAAGGTCCTTAGGGGTTTTTTCCAGAATTTTTCTTCTCTTTTTGATGGCCTAGGACAGGACATCAATTTCTGATTGGCGGGGACCAAAGTCCAGCCCCACACCAATCAGCTGTTTAGAACTACTGCCAGAGCCAGTACCATACAGTGCATGAGCTGGAAATAGAGGGCATGCATTGTATAGTGGCCAAGCCACTATACAGCTCCTATTCACTTCAATGAGAACATAACTGCAGTTAACTGCATGGCCACTATACATTGCTTCCAGCACTATATACTGTATGGTATCAGACCAAGCAGCAGTCCCAAGCAGCTGATCAGTGCAGGGATTGGGAGTTGGTCCCCCACCCATCAGATGTGGATGACTTATGGAAAAATTTCCACAATGCAGAAAAAAAAAATGGTGTGGAAATCCCTTATATTGGAATTTTTAGTAATTTACTACATGTGGCCTTAGTCCAAGAATGGACACACTAGCGCTGGACAATTAATCGAAAAATAACCGAAGACGGCCATCAATCTGGATAAGATACATGATTTTGTGCCACGGCACCATGTAACTGTTGAGGCCAAATCAAAGTTCTCAGCCGTCCCTAATGTCATTCAGAAGACCTGAAAAGGACCAGAAGCAGTGCCGTAATGTTCTGCTAAGGCCCCTCATAGCGCAATAAAAAAGCAGCGGTAAAGAATCACGTTTTTTCCTGCAGTGTTTTTCACAGGAAGTCCAAAGAGGTTTCCTATACAGACTTTCTGCTTCAATTATACCTATAGGGAAACCACTGGCATTTTCGTAGGTATAATTTACATGCCGAAATTTCCGCAGCATGTCTGCTGCACATATTTTTCCACAATGTGTGGATGGGATTCGCTAGGGACTGTAAAACACCACGGTTTTGTTTATGTCAGGTGGGTCCCAATTCCAAAAAAAACCTTAGTGTGCAAGTAGCCTAAGGTCCTGTCAGACACCTTCAGATTAGCTTCAAAATAAAATAACTACTGCTTAACTCCAGTAAAATTATAAAATTCCATCTGAATTATGCAACCACTAGAGGAAGCTCTAGAGTCCACTGCATAGTTAATAATTTAGTTCAAAAGGTAAACAGTATGCATTAAACTCAACAGCTTCCCCTAATGGAGGTTGAAGGCAGATGGAAATTTTATTTAAAGGAAGTCTACCACCTCCCACAAGGATATTCAACTGCCAGTAGCAAACAACATGTCTTTGTTAATTATGTCACGTTTGTGGATTTGAAGAAAAATAGTTTTAGAAACAATATGCAGTTGGTGCACTGGAGACGGCCTTCAGCTCCAGGTGGACCATCCTTACCACTTGGAACCCTACCCTCTCATCTGCTTATTGGAAAGACTACAACTTGCAGATACTATTAAAACCTACCAAATAAGTATAAGGAAACAACATTCTATCCCTCTGAAAGTGCTTAAAGCCATAGGGCAAGGATACACAGACAGACAACCAGATAAAGCGCATGGAACAGCTAACTTCAGCTTTTTGTTGCAGATTTTGTTGTGGTTTTTTGAGCCAAAGCCCAGAATGGCTACAAAAGGAATGTGAAATATATATTAATATATATTTATATCTTATACTTCTACCTTCTGCTCAATCCACACCTGGCTTTGGCTCAAAAAAAAAAAAAACGCAACAAAATCTGCAACCAAAAAAATCTGCATTTCCACAATGTGGGGCCTTAGAGGTTGCGCCTAAAGAGGTTCCGCAGTTATTTGGAGATGAGCTCTAACATGGCGACAAGTTACAGGTATACAAAAACATTATCTGGATGGTTCATAAGAAATCAATTGAAACACTCAGACACTGACTTATCTTATGGTGTTAATTGTGCAATGAAAATGACAACTTACTTTTATTTAAAAGAATAAAAAATAAAGTTAAAAAACCCACCTTTAGATTTAAAAAAAAAAATTAAACAAACATGTTAGGTATCTCCATTTGCTTAGAAGTCCAAAAATAACAGTTATCTTGCACAGTGAATGACGTAAAAAATGCCACAATGTGCAAATTAATGCATTTTCCCCAAAAATAGCAATAAAAAGTGATCAAAAAGTCATACATACGAAATATTGTTACCAATAAAAAGTACAACTTGCCCCGCAAATAAAGAGCCCTAACATATCTCCATCAGTAAAAAAAAAAAAAAAAAAAAAAAAAGTTATAGGCGTCAGAATATGATGACCCCAGGAAAATCATTAGTTTTCAAAAAATGACGTTTTATTTGTAAAAACAACAAAACATTACAAAAGCAACATAAATATAGTATCGTCGTAATCCTAAAAACCCGCCGGACAAAGTTGCCACATTTTTAATGCAGAGTCAACGCCGTAAAAACAAAATTCAAAAAATTATGATAGAATTGTGGGTTTTTCACATGGACCCCCCAAAAAACATTAATAAAAACTAATCAAAACATTATATGTACTCCAAAATGGTGCAAAATGAAAGAACAACTCATCACACAAAGAATAAGCCCTCACATAGCTATCCTAACAAAAAAAAATAAAAAAGTTATGAATTTTGGTAAGCGGGCAAGGAAAATATGAAAAAATAAAAAGTCACCAAGCATTAATGTACAAACTACCCTATATCCTTAAAGGGTTAAAGTGTAACTACTGGTTAACTTTTTTGCCATTGTATAGGAAGGGGTGGGGTCATTTCAACTTGTTGTATCTCCGGTTTTAAAACACCTAGGAAAGTGCCCTGGTGTTGTCTGAAAGCTGCAAGTCTGAGCAATCATATGCTAATACTGTAGCTCTAGCTACAACAGAAATGGAGAAGGGACTAGTTAACAGTCAGGAATGTGTTTTTTATATACAGCAGTGCTCAGCTTTCAGGCGACACCTGAAGCACTTTCCTAGGTGGTATAAAACCAGACACACAGCGATTTGACTTGATCGCCCCCCCCCCCCTTTGGCATTTGTAATATGTATAGATACTGGTAATAGAGGGTGAATACGGGAACTTTAGAATTAGTTTTCTGCTAAAATAAAGTTCAGCAAGTTAATAAAAGTACAAAAATGTTCAGAAAACTCCTCCCTAAACAATAGGTAGAAAGGGGAAAAAAAGATTCTAACCCTAATAACTTCAGAGCTGGGTAAAGACTCTGTGTTTTTTTTTTTTTTTTCTGGGAGAAGTGACTAAAAAACCTGAACATTATAGGGTTCACCATATGGGATTAAGACTTGATAAATGCTGTGCTTTTTTTTTTTTTTTTTTTTTAAATAAAATTTAGTTTTATATTATTTTTGATCTACAGAAATGGGACTTAAATTTTTAGTGGCAGTTAGTGGTGTGTGCCATGATAGAGCCAGTACCCGTCACATATGAAGAGGGCCAGCTCCTGTGCCCTCTTTATACACCCTGATTGACACTATGATGTACATGTATATAAAATATTGGGAAGGGATTAAGAAAAGAAAATGTGTGTGTGGAGTAGGAAAAAAAGGGAAGCGTGTGTCTTTTTATATGCAGAAAAGCCAACTGTCTGTGCAGCTTCTAAGCTACATTGGGAAAGTATGAGTTATCTGCCCATGAAGTAGTGCTCATCTCCAAATGATCCCTCCCACCAATGGCAGGCCTTTTGTAAAGACAGAAAAAAAAAAAAATTACCACTAGTCTACAGTCAGTAGTTGCCTGTTAGAAATGTTGATATTGTTGCACTTAATGGGCCACCAAACAAGGTCTGCCACTTACAGAAAGTGCAGCTTGGGGATAGATTCCTTTTAAAATCAAATCAAAGGAAAGCAGCATGATCCCTCGCCAGTGAAGCAGAGACTACAGTAAGGTTTTCACACAACGATGCTGTATTTGCCAGATCTAATATCCGTGAATGTCCAATTTGGTATCTGTCCCATTATTCATTTTTTATGGCCAAGTGTTATCTATTTTTAATGGGCCATTTTAGCAAAAAAAAAAAAAAAACCTTTGAATTTCATTGGTCTCTCATATTTGACCCAATCTACATCGATTTTTAACGGACATAATGTGTTAAAAACAAATCCACAGATTTCTGTTGGGTCAGTGTGTCTATCAAAATGGACAATAGTAAAGCATGTTCAATTTTTTTAACTGACCATTTTTTCTGTCAAAAAAATTACATGTGTATACACTAACTCATTCACATTTTATAATGTGTGAATAAGTCCTAAACTGAGGCATCACCAGTTGCAGGTAGTCCTTGGATCACCAACCTGCTTCCTGCCTTGCTAATACCAAACAATAACACTTGAACATGACAAATAGTCTTAAGAACACTTCCCTTTAAAAAATATATTGTTACAATTTGCCTCTTAGTGGCTTCAAAACATTTGCTAACCCTAAAGGTCTACTTTGCCATTTGTGCTTAAGCAATGTACAAGCTAAAGTAATAAAATATACAATTTCTATTAAAACAAATATTGCATAGGTTGAACCATTAAAAAAAAAAAAATGCCCCAAAACCTAAAATTCTGGGACAAGCGCTAAAGACACTTGAAGCAGGCACACTCGTCTTACAGTGCTGATGAGCTGATGACTTTACAAATCCTATATCAGGATGTCACTCCCTCTGTTGCTATTTAACACATTGCAATCCTGTTTTTCTAAACAATTTGTTGAATTTTTTTTTCTCCTTTTATTTATTTATTTTAAGATTTTCATTGTTTATCCCTGGGAGCCTTCAGTTCTCCATGTTAGCGCTGTTTGTGTGACGCTTGCGCTATTTTAGGTGCTATCAGTTGAAGTAAAGGATCCTTATTACTTTCTAAGCCATTGTTCACCTTTTAAATAATATCTTTGGACATCTGCTCCTTCCCTTTGGGTTCCGTCCAATTTAAGTGCTTTGTGTTTCTTTCCAGCAATCTACAAGTACTTTATAAAAGGAAACTAAAAATGGCGTCTTCCTTTCTGCTTGATGGACAACAGATTTTTTTTTTTTTAATGGGTAGCAGGGTACTATTATAAAAGACTCCAATAAAAACTTTGCCTCGGGTCCTATAAAATGACAAGTTACAGTCGATCTTTCACTGGAAAAGGACTTGGTAAAATGACTGGACCAGAATTAAGGCATGTGCCTGAGAAGTCATTCCTGCATATTAGAAAAATAATCCTGGTTCTTCTCGCTTAGATAAAATTCTGCTGAAAAAATAGAGTACTATTACGAATACTGAGAGTCCTTGGCATCAGTTTTTACGCACCATTAACTCAAGTGCAAAGAACAATGGCAGTTTTTTATCTCCTTAAAGGAATTATGACTAGCAAATTTCATGTTGGTTTACCACAAGGTATTTGTAGGGTTACTTCAACAAGCACATACATAAATCAAGGACGAAAGTAAATCAGTTTGTAGCTAGATCCAGGAAACCTGACTTGTACAACTGAAGATCTCAAAAAGAACTTGATTGGAGGATTTCTCCTTTTCCTTCTCCGTGTGTCCTTGTCTACACTGTGACTGCTAGGATTTCTGCAAATCAGGAGAGAATGGTCCAGGAGTAGATGGGCTGTCAAAGCTGGATAATGCAAGCGGCATGTGACTGTTGTAGACTGATGGAAACTAAAATAAGATAAAAAACAAAAAAACAAACAAACAATGATAACTTTAAAATGCACTTGAAAACCGGTATGAAGATTAACTACCATCTAGTACAGGGGTAGGCAACCTTTTTTGTTCGGCGTGACTATTTTAATTTTAAAAAAATCAAAGATGAGGTACTCGGAGTGCCGGTCAATAATTGTAAGTCTGACGACCCCTAAGCTAAAGTCATATACCACAAACCATAGCACAGAAGTGCTGCCACCAGATGCTTTACTGCATGCGTTTACTGCTATTTTCTGGGACGCACCTGTACTTTCCAATTAAAGGGAAATGGAAGTGTCCAGGAGCACCGTATGGCAGCATCCTTATGGTGGAAACACACTATGTATCTGGATGCAGCTATATTCTTAGGCCACTGGAACTTTTACTTCGATGTAAAACTGCATTCACATGGTGCATTTTTGCACAAAAAAAAAAAAAATGCCTGTGTTTTCTGTGCAAAAACACATCCTTAATACAGAAAACACACCGTTATACAGAATAATGTCCCATAGTGACCCCTGCACACGGTAATATGTCTCACAGCAGCCCCTGTACACCGTATTATATCCCATAATACCATGTGCAGGGACCACTATGGGATATAATACCGTCTCTGCAGGGGCCACTATGGGGCATATATCATGTACAGGGGCCACTATAGGATATAATACGGTGTGCAGGGGCCGCTGTGAGACATAATACCGTGTGCAGGGGTCACTATGGGACTTAGTGGCCCCTGCACAAGGTATTAAGTCCCATAGTGACCCCTGCACACAGTATTATGTCCCATAGCGGTCCCTGCACACAGTATAATGTTCCATCTTTTATAATACTCCAATTGTCGCCACTCACTAGCTATTATTATACTGTGGGGTCTCTTCAGACCCCAGAGTATAATACGTGGAGGGCAAAGAGAAGTGCCAAACATAAAAAAACAATGTACTCACCATTCCTGCGCTCCGCAGCCGCTCTGATGTCTTCGCGCGTTTCCGTCTGTAGTCACCGAACGCTGATTGGGTCTCAGGGGTCGCGTCGAGTCATTATGCGTAATGACGCCAGACATGACACATGAAGCCCTATCAACGTTCGCTGACTACAGGCGGAAGCTCCCGAAGAGAACAGAGCGGCTGCGGAGCGCAGGAATGGTGAGTACATTGTTTTTTTGTGTTTCATCACTTCTCCTGAGGCTCCGCTTATTATACTCTGGGGTCTGAAGAGACCCCACAGTATAATAATAGCAGAATAATTGCTGCTGTTGCACACGGTTACTGTTACACTGTGCCAACACCGATCGCAGTTGTTAACACTATAGATGCCATGGTCAAACTTGACCGTAGCATCTAAACGCCATGGGCTTTAGGGATTCCCGCTCTCAAAAATGCCTGAACTATTAAAATATAAAAATATTTATCCCATACGATGAAGGCGTAGCGGGAAAAAAAAAAAAAAAATCAAAATAGCCAAATGGCTATTTTTTTTCAACACTTTGACAAAAAAAAAAAATGTAATAAAAATTGATCAAACCATCAGACCTTCACCCAAATGGCATCAATAAAAAAGTTATCTTGTCCCGCATAAAAAGACGCCTTACCCAGCTCCATGCTAATAAATATGAAAAAGTTACAGGTGTCACAATACGACGACACAAAAAATGTTTTCTATTTTTCAAAGTGTTTAAAAGTTATCAAAACATTACAAATACTATATAAATTTGGAATTGCTGTGATTGTACAAACCCACACAATACAGGTAACATGTCATTTTTACCACACAGTGAATGCCATAAAAATGAAGCCCATAAGAAATTGTCACAAATGTGTTTTTGTTTCCAATTCCACCTCATTCTGAATTTTTTTTCTAGCTTCCCAGTACATTGTACAGGATATTTAATGGTGCCATTACATAGTACAATTTGACAATTTGTCCCACAACAATAAGTCAAAAAAAAAAAAAAAGATGGCTCTTGGAAGGTGGGAAGAGGAAAACATGCACAAAAATTAAAATTGGCTAGATCCTTAAAGCGTCAATATGATATATTACAAAGTATCTTATATCGACATATTCTATTCATTTAGGAAATGTTGTTTTATAAGTAGGAGGTACACTGTAAGACATTTGGACTTGCATCTAAGTCCAAAATGTTCCGACAGGCACATTGCTTGTAGGCATTCAGTTGTCAGATCAAAATTGCTGTAGTTTCACTTTGGACAAGAAGATACCCCAGTGACGGCATAATCTAATATTTCCTCTGTATTGAGCAAATCCAAGTCTTAGCAAGGAGCCCAGGAAAAATACCTAAAATTATACAGTATATTATACCTAAGCTAATGGTGTAGTATAATAATATCTACATTATAGATATTATACAATATATATATAAATAAAAAAAGCAAAAAACGGAAACACAATATTAACAAAAAAAAAACAAACAAACAAACCCCTGTTTTTAGGTTACTATGGTAACTAATACTACAGAAATGTTTGGCACCAATTGGTCAGCTCCCAAGAGTGAATAACGAATAATTAATTTGCAAAAATGAAAAATATTTCTGGATTTGTAATATGTGTTTACCCAAATATAAAAATTATGCAAATTTGTGTGCATCTAAAAATACTCAATAACTTTTGCAGAAAAATATAGTTATGAACCATGGAACATAGAAAGGTGAAATGAGGAGAAGAACACTAGTGATAACTGTTGTGAGACGAATCTGGCAGAGTAGTCTGGCTTCAGCTATAAAATACAATAAAAGTGTGCAAATAAAAATGACAGTGTTTCAGGCAAACAAGAGAGAATATACACTGTAAGGTGTTGCTTTGTCACTAAAGGATCAACCATTACCTTTGAGACAGTTTATTGTCAGCCATGCACTGAACATCCTTATCCTTTAAAAGAGAACGTCCCAGCATGTCTGCCAAGTCCAGTTCAAAATAGGTGGTGCCCCTCCACTGATTCCAGGATAGTTGGAATTTTTTTCTCTAGTCCCCACCATTCCTGAATAATAAGTGCTGTTATTTTTGGTGCTTGTTATGCTATTTAGGTGCTCTACGGAAAGGTGGGCATGTCAGGCAGGATCAGGCAGAGGGTGAGATTGAGCTTTGATACTGTCACACCTAAGTAGCAAAATCAGGCACCAAAACTAGCAGTATTGATTGCTTGTGAATTGTGGGGGTAGAGAAAAAAAAACCCAACTGTGCTGGAACTTGTAGAGAAGTGCCTACTAACAGATGCTAAGCACTGCACTTGGTGAAGGTAGTGAAAGGTCCTATAATAGGACTGATTATATGATAGATGTATATACTATTATAAACAGTTACACATAAAACAAAATGCAATTGTGTCTTTCATAAGTGTCCTCATCAAGGTGGCATAACAGAAGTGCTGCTAACTCACCTGGAACAGGGATGTGCCATGTATCCTGGCTGGACTAAGAGGAGCCACTGGACTCAGAGTACTCCAGAAGTGAATGCTAGACAGCATGGCATTTGGGGTTAGCAATATAGGTGTCTGGAATAGAACAAAACATACAGTACTCATTATTTCATTGTAATCTCTGGAACTGCAGTCAAATATGGATTCTATAGGGCTGACATTGCCCAATTTCTCTGAATAAACTGAAAGAGTTATTAGGACTGGAGTTTCATACACTAGTCTGAAAATTAAAAATAGGAAAATTAAATTGATAGAGAAAATGTGTAAGGTTATGCAAATGCACACCTTGAACAGACAGTCTGTTACACATCTGGGATTACATCTGCTTGCTCTGACTGTGCCTCTAGCTGTTATGAGGAATAAAAAGGTAGAAAAAGTTAGTGTGCCACAACTTGGCGCAGTACAGTTTATTTTTTATATTAGGTCATGTGTTACGATTTATTAAATACCACTTAAATGGTGCAGATCACAACTTGTTCAGTGTTTTAGTAGTTCAGTATGCAATGATTCCTTAGAGCACAGGTGTCAAACATAAGGCCCGCGGGCCGAATCCGGCCCGCTGCCTTCTGTTATCCGGCCCAGCACTTATCTGTCCCGCAGGGCCGCGGCATTTTTTATTGTCTATGTAATGTAAACCAGCCCAGGACAGGCTGCTTAAAAAAAACCCAAAAAAACAAAGCTGCGCAATACCTGTCCTGGACTGGTTTACAAGACCTCTGCATGTCAGGGCAGGTGGTGATACAATGACATCATCGCGCCTCCTATGCTGACACGCAGACGTTGCGGACAAGAAGAGGAGGCGGCGGCGGCTGCATCAAACCATCGGAGGTAGGTGAGGATACGTTTTTTTATATATATATATATAAATAGGCCGTTGCCTGCTGGAGTATCCCCGGCACGTAACGGCCTATTTACTTACCGATCCCCGCTGCTGGTCGTGGCCGCCTCCACTTCCCCTTCTGCTATGGGACGCAGAAGCGGCTATGTGCAGGAGCGGGGATGGTAAGTGAGGCCGCGGCCGGCGAACCCCATCAAATACTACTATTATTATACTCCGGGGTCTTTTCAGACCCCGGAGTATAATAATCGGAGACCCAGGGGAGGTGATAAACATAAAAACCAGTGTTACTCACCTCTCCGGTGATCCGATGTTGCTCCCAGCCGGCTTCGGCCTTCTTTGGTGACGTCCCAGGCGTCACGTGAGCCAGGCCGACGTCATTATGTCGCGACGCCGGTCTGTGCGACATTGAAGAAGGCCGAACGCAGGGAGCGCAACGGAGCCCAGGTAAGTTACACTGGTTTTTATGTTTGTCACCACCTGGGTCTCCGATCATTATACTCTGGGGTCTGAAACGACCCCAGAGTATAATAATAGTTCATGGTTGGGGGGTCACTATGGGACATAATACCGTGTGCAGGGGCCACTATGGGGCATAATACCAATGCAGGGGTGTTAAATAATATTTGACATGCAATATTCATGGCCTTTAAGGGTTAATTGTATTTTGCTGACAAAGCTCTTGTAACTTATGGTGCATGGGTGTGGATAGAGTATGACTATTTTGGTATTTTCCAAATACAGTAGTAGAAAGTATGAGGATGTTGGGAAACACCCCCTTTCATGAATATAAATGACTGACACACACACATGCCGTGGTCTCACTCTCGGTGGGGGTCTCCCTCTCCCTGTGGGGATCTGTCCCTGTCTCTCACTTTGGGTGTCTCTCTATCTCCAAACTTGGCTACTTCCTCTAAGACCTTGGGAAGGATGGCAGAATCGTCCTGCAGAAGACTAACACACATTGATGAATAAGCTTGAGCCAAGATGATGCAAGAGAACCACCTTGAAGAATCATAATTCTGAACTTCTCCTAAGAAATGTAAGACATTGACTGATATTCCTGTTATGCTGAAAGATTTCCATGTATCTGTTTTTCCCATGAAGACTTCAATAAATCCCCATGTTTTATGTGAAGCCGAGTCCTCCAATAATGTTATCTTAGGGGTCAACACGTGAGTAAGGATTTCATTCAATTGTAGACTATTTTACAGTTTACGGACAGATATTATTTTACAAGGGGCCACTAAGGAGCATAATACCGATTGCAGGGGCCACTAAGGAGCATAATAACGTGTGCAGGGGCCACTATTGAGCATAATATCATGTGCAGTGGCCACTTTGGAGCATAATACCGTGTGAAGGGGCAACTATTGAGCATAATACCGTGTGAGGGGCAACTATGGAGCATACCATGTGCAGGGGCCACTGTGGGGCGTAATACCGTGTGCAGAGGCAACTATAGAGCATAATACCGTTTGCAGGGGTAAACAGTATTTGTATAGTGCTTAATTTTTTATATATTCAGAAAAGGATGAGGATAGTATGTAACATGCCAATGTCTTAGGTTTTAACAATACATTATGTTCTTCCTGGTTGACCTCAAAGGGCTGATTGTAACAGTAGTAATGTACAAATGTAACTACTGCTTAATAGCTCGCTTATCTGTTAAGGAGAAGTTACTTTTATACATGTGTAAAATAATCTTGGCCCTTCAAGGTACCCCGTGAGGCTGAAGTGGCCCCCGGAGAAAATGAGTTTGACACCCCTGCCTTAGAGGCAGAAGTTACATTACATCTAAGGTTGCAACATGGAGAAGGTTGTTTGTTGCTCTCCCGTGCAATGCACTGATGTCCGATGTTACCCCAACTATCCAGGGTGGGAGATGGCCCAGTATTCCAAGGGGGTTCCCACGCTTCATAATGAGTGAGATGGAGAGACAGCAACATCTAGTGTGGCCAGGAGAGCTTGAATAGTCATGTGACTAGACATAAGCCAGATCCTTGAACCAGCACACCACAGCAAATACCTTCCGAATGGGTTCCTGGGTCCCCCAGAGATGGTTGGTGCATCCATACGAAAGCCTGTACAGTTATCATAGCATCTGCTGCAGTAAAGAAGAAAACTATAGTGTCAAGTCAGGTGTTATGTTTATCCTTTCTCCGCTGATGTAAGACTTCAGGCAACCTGCAGGTGTGGTGTCAGTCGTGTATAGCACCATACTGCCACCATCCTTGTGGTATCTGTAATAACTGAAGAGGCTGGTTCCGCCTTACAAATGCACCAAATTAAAAGGCACATACCTCTTAATAAATTTTGACACATTCCGAACTGTTCTAAACACAAATTCAGATTTGTGCCAAAAATTATGTAAATTTGTCTTTTGTTATAATAAATTTGTCCAAAAATTTTATACCATGCGTCTTACGGCAAACTACGCCCATTTTCAAACTGAAATTTAGCACAAATTGTGACATATGGGGGCTCAATTTACACCACAACTGATGTAAAGTGATTATTAATCATAGGATCTAGTATTTTAATTTTCTCAATACAAACCCTCCTGTTTACAACTGAGGCCAAGTTCATATCTGTGCCGGAGTCACAGAACTTGCCAGAAATCGGCAGAGAGAAAGTCCTGCACAAAGGTCTTTTCTCGCCACTGGTTTCAGTATAAAAACGACGGACACCCAGTGGATCCCATTATAGTCGATGGGGTCCGCGGGTAACTGCTGTTTTAGTGGTCCGGCTCTCTCGAACACTGGAGAGCCATGAGCAGATGTGAACCTAACCTCACAGTTTGCTGCACTTGTATCTTGAAGGCGACCAATAAGATTCCAACTTGCATTCCTCCGTATACTTTTTGAACATACAAGCAATCTGACTGCTTGCTGTGGACAACTGATCCCCCTTTCTTTTGCACAAGTTTTGATAAATGATCTTTTCATTAAACAATTGTTAGATTTAAAACACATACAGTGGGGAAAAAAAGTATTTAGTCAGCCACCAATTGTGCAAGTTCTCCCACTTAAAAAGATGAGAGAGGCCTGTAATTGTCATCATAGGTAGACCTCAACTATGAGAGACAAAATGAGATAAATCCAGAAAATCACATTGTCTGATTTTTAAAGAATTTATTTGCAAATTATGGTGTAAAATAAGTATTTGGTCACCTACAAACAAGCAAGATTTCTGGCTCTCACAGACCTGTAACTTCTTCTTTAAGAGGCTCCCCTGTCCTCCACTCATTACCTGTAGTAATGGCACCTGTTTGATATTGTTATCAGTATAAAAGACACCTGTCCACAACCTCAAACAGTCACACTCCAAACTCCACTATGGTGAAGACCAAAGAGCTGTGGAAGGACACCAGAAACAAAATTGTAGACCTGCACCAGGCTGGTCCTGGTCCCTTTGCAGAGAAACAGCCCCAAAGCTTGAGGTTGCCACCCCCATGCTTCACAGTAGGTATGGTTTTCTTTGGATACAACTCAGCATTCACTCTCCTCCAAACACGACGAGTTGTGTTTCTACCAAACAGTTCTACTTTGGTTTCATCTGACCATATAACATTCTCCCAATACTCTTCTGGAACATCCAAATGCTCTCTAGCAAACTTCAGACGGGCCTAGATATGTACTGGCTTAAGCAGGGGGACACGTCTGGCACTGCAGGATCTGAGTCCCTGGCGGTGTAGTGTGTTACTGACGGTAGCCTTTGTTACATTAGTCCCAGCTTTCTGCAGGTCATTCACTAGGTCCCCCCGTGTGGTTCTGGGACTTTTGCTCACCGTTCTTGTGATCATTGTGACCCCACGGGGTGAGATCTTGCGTGGAGCCGCTGATCGAGGGAGATTATCAGTGGTCTTGTATGTCTTCCATTTTCTAATTATTGCTCCCACAGTTGATTTCTTCACACCAAGCTGCTTGCCTATTGCAGATTCAGTCTTCCCAGCCTGGTGCAGGTCTACAATTTAGTTTCTGGTGTCCTTCCACAGCTCTTTGGTCTTCACCATAGTGGAGTTTGGAGTGTGACTGTTTGAGGTTGTGGACAGGTGTCTTTTATACTGATAACAATGTCAAACAGGAGCCATTACTACAGGTAATGAGTGGAGGACAGAGGAGCCTCTTAAAGAAGTTGTTACAGGTCTGTGAGAGCCAGAAATCTTGCTTGTTTGTAGGTGACCAAATACTTATTTTCCACCACAATTTGCAAATAAATTCTTAAAAAAAAAAAAATCAGACAATGTGATTTTCTAGGTATGTTTTCTCATTTTGTCTCTCATAGTTGAGGTCTACCTATGAGGTCAATTACAGGCCTCTCTCATCTTTTTAAGGGGGAGAACTTGCACAATTGGTGGCTGACTAAATACTTTTTTTTCCCCACTGTAAGTGTCTCAATCCCCTTTAAGAACAGTAAATATACTACATGCAAGGTTTTCCAAAAGATGGTTTCAGGAATCTGTAAGAAGTGATTTTTTGGACAATAATAATTATTTTTCATGAAAACCCCACCGATCTAAATACAGGGTCCTTTGTACCCCCATCTGAGTGGTCAAATAGGCACAATGCTATTCTATTCATCTATAAGGGTCTGCCCATAGAGATCAATGGAGCAGCATCGCACCTACAGTCATGGCCAAAAGTTTTGAGAATGACACAAATATTATATTTTCACATGATCTGCTGCCCTCTGGTTTTTATGTGTGTTTGTCAGATGTTTTTATCACATACAGAAATATAATTGCATTCATATTATGAGTAACAGAAGCTTATATTGACAGTTAGAATGAGTTAATGCAGCAAGTCAATATTTGCAGTGTTGACCCTTCTTCTTCAGGACCTCTGCAATTCTCCCTGGCATGCTCTCAATCAACTTCTGGACCAAATCCTGACTGTAGCAGTCCATTCTTGCAGAATCAATGCTTTAATTTTGTCTGAATTTGTTGGTTTTTGTTTGTCCACCCGTCTCTTGATGATTGACCACAAGTTCTCAATGGGATTAAGATCTGGGGAGTTTCCAGGCCATGGACCCAAAATCTCTATGTTTTGTTCCCTGAGCCATTTAGTTATCACCTTTGCTTTATGGCAAGGTGCTCCATCATGCTGGAAAAGGCATTGTTGAGCGCCAAACTGCTCTTGGACGGTTGGGAGAAGTTGCTCTTGGAGGACATTCTGGTACCATTCTTTATTCATGGCTGTGTTTTTAGGCAAGACTGTGAGAGAGCCGATTCCCTTGGCTGAGAAGCAACCCCACACATGAATGGTTTCAGGATGCTTTACAGTTGGCATGAGACAAGACTGGTGGTAGCGCTCACCTCTTCTTCTCCGAATAAGCGGTTTTCCAGATGTTCCAAACAACCGAAAAGGGGATTCATCAGAGAAAATGACTTTCCCCCAGTCCTCAGCAGTCCACTCCCTGTACCTTCTGCAGAATATCAGTCTGTCCCTGATGTTTTTTCTGGAGAGAAGTGGCTTCTTTGCTGCCCTCCTTGAGACCAGGCCTTGCTCCAAGAGTCTCCGCCTCACAGTGCGTGCAGATGCACTCACAACTGCCTGCTGCCATTCCTCAGCAAGCTCTGCACTGCTGGTAGCCCGATCCCGCAGCTGAAACACTTTTAAGAGACAGTCCTGCCGCTTGCTGGTCTTTCTTGGGCGCCCTGGAGCCTTTTTGGCACCAATGGAACCTCTCTCCTTGAAGTTCTTGGTGATGCGATAGATTGTTGACTGAGGTGCAATCTTTCTAGCTGCAATACTCTTCCCAGTTAGGCCATTTTTGTGCAGTGCAATGATGACTGCACGTGTTTCTTTAGAGATAACCATGGTTAACAGAAGAGAAACAATGATGGCAAGCACCAGCCTCCTTTTAAAGTGTCCAGTGGTGTCATTCTTACTTAATCATGACAGATTGATCTCCAGCCCTGTCCTCATCAACACCCACACCTGTGTTAATGGAGCAATCACTGAAACGATGTTAGGTGGTCCTTTTAAGGCAGGGCTGCAATGATGTTGAAATGTGTTTTGGGGGATAAAGTTCATTTTCTAGGCAAATATTGACTTTGCAAGTAATTGCTGTTAAGCTGATCACTCTTTATAACATTCTGGAGTATATGCAAATTGCCATTAGAAAAACTGAAGCAGTAGACTTTGTAAAAATTAATATTTGTATCATTCTCAAAACTTTTGGCCATGACTGTACATGACCACTGCTCCAATCAGAAGTAGGTCCAAAGTGGATGGAATATAATTTGTAAACCTCTCTACAAAATGTCCTGTCCTCTTGTAGTCTATAGGTAAAATGAAGGTCCCGCTAATGTCACTCTTAGCGGCGCACCCTGTAGTAGTTCTTTACCTCCCCAGTTATCAGAACAGACTCCACAGTGAGTTAGTAGAGGACAGCCTCCCCTATTCTAGTAACAGGTAATCTGGGCCACTTTGCCAGAGGAAACAAACAGAAGATGCAGCATTATAATAACTAGAAGCTCCACTCATAGCAGTAATCAAAGTACTGCTTAAGCCATGTTCACATCTACGCCGTAGTGTCCGTTGTTCTGGTTCATCAGAAAAACAGACTATTGGACCATTATAATAGCAGACACATACAGACCCCAATGACTGTAATAGAGTCTGTTTTTAATTGAAACTGCTGGACGAAAAAAAAAAAAAAAAAAAAAAATCATAAGTGTAAGACTTTCATCCAGTGACTTTGGGGGACACTGTGACGGAGACTCAGGACAGAGGCTCTAATGCAGATGTGAACTTTTTCTTACACAAAGATCTTCCTTCCACAACTGAAGTATGGCAGGCACCTTTCTCCTTCTCTAGACCTGGAGACAAAGTGCTGATGACACGTACTAATATGTGCTGCCAGAATTTTCTACTGAATGCGCGTGACAAAAATCAGATATCCAAAAAGTCATGGAGAGTTGTAATTATCACCGTGCTTTAAAATGCACTTCCTAATATATACTTACCTTCCTCAAAAGAGTTGGCTGGGATTTCAGGTAATGAAAGCAGCACTGATGCTCCGGTAGTCCCCACTGGTCCTTATTATACTACAGCAGTGACATGCTGTACGTCCAAGTGACCATTGTAGCCATCCACTGTCCTCAGCTGTATCATATACATAACAGTGATTGGCTTAAAACGTCACATGGACGTATGACATTTCACTGCCGCCGGAAAATAAACACCAGCATGGACCCAACTTCCATAACAACATTGGGGCAGATTTATTATGCCTTGGTTGTCAGTTTTCTAGTCTACAAGACATAAAAAGTTGCACTTTTTGAGCAAATCAGGTTTTTTGTGCAAAAAACTGCAACTTTTTCATTTGTGTGTCACCCTCTCCACTTTCCTGAAAAGGGGGCCATTGCTAAATTTATCAAATCTGGTGTAAATGAAGCAGGAAATGTACGCCAGCTGCAATCTGATTTACATTTCTCTCTAGACGAATGGCCTGGCAGAGAGTGCACCTAGTCACAAAATAGGCGCACCCAGTCTTCATAAATATGCCCCACTGTTACCAGGAGTTTTTTTTCAAAGTGGTACAAAAAACAAATACAAACATACTGTTAACGTATTGGTGCCAAAAATGGGCATACACAGTCCCAGTCCTTTAACCAGGCTGACTCATACTGTGAACTTAGTGACTAAGTAGATCTGCTTCACACCTACAATTATCCACATGTACAAACAACAAGTGATGACAGCGTGGGAATCGTTGTTTCTACAAAACTAACAAATTAATGAAAATCTGAGTAAAAGACTTAACCAGAAGTTAAGTGGTTAACACAGCTAGGTATTTGGCACCCCACTATGAGCTCTGCTTATCCATTTCAAGGCAAGCCTAAACATGTGAGAAGAGCACAATATCTGGGAATGTGCATTTGCAGGGGAGGATCAATCAGAATTTTATACCCAGCTGTCTTTTTTTTTTTTTTTTTTTTTTTATCTGGCACAGGGATGATATTAGTTTCTGGGAACCACCTTGTGTCTTTTCCAACTGCTAATATATATGCAATCCAAGAAATGGACTTAAATAATGTGAACTGGAGCCCAGTGAGATGGTTTTTTGTAAGTAAGAAATATGAGCAAGGTTGGTCTCTTAATTTCTAGTTTCAGCAGAGCAGGAGAGTCACCCAGTGGTTGAACTACTGTGGACTTTTATATATTTATTGAAATATCTCTTGATTTGTGTGATGTACATTATTTGATGGTCTATTAGCATTCACTGATCCAATAGACCATATGGTCCCACATAGTAATATGATTAAAGATTTTGACACAGTTTAAGACTGTTTTGTCTAAGTGTATACTATCTATAACTTATGTTTCACAAATCTACAAAGGTTCTGCAGTAAATAATAAGATAAATGGTGCCAACATCTCAGCTCCAAATTAGAAATCTAGGGGACAAGATACACAACTTACTCGTGAGCAGATCTAATTTCTGGAGAAACCACCTTGCTGGCCTGAACAATCATGTAAGAGTTACAGAAGTGGACTTGTTATTTCGGAGCACTGAGCAAACAGGTTTTTCAATCTATATTCCTGGAACATTTCCTTGATTTTTGTTATAAACAAGGAAAAAGTACAAACTAAAAGGAGAGTTTTTCTAAAGTACTGAACTTTAAAGGAGTCAAAGAGGGAACTGTCTGTCCCTTTCAAAATTATTTTCCAGTGGAAAAACCCCTTAAAACAACCAGTGGCATTACCTGTGAGAAAAATGCTGGTGTGAGAGATGCTGTGGGCAACGAAGGGCTGAGGATACCAAGAGTGCCAGAATCACTGCTTGTGAAGATCAATGTGGGAGTTAACTCAAGTTCTTTGGGCTTTTTAGACTTGGTGCTTTTATTGTCCAGTACATAGGGTTCTGGCTCAGACTCTGCTTCGGGCTCTGTATCCGCTTTGGATTCTGATTGTGGTTCCTCAATCTCCATTTCCATGTCATGAGGAAAATCAAGAGTTTGTGGCGATCCCAAATGTGTTTCATCAGCTATATCCTGATTACTAAAATCAGGAGATAAAGCTGGAGAATGTTCTGGAATGGGCGAGATGGAATTGTTTGGGGGGGTGAGAAACATACCAATTATTACACCTGGTGGAGGCTCTGCAGGTTTCTCATGTGGTTCTGGAGGCTGTGGTGGAGCTGAAGATACAATAGGTGCAGGCTCAAGGTTTTTAGCTGGTGTTGTAACAAACCTTATGACTGATGGGGAAACATCAGGGGTGATTTTCTTATCACCTGTATTTTCCACATTTGAAGTTTTGAAGAGCTTTACCCCACCTGAATTTAAGGAATTTAGGGTGAATGATGTGTACAGACCAGAGTGAATATAATCGTTGCGTCCTGAGGATTTGGCAGGAGGATACATTAGTCGCTCCTTGCTACAGTTCTCCTTGTCACGCATGATGCAAGTGCTGACAGGATTGGCAGAGTTCCCATCTATATCTCCTTCTGCTTTGCTCAGTGTTGCTGGGTCCACGGTCAGGATATCAGGGTATGAGACGAACTTGTAAACAAACTTCTGTCCATTTACTTTTTTGATGATGTTCTGGAGAAAAGAAGAGAGTAATGTGGATGTTTTAGTGAGACATTACAATACATACTAAAAGATTTCACACAGGCAGACCTTGAACTCAGTGTGAGGACGTGACACAATGCCATCCATTTCAGCCATCCGTCATCCCATTCATTTCCATTTATAAAATGATAAATGACAACCCCGATGCTTTTCCATTTGTCATTACACATATCACAGACCAAGTCTACACAAATAGAAATATGCAGGAACATGCATATACAAGGTTAAGAGTCACTGCTTTTATTATATTTTCACACACTCTGGATTTGCCATACGCAAAGGAATCCACAACATAAGACTGATGCTAACAATGATACTTGCTGTGAATTTTCTGGCAGATTCTCGAGTATTAGCCTAACTTTCACACACAGTACATTCGGACTAACTTGCAGTTTCTGCAGAATTCATATAAACAAAAAACATCTGCACTGTGGTCACCAAACCCTGGACTTGTGAACATTGAGGGTATCTACAGAAACCATGGCAAAAATTCAGATAACCCTCAGACTTATGCCACAGATTTTCAGCCTAACATTCTATGAATTAAGCACTAGAACCCTCCAACAGAACCTGCAGCAGTTACCACAATGTGGATTCTAAATTGAGCAACACAGAATAAGTGCCGAAATCTATGTGAAAATTCTGGCGTGTAAATTTACCCTAAGTTGGATGTAATTATAATCAATGTCAGTATGAAAGTTCTAAAAATACAGAGGTCACATCATATTACATACTCATGGTTCTTGCATTTTGCTTGGCCTCTAAAGACACTGTAAGGCAGGCATGTCAAACTCAGGGTACCCCGAGGGCCACATGAGTAACAAGAGGTTGTTGCGAGGGCCGCACACAGCAGCTAATGTCACACACGTATTTTAACAGCAGTCATGAAAACAAGATATGAAGTAGTAATATGTAACAGCAACATATATTTGCAGTGCGCAACAGCAACTAATATATTTAACAAAAATACAGCAATTAAAAACTAAACATTTATTTGCTATCATTTTTTTCAATCATTTTTAGTGTTTTGTCCTGAGGCTTGACACCTCTTTGTGCTTTGTGCTAATAGGCCTATTCATTATATTATATTATTATATTATTATTTATATTATTATTATGAATTTTCAATATGTATTTATTTACTTTATATTTATTTAATGGGCGTCTGTAGGATTTGTTCTTTTTGGTGTTCACCCCTGGTATTTGCCTCCAAGGGTGCACATGTATTTTAATTGCTTTTATTTTTTCCTTGTTTGCTGTGTTATTTAATAAAGAAATTTTGTGTGTGCTTTATATTGGATGCTGTTTCTCCTTTGTGTTCGATTGCATTTTTCATCCAATCAGCACCACTGTTTTTTGCATCACAATTATTTATAATCTGAGTGCTCACCCCTCTCTTTAGTTTTTAATGGTTACATACAGGAGGGCCACTCACTTGCTTGGACTTTGCCTGGGCGGCAGTGGGTCCCTTCTTCCTCAGCACGGTCACAGTATCCCAGTCACTCTCAGCCACGACTCTTCCTCCGCTCACAACAAAACTGACTTAGGTGATCAGCAGCCACGCGAGCCGCAGATGTACAAAACTCACGATCAGCACTTCCGGGTCGTCATTCATTGATCACGTAAGCAGGTCATATGCAGGGATATGGGCCAATCAGTGGCGTAACTAGGAATGGCTGGGCCCCAAAGCGAACATTTGACATGGGGCCCCCCCCAAGCCGCCGCCCCCAACCCCCCCCCCCCACACACAAACCGCATTCCTGCACACACTATTATGCCCCATAGTGGCCCCTGCACACGGTATTATGCCCCATAGTGGCCCCTGGACACGGTATTATGCAGCATAGTGGCACCTGCACACAATATTATGCCCCATAGTGGCCCCTGCACATAGTAATTTGCCCCATAGTGGCCCCAGCACACAGTAGTTTGCCCCATAGTGGCCCCAACACACAGTAGTTTGCCCCATAGTGGCCCCTGCACACAGTAGTTTGCCCCATAGTGGCCCCTGCACACAGTAGTTTGCCCCATAGTGGCCCCTGCATGCAGTAGTTTGCCCCATAGTGGCCCCTGCACGCAGTAGTTTGCCCCATAGTGGCGCCTGCACGCAGTAGTTTGCCCCATAGTGGCCCCTGCACACAGTAGTTTGCCCCATAGTGGCCCCTGCACACAGTAGTTTGCCCCATAGTGGCCCCTGCAAACAGTAGTTTGCACCATAGTGGCCCCTGCACACAGTAGTTTGCCCCATAGTGGCCCCTGCACACAGTATTATGCCCCATAGTGGACCACCCATGAACGATTATTATACTCTGGGGTCTTTTCAGACCCCAGAGTATAATGATCGGAGACCCAGGGGAGGATAGAAACATAGAAAACACTGCAACTTACCTCTTCCTCGCTCCGGTGCACTCCCGTGCGCTACTTCGGCCATCTTCAATTTCGGACCCGATCTCGCGCGATCCAGGCCGGCGTCGCGACGCATAATGACGTCGGCTGACGTCTGGGACGTCACCAAACAGGCCCGAAGCCTGCGGAGCGGTGGAGAGGTGAGTTACGGTGTTTTTTATGTTCGCTCACCTCCCCTGGGCCCCCGATCGTTATACTCCAGGGTCTCAAAAGACCCCAGAGTATAAAGATAGCAGTGATTGTGGGGTTCGCGGTAGCGACTGCCACAGGGCTCCGGGCCCCATAATGTTCCGGGCCCTGTGGCAGTCCCTACCACTGCTACCCCGGTAGTTACGCCCCTGGGGCCAATGAATGAAGAGCCGGAAGTGCTGATCGTGAGTTTTGTACATCTGCGGCCCGCACAAAAGTCTCAAACTTTGTCTCTAAACTTTAGAGACAAAGTTTGAGACTTTTGTGCGGGCTGCAGATATGCCTGTAAAGGGCCGCATGTTTGACATGCCTGCTGTAAGCAGGGCTGTGGAGTCGGAGTCGTGGAGTCGGAGTCGGTGCCTATTTTGGTGGAGTCGGAGTCGGTATAAAATGGACCGACTCCGACTCCCAAAATATATAATAAATTGGTACAGTTAGTAGTGCAATGTAGTATGTGCTGAATATATTTTCATAAGAATTTGGGAAAATGATGAAATGTTGAAAATGATGAAATGTCCTGTAAAGGTCTGTTCTATTCCTCATATAATGATGGGACTGAGTTCTGAGTGAACCTATAAGGTTTAGCAGTCCAGGGCTGTGGAGTCAGAGTCGTGGAGTCGGTGCCTATTTTGGTGGAGTCGGAGTCGGAGTTGGAGTCGGAGTCAGGGGAAATTG
Source organism: Leptodactylus fallax (assembly GCA_947044405.1). Lineage (NCBI taxonomy): Eukaryota > Metazoa > Chordata > Amphibia > Anura > Leptodactylidae > Leptodactylus > Leptodactylus fallax. The sequence goes on from CAMRHE010000488.1 coordinate 910,543, forward strand.
AGGAGTCGGAGTCGGGGCTTTGGCGTACCGACTCCACAGCCCTGGCTGTAAGGTTACTTTCATATCTGTAAAAAGTCTCCATTGGGGCCTATGCCGCAAAGTTTAAAATGGAGGACTAAAACTTCCAGTTAGATCCAGTTTCTCATTCAACGATGTCAGGGACAAAACAACGAACACCTGATGGACCCCATTATAGTCAGTGGAGTCCTTGGGGGATCATCTTTTGTCTGTCATTAAATGTCATTATTATTTAATCTGTTCTTCTGTTCCTATAATGAACCAGAAGAACGGATTAAATAATGCAGATGTGAACGCATGTACATAATGTGAACCCAGCACAAGTAAAAGGCATGTAGTCATATTACATTGTCCAACTATGATCAGCTAACAGACTTTTTACCTTCACATAGTAATAGCGGAGGGCTCTGCTTAGCTTGTCATAATTCATGCTTGGTTTGTTTTTGCGCTCCCCCCATAACCTGGCCACTTCTTCAGCCTTCAGGAGCTTAAACTCCCCATCATCCGACGTCCAGCAAATCAAGTCATTGTTTCCAGGTTCCTGTAGGAGCTGGAGCAGGAACTGCCACAAAGTAATGGCGCTGTCCATAGCCAATCCCTGGAAAGACAATACAACCAAGTTCATTCACAGATGTCATGTTCACAATAGGAGCACTATTACAACATATTCTTTGCACAGTGTCTACCTAATCTTTCACAATTTATACTTAAGGCAGGGCTAGACAAGCCCATGAAAGCCGGCTGCTGACATAACATGGATTTTATTAACACAATACAAGTTTTTTTTTTTTTTTTTTTTTTTTTTTTTTGGGGGGGGGGGATTTCTCTTGTTGATAGAATGCAGGCAGTCTGGGGTTAAATTTCAGACTGAATAAAAGCTTATCTACAAGCTGACAGAAGGAAAAATAACTATGTCTGAGCTTCCTGATATTCAGAGTTTCCACAGTATTGCTGGTCTTACAATGATAATCTAGAAACCAGAAACAAGGCAGGAAGTATACTACCAAGACATTCACAAAAGGAAAAAAAAATATATATATTCTGTATTGAGTAAAATATATCCGAGCAGCAGTATTATAGCTGACACAATAGGAAGGGGTTAATTTATTCATGCGTGAAAAACAAATAGGGCTGAATTCACAAACAGCACTTTAGAGCATTTTTCGCAGCGGTTTTATGTGCTTTTTTTTGGACAAAACAGCTGGGGGCTAGATTTTAACATTTATAAACAAATTACTGAAACGTCTACAAACGTCCAATCTTCCAGATTTCTAAACATTTTGTAGGTTGTAAAGAACTGAAAATGGTAATTTGTTGAATTTGCAACATTAAGAGGTCACATTTACTGAAATCAAAAGCTATTTCAATCAAAAACACCTTAAGGCTGAGGCCCCACATTGCAGAAATGCAGCTTTTTTGTAGAAGGTTTTACGGCGGTTTTCTGAGACAAAGCCAGGAGTAGTTTGGGCAAAAGGTAGAAGGACTTCCTATATATTTCCCATTCCTTGTATAGCCATTCTTGGCTATGGCTTAAAAAAACGCAGTAAATCTGCAACAAAAAAAAAAAGCTGCGTTTTCGCGACATGGGTCTCAGTTTAACAGGCCAAGTTACATGTTAACATAGAACCTCTTCTTTGATATCACCTTCACAATTCTTGCACCCATTGAACTTGTGAGTTTTTGGATAGTTTCTGCTAGATTTTCTTTGCAGGATGTCAGAATAACCTCCCACCCTCATAGACCTTTTGTTTGAGGAAACTCCAAAGGTTCAAAATAGGGTTGAGGTAAGATGAGGATGTTGGCCACACCATGAGATTCTCTCCTTTTAAAGAGGACCTTTCACATCCTCATGTATATGCGGTTTTACATACCGCTAGAAAGACGACAGCGCGCTGAATTCAGCGCACTGTCGGCTTTCCCGTTATATGCCCCGGGGCTGGAGGACTTAGTTTCACCGTTCACTGTCAGAAGGGCGTTCCTTATAGTCTAGCTGCGCTGTGGAGGAACGCCCTCCCTGACAGTACTAGTCCATAGACTTGTACTGGGGGGCGGGGGGCGTTCCTTACAGCTTAGCGTCATCACTGGGCGGTAAGGAACGCCCCCTCTGACAGTACAGCGCTATGGATGAGGACAGAGAGAGAGAGGGTGTTCCTTACTGCCCAGTGATGACGCTGAGCTGTGAGGAACGCCCTTTTGACAGTGAACGGTGAAATTTAGACCCCCGATATCTCCAGCCCCGGGGCATAACAGGAAAGCCGACACAGCGCGGTGTCAGCTTTCTAGCGGTATGTAAAACCGCATATACAGTGGGGAAAAAAAAGAATTTAGTCAGCCACCAATGTGCAAGTTCTCCCACTTAAAAAGATGAGAGAGGCCTGTAATTGTCATCATAGGTAGACCTCAACTATGAGAGACAAAATGAGAAAACAAATCCAGAAAATCACATTGTCTGATTTTTAAAGAATTTATTTGCAAATTATGGTGGAAAATAAGTATTTGGTCACCTACAAACAAGCAAGATTTCTGGCTCTCACAGACCTGTAACTTCTTCTTTAAGAGGCTCCTCTGTCCTCCACTCATTACCTGTAGTAATGGCGCCTGTTTGACATTCTTATCAGTATAAAAGACACCTGTCCACAACCTCAAACAGTCACACTCCAAACTCCACTATGGTGAAGACCAAAGAGCTGTGGAAGGACACCAGAAACAAAATTGTAGACCTGCACCAGGCTGGGAAGACTGAATCTGCAATAGGCAAGCAGCTTGGTGTGAAGAAATCAACTGTGGGAGCAATAATTAGAAAATGGAAGACATACAAGACCACTGATAATCTCCCTCAATCAGGGGCTCCACGCAAGATCTCACCCCGTGGGGTCAAAATGATCACAAGAACGGTGAGCAAAAGTCCCAAAACCACATGGGGGGACCTAGTGAATGACCTGCAGAAAGCTGGGACTAACAAAGACTACTGTCAGTAACACACTACGCCGCCAGGGACTCAGATCCTGCAATGCCAGACGTGTTCCCCTGCTTAAGTCAGTACATATCCAAGGCCGTCTGAAGTTTGCTAGAGAGCATTTGGATGTTCCAGAAGAGTATTGGGAGAATGTCATATGGTCAGATTAAACCAAAGTAGAACTGTTTGGTAGACACACAACTTGTCGTGTTTGGAGGAGAGTGAATGCTGAGTTGCATCCAAAGAACACCATACCTACTGTGAAGCATGGGGGTGCAACATCATGCTTTGGGGCTGTTTCTCTGCAAAGGGACCAGGACGACTGATCCGTGTACATGAAAGAATGAATGGAACCATGTATCATGAGATTTTGAGTGCAAACCTCCTTCCGTCAGCAAGGGCATTGAAGATGAAACGTGGCTGGGTCTTTCAGCATGACAATGATCCCAAACACACCACCAGGGCAACGAAGGAGTGGCTTCATAAGAAGCATTTCAAGGTTCTGGAGTGGCCTAGCCAGTCTCCAGATCTCAACCCCATAGAAAACCTTTGGAGGGAGTTGAAAGTCCGTGTTGCCCAGCAACAGCCCCAAAACATCACTGCTCTAGAGGAGATCTGCATGGAGGAATGGGCCAACATACCAGCAACAGTGTGTGCCAAGCTTGTGAAGACTTACAGAAAACGTTTGACCTCTGTCATTGCCAACAAAGGATATATAACAAAGTATTGAGATGAACTTTTGTTATTGACCAAATACTTATTTTCCACCATAATTTGCAAATAAATTCTTTAAAAATTAGACAATGTGATTTTCTGGATTTGTTATCTCATTTTGTCTCTCATAGCTGAGGTCTACCTATGATGACAATTACAGGCCTCTCTCATTTTTTTAAGTGGGAGAACTTGCACAGTTGGTGGCTGACTAAATACTTTTATTCCCCACTGTACATGAGGACGTGAAAGGTCCTCTTTAACCCCTTCAGGTCTGAGCCCAAAAGTGCGTTAAAGACCAGGCCTCATTTTTCAAAACTGACACATGTCACTTTATATGGCAATAACTTTAAGACGCTTTAACTTGCACAAGTGATTTTGAGACTGTTTTTTCATGAGACATTGTACTTCATGTTAGTGGTAAACATTGATCAATATTTTTGTATTTATTTATAAAAAAATAGGAAATAGGAAATAGAAAAAAATAAAAAATAAATCGCAATTTTCAAAATGTGAAATGCTCTGCTTTTCAAACAGATAGTCATACCACCCAAATAAGTTAATAAATATTATCTTTTTTTATATGTCCCACTAGGACACCTGAATCGCTGATTCAGCACTATAGACTGCAATACACGTGTATTGCAGTCTATACAGGAATTCAGCCTATGTACATAGGCTGATTTCCAGAGGTCCCGGCACGATCAACCAGGTAGTGGGGGCTTCAGGCAGTCTGGGGTCACTGTCCAGACCCCGGGCTGCATATTATAGATATCGGCACCCCCCGATCTCGCCGCGGGCGGCAACATGGCGGAACCCCTTGGATGCTGCGGTCATGTTTGACCGCGGCATCCAAGGGGTTAAAAACTCCGATCGGTGCTCAGCGCCGATCAGAGGTTAAGGAGCAGGGTGTTATCTGGCAGTTACAGCTGACACCCTCTCCCGATGCCGCCCACGGCACTCAGTGTCACTAGCAAACAATTAAAATGCCGCGGTCGTTATTGACCGTGGCATCTTAAGGGTTAAACAGCGGGGATTGGTGTTATCACTGGTCCCCACTGTTTCAGCGGGAGCCTGGCTGTCAAATACAGCCGGGCTCCCGCGGTGATCGCACGGGCTCTGCTTCTGAGCCCGCTCGATCACCGTCACGTACCTGTACGTGGGGATGCGGTAACTAACCACATTCTCCCACATACATGTACGTGAGAATGCGTGAAGGGGTTAAGCCCATAGCATCCAATGACTCAGAGGTATTCTTTGCTGCATGAGATGGTGCATTGTAGGGCTGGGCAATTAATCGAAAAATAATCAAAAGTCAGCTCAATTAATCGTCGTGAACTTACCTACAGTACAGACCAAAAGTTTGGACACACCTTCTCATTCCAAGAGTTTTCTGTATTTTCATGACTATAAAAATTGTAGATTCACACTGAAGACATCAAAACTATGAATTAACACATGTGGAATTATATACTTAACAAAAAAGTGTGAAACAACTGAAAATATGTCTTATACTCTAGGTTCTTCAAAGTAGCCACCTTTTGCTTTGATTACTGCTTTGCACACTCTTGGCATTCTCTTGAGGAGCTTCAAGAGGTAGTCACCTGAAATGGTCTTCCAACAGTCTTGAAGGAGTTCCCAGAGATGCTTAGCACTTGTTGGCCCTTTTGCCTTCACTCTGCGGTCCAGCTCACCCCAAACCATCTCGATTAGGTTCAGGTCTGGTGACTGTGCAGGTCATCTGGCGTAGCACCCCATCACTCTCCTTCTTGGTCAAATAGCCCTTACACAGTCTGGAGGTGTGTTTGGGGTCATTGTCCTGTTGAAAAATAAATGATGGTCCAACTAAACGCAAATTGGATGGAATAGCATGCCGCTGCAAGATGCTGTGGTAACCATGCTGGTTCAGTATTCCTTCAATTTTGAATAAATCCCCAACAGTGTCACCAGCAAAGCACCCCCACACCATCACACCTCCTCCTCCATGCTTCACGGTGGGAACCAGGCATGTAGAGTCCATTCGTTCACCTTTTCTGCGTCGCACAAAGACACGGTGGTTGGAACCAAAGATCTCAAATTTGGACTCATCAGACCAAAGCACAGATTTCCACAGGTCTAATGTCCATTCCTTGTGTTCTTTAGCCCAAACAAGTCTCTTCTGCTTGTTGCCTGTCCTTAGCAGTGGTTTCCTAGCAGCTATTTCACCATGAAGGCCTGCTGCACACAGTCTCCTCTTAACAGTTGTTGTAGAGATGTGTCTGCTGCTAGAACTCTGTGTGGCATTGACCTGGTCTCTAATCTGAGCTGCTGTTAACCTGCGATTTCTGAGGCTGGTGACTCGGATGAACTTATCCTCCGCAGCAGAGGTGACTCTTGGTCTTCCTTTCCTGGGGCGGTCCTCATGTGAGCCAGTTTCTTTGTAGCGCTTGATGGTTTTGGCCACTGCACTTGGGGACACTTTCAAAGTTTTCCCAATTTTTCGGACTGACTGACCTTCAGTAATGATGGCCACTCCTTTTTCTTTACTTAGCTGCTTTTTTCTTGCCATAATACAAATTCTAACACTCCATTCAGTAGGACTATCAGCTGTGTATCCACCTGACTTCTGAACAACACAACTGATGGTCCCAACCACATTAATAAGGCAAGAAATCCCACTTATTAAACCTGACAGGGCACACCTGTGAAGTGAAAACCATTTCAGGTGACTACCTCTTGAAGCTCATCAAGAGAATGCCAAGAGTGTGCAAAGCAGTAATCAAAGCAAAAGGTGGCTACTTTGAAGAACCTAGAATAAAAGACATATTTTCAGTTGTTTCACACTTTTTTGTTAAGTATATAATTCCACATGTGTTAATTCATAGTTTTGATGCCTTCATTGTGAATCTACAATTTTTTTAGTCATGAAAATACAGAAAACTCTTGGAACGAGAAGGTGTGTCCAAACTTTTGGTCTGTACTGTACATCAATTATTTGGTATCCATTCCGTCCTGTCTCACACTGCCATTGGCTAAAGGAAATGTCAATAACTGTACACCATCTACACTATCCAGTCAGGATTGCTAATATGTGAATAACCAAAATTCAGTGGCATGCAAAAACAGCTGTGTCCAAAAATAATTGTTCATTAATTGTAAGCAATGTAGAATGTTCAATTAATCGTGATTTTGATTTAAGTAATAATCGCCCAGCCCTGGTGCATTGTCATGCATAAAGGTGATTTTGCTATGGAATGCACAGTTATTCTTTTTGTACCATGGGAGAAAGTGGTCAGTCAGAAACTCAATGTACTTTGCAGAGGTCATTTTCTCATCTTCAGGGACCCTAAAGGGGCCTACCAGCTTTCTCCCCATGATTCCGCCACCTCCTTGCTGACATTACTGCCTTGTTGGGACATGGTGGCCATCCACTACCCCATCCATCTGGACCATCCAGAGGTGCACAGCATTCATCAATAAACAATACTTTTTCAGAATTACTCTTCATGTTTGTCTGGGCCCACTGCAAATGTTTCTGCTTCTGCACTCTGTTTAGGGGTGGCCAGATAGTAGTTTATGCATAACTGCAAGCCTCTGGAGGATCCTATACCATGAGGTTTGTTGGACTCCAGAGGCACCAGCAGCTTCAAATACCTGTTTGATGCTTTGTAATGGTATTTTAGCAGCTGCTCTCTTAATCCTATGAATATGCCTGCCAGAAACCTTCCTCATTATGCCTTTATCTGCAAGAACCGATCTGTGCTCTGAATCTGCTACAAATCTCTTCATACGATGAGATCACAGGTTCCAAGGGGTTTCCATGGCAGCCAGGAGGCTGAGCAACGGCATCCTGGCTGCCTATCTCTATTGCACATAGGAAGCCTATGTGTAATGTACTGCAATACTATGTATTGCAGTACATTGCAATGGGGATCAGCAGATCCCAGGTTCAAGTCCACTTGTGGGACAGGAAAAAAAAAAACTAAGTTAAAAAAAAAAACACCTTTTAATATAAAAAACAAATGTAGACAAAATAAACAAACATGTTAGGTATCTCTTAGTCCGCACTATCCAAAAATAGCATTTTTCCTATACAGCGAACACCGTAAAAAAAAAACCCACACACACATGATATATATATATATATATTCATTACATATCTCCATCAACTAAACAGCAGTAAAGTTATAGGTGTTAGAATATGGTAACCCCAATGTCACACATGGGCCGTCCTAACACGTGACACGGATGCGGATACGGATGCCAACTCAGTCAGTCCTGCACTCATCCTTCATTCAGGCAACAAATTGAGCGTAAATCACACCCCAACACAGTCCATGTACCCCAATTACACACTGCCACTACCACTGACTTGTATGTTCAGCAGAAACTGCAATAACCTATACATACGTCTATCCAACAGTCAGACACGGTTTGGGAGGAGGCGAATTATCTGCATATTCTGCCTCCTACTGTTTTCAAGGGGAAGCAGAGATCAAATCTGAATAATCACAATACCTCATAGGGTGGCTTCTACACTTTCCAAAGATGCCTTTCTTATTCTGCACTGCAGCTCCATTTTATTGAAACTCAATGTTTTATTCTTGTGTAAATTAGCTGAAAAAGGGCTTTAGGCCACTGCATTTTACTTTACTGCAAAGTGGATGGGATTCTGGCCATTGCGTATTTGTAAATCGCAGCATGTCAATTATACTTTATGGAAATGCTGCCGTTTCCCGTATAGGTATAATAGAGGCAGAAAGTCCGCAGAGGAAAACTCTGCAGACTTTCTGTGAAAAACACTGCGAAAAAAACATCTTTCTGCAGCGATTCACTGCGTGGCGTCTTAGCCTTAGGGGAGTATCTTCTACTGGGGCTTCACTCTCCGCTCTAGAGAACTGAACCTAATGGCAAAAAAAGTGTGACAAAGTGGGCAGAAGTTAGGGCTGATTATCTAGAGCAGAGAAGACCCAGCAGAAGTAGAGATGCCCCTAAAGCACTTTTCAGCTAATTTGCAAAAGAATAAAACTGACTTTCATGAAAAAGGAGCTGCACTGCAGAATTAGAAAGTGTAGCAGCAGTCCTACAGATATTGTCATTAGTCTGATACTGATTTTCCTGCTGACAGACTCCTTATAAATACTGCCCACTGCTGAGCAGACGTTTTCTGCATGTCAGGACAGACAAGAAATGTTGGAACATCAGCGGTGGGGAATCGGTAAGGCATGTTTCTTTTTTAACCCATCCTGTCACTTTAAAAAAAAAAAAATTGTACCCTTTGGACATCTTTAAAAAAAAAAAAAAAAATACCCCCCCCAAAAAACAAAGCAGCATACTTATTTTTGTATAGACTATGCTTTCTTATACAAAATAGAGACTCTTTTGGCATCTGTTGGGCCCACAGGACTCCATGACCTGTTCAGCACATCCGGGCACGGCTGCCAGCACATCCGTAAGGTACGGCTGCCAGCACATCCGTAAGGTACGGCTGCCAGCACATCCGTAAGGTACGGCTGCCAGCACATCCGTAAGGTACGGCTGCCAGCACATATACTCAAGTGGTCCACAGTTCCCTGCAGACCCAACAGACATAAAAACGTATGGTCAGGCTGTGAGTTAATGCAAAATAGGATAGTAGCATGCCATAAGGTCATTAGACACTTTCATTCACTGACAACAGGCAGGTGTCTTGCTTGAAATAACAAAGTCCATTAGAAAATTGCTGAACTTTTCGTTCCTTCCCATAACGAAAAGCTTTCTTCACATAAGGCCTACTTTTCTATAGATTTAGGAGTCTTCCCAATGTCCGCTGTGGTACAAGTGGTCCTGATGCTGAGGGGAGGGGGTTGTTTGTTTACAGCTCTCCGTATGGACGACCACCAGACTGCTAGTTACACACACTGCCATGCTTCATACTACCAGCTCTCTGACAGGGCTACAGGTGACCCGGGCGAGCAGCGGCAGCACTGACAGCCCCAATAGTTCCGCCACTGCACACACCTACGGGACACATGTACCGCCCGCAGCAGCTGTGTACACATTACGTAACAGTAAGCCACAGAGACAAGGCACTACAGCGCCAGATGCCACCTCCTGCCCACACTCCTCTTCCTCCCCTATACCAGTCATACCCGCTGTTCGGTCACCACAGGCCGGCGCGCCCCATTTCCCCCTCCTCCTGTCACTTTCGGGCTCAGCTTTGGCCCACCACCACAGATCGGGCCGCCATCCGCCGTCTCGTCACTTCCGGGGCGGTGACAAACATCAAGGTGGGGAGGGGGCCGGACAGAGGAAGGGCCGGGGCTCAGAGGCGGAGGCAGAAACAGAAGACCGTGAGTGGGGAGGGGGAAAGGATCGGAGGTACACAGAGTGTGTTCACTATGGGAAAAATGCGTTTTTTTGGTGCAATTTTATATTTCAGTGGTGTTTCTCCGAAAAATTAAGGAACTGCACCAAATATGACGTCAAAACTGCATGCAATCCTAAAATCTATAGCTTCACTTTTGGGTTTAGTTGTGTACTCAGGATTTGGGTTAGTTGGGGACTCAGCAAGTGGGCTGATGATTGGCCAAACGCAGTTTATGATGCCAAGCATTGGTATTTGTAGCCTAAAATATTCAGCATGGTTGATCTGACTAAGGCTAGGTTCACACAGAGGAAAATGAAGAGAAATTCCTCTTCGTTTACTGCCGCCATCTTGGCCATGGTATTGCCGAGACAGTATGCCAATGCAGGGCACCAGCATTCCATCGTGGCTTTCCTCTGCTGATTAGGCCCGGGTGAATGGGCCTAATCGGCAGGGACTCCCTAGCCGCGGAATCTGCGTCATGCTGCGATCTATGCCTCCCATTGAAAACAATGAGAGGCGGAATCCGCCCCCAAATCTGTGTCAGATTCCTACGTTTGAACATACCCTCAGCCTCTATTCAGATGACTGCTGTTCAAGGCCACGTGACAGCTGTTTTTTAGCGGTCATCACACAGCTGTATTAAAAATCAATGTGAATGGGGCTGTTCACATGACAAATTTTTTGACAGTCCATGTTAAAGGGGTTGTCCGGGATAAAATGGAATTCCTGCACTAATCTAAACACCCCCCCCCCCCCCGCCTACTTCTAAATGACATACTTTAGCAAAAATGTATAGTTACCCATATCCCTGGGGCAGTCATGTGACCACCCCAGGCACATTTTCTGATTATCCGGGGACGTTCCGTTTCTCCATTTCCGGAAACGGAATGTCACCTATTCTGAACAGCCCTGGGCCCATGGTACTCTTAATCCACCCCAGTGGTAAGTAATAAATGTAGTTTACCACTTATTCCTTAAATATCACTGAGCATGGGGCCATTTTATTTTATGTGGGGAGCACTGTGGAAGCTATTATTACACATGGAGGTACTGTAGGGCCATTATATTACATGTGTGGCACTGATGGTACCATTCTACTGACTGTGATGGCTATTATACAACACATATGGGGGCACTGAGGGGGCTATTAAATAACTTGATGAAGGCTCCAAATGAAGCCTTATTTTGTTAACATTTATAAGTTATCACTACTTTGGGGGTACTCAGTTGGGACGTTTTCTCACTAGGAGGTACTTCTCTTGAAAAGGTTGAGAAACACTGATCTAGAGAAATCTCTATACTCCTAATTACAACTTGTGTGTACGTGTGGAAGATCCGCACCAACTAGCATAGATTTAGGTTCAGGTAAATGTGGATTTCAATGCACATTTTGAAGCCATTTTAGTTTTGGGTATCCTATGCATGAATAACAGAGATACACCCCTGTTGTCTGTCCCTTCTTTCTCACCACACTCCATCTGGATTTTTCATAACAGCACAATTCACATTTTGTCCGGTACCAGCATGTAGCATCCCTATCTCCATTTTTCAACCACACAGTGGATAAATTGTCACAGGTGCCAGTCTGAGGCGGGTACAGCGAGGACACAAAACACCAGTACCATATGCACACAAATTACATCACTTTCCCTTCCTGTTATCATAGCTACGGATCTGCATGTAAATATGCACATGTGTCAGGGCAAAAGCTGCATGTAATCCTCATTGGCTTTAATGCTAAATCCAGCCTGTGGCCTTGTGTTTTGTGGCACAAGACCGCTTTAATGGTGCTGCTGCACTGGGCTCTGTCACTCAGTCTGTTCTGTCTTCGACCAGAAGGTCCCCAGCACAATATAGCTGGGGAATGCTGTGGACCTGCCGGGCCAAAGACAGAAAAAACAGCTATAAGGGTCACAGTGGTCAACCTTGCAACCTGACCAGGGGGCCTCACAGGCTCCCTTGCCAAACTACGCTCCAGGTCTAGGGAATTTCATATTACCACTTCTTGGAAGATGCGGTGCTAAGCTGTGTGCACCCCTTTTAATGTCATTCCAGCCACACTCTTTCCTGCTGTATGGTACTGCTTATGGTGCTATAGTGCAGGTGAGGCTAGGTTTACATCAGCGCCGGAGACTCCGGTTTCAGTATAAAAACAGTGGACCCAATTATAGTTTATGGAGTCTGTGGGTAACCGTGCGTAGATGTGAACCTAGCCTGACAAGGTAGCTGGGTGGACAATAGAAGAGATGAACAGACGGGCACGCATCAGAAGAAGCCTGGCACCGCATCTTGCAAGAACAGGTAACTATGAAGTTAAGTATGTAATTTGATGTGTGGCTGGGTGAGAAGAATTATTACCTGTGTAGGTCACCAATATCTATGTGGGGGTGGACTATTACCTGAGGGGGGATAATGGGGGGAAGTAGTTAAGGCACTGTTACCTATGGGGGCACTATTACCTGGGGGGGGTAATTAAGGCACTATAACCTATGGGGGGAACTATTATCTCAGGGGAGGGATAATTATGACTCTTATCACCTGTGGGGGGACTATTACCTGAGGGGGGAGGGGATAATTAAGACACTATTACCTATTGGGGCACTATTATATGAGGAGTGAAGAGAATTACGATACTATCGCCTATAGGGGGACCATTAACTGAAGGAGGGGATAATTAGGACACGATTACCTATGTGTGTGTGTGTGGGGGGGGGCACTATTACTAGTAGGTGGGGGATAATTGGGACACTATTACCTATTGGTGGGTAGTGTTACCTGTAGGGTGGGATAATTAGGACACTATCGCCTATGATAGGGACCATTTCCTGTAGGGGGGATAATTAGGACACAATTACCTATGTGTGTGTGTAGGGGGTAATGAGGACACTATTGCCTATGGAGGGACTATTACCTGTAGGGGGGATAAATAGGACACTATTACCTACGGTAATACCTTATGGTTGTCTTCAACAGGGTGTAAATGTAACTACGCCTAACTGGCATAGTTACATTTATGTAGACGCAGAATTACTAATGGCCCTTTGAAGACAACTATAAGGCAGATGAGTTGAAAATTTGAACCAGACCATCGGCAGATCCCAATCAGAACCTGTATTTGTCACAAATGGCAGCTTAAAGGGATTCTATCATTTAAAAAAATGATTTTTAACTAAAAGGACGTCGGAATAGCCTTTAGAAAGGCTATTTTTCTCCTACTTTTATTTTTCAGGTCCATGCTGCCGTTTTTGAGTTTTGTCTTCTTTCTTCGTTATGCAAATTAGCCTTCAGAACGCACAGGGGGTTGTTCCCCTGCGCTCAAAGCACTGGCTCGTCATAGGTTTCCAATGCCGCCTCTCTCTTCTGCTCCTGACGTGTCTCCTCCTTTTCACTCCTCTTCTTACACGAGACCACCACAAAATGGCGATGAAACATGTGCAGTTGGCTGTTCAATTACTCTTGGCAGAATTACATATAAACAAACCAAAGTAGTTATAATGGTTAGGGGAGTGCTCTTTATTGTACACGCATTGTACCTCAAAGGAGAATACTTCTTTCACCTTTTTCTTCTCAAAGGCAAAGGTAGGTTTTTTCTCACTTGGGGCAAAAATTCAGTTTGGCACCCCCTGGCTCCTCCATTTTAAGGGGGTACCAAACTAAATTTTTTTTGCCATTTTTTATATTTATTTATTTATTTATTTATTAAAAGCAGATGAAATATATTTGTTTTTATTTTTTAATTGTGGATTCCTTATTCTATTTTCTGGAGATGATTATGGGGTCTGTCAACTTTCAATAGTTTAGCAATAGTTTAGAGCCAACTCACTGAGGTCTATGGGAGAGTTTTCTAGACATGCTTTGTGCCGGGAGTGCGAGTAGATAAGCTGTGACTTCATCTGTTGTTAGTAGTGGATGGAATGATGGGTCAGTTGTGTTATCTTCTATTGTAATACAGTCTATTATGTAAATGAGGTGACTTCTTCAAGGAAGACCCCTAAAAGAAGTGTCAAGGATCTAGTACTTTTTTAAAACTATAGATAGTGATATGAAAATTTTAAAAAAAACTATCAAAAATATGTTTAACATAGAACTTGGTTTAAATAAATGCCTGTTGATACATTCCTTTTACGTAGGCTTATTGTTTGTATTGTTTTTTAAGGAGACTCCACAAATAGATAACATATTTACTTTAGTGTACGAGTTCCTATGGTGCTGAGAGTATCAACTATACTGTATGTGTAATAACATGTATTTAATAAAATCCTTTTACTTTTGTGACTTTACTTATAAATTCAACTTTATCTATTATTCAGACAAGATGGCCCTTATTAGTTTTCTTATACCCAACATATACAGTATATGCAGAAGATGCACCTTGAAGGCAACACCCCTGAAAGAACTTTTTTTTTCTGTGACTGGTTTTACTCCCCTTTTAACTCTCTTGAAATTACTCTTTTATAAGAAGACCCATTCCAACCAAAGACCACTTTTTTTAGCACTTTTTTCAGTGGGAACCCAAAGACCACACACTGGATTCACAGCACATACTAATCCAATGTGGATGCTCTGCACTTTGCCACATGCCTGGACTGGGGAAAGCAGACTTGCAAGGTTCTTCAGGGGAGGGAAACTGCAGCACATGGTTTACAGCAGAAAGGGCAGGAAGAGAAGCATTTTCAGTGCCACTGACCATAATAGGATGAGGGGAGTGTCAGAAATCTCTGTTTAGCTGCTTTTTCCTTGGATACCTTGCCAACCCTTGAAGCTTGTGCAGCTTTCAGGTCTCTCCTATGCTTATTCAATTAGCAGCAGATAACATATTTTTAAACCCTCATTCTCCTCAGCCAGGTACCTGCCTAGTTTGACTTCCTTATCCTGATTGTGCTGTGCTGCTTAATATGGACCTCTGGATTGATACTGGAATTCCTTTTTGTCTCCTGATTTTGGCTCTGACGTGCTTCTAGGAACTGACCAGTGGCTTGATATTGGAAAACCACTTGTCTTTTCATTTTGGCTCTGATATAACCTCTAGGAACTGACCCTAGGCTTGATACTGAAAAAAATGCTTGTCTCCTGATTTTGGCTCTGACATTACCTCCTGAACTTGACTCTTGGAATGGACGTTCACTCTCCTGAGTTATACTCCTGATTCCGATCTGCTTTGTAAGTTTAACGTGGCTTCTGGTTTGTTTCTTGTACCAGTTTTAATCTCAAATTTAACACATCTGGCTTTGCGGATGGTCTGGTGAAGGCATTTGGGTGTCTGAGATCTAATGCTCAGATTTAAACAGTTCTACTGCTCTCTGCTTTCGGCCAGTTCCTGCAATTTCTGATATTTGCACCAGAGGCACTGTCTGGGGGGCGGCATTTTTACTATTCAATGTAAACCAGCCAAGGAGAGGCTGCTTTAAAAAAAAAAAAACAAAGCTGAGCGGGGCCTGTCCTGGGCTGTTTTACGAGACGTCACATCTCAGCGCAGGTGGCAATACAATGACGTCATCGCGCTGTCTACGCTGAGACACAGACGTTGCGGACAAGAAGAGGCGGCGGCTGCATCATTTTTTTATATATAAATAGGCCGTAACCTGCTGGAGTATCCCCAGCAGGTAACGGCCTATTTATTTACCTACCCCGCGTCTGCTCGTGGCTGCCTCCACTTCCTCTTCTGCTATGGAACGCAGAAAGGGAAGTGGATGCCGCTGTGAGCAACCACGGGCCTCAAATACTACTATTATTATACTCTGGGGTCTTTTCAGACCCCAGAGTATAATAATCGGAGATCCAGGGGAGGTGAGGGAACATAAAAACCAATGCTACTTACCTCTCCTGCGATCGCTGTTACTCCGAGCAGGCTTGGGGATTCTGGTGACGTCATCAGGTCGTGTTGCCGGCCTGATCACGTGACGTGTGTGCGCAATTAAACAGGGCCGAAAGCTGCAAGGAGTGCATCGGTGTCCAGAATAGGTAAGTAAGACTGGTTTTTATGTTTGTCACCTCCCCTAGGTCTCCAATCATTATACTCTGGGGTCTGAAAAGGGGCATAATACCGTGTGCAGGGGCCACTGTGGAGCATAATATAAGTGCAGGGGCCACTATGGAGCATAATACTAGTACAGGGGCCACTATGAAAAATAATACCAGTGCAGGGGCCACTATGGAGCATAGTACCGTGTGCAGGGGCCACTATGGAGCATAATACCAGTGCAGGGGCCACTAAGGAGCATAATACCGTGTGCAGGGGCCACTGTGGAGCATAATACCGTGTACAGGGGCCAATATGGAGCATAATACTGTGTGCAGGTGCCGCTGCGAGGCATAATACAGTGTGCAGGGGCCACTATGGAGCATAATACCGTGTGCAGGGGCCACTGCGAGGCATAATACATTGTGCAGGGGCCGCTGCGGGCCATAATACTGTGTAATACTGTGTGCAGGGGCTGCTGTGGAACATAGTGTGTGTAAAAGGGGCGCTATAAACAGGGACTATGGCGCCTGTTTATATTATACGCTGTCTGTTTATAGTGGCCGTGTGATGTAATTCCAGCCTTGTCACATACTGTAGACATGTACAGGACGAGGCTGTATTACATTACATGGCTGCTATGAGATGAATGACACTATGTAAACAGAGAAGCGGTCATGGCACTTACACAGGTACCATTTAAACAGCTGATCAGTGGGGGTCCTGGGTTTTTGAGCCCCACTGATTAGTTTATTAATGACCTGGAAAACCTTTTAATTAGTTAACACCTGGGGCATTATTAATAAGGGGCACTATTTATACAGGGCACACACGGACATTATTAATATAAAGATGCACTTGGGAGTATTATTAATTATGGGGGGTTATATCTTATATTTTATAATTGGGGTAGCAGTAGGATGGGTGTGCAGGTGAGGACAATGTGGGTTGGATGCCTGGAAAAGTGAGGAGCCAAAGATGTCTGTGTTGTAAACTTTACAGAGACAAGTCACAGCTGGAAGAAGTGGTCATGGCGGTCCAAAGGGAAGAGAAGGGAAATGTGAAGGATTAGTCAGAGACGTCACCTGTAAGTCACAAAATGTTACTGCCCTGTATTCACCTAAATGATAGAGGATAAATACCTGATTGATGGGGGTCTCATTCACTTCAATGGGAGTGCCAAAGATAGCTGAAGTCCAGTACTCAGCTTTCTGCGGCGCTCCTATTATAGAGAATGGAGGCCACGTGGGCTCGTCCATCCACCAAGCAGAAGATGTGGGAAGTTATTGTTAATACCATTTTGTTGATCTGATACTGTGATACAGGAAAAATAATTCTTAAAAACTGTTTTATAACTTTGTGTATTGTGTATATTGTGCGACGATAACAGTGTGTTAAACTAGTAGCATGGAAACTCTTTTTTTTTTTTTTTTTTTTTTAGGGGGGGGCGTCTTTTTATAGTCCACCTCAGGCAGCAAAGAGGCTAGGTTGACCACTGCTGAAACCCCATGCTCCAAAACTGTTTTCAGTGGACTGTTGTTTTGCTATTCTGGGCCTATTCTATGATGAACCAGTTCTCACGACCATGGCTGAATCTGATCTACTTTCCTTCCATAAAGGCCACCATCTTGCTGAGGATTACTGTACAGAAAATAATCTGTTTATTCTCAGTAGAATGATCCAGCTCTTTTTTTCAGTTTCGTCGAGGCTTTTCTGATGCTATAAAGGACTTGTTAGTCAGCTATCTGCAACCCTCATCTTTAGACTAGACCATGACATTTGCAATCCATTTAGACGGGTGTTTAAGTGAATGCACGAAGGAACAATCTTTGGTCTCCACTCCTCTGCCACTATTGAGTCCACTCCAGAGTCACACCGTAAACACATGCAGCTAGGATCCACTTTGTTGATTCGTGAAAGAAGAATATTTCAGGGGCAACAGGGTTTGTATTACTACTGCAGAGATGCTGGTCATGTTCTTAAAGACTGTTCCAAGCATCCTGTTCCAAAAACGCTTAGGTGGTTATTCGGGAAACCCACCTAGGTAGTCAGGTATTTCCCATCATTTCCATAAAGAAAAGTATCTTACAAGATAAAATTATTTTCCATGATAGTAATTTCTAGTTGATTGTGGTTCAACGGTCTAGAATTGCGGGTTGCTCAGGCGTTAGCAATACTGTTGATAACCTCTTGCGAGTGCAGTTAGTGTGACCGCAATTGATAACACACCTCTTTCCCAGCGAACTATTAAGTTTGCTACACCTCTGGTGACTATTTTTGTGGGTACTACATACTCATGGTCCATTTCCATTTTTGTACTTGAGAATTCTACATAAATTGTACCTACATATTTAGTTTTGGGGCTTCCTTGGTTACACAAGCATAATCCTAAAATTGATTGGAGACAGGGGGATGTGGTTAAATAGAATTCAGAATGTTTTAAATCGTATTTATCTCTGACCATTGTTTCTGTTACTGCATCTTTACCTGATAATTATATTCAAGATGCTGATGTCTTTCCTGAGTCTAGAATATAAAATATTGCTGCACACACTCTTGTGATGAAGAGAGTTTTTTTATTTACACATATATTGATGACAAAAAGATGTATCACATATCCTATCAACGCCATTCTATCAATGATATTGTAGATCCAAGTAGATAACGTTTTGGTCAGAAGACCTTCATCTGGTAGGATCTAAGATTCAATGTAGATAAAACTATGTTATAGAAAAGATATTCAGTCAGGAAGAAATAATTATTTCTTCCTGACTGAAAGACCAGTTTCTCATCATTACTGGCAGCAAACTGTATCTCCTGATAGCATAGCATACAGTGGGGAAAAAAGTATTTAGTCAGCCACCAATTGTGCAAGTTCTCCCACTTAAAAAGATGAGAGAGGCCTGTAATTGACATCATCGGTAGACCTCAACTATGAGAGACAAAATGATAAAACAAATCCAGAAAATCACATTGTCTGATTTTTAAAGAATTTATTTGCAAATTATGGTGGAAAATAAGTATTTGGTCAGTAACAAAAGTTCATTTCAATACTTTGTTATATACAGTGATGGCCAAAAGTATTGACACCCCTGAAATTTTGTCAGATAATACTCAATTTCTTCCAGAAAATGATTGCAATCACAAATGCTTTGGTAATAATATCTTCATTTAATTTGTCTTCAATGGAAAACCACAAAAAGAATTGTCAAAAAGCCAAATTGGATATAATTCCACACCAAACATAAAAAAGGGGGTGGACAAAAGTATTGGCACCCTTTGAAAAATCATGTGATGCTTCTCTAATTTGTGTAATTAACAGCACCTGTTACTTACCTGTGGCCCATAACAGGTGGTGGCAATAACTAAATCACACTTGCAGCCAGTTGAAATGGATTAAAGTTGACTCAACCTCTGTCCTCTGTCCTTGTGTGTACCACATTGAGCATGGAGAAAAGAAAGAAGACCAAAGAACTGTCTGAGGACTTGAGAAGCAAAATTGTAAGGAAGCATGAGCAATCTCAAGGCTACAAGTCCATCTCCAAAGACCTGAATGTTTCTGTGTCTACCGTGTGCAGTGTCATCAAGAAGTTTAAAGCCCATGGCACTGTGGCTAACCTCCTTAGATGTGGACGGAAAAGAAAAATTGACGAGAGATTTCAAAGAAAGATTGTGCGGATGGTGGCTAAAGAACCTCGACTAACATCCAAACAAGTTCTAGCTGCCCTGCAGTCCGAGGGTACAACAGTGTCAACCCGTACTATCCGTCGGCATTTGAATGAAAAGGGACTCTATGGTAGGATACCCAGGAAGACCCCACTTCTGACCCAGAGACATAAAAAAGCCAGGCTGGAGTTTGCCAAAATTTACCTGAGAAAGCCAAAAACTTTTTGGAAGAATGTTCTCTGGTCAGATGAGACAAAAGTAGAGCTTTTTGGGAAAAGGCATCAACATAGAGTTTACAGGAAAAAAAAAAGAGGCCTTCAAAGAAAAGAACACGGTCCCTACAGTCAAACATGGCGGAGGTTCCCTGATGTTTTGGGGTTGCTTTGCTGCCTCTGGCACTGGACTGCTTGACCGTGTGCATGGCATTATGAAGTCTGAAGACTACCAACAAATTTTGCAGCATAATGTAGGGCCCAGTGTGAGAAAGCTGGGTCTCCCTCAGAGGTCATGGGTCTTCCAGCAGGACAATGACCCAAAACACACTTCAAAAAGCACTAGAAAATGGTTTGAGAGAAAGCACTGGAGACTTCTAAAGTGGCCAGCAATGAGTCCAGACCTGAATCCCATAGAACATCTGTGGAGAGATCTCAAAATGGCAGTTTGGAGAAGGCACCCTTCAAATCTCAGGGACCTGGAGAAATTTGCCAAAGAAGAATGGTCTAAGATTCCAGCAGAGCATTGTAAGAAACTCATTGATGGTTACCGGAAGCGGTTGTTCGCAGTTATTTTGTCTAAAGGTTGTGCTACCAAGTATTAGGCTGAGGGTGCCAATACTTTTGTCCGGCCCATTTTTGGAGTTTTGTTTAAAATGATCAATGATTTGACTTTTTTTTTTCATTCTCTTTTGTGTTTTTTCATTGCAAGCAAAATAAATGAAGATATTATTACCAAAGCATTTGTGATTGCAATCATTTTCTGAAAGAAATTGAGTATTATCTGACAGAATTGTAGGGGTGCCAATACTTTTGGCCATTACTGTATCCTTTGTTGGCAATGACAGAGGTGAAACGTTTTCTGTAAGTCTTCACAAGGTTGGCACACACTGTTGCTGGTATGTTGGCCCATTCCTCCATGCAGATCTCCTCTACAACAGTGATGTTTTGGGGCTGTCGCTGGGCAACTCGGACTTTCAACTCCCTCCAAAAGTTTTCTATGGGGTTGAGATCCGGAGACTGGCTAGGCCACTCCAGAACCTTGAAATGCTTCTTACGAAGCCACTCCTTCGTTGCCCTGGTGTGCTTGGGATCATTGTCATGCTGAAAGACCTAGCCACGTTTCATCTTCAATGCCTTTGCTGATGGAAAGAGGTTTGCACTCAAAATCTCACGATACATGGCCCTATTCATTCTTTCATGTAAGCGGATCACTCGTCCTGGTCCCTTTGCAGAGAAACAGCCCCAAAGCATGATGTTGCCACTCCCATTCTTCACAGTAGGTATGGTGTTCTTTGGATGCAACTCAGCATTCACTCTCCTCCAAACACAACAAGTTGTGTTTCTACCAAACAGTTCTACTTTGGTTTCATATGACATTCTCCCAATACTCTTCTGGAACATCCAAATGCTCTCTAGCAAACTTCAGACGGGCCCGGATATGTACTGGCTTAAGCAGGGGGACACATCTGGCACTGCAGGATCTGAGTCCCTGGTGGCGTAGTGTGTTACTGACGGTAGCCTTTGTTACATTAGTCCCAGCTTTCTGCAGGTCATTCACTAGGTCCCCCCGAGTGGTTCTGGGATTTTTGCTCACCGTTCTTGTGATCATTTTGACTCCACGGGGTGAGATCTTGCATGGAGCCCCTGATCGAGGGAGATTATCAGTGGTCATGTATGTCTTCCATTTTCTAATTATTGCTCCCACAGTTGATTTCTTCACACCAAGCTTCTTGCCTATTGCAGATTCAGTCTTCCCAGCCTGTTGCAGGTCTACAATTTTGTTTCTGGTGTCCTTCCACAGCTCTTTGGTCTTCACCATAGTGGAGTTTGGAGTGTGACTGTTTGAGGTTGTGGACAGGTGTCTTTTATACTGATAACAATTTCAAACAGATGCCATTACTACAGGTAATGAGTGGAGGACAGAAGAGCCTCTTAAAGAAGAAGTTACAGGTCTGTGAGAGCCAGAAATCTTGCTTGTTTGTAGGTGACCAAATACTTATATTCCACCATAATTTGAAAATAAATTCTTCAGAAATCAGACAATGTGATTTTCTGGATTTGTTTTCTCATTTTGTCTCTCATAATTGAGGTCTACTTATGATGACAATTACAGGCCTCTCTCATCTTTTTAAGTGGGAGAACTTGCACAATTGGTGGCTGACTAAATACTTTTTTTTCCCCACTGTATGTCTCTGCCCGTGATTCTTGTGCCTGGGCCAAGACCCCTCAGGTCCATCCTGTGGGTGAACTTCTTTCATCCCCAGTTCATTAAAAACCATGGATCCATCTCTCAATGGATTTCATTACTGATCTGCCATCTACTGAGTGGAAGTCTGTCATTTGGGTATTTGTAGGTCGTTTCAGTAAAATGTGTCGTTGTGTTATTCCATTTATTCTGTCTAGGGCTCTGATTTGGCATGGTAATTCAATACATATTAGTATGGCCTGTACTAGAGGGCTAAGGAATAATAAAATTTGCCAGAATGGGGCTTTAATGTTAGCAATGAAAGGGGAAAATGAAGGATACAATTTTAGTATTTAGTAATGAAAAGAGACCCATGCTAGGAAGCAGGAATCAAAAGGAAAACCGTGCTCTGGATTGTGAGAGGGAGTCATACGAAGGACCAGGATTGAGAGGGAGAGACATATTGAAGGCCAAGATTTAGGGGGTGCAATGCTGGGGATCAAGATGTGTCATCTTGAAATAAGAAATAGAGAAAACTCCATGAGGTCTAAGAAGGAGAGGGGGCCACCTATGATGTGTGAACTGGGGCCAAATGTGTAAATTACCATGTGCTGCCAAATATTAACTTCTTGATTTTGGGCTCTTTCATCATTATTTGTATTTCGGGGGCCTATGTATGTTTGCTGTCTCCATAAGACACTTTAATTTGCATTTTGCATCTGTGGGGGGACCCCTTTGTGTAAATTTGGGTGGTTTTTTTAAATTTTTTTTTTTTATATATATATATATATATATTTTTAATAAAAAAAGTTTGGGCACCCCTATTAATCTTAATCATTTTTAGCCCTTCTAAATATTTGGGTGTTTGCCAACAGCCATTTCAATATGATATATCTAATAACTGATGGACACAGTAATATTTCAGGATTGAAATGAGCTTTATTGTACTAACAGAAAATGTGCAATATGCATTAAACCAAAATTTGACCGGTGCAAAGTATGGGCACCTCAACAGAAAAGTGACATTAATATTTAGTAGATCCTCCTTTTGCAAAAATAACAGCCTCTAGTCGCTTCCTGTAGCTTTTAATCAGTTCCTGGATCCTGGATGAAGGTATTTTTGACCATTCCTCTTTACAAAACAATTCCAGTTCAGTTAAGTTTGATGGTCGCCGAGCATGGACAGCCCGCTTCAAATTATCCCACAGATGTTCAATGATATTCAGGTCTGGGGACTGGGATGGCCATTCCAGAACATTGTAATTGTTCCTCTGCATGAATGCCTGAGTAGATTTGGAGCTGTGTTTTGGATCATTGTCTTGCTGAAATATCCATCCCCAGCGTAACTTCAAATTCGTCACTGATTCTTGTACATTATTCTCAAGAATCTGCTGATACTGAGTTGAATCCATGCGACCCTCAACTTTAACAAGATTCCCAGTGCCGGCATTGGCCACACAGCCCCAAAGCATGATGGAACCTCCACCAAATTTTACAGTGGGTAGCAAGTGTTTTTCTTGGAATGCTGTGTTTTTTTGACGCCATGCATAACGCCTTTTTGTATGACCAAACAACTCAATCTTTGTTTCATCAGTCCACAGGACCTTCTTCCAAAATGAAGCTGGCTTGTCCAAATGTGCTTTTGCATACCTCAGGCGACTCTGTTTGTGGTGTGCTTTCAGAAACGGCTTCTTCGCATCACTCTCCCATACAGCTTCTCCTTGTGCAAAGTGTGCTGTATTGTTGACCGACGCACAGTGACACCATCTGCAGCAAGATGATGCTGTAGCTCTTTGGAGGTGGTCTGTGGATTGTCCTTGACTGTTCTCACCATTCTTCTTCTCTGCCTTTCTGATATTTTTCTTGGCCTGCCACTTCTGGGCTTAACAAGAACTGTCCCTGTGGTCTTCCATTTCCTTACTATGTTCCTCACAGTGGAAACTGACAGGTTAAATCTCTGAGACAACTTTTTGTATCCTTCCCCTGAACAACTATGTTGAACAATCTTTGTTTTCAGATCATTTGAGAGTTGTTTTGAGGAGCCCATGATGCCACTCTTCAGAGGAGATTCAAATAGGAGAACAACTGCAATTGGCCACCTTAAATACCTTTTCTCATGATTGGATACACCTGGCTATGAAGTTCAAAGCTCAGTGAGGTTAAAAACCAATTTTGTGCTTCAGTAAGTCAGTAAAAAGTAGTTAGGAGTATTCAAATCAATAAAATGATAAGGGTACCCAAATTTTTGCACCAGTCAAATTTTGGTTTAATGCATATTGCACATTTTCTGTTAGTACAATAAACCCATTTCAATCCTGAAATATTACTGTGTCCATCAGTAATTAGATATATCAAATTGAAATGGCTGTTGCAAACACCCAAATATTTAGAACTAAAAATGATTAAGATTACTAGGGGTGCCCAAACTTTTTCATATGACTGTATATATACAGTACAGACCAAAAGTTGGGACACCCCTTCTTTAATAGAGGGTTTTTTTTATTTAAAAAAAAAAAAAAAAGGGGAAGAAAAAGGAGGGGGAAAAAAAAAAAAAAAAAAAGAGGGGGAGAAAAAAAAAAAAAAAAAAAGGAGAGAAAAAGAGGAAAAGATGTGTAATATGGTAGGTGAAGAAGAGAGGAAACGTTTTGGTTGGAGGATGGGTTGGGGTAGGGTGGGGGGTGGGTGAGCTTCAAGAGGTAGTCACCTGAAATGGTTTTCACTTCACAGGTGTGCCCTGTCAGGTTTAACAAGTGGGATTTCTTGCCTTATAAATGGGGTTGGGACCATCAGTTGTGTTGTTCAGAAGGCAGGTGGATACACAGCTGATAGTCCTACTGAATGGAATGTTAGAATTTGTATTATGGCAAGAAAAAAGAAGCTAAGTAAAGAAAAACGAGTGGCCATCATTACTTTAAGAAATGAAGGTCAGTCAGTCCGAAAAATTGGGAAAACTTTGAAAGTGTCCCCAAGTGCAGTGGCCAAAACCATCAAGCGCTACAAAGAAACTGGCTCACATGAGGACCTCCCCAGGAAAGGAAGACCAAGAGTCACCTCTGCTGCGGAGGATAAGTTCATCCGAGTCACCAGCCTCAGAAATCGCAGATTAACAGCAGCTCAGATTAGAGACCAGGTCAATGCCACACAGAGTTCTAGCAGCAGACACATCTCTACAACAACTGTTAAGAGGAGACTGTGTGCAGCAGGCCTTCATGGTAAAATAGCTGCTAGGAAACCACTGCTAAGGACAGGCAACAAGCAGAAGAGACTTGTTTGGGCTAAAGAACACAAGGAATGGACATTAGACCTGTGGAAATCTGTGCTTTGGTCTGATGAGTCCAAATTTGAGATCTTTGGTTCCAACCACCGTGTCTTTGTGCGACGCAGAAAAGGTGAACAAATGGACTCTACATGCCTGGTTCCCACCGTGAAGCATGGAGGAGGAGGTGTGATGGTGTGGGGGTGCTTTGCTGGTGACACTGTTGGGGATTTATTCAAAATTGAAGGAATACTGAACCAGCATGGTTACCACAGCATCTTGCAGCGGCATTCTATTCCATCAGGTTTGCGTTTAGTTGGACCATCATTTATTTTTCAACAGGACAATGACTCCAAACACACCTCCAGACTGTGTAAGGGCTATTTGACCAAGAAGGCGAGTGATGGGGTGCTACGCCAGATGACCTGGCCTCCACAGTCACCAGACCTGAACCCAATCGAGATGGTTTGGGGTGAGCTGGACCGCAGAGTGAAGGCAAAAGGGCCTACAAGTGCTAAGCATCTCTGGGAACTCCTTCAAGACTGTTGGAAGACCATTTCAGGTGACTACCTCTTGAAGCTCATCAAGAGAATGCCAAGAGTGTGCAAAGCAGTAATCAAAGCAAAAGGTGGCTACTTTGAAGAACCTAGAGTATAAGACATATTTTCAGTTGTTTCACACTTTTTTGTTAAGTATATAATTCCACATGTGTTAATTCATAGTTTTGATGCCTTCAGTGTGAATCTACAATTTTTATAGTCATGAAAATACAGAAAACTCTTGGAATGAGAAGGTGTGTCCAAACTTTTGGTCTGTACTGTGTATATATATATATATATATATATATATATATATATATAGATAGATAATAAAAATATATATTATATTAATCATTCTATTAGTAAAGGGTGTGAAAACATCAGGAGAGCTGACATTGGTAGCTGCAACAGAATCGCTCAGACGTAAGCAGCATTGGAATCTCATTTAACATTTTTTTGCAAACTTCATCTGCAGTACATATAACAAATGAAATTATACAGCCAGAACAATGCAATATTGTTCTGTTATTGTTTCGTTTACTTTCTGTTCCTGCACAACCTGTTTTCTTCTTCCACTTCCTGATAGACTGGTGGTTGGGATTACATACAGTGCCTTGCGAAAGTATTCAGCCCCCTTGAACTTTTCAACCTTTTGCCACATTTTAGGCTTCAAACATAAGGATATAAAATTTTAATTTTTTGGTGAAGAATCAACAACAAGTGGGACACAATCGTGAAGTGGAACGAAATTTATTGGATATTTTAAACTTTTGTAAAAAATAAAAAACTGAAAAGTGGGGCGTGCCAAATTATTCGGCCCCCTTCAGTTAATACTTTGTAGCGCCACCTTTTGCTGCGATTACAGCTGCAAGTTGCTTGGGGTATGTCTCTATCAGTTTTGCACATCGAGAGACTGAAATTCTTGCCTATTCTTCCTTGGAAAACAGCTCGAGCTCAGTGAGGTTGGATGGAGAGCATTTGTGAACAGCAGTTTTCAGCTCTTTCCACAGATTCTCGATTGGATTCAGGTCTGGACTTTGACTTGGCCATTCTAACACCTGGATACGTTTATTTGTGAACCATTCCATTGTAGATTTTGCTTTATGTTTGGGATCATTGTCTTGTTGGAAGATAAATCTCTGTCCCAGTCTCAGGTCTTTTGCAGACTCCAACAGGTTTTCTTCCAGAATGGTCCTATATTTGACTCCATCCATCTTCCCATCAATTTTAACCATCTTCCCTGTCCCTGCTGAAGAAAAGCAGGCCCAAACCATGATGCTGCCACCACCATGTTTGACAGTGGGGATGGTGTGTTCAGGGTGATGAGCTGTGTTGCTTTTACGCCAAACATATCGTTTTGCATTGTGGCCAAAAAGTTCGATTTTGGTTTCATCTGACCAGAGCACCTTCTTCCACATGTTTGTTGTGTTTCCCAGGTGGCTTGTGGCAAACTTTAAATAAGACTTTTTATGGATATCTTTGAGAAATGGCTTCCTTCTTGCCACTCTTCCATAAAGGCCAGATTTGTGCAGTGTACGACTGATTGTTGTCCTATGGACAGACTCTCCCACCTCAGCTGTAGATCTCTGCAGTTCATCCAGAGTGATCATGGGCCTCTTAGCTGCATCTCTGATCAGTCTTCTCCTTGTTTGAGATGAAAATTTAGAGGGACGGCCGGGTCTTGGTAGATTTACAGTGGTCTGATTTCAATATGATCGCTTGCACAGTGCTCCTTGGGATGTTTAAAGTTTGAGAAATCTTTTTGTATCCAAATCCGGCTTTAAACTTCTCCACAACCGTATCACGGACCTGCCTGGTGTGTTCCTTGGTCTTCATGATGCTCTCTGCGCTTTAAACAGAACCCTGAGACTATCACAGAGCAGGTGCATTTATACGGAGACTTGATTACACATAGGTGGATTATATTTATCATCATCAGTCATTTAGGACAACATTGGATCATTCAGAGATCCTCACTGAACTTCCGGAGTGAGTTTGCTGCACTGAAAGTAAAGGGGCCGAATGATATTGCACGCCCCACTTTTCAGTTTTTTTATTTTTTACAAAAGTTTAAAATAACCAATAAATTTCATTCCACTTCACAATTGTGTCCCACTTGTTGTTGATTCTTCACCAAAAAATTAAAATTTTATATCCTGATGTTTGAAGCCTGAAATGTGGCAAAAGGTTGAAAAATTCAAGGGGGCCGAATACTTTCGCAAGGCACTGTATATGTTACAGTTGCAGCAACCCGTTGCAGGAAACACAGAGGCTGGGAGTAGTAGCCTGGTTGTGCTTATTGCCGGCCGTGAATGAAAGGCACAGCCGCCCGTGCACCAGCCGTGCTTCCACGGCCCCATTCATTCAATGAATAGGAGCTGCGGAAGCAGGGCCACAAAATAGGACAGGAATAGGGCCCGTTCCATATTTTGTGGCCTGGACTGTCGGCCCGCACACGGGACTGTGTAATTCACGGTCATGTGCACAGACCCATAGAAATGAGTGAGTTATTGTGCTATCCGGGAAAAACCCGGGCCCTACCAAAAGTTCAGTTCTCACTTCTTAGACCTTTTATGCTCTACCTAAGGATTTTATAGAATGCCTTTCTTTTGGAAGAGATTTTTCTGTTTTGGCTAATAAATCATTAGTCATGTCGCAAGACCGATTTTCAGGAATACTTTGACTTACAGAGTAGCTACCTTCCATTAGGTGGCACTAGAGGCATTTTTTTTTTCTTTTCTCAGCAAAGAGAACCAGTTTGTGTCCTTTTTGCATGACCCTTAAGGGGGTTTTCCATGATCACATCACTGGTACCCAATGTGTGACTGCTGAGGACAGTGATTAGCTGCAGCAGTTACCTGAGCCTCTGCACTTCCGTTCCAGCCAGTACAGACACCAGATGGAAGCGGGAACTCACCACTGGAACAGAGAACCAGGAATAG
The DNA here is from genome assembly GCA_947044405.1 of Leptodactylus fallax. Classification (NCBI taxonomy): domain Eukaryota; kingdom Metazoa; phylum Chordata; class Amphibia; order Anura; family Leptodactylidae; genus Leptodactylus; species Leptodactylus fallax. The sequence continues at coordinate 939,318 of CAMRHE010000488.1, forward strand.
TTGAATATCACCTTTTTAAAAACATTTTACCCCACTCCCAGCCCACCTTGGATTTGCCAGTCTCTATATGCCTACACATTATAAGCAGGTGGACAAAAGTGCTTCCTCACAATGCTGCACATTGTCACATCTCAACCCACCTGGGTTAGCTGAACAGAGACTACTCCGAAAGGTAGTTGTTAGGAATCTCAATATGTGTAGTCCTACTTGCAGCCATTCTACTTTCAGTGCAGCACTGATGACAGCCATTGCTTTAAGTTCGCTATACCTACAAGTCGTACTCAGGCTGACTCTGCAGATCAATCAACCAATCAGAGTGCTGCCTCATTGTCCAATCCTGAGCTTTGGTGAGGTATATAAGCTCCTACTACATTGAGGCTCTCAGGTACCTGCTATTGATTGTACTTAGGTTTGTGTTCTTTGATGTTACCTGTTTATCTACTGATTCCCTGGTTACTGACTGTGGCTTGCTTTCCTGGTTATCCATTTTCTTACTGATTTGGCTTTATTTGTGATCTCCTGGACTCAACTGTTGCTTGGACATTTATTCTTCTGCTACTGATTTGGATACTCCTGTGCTCTCCTGGTTTTGACCCTGCTTGTATGTTTCTCTCTGCTATAGGTTTACTGGTCTTGTCTTCATCTGTAAGCGCTCGTATTTACGCTAGTGTCAGTGTGGTAACCTGGGTCCCTGCTGGTAAAGTACAACCTGTCTTGTAGCAGGCTCTGGTGAAGACCTCAGGGGTAGCCTTAATCTTTACCAGCCAGACTTGTGTAGGATTATAGGTAGGTTGTTTGGCTTGCTATGTTTGATCTGCCACTTCCTGCAGTATATTTGTAAACTGCTTAAATGGCAATCCCTTTACTGGGGTATTACTTAAGAGGAAATTCCATTACAGTAGTGACCTGGTGGTTTCCCAGCAGCAAAGTCCAGATCCTCATACAGAGGTTAAAGGATGAAAACCAGGGAACCACTCAGACAACGCTTTTAGGAGTAACCCTCAAGTAAAATCCATTTAGTGACACAGTAGACCCACATCCACTGCACTACATAGGTGCACACCTCTGACATCATGTGTGCCAGGGTCTTCTTCATGAATCAGTCAGTAAAGTAGAGACAGCACTCCTTTGTTAAATTTGCATATTAGGAATATTAGGAAAGATTTTAAAAAGCAATGCCAGAATTGATGTTTTTTTAATCCCCCCCAGAAAAAGTTAATACAATTTAGTCAATAAGTTATAGTCACCCCAAAATGGTGTAATTAAAAATGCATTCCGTCTTGCAAAAAAACAAGCCCTCATATTGGCTACATTATAGGAAAAAAAATTATAGCTTGTACACTGCAACAAAAAATAAATCACCAGATCTTTAGGACAAACTGGGGGCGGCAGGAAGGGAAATGTATAAGCTGTGCGGGTGTAAATCAGGGTATACCTTAGACTTAGAGTTTACAAGGAAAAAGACAACAGAACTGACCCCCTAGAATGCCTCACAATCTTAGGAGCTAGTGGGAAAATAGTAAAGAATTTGGTGTACCAATGTACACAGCTTACATATTCTCTTTTTACCATCCACTGAGCATTCACATCATGAAGACTAATGCTCACTATGTCCCTTTATAAATTTTTTTAGGGGTGCAGTTTTCAAAATTAGGTCACTTCCCAGGAGATTCAGGGCTTAGCAAACCTAATACTCAAACAGCAGTTTATGCTCACAAATATGACATTGTTGTACCTGGGATAACCCAATTAACAATGTCATATGTGGGTATGAACTGCTGCTTGGGCACAAAGCAGGGTGCAGTAGAGAAGGAGGGAAAGAAAGGAGGAAAAATGGGGTATGATTGAGCGCTGCTTAATAAGCCATACTTGTGGAGGAAGAGTGAGTAAAATCCAATTGCTTTTATTCCACCTCAGAAATGTTACAAGGCAACGCGTTTCAATGTTGGGCAAACGTCTTCGTCAGGCCAACAGGCTTTCTTCCTCATTTATTCTGTTGGCCTGACTACAGACATTTGCCCTATTTTTGTTTACCATTGTCCTTAGAGACAAGTGGTCCCGGGGTGTGCAGCAGCTTACATAACCAGGCAACTCCTGCTCCGATCTATCTGACCAGACGTACCAATTGACAAACTGACGGTTTGAAGGCGCCATTTGTGGGTAACACATATATTTTTTCAATTAATCTCCCTACAGTAGAGAAGCAATGATATTTGTTTTTTCCAGCAAAGATTTAGATGGTTTGGTTTTTGAATGTCATGACACTTTTGCAGAGCCCCTGAAATGCCATTAAAGTAGAATCCACAACATGTTGTCCTATTTTGGACAACTGCACTCCTCAAAGAATTTATCCAAGGGTGAAGTGAGCACTTTACCACCAAAGTATTGCAATACTTTATTTTTTAGAAATGAATGTGTAGCTGATGGTAAAAAGTGAAATATGTAATTTCAGTGCTCAATATGCTGTGTCCAGCATGTGTTAGAGACAAACACTCCAAAAGCTGTATTAGGCCGGAGTCCCACGTGGCGAAAACGCCATGGAAAAAATTGCGGTGTTTTACAGTCAGAGCAAAGTGGATGGAACTCAAGCAAATCCCATGCCCACTGTGCGGTAAAAACCGCACTACGGACATGTGGCGCGGTTTTGGAAATCGCAGCATGTCAATTATACCTACAGAAATGCCAGCGGTTTCCCCATTGGCAGGGTTGGCTCCAGGTTTTTGTGGACCCTTGGGTGACAGAGCATCAGTGGGCCCCTTTTGGAGCAATCCATGCGCACCACAGCAAAAACACAACTGAAATTGGGTGTTTTTTTTTTTTTGTTTTTTTTTGCTGAGGAAGACCTACTGGAGTGGAGTGTAATACAGTCCATTCCATACAAGTAGATAGAACCTGTTCAGACATCAGAAAGTAAAGAGGAGTTTTAGGCAGACATATGCACAGGATTCCTCTTTATTTTCTGCCCCCGGCTAAAGATAGTACAGAATCGCAATGGAGCGCAGGAGAGGTAAGTAACACTGTTTATTATGTTCGCTTACCTCCCCTGGGCCTCCGATCATCAAACTTCAGGATCTAAAGAGACCCCGGAGTATGATAATAGCAGTTTTGGTTCAGACCTATTTGGTCTGAACCAAACCACCTGGTGCAGTGCTGTTTATTTATTTATTATGCTTACTTATATAGCGCCATCATATTCTGCAGCGCTTTACAGACATTGACCGTCACTGTCCCATATAGGGCTCACAATCTACATTCCCTATCAGTATGTCTTTGGAGTGTGGGAGGAAACGGGGAGTACCCGGAGGAAACCCACGCAAACACAGGGAGAACATACAAACTCCTTGCAAATGTTGAACATACAAACTCTTTGGCAGGATTTGAACCTAGGACTCCAGCACTGCAAGGCTGCAGTGCTAACCACTAAGCCACCGCGCTGCCGTTTTAACACATTGGTGGGCCCTGTGCAAAGGTTTCATAAGTGGGCCCCCCCATCACCACCACTTAGAAATACTTGACCTGCACAAATTATAATGCCCCCTCAATGGCCCTCACATAGTATAATGCCCCTTAGTGGCTCTCACACAGTATAATGCCTCCCTAGTGGCCTCATACAATATAATGTCCCTCATAATGTCCCCTTCCAGGTTACCCCCCCCAGATTCATGTCCCTCCCGGTTGCCTTCACAGTGTCATGTGTCCTCCCCAAGTTGCCCCCACACTGTCATGTCCCCCTCAGGTTGCCCCGACAGCATCATGTCCCCCTATCTTCCAGGTTTCCCCCACAGTGTCATGCCCCCCCACACTGTCATGTCCCCCTCAGGTTGCCCCCACAGATTCATGTCCCGCAGAGGTTGCTCCCACAGTATCATGTCCCCCCCATCCCCCCAGGATGCCCCCACAGTGTCATGCCCCCCAGGTTTCCGCCACAGTTTCATGTCCCCATCAAGCTGCTCCCTCAGTGTCATGTTCCCCCCACAGGTTGCCCCCACATTTTCATGTCCCCCCATCCCTTATGTTGCCCCCACAGAATCATGTCTCCAACTGTATATATCAAAGAAAAAAACAAACCTTAATACTCAACTTTCCCTGTTCCCCCGTTCATTCCTCTCTGGTCCCGGAGCCTTTAAGGAGTAACATGCACAATTGTAAGTGACGTAACTACATTGCGCCTCCTGCTCCCAGGACACCGGGAGCAAAGACAGCAGCGGGTGGTGAAGCAGGGAGTGGACGGCTCCCTATTTCATCACTGGCTTCAACTCATCGGTGTCCTCCAGATGCCGATGAGTTGATGCAGCAAGGACCCACTGCCCTGGACAGCGGAACAGCAAATGCAGGACTGTCTCACTATCCAAAAGAGGCCCCACTACCATAGGGCCCGGTGCAAGTGCACCATTGACCTTATGGTTCAAGCAGCCCTGGCCAGGCGATCCCAGCCTTAATTACCGATCCCCGATCGTGCAGTGGGGATCGGTAAGTAAATAGGGCTCGTTATCTGCTGGGGTTACTCCAGGAGGTAACAGCCTATTTAAAAAAAAAAAAATGCAGTCAGCACCCGGAAGCCCAGTGGGCCCCCTCAGGAGCTTGGGGCCCCAGCACTTGCCCGGGTAAGCCTTCTGTCTAAAGTGCTGGGGGAAGAACCACAATGCGTTGCCACCGCGGTTTTTCCCGCAGCGATTTTTTTCCTGCGGGACGCCACTTGGGGCCTTAGCCTTACCCAGGATATTCTGTTTAACAGATTTTGGAGTGTGTGTCTCTGCTGACACAAGCTGGTCACAACATATTGGGCACTGAAGTCGTGTATCATTGGAAAAATTGCAATTATAACCTTTTCAGCTGCGCATTCATTTCTGGAAATGAAATTAATACAACACTTGAGGATTAAAAATGCTCGCTACACCCCATGATAAATTCCTAGAGGGGTGTTGTTTACAAAATGGGCTCAATTCTTGGGGAATTTCACCTTATTGGCACCTCCAGGTCTCTGCAAAAGGGACACGGTGTCCAAAAACCAGTCCCTCTAAATCTGCACTCCAAAAGCTCCTTCCATTCTGAGCCCTGCTGTGTGCCCAAACAGCAGTTTATATCCATATATACAACTTGTTGTACCCACAATAACCTGCTTATAATTTGAAAGAGTGTTTGTCTCTGTTGACACAAAGTGGCCACAATATATTGGGCAATGAAATGGCATATTTCTTTAAAAACTTAAATGTTCACCTTGCACATACATTTTTGAGAGGCACTCTTGGGCTTAAAATAATCACTATACCCTTTGATAAATTCCTTGAGGAGTGTAGGTTCTGAAATGGCATAATATTTTGGCGGTCAATTTTTGTTTTTTTACCTCAGAGTCTCTGCAAATGTCCGCCAATGCAGTGTAAAAAAAAACATTAGGCCTGAAATGGATATGGTGCTTTCAATTCTGCGTTTGGTTATATATTTCTAGGTAAAAAGATTAGGGCCACATTAGGGTGACAGTCAAAAAATTTTTGTGCAAATTTTTAAGTCTCAACCCTGGGAATTATTTCCTTTTGGTGTGATTGTAACATACAACACATTGCAACACTGTTTACTGGTAGCTCAATCATCACAAAACTAAACGTTGATTATGATGTTAATCTGTTTTCCCTTAGTCCTAACAGCAGCACAATATGGAGCATTCCTGCCCCTGTGAGCTGATAGGACAAGCGGAACTTTTAATTAACATAAAATATGCATGACTACGCTACCCTATAAGAGGACAAAGGGACCTCCCCCCTTGTGTAAGTTATAAAGTAAAAATTTCTAAGTTTAGGGAGGGAAGCTTGTGCTGCTGTTAGGACTAAGGGAATACAGATTAACATCATAATCAACGATTCCTTTACGTCCCACAGCAGCACAATATGTGGATATAGCAAGTAATTCCCTTAGGGAGGATTTCCCTGCTCTACAACACCTAGGACTGACTGTCCAAAGGCAGTCGCCACAGAACTCTGAACATCTAGTCGATAATGTTTTACAAAGGTTAGGTGAGAATACCAAGAAGCAGCTGCACAGATCTGATCCAGCAGTAAAGTCCGGTTCTCAGCCCAAGAGGTTGATACAGCTCTGATTGAATGGGCTGTACAAAATTCGGGTGGAGCTAACCCCTGAGCAAAAAAAGAGACTTTGATTGCCTCCTTGATCCACCTAAACAAGGTAGGCTTGGAAGCCCTGAGACCTTTGTCTCTACCATACATGTTGACAAGGAGATTCTCGGCTCTCCTAAAGGAACATGTACGTAAGAGATAAATCTGGAGACATCTCACAACAACTAGTGTGTGAAGTTTTTTTTTTCTCCTCTTCAGAGGAAGGGGCTGGAAAACACATGGGTAAAGAGACCAATTGGTTAATATTGGCACGGGAAGGTACCTTAGGGTTAAACCCAAGAAGAAACCTAAGTTGGACCCTATCCACAAAAAAACAATATATAAGGTTCCTTGGAAGAGAAAGCCTGGAGCATACTCACCCTTTTGGCTGAAGTGATGGCTAATAGAAAAGGTGTTTTTAAAGGCAAGAAATTTAAGATCTACATCCTCCAAAGGTTCAAAAGGAGGACCACAAAGACCTGAAAGAACAGTCAAGAGATCCCACTGGGAAACTGGAGCTGAGACCACCGGTCTAAGTCTGGTAGCACCCTTAAGGAACCCAACAATAGGGGAATCTTGGGACAAACGTCTGCCTAAACAGGCGGATAAGGCTGAAACCTGTACACTCAGAGTAGCAGGAGAAAGGCCTGTATCCAAGCCGCTTTGAAGAAAATCCAGAATTTCTGCCGTAGTAGGGTTTGAACTATCAGCATCTCTTCTGGAGCACCACTGCTTGAAGATGTTACCTATCCTATGGTAGCTTTTCTTGGTAGACTCTGCTCTGGCACAGGAAAGGGTCTTCATGACGGCTTCTGACAGTCCACTAAATCTGCGTAGGGACTGGTCAACCTCCAGGCTGTCAGGTTGAATCTCCTCAGATCTTGGTGCTTCTGAGTTTCTTGGGAAAACAGGTTCTGGGTGGGGGGAAGCCTCCAATATGTCCCTCGACTCATGAACATGAGCTGGGAAAACCAAGTCCTTTTTGGCCAGAATGGTATGATGGCTATCACAGAGACTTGGTCCTTTCTGACTTTCATCAATACTCTTGGTATCATGGAAAGTGGAGGGAAAATGTATGCCAGCCTGAACCTCCAAGAGATGGACAGGGCATCCACTGCCAAGGGATAGTCCTCCTGATACAGTGAGCAGAACGTCTCTACCTTGTCGTTGAGTCTGGTCACCGTGAGGTCTACATCTGGGAGACCTCACTTCAGGGTAATCTGATGGACTACATCTGGATTGAGAGACCATTCTCCTGATACAACAAGACCCCGACTCAACTGATCCACTACTATGTTCAGGGAACCTTTGATGTGAACTGCGGATAAGTGGGTCAGATTTTTTTTTCTGCCCAGGTAAAAATCAGATCGGTCTCTCTGAGGAGAGACAATGATCTGGTGCCTCCCTGTCTGTTCAGGTACATTACGGTCGTCATGCTGTCTGACCGAACCTTGATTGGTCTCCCTCCGAGAAGAGGAGAAAAATGAAGTAGTGCCAGGTACATGGCTCTGAGCTCCTTCTAATAGGAAGATGTTTTTTTTTCTAGACTGCTCCAAACTCCTTGTACTGTCTTCTCGTACAGGTGGGCTCCCCATCCCAAGAGGGATTCATCGGTAGTCAACAGGGTCCAACGAGGTTGGACCGTGGACATTCCGTCTTTCAGGTGTATCCTCCATCTGAGGGAAAGACGGATACTGGGAGATAGCTTGATCTTCTTGTCGAGACCAAAAGGAGTACGGTTCCAGGCTTTTAGTACTTCCATCTGGAGAGGACGCAAATGCCATAAAGCCCAAGGGACTGCAATGGCTGAGGATGACATCCTGCCTAGGACTCTCATGGATGTTCTGATGGATACCAGACGTGTCTTGAAGAGAAACCGGACCGCTTTGATCAATCTTTCCTTCCTTGCAGGTGTTAAGGAAATCTCCATGCGTTCTGAGTTCAACAGATACCCCAGGAACTTCCTGTGGGTAGAGGGAACTACTTCTGACTTCTCCCAATTTATTAGCCAACCCAAGCTCTGGAGAAGGGAACGGCTATCAGTAACTGCTGGAGCAGAACAAATTCTGACTGGGCTTTTATTAGCCAGTCGTCCAGGTATGGCACTACAAAAAGGCCCTGAAGCCTGAGAGAGGCGGCTATAGGAGCCACAACTTTGGTAAAGGTATGAGGAGCTGAAGTGATGCCAAAGGGCAGGGCTGCGAACTGAAGATGCTTCCTGTGCGGAAGATATATTGGCACCTGCAGATAGACATTCTTTTAGATCTAAGGTGACGAAAAACTTCGATCGCATAACCTCTCTGAACAATTTGCAAGACCCAAGGGTCTTGAATTTTTTCCTGCCAGAGTTTTTCCCAAACTCCTGGTAGGATTTGAACCCAGGACTCTAGCACTGCAAGGCTACAGTGCTAACCACTGAGCCACCGTGGTGCCCAGAGATGCAGCAGCAAGAACAGTAATCCAAGTGGAGTACTGAGGCCTTCCTCACTAAGAGACAAGTCATCTCCTGCATTGAGATGAAGGCGTCTATAATAGAGGAGGAGGAATGAGCAAGTAGTGCTCACAAAAATCCCTCTCCCCGCAAATTTTGCAAAGCTTAATTCCTTGTACAGAGAATTAAGCTTAAAATATACAGACCGATGCCAGAAAAGAGGCTCAACAAATATAAACTTACAAAAAAAAGGAGGAAAAACTAAGCCGCAACAAGTCCGACCGAGAATTCAGTCCCCGAAAAACCGGAACACATACAAAGGTTCAGGAGGAACAAAGCGACCGACGTCACTTCTGGGAACCGCGGAACTTGTAAGGTAAGTGAAACGGTAGTGTCCCACATCGAGGCCGCACAAGTGGCCTGCACCACAGGTCTTTGAACATGCAGTATGCAACTACCGCTGTATGTACTACTGAAATCAACCTTTTCAAAGCAAAGGTTGCAAGCTTGGCTAGGCACAAAAAAGTTAAGTGAAGCGGCAATGCTCCACCTCAAGGCTGCACAGTGGCCTGCATTACAGGTCTTAGAACATGCAGCATGCAACAACAGCTGCATGAACTACTGAAATCAACTTTTTCAGAGCGAAGGTTGAAAGCTTGGCTAGCACAAAAAAACTGCCTAAATAAAACCCCCCTTCTTTTCCACAGAAGCATCCAGTGGAAGAAAGAAGAGAAGAGAGGTATAAAGATGACTCCCGAAAGGAAGTTAATAAACTTTAGGGGAAAAAACAAAATATGGGAGGACAAAAGACCTCCCTCCATCTGTCCCACCACACAGGACAGAAAAAAACACAAGGGGGGAGGTCCCTTTGCCCTCTTATAGGGTAGTGTAGTCATGCATATTTTATGTTAATTAAAAGTTCCGCCTGTCCTACCAGCTCACAGAGGCAGGAATACCCCATATTGTGCTGCTGTGGGACGTAAGGGAACAATTATTTGTAATGAATGTCTTGCAGCAAAGTAAATGAACAATTTTAAAGCAGTTTCAGAGTTTCATTTTTTTTTTGCGAAACACGCTTTATTTGGTTCAGCATAGTCATGGCGATGCTTCGCTACACACTGGAGAATAAACTGTTTCTGGTCTTCTTGAGTGATGAATTGAATGTACTCATGAGTGCAATAGAGCGTTCTGCGGCATCATTCACGATTTTCAATCCTGCGACATTTGAGGATGTATCGATATAACTTGCATTAGTATACCGCAGAGAAGGATCTTGATGAAGAAAATCTTGGTTTAATTCCAGTGCAGCGAACAGGTTTTTTTGTGTTGGACGATACGAAGTGATGAAGCTTCTTGTGTGACATAAGTTCTCCAGCAAGCTGCACGCGAGTTGAACAGTCATCTTGCCTTCCTTCTGCAGAGCCTGTACCATCTCAACCTTTTCTGCGGTTGGAACGTCACTGTCAAATAAAGCCAGACCCGCCATAATCTCACTGAGGTACCACAGGTGTCTGCTGAAAGCCAATGCTGTCGACTCCTGTACTCAGTTTCCTTTTTTCTTCGTTTCTCTGCCTGTAATTCTCTCATAAATCTTCTTTCCTCGACCTTGGCCAGCTTTTTGTCTAATGGTCCCTTGTTTCCACGATGACCTTTTTCTCTTTGAGCAAACAAGAGGTCACGGTCTTCCTGAAGTTTTAGAAGTTTCATGGCATCAGCATGAGCGACATCAAACAAATCAACTTTATTAATGAATTCCTTCTTGGATTCTTGGGTTTTGGTTTGCCGTTTAGCATTCTTCTTGAGACTCTTCCATTGACCAAACAGACTCTTCACCTTACTGATCACGTGATATTGTTGCCTTGTCGGGATTCTCGCTTTTTCCCAGAACCGAAGTACTTCGTTGGCTGTGACGGAAGCACTGGTACATGTTGGTTGCAATTCTGTACAGTGCAGGAAATAAAACTGGGCCAACAACTGCCGATTTGACAGTAGCTTACAACCGGTAATACTGTCTGGGGTCCCTCCAATTAACCACATTCCTCTAACGCTGCAATTCGAAGATGCCATTTTCTCTGACAACAGTGACTAAACTTGTGGGCGGCCTAAATAGCAGCTATAAACCAACATTTCAATAAATTTTGATACGTTGCTGAAAATCACCCTAATATCGCTCATCAAAACTTGGAAATTACTATTATAAATTAAAGTAAGTGAATTTCAGGCAAAAATTTTAATAGACAATAAAAGACACGTAGAGGAAGCAATGTATGCTGCTGCGTAAATGTTAGGTTAATGTTACCTAAAACAGTGAATAATACTGAATGTTGTCTGTAATGTAGCAAGTTTACGTTGAAACAGGAAAAATAAACTAGTATTAATAATATTAAATATTCTTTACATATTACAAATAACAAAATTGGAGAGAGTTTCAAGGAGCGGTGGGGCCCTTATTGCTGCTCAATATTAAAACTACCCAAATCCTTTTTTAACGAATATTACATGTTCAAAGGCTGACATTGAGCCACCTTTTAAACACAACCAAAAGAAACAATCTTTTAAAGGATATTTCAGATCATTATTTGTAACAATTATAGAGGGTTAAACTTTGAATAAAACTAATTTTTATTTTCTCTATAGAACTCATTGTCACCCTATGCCACATGTAGGGTGTTTCCAAAATCAGGACCAGAGCATAAAAACAAGTGAGATGAATTTTCACAGTGCCACAGACTGGGCCTGACCTGTTAGGCACAGAAATAGCATATACAGATAGAGTTAACCAGAACTTCTGTAATTGGATTAAACTGCTGCAACATGATATCTTTTTTCTTTTTTTTTTTTTTTTATAAATTCTTTATAGCAAAAAGACAAATAGACAAACAATACAAAAACAGAAACTGGCCCAGAATAACAAGGGCTAGTAAACATCTCAAACAAATAAGAACAGCAGCAATGCAGCGTAAAACAGCATAGCAGTTGAACCAGCTCATAATGATATTGACATAGCAGGTAAAAGGGAAAAGAAAAGAAAGAGAAGGGGGGAATAGGAGAAGGAAGAAATGGGGGCGGTGGAGAAAATAAGAAAGGGAGAAAGAGAAGAGAGAGAAAGGAGAAGAGAGCGCAACAAAACGAGAGGAAATAAAAGGGGAAGGGTCAAGGGAAGAAGGAGAGGGGGGGGAGAGCAAGCAGCCCCACCAACCACTCCATGAGCGCGAGACCTACTGAACAGAACTCAACTCACCAGTTCTCTAGTCCTGAGTACCCTGGAAGAGGATCCACAGTGTCCAGGCGTCCATGAAAGACTCACGCACATCCCAAAGAGACGAGGTGAGATCCTCCATGCCCTGGATATCCTTCACCTTGCGGATTCAGTGAAGAAGGGAGGGTGGGTTTGGCGACTTCCAGAGCGCAGGAATACATGCTCTGGCTGCATTAACCATGTGCCGTAAGGAGGACTTGTGATAGGCGCGGAGGGAGTAGGGAGGTGGAGTAGAAAGAAAGCCGTCGTGCAGGGGGGGGTGACTTGGAATACTTGGCAGATCACCCGACGGACACCTTCCCAAAATTCCTTCAGCCCAGCACACTCCCAGAAGATATGTAGTAGCGTCCCTTCCTCAGTACCACAGCGCCAACACCTCGAAGGGGCGGACGGGAAGAATTTGTGTAATTTGGTCGGAACGTGGTACCATCTGGTACTTACTTGCTATCGAACATTTGCCGATAAATTCAAGAATTCTAGAGCACTGTGAGTCAGAAAAGGCCATGTTTAAGTTGGCCTCCCACTTAGTCAAGTAGGAAGGTCTGTGGCCCGGAGAAGGGGAGACCAACAACAAGTAAAAGTCAGAGAAAGCCAGACCCAGAACAGGCCTTCTCAAACTGCAAGAGCGGTCTATCGTAGTCCGGGGAGTCGGGCAATAAAGTGAGTGAGCTGGAGAAATCGCCACTGACCCAGCAAGGGGAGGTTTGGTTCCGCGAGCAGATCCCGATCGGACAGCCAGTGGCCACCAGATCGGAAGTGCACGGCTCTCTGTCTACCTGCCTCATGCCACTGCCTGAATGGCCCAGGAGACAGAATTACCCAGTATAGGAAACAGTGGAGAGGGGAAGATCTGCTCTTTATGGAAGAGCGTCTTACACACTCGGAGCGTAGGTCCTATGGTAGGGTGGGATCTCAGAGCTGCGCTGTGTAACGAGTCCAGCCAGGGAAGCAAGTGGAGGGGAGTGCTATAGAAGGTGCTTTCCAGGAGATCCATTGCTTGAAAGGGTGGTGGCAGCACCAATCCAGCACCCTTTGGAGCATGGAGGCTTCGTAGTATATACGAGGGTCAAAAAGCCCAAGCCCACCCCATTGTTTTGGCAGCGTGAGAGTCGAGCGGGCCAACCTAGCTTGTTTACTCTGCCAGATAAAGTTGATAAGGTCACTATACAGTAGCTTAAAGAAACGGGGGACTATGAATCGAGAGAGTTTGTAGAAGATACAATAGGCAGGGCATAATGTTAATTTTATAGATGGCACAACGCCCAAACCACGTGTAAGTACCCTTAGACCATCTTTTCAGATCTGATCTGATCACCCGAAACAGAGGAAGTTGGTTTTTAGTGTAGAGTTCCCCTAGATCCCCAGAAATCCAACTCTCAGGTATTTAATGGCAGCACTAGACCATTTGAAAGGGAAGGAGGATGTAACGTCTCTGCCTGTTCGGGTCTCTGCACCACACTCCGCTCGCACGCTGTGGCGAAGGAGGCGTGTTCAGTTTGATTCCTTACGTAGGTTTCTTGCTTCTCAGTCTGAACATGGTCCTAGTCAGTGTAATGGATTTTCGGCCACAATCGTGTTCTAGCATTTCTCTCTGGATGGTATAGAGTTAATCTCTTCCTGGCCTGTGTGATTGACAGCCTGTGTACCTATCAGGTCTGGGGGCTGGGCCCAGACTTTCTTTATACAGGATGTCACTTTCTCAGCAAGTTTCCGGTTATTGAACTTGTGTTTGCCTGCTCTCTTTATTATATTCCTTACTACTTTGTTACTTGATTCTCTGACCCTTTGGCTTGCCTTTTGACTATTCTCTTGGATTTTGACTTTGTACTGCATTGCTCGTTTGCTACCGACCCCTTGGCTTCCTGACCTCTCTTTTGTCGTTTGTTTTGTCTTGTCCTGTTCTCTGTGTCAATTACCCAGTATAGGGCGTGTCTTCTAGTTGTCCTTTTGCCGTTTAGGGTAACTGAGGCAATAGGAAGGGACAGTGGCTGGGGTGAGATTAGGGCTCACTTGTCTCTGTCCTTCCTCCCAGACCGCTGCAGTAGTGTCAGGGTTGCTACGGTTGGCAAGACCCTCACAGAGGATTTGTTGTTTTCTGTGATAGATATAATTCTGCAGCAGTTTAACCATTGGCAGAAGTTTGGATTAACCCTGCTACATCTGTACTTGGGCAAAGTTCAATTTTCATTTTGCACCATCCACTGAGCATTTCTTTTTAGAAAGCATCTCTCTGGTCAAAGTGATCACTTTACTTTTTTGTGATGAACAGACCCTCAGTTATGTATCTTTCTTTGAAATGTATCATACCTGATTCATAGTAGTCATACCTACTTTTAGGAATGCCATGTTTAAGTTGTGTTTACACTGGTGGTCAATTCGCTTCATTGGTTTTCTGTGCATACCATGGGGGATGGCCTTTCTAGCCAGTCAGTTTTATTACACCTGGACAGCAGATGCCCATGAGGGTGAGAGGGCTAGTGATCCCCAGCTCAACACCAGACACTTTTTTAAGGTCCGGCAGTGTTTGGAGAGAAGGGGGGCGGCCTGGGTTTATACTGCAAAGACAGGCTAGGTTCTTTGTCTGAGTCTGGACAGCATGTAGGAGAGACATGCTCCCAGTACACGCAGTCTCTGTCCTAACCGCCCTAAGAACTCCCCTGCTTCCCAAGCCACAGCAGCTGGCTCATCTGTATACTTGGTTGGGAGGGGGGTTGCAATCCAATGCCAGAGGGAGCGGTCAACTGCCTGCTCTCTTCTACTGTGTGCCCAGCTGAAGGAGACAGTGAAAATGCTAATGAGGTGCTGTGTAATGCTGACCTGGCTGTAGCCCTGCCCACATCTGCGGGCAGTGATAGCCCCCTCCATGTGATCCTGGCTAAGCCATTCACCACTTGAGCTCACTGTGAATCAACAATTGCTAATGAATGTACTGTCAATGTAATTGCTAATGCTTGCTTTGAAAATGTACAGGGTAGCTCCTCTGAGACACTGGGGGCAACTCCAACCACTTCACCCAGTGCCTCAGATCAGCGCCCCACTGTTGACTATGTACCTTGGTCCGTGAACATCTCTCTGGGAAACCAAACACGGGAGAAGATGCCTACCAGAGCCTTGGCCACCCAGGCTGATGTAGTGGCCAAGGCTCTGGTAGGCATCTTCTCCCGTGTTGGATTTCCCAGAGAGATGTTCACGGACCAAGGTACCCAGTTCATGTCTGCCTTGATGCAAGGCCTGTGTAATGTAACAGAGGTGCAACATCTGGCATCCAGCCCGTATCACCCACAGACCAATGGTTTGTGTGAACAGTTCAATGGCACCCTGAAGCAGATGCTCAGGATGTTAGTCGATTCCCACGGGTGCGCCTGGGAGCCTTATCTCCTGCACCTGCCTCAAGCCTCGACAGGGTTCTCCCCCTTCGAGCTCTTGTATGGGAGGTGTGTACGTGGGCCCCTAGCTCTCGTGAAACAGTCCTGGGAAGGAGAAACAGCCATCCAAGGTGTTCCAGTCATGGAGTATGTCCTGCAATTCTGTGACCAAATGCAGACTATGGCGCAGCTGGTGCATGAAAACATGGTCCAGGCTCAGGCCGACTAGAAGCAATGGTATGATAGAATGCCTGCGAGAGAACATACCAGCCGGGGCAGAAGGTATGGATCCTAGTCCCTGAGACCCAGGACAAGCTTCGGTGAAATGGACTGGTCCATACGTCGTGCACCAGCAGGTCAACAGCGACAGCTACCTGGTCATAGTTGATTCAGGCTGGAACAGGCATAAGGTCTTCCATGTCAACATGATGAAGGATCATCATGAGCAGGAAGCTAGTGCCTTTCCGGTGTGCAGTCTGCTAGAGGAGAGGGAAGAGAAAGACCTAACATATACACTAAATATATAAAATTTATAAAGCTCGTTTCGTATTATCCTATGAACCCGGTTCGTTCATGGTGTGTGAGTGGGAGATAAAGAAGGTTGATCGCAGGTGTGTCAAGAGGCTTGGCAAGGCGAGATCCTTCACACTCTTGATAAACTTTTTCAGAGGTCCAGTTTCTAAAATGAGGTCACTTCTTGGTACTGTCTCTGCTACACTGACACCTTAGTGGCTCTTCAAATGTCCTACAAGCCTTATGGTACTTCTTGCCTTCTGTGTCCTCTCATGAGTTCAAACAGTAGTTTTCACCCATATGTAGGGTATGTTTGTGCTCCAGAAAAATTGAGTAACATTTTTTAGTGCATTTTTTCTTTTAACCCCTTGTTAAAATGAATAATTTGCGCATAAAGTGACATTTTATTGGGCAAAATTTTCACAACCCAATGAAAATTAATCCTATGAAACACCTGTGGGAACAAAATGCGCACTGTACTTCTTGAAAAATTCCTTAAAAGAGTAGTTTACAAAAGGTGGTTACTTTTGAGGGTTTCCATTCACTGGTAATTTAGGGGTCTGCAAATGAGACATGGCACCCAAAAACTATTCCAGCAAAATCTGCCCTCCAAAAGCCAAATAGCGCTCTTTCTATTCTGAGCCCCGCCAGCAGTTTACAACCACTTATGGGGTGTTACCCTGTTCAGTAGAAATTGTGTAATGAACTGTATGGTGCTTTTTCTCTATTAATCCCTTATGAGAATGAGGATAAATCGAAGTTTTATTGGAAAAAAGTAATTTTTCATTTTCATGTCCTAATGTTAATAAATTCTGTGAAAAATCTGTGGGGTCAAAATGCAAAATGACTTGAGGGGTGTAGTTTCCAAAATGCAGTTTCCACTGTTCTGGTACCACTGGGGCTCTGCAAATGCATTATTGCACCTAAAAACAATTCCAGAAAACTCTGCCTTTCAAAAGCCCAGTGGGGTTCCATCCCTTCAGGGCCCAGCGGTGTGCGCAAAGTTAAAAGTATTCCAAAATTATTACCATGTAAAGTGACACAAGTCAATTCTTAAAAATGGGACTGTGTCCCTTAAGAGGTTAACAAAGTTATCCAAACGCTATTTTATATAGATTAATTTCTGTTGCACATTTCCTTCAAGTTTAATGCATATTGCCTGTAACATAAATACAATGAGGCAGATTGTGTGTTTGTTACCAATCACATTCATTTTCAGAAGCTTTATAAAAAATAAAAGCTACACTGTGATTGGTTGTTATGGGCAACAAAGACAGTTTTTCTTTTAGACAGTTTTATACTATTCCCATCAATGTGTATATTTTGTTAAAGTTGCCTATAAACACATATATTAATGGGGTGTTTCAAGTATTTTTTTTTTATCTTCTAAATAAAAAATATGCATACTCTCCTCTCCTTCAGCTGGAGGCCCAGCGTAGAGTCTCTGTTCAGCCGTTCAGGTCCCTAGTCTTTGCTGATTTTCTGCCCACACCTGAGTGCTATTCAAATGAAGCACTGGTGCTCAACCACTGATTCACGACCTGGATTACCTGCTATTGGCTTACCAGTCCCTGCTCCTGCCTACAGCTGCCCTCCCTTCAGTCCTCTAGGGGCCCTGTGTGTCCCATATCACTTGGGATGATGAACAGTGTCAGAACATCGCTGACAGCTTTGTGTTTTGGTAATAATAGTAAGGTTGACTTTCTGAAATATAATATATATACTATATAAATCTGGGTTTTTTGGTTTTTTATTCCAAATATTTAATCGGGTTTTAATTGTAAAAAACAGAACAGAAAGAAAAGATCAAAGTACATAAGGTAAAAATACAAAATATTGATTAAAATATAATTACTCATACACAACCTATCTCATAGTAACAAACAGCAATATTAATGATGTAGTTCACCTGGCACATTGTCCTCAGTTGGGGTTGCCCCCAGCATCTCAGAAGAGCTACCCTGTAAACCTGCAAGGCAAGAATTAGCAATTACATTGACATTGCATTCATTCATTGATTCACAGTGAACTGCATGGGTGAATGGCTGAGCCAGGGTCACACTGAGGGGGCTCTCATCACCCGCAGATGTGGGCGGGGCTACAGCCAGGTCAGCATTCCACAATGTCTCATTCACATGCTCACTGATTACTTTAGCTGGACACACAGCAAGGGGAGACAAAAGGCTGACCCCTCCCTCTGCCTGTGTAACAGGCTTCAACACCTCATTAAAATCATCCTTCAGTACAGACATTTTGTCACAGCGAGGTGGGGTTGCTCCCACCCCATATTGGGACACCAAGGGCCCCAAATCTCTTCCCAATAGTACATTGGCAGGCAGATCAGACACTAGCCCCACATCACGCATCCCTTTTCCCGCACCCCAGTCCAAATGGACGCAAGCCATGGGCACAGTTACGCGTTCTTGTCCAATACCCTTCAGGGTCAGAGTTTTTCCAGGGATAATACTGTCCGCAGGGACCAAGTCAGGTTGCACCAGAGTAATCTGCGCCCCAGTGTCCCGAAATCCCATGACCACTTTACCCCCCACAATGACCTGTTGACTGTTGGCATCGGATTGCAACCCCTCCCTCCCCACCAAGTATACAGATGGTCCAGCTGCCGTGGCTGGGGAAACAGGGGGGGTTCTTAGAGCGGTTGGGGCACTCCGCCTTGAAATGTCCTGGCTGGTTACAGGCGTGACATCGCCGGACCTCTCCTTGGGATTTAGAGGGGGTCCCCGGGGCGCCCAGAGTTCTTGGGACAGGGGAAGTAGAGGGGGCACCTGGGACAGAGTTTGTCTTACCCCACTTGGAGACCGCAGGCTGTGGTGAACTCCAACTTTGCCCCTCCTTCCCGCTTGGGGGTCTCTGCAGTGTGGCTCCTCTCTTGATCCCTTGCTCCCTGGTGGACACATAGTCGTCAGCAATCTCTGCAGCCTTGTCTGCTGTTTTGGGTTTCCAGTCACACACGAACTGGCGGACCTCCAGAGGGCACACCTGGAGAAATTCTTCCTTTATCATAAGATCCCCAATTCCCTCAAACGTGGTGACAGTAAGTCCTTTGATCCACTGCCAGAATGTAACCTGTAAGTGGTGCAGAACATCCGCATAGCTCTCTGTGGGACCCCGCTGGATATTCCGGAACTTTTTGCGGTACACCTCCGGCGTGAGCCGGTATCTCCGGATCAGCGCCGCTTTGATGGTCTCATAGTCCGCGTCCACTGGTAAGCTCGTGGAAACATCCAGGCCTTTTCCCTTCAGCCGGGGAGACAGGTAACGGGCCCATTCTGCCTGGGGAATATGATGCTGCTTACACACCCGCTCAAATCCCCGCAAAAACGAGTCCAAGTCCCCGTTATCTTCCAAGATTGGAAAGTCCTCGGATCGGATCTTTAGTGCTCGGGCTCCTGGAGTTGGTGCAGGGGAAGGTTGCGCCTGCTGGCAAAGTTCCAGCTTTTTTAGCTCAAGCTGATGCTCCAACTCCGCCCGACGCTCTGCAGCAGCGGCCTCTCTTTCCGCCCGGCGCTCTGCAGCGGCGGCCTCTCTCTCCGCCCGGCGCTCTGCAGCTTCTCTCTCCGCCCGGCGCTCTGCAGCAGCTTGGTACTGGTAAATCACCTGCAGACGGGCGCTATAGTCACTGGCGTCTATCTGCTGTAAGGCCATTTGCAAGTATAAGTCCGTTACCCCCACAGAACTGGGGTTACTGGTCCCTCCAGGCACAGTTACCTCTGGGGTCCGGGCACCTGCGGAACCGTCTGGCATGGTGATGTTGTCTGGTGCCAGCCTCTCAGGACCTTGCTCTGCCTCCTGCATGGCTATGGTAGCTTCCATATCTGCCATCTCCTGGAGTTCAGCAGCAACCAAGTCCTGCAGACGTTTGGTTATGCTTCTGGTCCCACCAGCCATCCACTGGAAGCCGTTGCCAAATAAAAGATAGGACAGAAAAAAGAAGAAGGGAGGGAACAGTACTGTACCAAACTTTCACCGTATTTTAAGCTTGATCTCATACCGCGCTCGTTCCATAGGATTGCCGCAATCCCCAGTGTCTGCGTGATACCACACCCACACACTGTTACCCTAATATCCCACAACGCTGCCACCACTGTGAAGAATAT
Source organism: Leptodactylus fallax (assembly GCA_947044405.1). Taxonomy (NCBI): domain Eukaryota; kingdom Metazoa; phylum Chordata; class Amphibia; order Anura; family Leptodactylidae; genus Leptodactylus; species Leptodactylus fallax. The sequence continues at coordinate 959,108 of CAMRHE010000488.1, forward strand.
CGCCTCACCCAGCCGCCTGGCATGCCTGCGATCAAACTTCTTTCTTAACCTCCCACTCACACACCGTGAGTAGACCGGGTCATAGGATAAAATGAAATGAGCGATATAAATTTTATATGTTTAATAACCCAAGTGGGTCGGTATGGATTAATAGCATATACAGAAATATACAATATTAATATGATCAAGCATAAACATACAAGCAAAGGAGCGATGATACAATACACAAAAATAAACAGGGAAATTAAAAGATAGAGAAAATACCGGCATAGGCTCGTAGTCCGTTTCTCTAGGCCACAGCAGAGTTTTGGGCCTAGGGCGCAAGCTTAAGCAAGTTGCATAAAACAATCCTTCTACATGCTGTCCAGAACTAGTGAAAGGCTTCAGGCCTCACTGCTAGGCCCTCAAAGCATTCCTCAGTAGGGCAGGCCCTCTCATCTCCCAGATCAGAGCTCCTTACTGCCTCTTTGCTGAATGACCCCAGAATCCAGGTCTGCCCACAGCATATGGCTAGTGCTCCACCCACCCCTTGCTCCCAGGCAGCCCCCCTTCTCCCACCTTTGCAGAACCCTCGGAGAGAAGGGTGAAGTTAAGGCTTGCTATCCCCCATCCCATCTGGCCAGTGATAATAAAAGTGCCTGGCTATAGCAAGCCATCTCCAATGAACACACATAAAACCAGTGAAGCGTATCGTCCAGCAATGTGGACTCAACTAAAGCACCGCATTCCAAGTGGGGGAAGGACTGACCTAAGCAAGTAAAACACACTTCCAAGAAAGATATAAAACTGAGGGTCGGTTCATCACAAGGGGCCACATTTAATTTATAATATATATACTGTGACAATTGGGGGTAGTTTAGCATCAAAGGTAACAGCTTCCTGGACTTAACAGAGGTGTTGGTGGCGCTGGGTGCAAAATAAACAGCATATCAGGTAACAGCAATCCAAAAGAAATGGCTTTATTCAGCTAGTAAGTGATAACAGGAACAAAAATAACAAAACAGCTTAGCCCACACACAGGGCAATACCTCACTTCTTGAGCCCTGATTAACTCCTGGGGGCAAGAAGCTTTGCTGAAGTTTCTCCTCAGCAGTCTGGCTCACACTGAGCTTAACCAGTCCTTTCTGGAATGCAGTCCTCTTGGGACAAACCACCTGTCTGTCTCCAACTGGTCCACCATCCACCTGCTCCCTGCAGGTCACCAGCAGCACTCTCCTGCTGTGTGCACTCCTTCTGGAGTGAAGCCCCCCAGGTATGGGTGTGGTCAAGGTTTTTTCAACCCTGTTTTTGGGTCGCTCTCCAGCGCCCTCTAGGTTCACACCCTCACAATATACATACACACACGTGGACAAAATTGTTGGTACCCCTCATTTAAAGAAAGGAAAACCCACAATGTTCACAGAAATAACTTGAATCTGACAAAAGTAATAATATATAAAAATTCTATGAAAATGAACAAATATGAGGGGGCTATATGTAATAAGTAAGCACTGTATGTAATGGAGGGCTATAAGTGATAAGGAGGCACTACATGTAATTAGGGGTGACTAAAAGTAATAAAGACACACTATATGTAACAAGAGGGGACTATAAGTAATAAGGTGGCACTATATGTAATAAGGAGGCACTATATGTAATAAAGAGCGCTATATGTAATAGGGGGGGGACTATAAGTATACACGTGGACAAAATTGTTGGTACCCCTTGTTTAATGAAAGAAAAACCCACAATGAAATAACTTGAATCTGACAAAAGTAATAATATATAAAAATTCTATGAAAATGAACAAATGAAAGTCAGACATTACTTTTCAACCAGGCTTCAACAGAATTTTTAAAAAAAGAAAACTCATGAAACAGGCCTGGACAGAAATGATGGTACCCTTAACTTAATATTTTGTTGCACAACCTTTTGAGGCAATCACTGCAATCAAACGATTCCTGTAACTGTCAATGAGACTTTTGCACCTCTCAACAGGTATTTTGGCCCACTCCTCATGAGCAAACTGCTCCAGTTCTCTCGGGTTTAAATCGTGCCTTTTCCAGACGGCATGTTTCAGTTCCTTCCAAAGATGCTCAATAGGATTTAGGTCAGGGCCACTTCAGAATAGTCCAATGTTTTCCTCTTAGCCATTCTTGGGTGTTTTTAAGCTGTGTGTTTTGGGTCACTATCCTGTTGCAAGACCCATGACCTGCGACTGAGACCAAGGTTTCTGACACTGGGCAGCACATTTCTCTCTAGAATCCCTTGATATTCTTGAGATTTCATTGTACCCTGCACAGATTCAAGACACCCTGTGCCAGATGTAGCAAAGCAGCCCCAGAACATAACAGAGCCTCCTCCATGTTTCACAGTAGGGACAGTGTTCTTTTCAAGATATGCTTCATTTTTCCATCTGTGAACATAGAGCTGATGTGCCTTGCCAAAAATTTCGATTTTTGTCTCATCTGTCCATAGGACATTCTCCCAGAAGCTTTGTGGCTTGTCAACATGTAGTTTGGCAAATTACTTTTGTCAGATTCAAGTTATTTCTGTGACCATTGTGGGTTTTTCTTTCATTAAACGAGGGGTACCAACAATTTTGTCCACGTGTGTATATATAAAATGCAAGCCACCTAGGCGTGGCCTATGCCGAGTAGCAAAGCGAACGTCTCTCCGGGGAGCTTCCGCTCTGCCAGCGCTTTATAGGGGACGAGTTAGGCATTTGGGGTGCTATCCATGCGCAAGAAGCTGCCCAAACACCCCCTTACGGGACCCTCCACCTCCAATAACTGATCGACTCAGGCCTCCCTCTCCACTTACCTGACCCAGGCGACCGCTCCGCTCCTCTATGAGGCGGCAGCCATCTTTGATGTCTGCCTCACATCTTCCTGAGTGCTCCCAGCGTCCTCCAATGGCCTCCTCCGCTGTGTCTCAGGCGCGGGAGGGGTCGGCTTCCTCCCAGCGTTCGGCCTCTGCTCCTCCGCATACCCGGGATCTGACGGACTCTGCACTGCTTCATGTGGCACTTCTGCTCTCCCGGCAACCAGGCGACTTCACTACCACAGTCCTGCAGGCTCCACCACCTGAGGCCTCTGCCACTTCTGCTCCTGGACGCCCTCTGCTTCATGGCCACAGCTCTCCATTTAAGGTCGGTCTGGCGCAAGGGGTCTCCTCTTCCCCTCTGGGTCCCCATGTTGTAACCTCTGCCTCTTCTGCTGCTGAGACCCCTCCTGGGCACGACCTGGATCCCTCACCCTCACATCGGGCCTCCGTGACCTCTGCCCTGGGAGTTTCCCCCTCCTTGCCTGAACTCCCCCCTGACCGATCACCTGGGGATGATGCAGACTTAGGGCCGACCCCTTCCATGTCCTCCTATGCGGCACCAGATCCTGCAGCCCTGGCACCGCTGCTGTCCTCCTCTCCACTTGAAAACATGGCCTGGCCCACCTTTCCCTTACCACCGGAATGGACCCGGGTGCTTGCTCACCTGCCAACCCGACAGGATTTCCAGGCCCTAATTGCTGAAGTCACTGGCACTTTTCACGCAGAGATTGCTGCTTTACAGAAGGACTTTCAGCACATGACATCTAGAGTGGAGACACTGGAGGACGATCATGACGATACCCGGGCCTATGTCTCTCAGCTTCAGGATTCTGTTCATAATCAGTGTCAGGCAATGCAGGAAATGCAACGCCATGTTGAGGACTTGGATAACAGGGGGCGCCGTAACAATATTAGAGTCAAAGGCCTCCCTGGAGCTACCCAGGAGGAGGACTTGCCTGTTACATTGGAGGTGATATTTAACAGTATCCTGCAGGAACCCCCCCCCCCCACACACACACACAAAATTAAGTTTGATCGTGCCCACAGGGATCTGTGCCTGAAGGGATCTGGACCGATTCCACGGGATGTTGTTTGCTGTATCCATGACTACACGTTGAAGGAAGCTATTCTCTCCAAAGCCAGACGCCTCAAGGACTTAGAGTTTGATGGAGCTAAAATTCAGCTTTACCAGGATCTTTCTTGGATTACGCTGCAGAAGAGATGACACCTGCGTCCGCTCCTCCAGCTGCTCCGTGATCGACAGATTCCTTACCATTGGGGCTTCCCCTTTGCCTTAACAGCAAGATTGAATGGTCGTTCCTCTACTCTGCGCTCCTATGCTGATCTTCGCTCCTTCTGCTCGGCATTGGACATTCCATCTCCAGAGTTGACTGACTGGGAGCTGTCTCCTCCCCACCACCACTACCTGCGGTCTGGAGCCCCCCAAAACCTAGGAGGCGCCACCTGCCCTCCCCTTCTGCAAGGAGACCCCGAGTGGGCCCTCCGCCCCCCTGATCCTCCCAGATTTAACATTGTGTCTTTTTCCTACAGGCTTCTGAGTCGCCGCTGACTTATTGATTGCCCATATACGGTCCCTATTTTGCACCCTTAAGTTTACTGTTTTCATTATGCTGTCCCCTTCTTGTTGCATCTGCCTTGTGTAGTTCTCTTTAGGTCTTTCAGGCAGAGTGGGTTGCCCTCACCCCATCCCCCATCACACGCCTGTCCTGATCTCTAAGCCCACCACACTGTCCGACATGGTTGTCACTGGGCTCCCGGTGCTGGCCGCTACCATGCCTTGGGGGTGTTTTCCGGCTGTGGGTCTCTAATGTGGACTAACTTGGTTCTTGGGCTCTTATCCGGATCTGTGCCCTTAACCCCCTGTTGGGAGAATTAGTCCTGACCTTGTAACTATTTTACATTGTTTATTTGTTTTTTGTGCTATGTCTTGTTTTCTTGTCTGTCCCCCTCTCCCTCCTCCTTCTGTCTTTTCCTTCCATGTCTTTCTAGCCAGATCCAGAGACCTCTTCTCCTCTTGTCCTGTAGTGGCGCTGGAATATACGGCCTCCTTAGTCCTCATTGGTCCTGCTTCCTGTGATTGTTGGGTGAGATCTGCTTCCTCATTTGCTGTCCTGCCAACCATGCCTTCCAATGACTAAGTGTGTTTCGTTAAATGTCAAGGGTCTGGGCTCTAACACCAAACGGCGCATGGTCCTGCGTGAGCTGCGGTCCCTCCGGGCGGATGTCGCTTTCCTTCAGGAAATGCATTACAACCATTCAGGTACATTCAACTTTGCTAAGCATTACTACCCTATGGCTTACTCAGCTTTTCATAGTCACAGTAAGGCTGGTGTGGCTATTTTGTTATCTTGCACCTTCCCTATTACAATAACTGCCTCCCATCTAGACCCCCAGGGACGTTATATCATTGTAGAGGGCCTTCTGAATGGACAACCTATTATTCTTTGTAACCTTTATGCTCCCAATACTTCTCAACTCTCTTTTCTCCGGAGGGTCCTACGGCGCCTACAGTCATTTGCTTGGCTGCTTGGCGGGGATTTCAATCTGTATTTTTCCGAGCACGCGGATAGATTGTCCCTCTGCGGCAGCTCCCTGCCTGCCTCTCATTCTCGCCTCGCTAGGGAATTCCGTCACCTAATACAGTCCCTGGCCCTTTACGACCTCTGGCGGGTCACCTACCCTACTGCATGCTCCTATACTTTTTTTTTTCTCACCCCCATAACACACATACTAGAATAGACTACTTCTTTGGTAATGCTCTAACCCTCCGCCTACTTACTGATGCGGATATCGGCCCCATTTCGTGGTCTGATCACGCATCGGTAACTGTTACTATTTCCTCTACTCTGATCCCTACTCGGCGGTGTCACTGGCGTCTAAATGAATCTTTGTTGAACTCTGAGACTACACGTAATGACTTGCGTACCCACCTACAAGATTATTTTAAGACTAATGGGAATTCGGTCTAATTTGTCTCTATCCTTTGGGAGGCACACAAGGCAGTGATGCGCGGTCATTGTATTGCCCTCTCGACGTGGCTTAAGAAGGATAGGAAAGCTAGGGAGGTAACTTTGATAGCCAAGATAAGGTCCCTTACGGATCGCTTGGCAGCTGGTCCCTCCCTCTCCTTACTACGTCAGTTAGTTGCAGCTCGTGCTGATCTTAGGGACCTAGCTACTCATGCTACTCAGAGATTGCTCCTCTACACTAGGCAGCACTATTATGAACACAGTAATAAAGCCCACACCCTGCTGGCTAAGACCCTTCGTGACCATCGAGTCTCTTCCACCCCCCCATGCGGTCCGTGAATCCTCAGGCACTCTCCTCCACCATCCTGATGCCATTGCTTCTGCCTTCCAAGCTTATTATGCTAAATTATACAATCTGTCTGAACAGGCCCCATCCAATCCTTCCCCTGCCCCCTCAGAACTGCGCCAGTATCTCAATTCTTGCCCTCTCCCTACTTTGCCTTCCTCGGCCCTAGACGCTCTTAATGCTCCCATCACTGATGAGGAACTCTCTGATGCTTTAAAAAGCCTGCCCAATGATAAGACCCCTGGCCTGGACGGTTTCACATATTTGTATTATAAGACCTTCCAGTCAGAGCTCTTGCCTCACCTTCTTGGCCTCTTTAACTCTTTCCTAGATGGCTCCCCTATTCCCAACTCCATGCTACACTCCCACATCACTTTGGTCCCCAAGCCAAATAAAGACCATCAGGAGTGCTCTAATTATCGTCCGATAGCCCTCCTGAACTCTGACCTTAAACTCTTTCCAAAAATTTTAGCGAATAGGCTCAACGCTTGGCTCCCCTCTTTGATCCACAAGGACCAGGTGGGTTTCGTCCCTTGCCGTCAGGGGGGAGACAACACCAGAAGGGCTGTGGATTTGATAAAGGTGGCCAATCGTACTGCTACACCTACCCTCCTTTTGAGTCTAGATGCTGAGAAGGCCTTTGATCGCTTAGATTGGTCCTTTATGATGGCTACTCTGGAGAAGTTTGGTTTTTCAGGGGCTTTCCTCTTGGCGATCACGGCTCTTTACTCGTCATCTTCGGTGGAGGTTAAGCTCCCTTGCGCTTCCTCCTTGTCGTTCCCCATCTGTGACAGGACTCGCCAGGGCTGCCACCTTTCTCCCCTTATATTTGCTCTCTGCATTGAAGCCCTGGCTGCTAAGATTAGATCCTGGCTGCTAAGATTAGATCCAATCCCGATATTAGGGGGGTCCAAGTGCGTGATAGGGATTTTACAGTTAGTCTCTTTGCGGACGATGTATTATTGACTTTAACTAACCCACACACTACCCTCCCAAATCTCTTTACAACACTAGGGGATTATGGAAGGTTATCGAGTTACAAGGTGAACCCTTCGAAAACTGAGGCCCTTCCCATTAATATCCCTGAACACACTCTTCAGCTCCTTCGCCAAATCTACAATTTCCAGTGGAGGGATAGGTCTTTACGCTACTTAGGCATTCAACTGTCTTCCTCTTACTCTACGCTGTACTCGGTGAACTACCCACGATTGTTCCATGAGCTTCGTTCACTACTAGATAAATGGCGCCCTTTACATATATCACTCATAGGCCGTATTACGGCGGTTAAAATGTTCCTTCTACCTAAACTCTTATATTTCTTTGAAACCCTCCCTGTTGCTGTCCCTCGCTCTGAGTTGCGATCCCTTCTCTTTAAATTTATTTGGAATGGGAAATGGCATCGTATTCCCCACTCTGTGATGTTGGCTCCTAAGACGGAGGGGGGTCTTGCGGTCCCACATCTGCTATATTATTATTGGCCGGGCGCAGCTTCGCTGCATCCCATTCTGGGCAGCCTCGAAGGCCTATACTAAATGGGTGGAAATTGAAAAGCTTTGGTTGGCTCCAATCCATCCTAATGCCTTCCTGTGGTCCTGCACCTCCCCCCCCCTACCCGCCACCCCCCTCCTGGGCCCAATCCGTTTCACTAGAGCTGTTACTTGCCATAAAATTTTCCCACTGGCCTCACAAAATTCATTTATGGTCTCCTTTCTTTTTAATCCTCTCCTCCCGGAGGGACTGACAGCAGCTATAGTGCATCCTTGGAGCAGGCTGGGTCTGTTTCATGTGGCTGACTTAATTGACCTGTCTACCTTGGAGCTTAGGCCTTTTGACTATTTTACTTTTACTCTGCGCCTGCCATGCACGGAATGGCTCCACTATCAACAAATAGCTCACTTTGTATCCACCCTATTTGGGGCTCCGCGGGTTTCTGTCCCTACCATTTTTGAGAGGTTGTGTAGGGCTGGCGTTTCTACGAAGGGTCTGATCTCTGCTATTTACCACCTGCTCACCTCCCCTACAGGTTCTGAGCTGGTGGCCCGTATTAAGGATGTTAGAAGTCTGGAGTTCCTCACTGCCCCTCTCAACAATAAGGTGGAGGTCTTCCAGTCTATTTGGTCCCCTTGGGATACATATTGTATCCTCCAAGGTCTCTGATCTCTCCTTCCCCTCACACTCCTTTTGTCTTGTCTTATCCTCCCCCCCTCCATTCCGTTCTTTGTCTTGTGGGTTTTTCTTATTCTTCCGTTGGCCTCTTATTCATGATGGTTTTGCTGTTTTTGCTCTGTTCTTGCTTTGCGGTTTATTCTATAAAATTTAATTTTATAAAATTTTAATAAAAATTACAGTTTAAAAGAGAAAAAAAAAATGCAGCCCCTTATGCCCTCTTAAATAATCTTCACCCTATAGTAATAATACTACCAATGACCCCTTATATTCTCTATGCCCCATATATAAATGATCTCCCCCTTATAGGAATAATGACCCCTAACGGCCCTTTATGCCATATATATAAGAACTGAAAAAAATAAAATAAAACTTATACTCACCTTTCTGCTCCGCTGCTGCCGTCTATCTCCTTTGCGAGGTGCACAGACAGGAGGTCTCACCACAAGAAGCGCAATGCTATGGCGTCACTGCGCCGTTCTTGGTCATTCACGGTATAGCCACAGCATATGACATATAAGCCTGATAGGTGGTGGTCTAACTTCTGGTACCTGCATTTATATAAAGAACGGAAGTCACAGTGAAGTGAAAAATGGCTGCTTATGTGCAGTTATAAATCAAAACCTTGTCCAAAGACCACTCACTGGATTTCTTACCCTAGAATAAACAGAAATTGACTTGAATGAATAAAAAAAACAAGTTATACTCTAACTTTCCTAAAAAAAACTAAATATGAATCTGCTCAGCTATTTCTGCTACATTACATATTGTATGGTGGGTCAGTGGTTAGTACTGTAGCCTTGCAATGCTGGAGTCCTAGGTTCAAATCCAGGACAACATCTGCAAGAAGCTTGTTTGTTCTCCCTGTGTTTGCGTGAGCTTTCTCCCATACTGATAGGTAACATAGATTGTGAGCCCTACTTGGGACAGTGCTGACAATATCTCTGTAAGGTACTGTGGAATATGAAGGCGCTAAATAAATATTGCCTGTAGTTGTTTTCATGGTGACAGGTTAACCTAATTTAATCTCTAATTTTGGAGGCAATTTAGGTATTAGTTAAATAATACACCAGTAGAGAACAACAATGAAATAGTATAGGCACAGGAACTTTGCCATCAAGCTCTGCCAATCATAGCCATAATCCAGCTGTAGTGGCAAAGATCATAGAAACCTCTGGCGGTCACTGCTAATCATGGCATAAAGGAAATGAATACAATGGGAAGGTGCACCTTTGTAACCTTCATGGTGATAGTGTGTTACATATTCTCTGCCTATACCTTGTATAAGCTTAGAGCCTTTATTTTAGTTTTGGTAGTTGCTAGAATGAATTCTTGTGTAGCTTACTGTACACACGGTAAAACGGCAGCATCTTATAAAATAAAAAAAATAAGTAAAAGAAAAAGCTGTGTACAGAAGCAACAGAGATTCTCCAACATGAATGTTTGATTTGCAATACCAAAGACAGGACTACATAAGACCTCTTAAGTACTGTCAGGCCTGATCAAAGCAAAGACTGCTTGGACTGTGTAGAAATAAACAGAGTCCCTAATTTGGGCATTTTCTGTAAGGTGGCATGGATACATTTATTGATAAAACTGAAAAGTTTTGATTTGTTACTTATTTAGCAGTGAGGTCGGGAAAGTTACTTTTTTAATGCTTATCTGACCAAAGTTTAACTCTTCACAGTAAATTATAACTTGGAAAATTACACCATCTAAGGGCTGATATGGTCAGTTATGTGTGAAACTACGCATCTGACAGTTTAGTTCTGTATACTACACCATATTGCTGGCCAAATAGTACATGGTCATATGTATGAGACCTAAATATGAATATTTAATAATTCATGGCAAAACAGATTTATTTAGGATTTTTTTTTTTTTCAAGCATTAATTCTGCCTTAATTTTTGGGGAACTCCAAAATTGTGCAATTTTCCATAAACATTGCAACAATCAGTGTGTGAATTTATTCTACCTTCCATCATTTTCTCACTTTTCAGGAATCATCTTTCTTTGTTTCAATGTGGCCATGATATTCAAGAATTGCAAGCCTTGTAGAGTTCACACCTTTTGATGCAACTTACCTTTTCTGTACATGTATAGTATATACATTATATATAGCATACCACAACAGTCACGGGAGTAGACTTCACATCTTAGATGTTACACTGAAATACACATACTGTAAAAGACATGTTCAGAGAGTATCTGATCCCAGTTCGCAAGATGCACCCACAATCTTAGACTGAGATGGTATTTGCAGAGCTAAAGCATTTATTTTTAGAATCGGTCTTTTCTGATCTATATGCTGTTACAGTGAATGTGTAATCTATCAGCGACAAGATATAACTTATCCAGTTGTAAAGTATAAAAATAGACAACTGAAACCAGACAGCAGCTCTCTTCACTCAGACAGGACATACTTCATAGACAGTAACACTGTTTTAGAACAAGTTACATACAGCCACTATACTAGCAAAGTAGTAACTAAGGAAGACATTAGGGAGGAAATTATTTTCCACCTTGCATTTTATTCAAATAATGGACCAGTGGAATTTATTATATTATTTGATTTGTTACTTCTATATAGATATAGTTGGGCTATAGTGGAAAAAAAAAAAAAAAAGGATACTTGATTATATACTTATACCTGTTGAAAAATTTAAAAGGGTTCTCCAATTATTATATTTCTGTCAAGATCACAAACGTAACAGAACAGTTTTCAATTGAATCATTAAAACATGATCATGTCTGTATTGCTGTTACATACTGCTTTTTGTACCTCCTGGTGTTCTCTGATTTACACTCATGTACGAGAATCCAGGTGGTAGGACTACTTAAGGTAAATGTTCCAAGAAGCAAACTGGAATACTACCAGATGGCACTGAGATATGTGTAGTGGTGTGCGAAAGTATGTAAACCTTTCAGAATTTTCTATATTTCTGCATAAAGTTAACCTACAACTGCATTACATTATCACACCAGTTCTAAGCAACATACATTTGACCATGTGTGTGTCACCATGTCATGGTTAAACAGCATGGACAGCACATGTGTGACATTCATGTGTCACCTGTGCCTTCACGACTCGATTCACTGAGGTTAGTGAGCATGGGCCGCAAAAGGAATAGGATTTTTGCTCCTGGCCCCAAACACGGATCCATAAAAACACACGGTTGTGTATGGGGCCATAGGAATGAATGGGTCAGAGTGCTAGCCACTATCACACTGATTATGCACATGGTCGTGTGCAGGAGGTCTAAATGTAGATGTAAATGTACAACCTAATCAAACGAATGAGTCAAAAATATTAGTCATTTTTTTAACTGAGTTAGAGCACCTTCATTACTTCTGTCTGGCCGTGGCTGTCAGCCATTTATGAAGGAGTCACACTCCTGTTTGAGAACTCACAGGATATTATAGCCCTTGCTCCTGCTATGATCTTGGTTGGTCAACCACTCCTGGGGAGGTTAATAATTGACTTGAATTTCCTCCATTTGTAAACAATCTGTCTGACCAACTCTTTAGAGATGGTTTTGTAAACTTGTCCAGCCTGATGAGCATCAACAATTCTTCTGAGATCCTCAGAAATCTCCTTTGCTGGTGCCATCACACACTTGCACAAATGTGTTGTAAAAAATCAAACTTTGATTCCTGTTGTTTAACTAAAGCAGGTTGCCATCCTATTGCTTGAAAACACCTGACTAACTTATGATTGTGATATTGGATAACATCTAACATTTTTTTGTTTTGATTTAGTTCTTTTTATCTACACTTAGGACTTGCGTGAAAATTTGATGTAGTTCTAGGTCAAATTTATGCAGAAATATTGAAAAATCTGATACATACAGTGGCTTGCAAAAGTATTCATACCCCTTGATCTTTTTCACATTTTGTCACCTTACAACCATAAACTTAAAATTTATTTTATTGAGATTTTAAGTGATAAACCAACACAAAGTAGCAGATAATTGTGAAGTGGAACAAAAATGATACATGGTTTTCAAACTTTTAATCAAATAAAAATCTGAAAAGTGTGACGTGCAAAAGTATTCAGCCTCCTCTACTCTGATACCCCTAAATAAAATCCAGTGCAGTCAATTGCTTTCAGAAGTCACTTAGTTAATAGAGTCCAGGTGTGTGTAATTTAGTCTCAGTATAAATATACCTGTTCTGTGAAGGGCTCAGTGGTTTGTTAGAGAACACTAGTGAACAAAAAGCATTATGAAGACCAAGGAACTCACAAGACAGGCCAGTGATAAAGTTGTGGAGAGGTATGAAGCAGGGTTAGGTTATAAAAACATATCCCAAGCTCTGAGCATCCCAAGGAGCACTGTTCAATCCATCATCCAAAAATGGAAAAAGTATTCTACAACTGCAAACCTACCAAAATATGGCAGTCCACCTAAACTGACAGAGCAAGGAAAGCAGCCAAGAAGCCCATGGTCACTCTGGAGGAGCTGCAGAAATCCACAGCTCAGGTGGGAGAATCTATTCAGAGGACAACTATAAGTCATGCACTCCACAAATCTGGCCTTTATGTAAGACTGGGAAGAAGAAAACCATTGATGAAAGAAGACCATAAGAAGTGCTGTTTGCATTTAGGCCAAAAAGTTCAACTTTGGTCTCATCTGACCGGAGCAACTTCTTCCACATATTTGCTGTCTCCCCTATATGGCTTGTGGCAAACTGCAAAGTGCTATGTGTGGCGGAAAAGTAACACCCTGAACACACCATCCCCACTGTGAAACTTTTTTTCATATTTTACATCTCCGCCTTCCAAAATTCATAACTTTTTAATTTTTCCGTCGACAAAGCTATGTACCTTTTTCAACTGTTTTGTCATCTATCACTTGATCATGGACCAAATGGGCTGAACACAGAAGGGACCTTGTTTAGCATCTTGCAGAAACACAAATCAGGGCCATTTTAAACACACAGTCTCCTTCCGCTTGAATATTGAGCTCATTGTCTTCAGATGGTTAAACAGTCAATTCAACATTGTACAAACAATTATAGGTTTGTAATAGGGAAATTATTTGGACATATTGTGGAAAGGTTTTGACTCACATGTGACATCTTCTCCAATTGTATTCATTCAGTTCCCATTTTTTTCTCGGTCAGGCTCAGACCAGTCATGCAGACTTATTGCAGTCATGTATTGTATCTGCTCCATTTCATATGTCATCTTTGATCTCCTCTGGGTTGGAGTCTGATGTTCCCCATTTAGTATTATGCCCACTTGATAATTTAGGCACAGCACTTGCCTCATCGTCCATGGACATAAAGGTGGAGCAGCATACTTTTTACAGGTTTACGCTAGTTTCACACCTGCTTTGGCGTTTCTGTTCTTCAGGTCCGCTTGGGGACCTGAAAAACAGAAACCCAATCCGCTTAAAAAGCGGTTACACGCAGAAACCAGCAGACCCCGTAGACTATAATGGGGTCTGCTAGGTTTCCGCCTGAAAAATGCGGACAGAAAAGTCCTGCTTACAGGACTTTTCTCTCTGCATTTTTCAGGCGGAATGGGGGACGGTCTCCCCGAACGGTCACCCAATGCAGGTGTGACCATAGCCTTAGTTGTCAGAAGAAGTCATGCCTTGTATCTATTTGGAGAATACTTTGGCGAAGGTACATCTGCTCCCAACATCCTGTAATGGGACCATAATAGAAGAAAGGGAAAGCATAGCTTGCTATCAATTGTAGGCAATTCACATGCGGGAATGTAGTTCAAGTTTCAAACGTATGCCCTTATTCACATCAGCTTAAAGGATAATTCAAGGAAAACAATAGCAGGCTGTAAGGCATCCAGATATGTCGGTAACAGGCTTCCACTGCAAGAAATATTAAAAAAACAAACAAAAAAAAAACAAAACACACACACACAAACTTATACCAGCCTACGCCAGCTACACAGAGCCCTATGGATACATTTGGCCTATACATGTAGGCTCGTAGTAGGATTTAAAGCATAACATTATAGTCATCTCACTGTGCTTCAATATACACACGTGAACAAAATTGTTGGTGCCCCTCGTTTAAGGAAAGAAAAACCCACAATGGTCACAGAAATAACTTGAATCTGACAAAAGTAATATATAAAAAATTCTATGAAAATGAACAAATGAAAGTCAGACATTGCTTTTCAACCAGGCTTCAACAGAATTTTTTAAAAAAAGAAAAAAACTCATGAAACGGGCCTTTACAGAAATGATGGTTTCCTTAACTTAATATTTTGTTGCACAACCTTTTGAGGCAATCACTGCAATCAAACGATTCCTGTAACTGTCAATGAGACTTCTGCACCTCTCAACAGGTATTTTGGCCCACTCCTCATAAGCAAATTGCTCCAGTTGTCTTGGGTTTGAAGGGTGCCTTTTCCAAACGTCATGTTTCAGCTCCTTCCAAAGATGCTCAATAGGATTTAGGTCAGGACTCATAGAAGGCCACTTCAGAATGGCCCAATGTTTTCCTCTTAGCCATTCTTGGTTGTTTTTAAGCTGTGTGTTTTGGGTCATTATCCTGTTGCAAGACCCATGACCTGCGACTGAGACCAGGCTTTCTGACACTGGGCAGCACATTTCTCTCTAGAATCCCTTGATAGTCTTGAGATTTCATTGTACCCTGCACAGATTCAAGACACCCTGTGCCAGATGCAGCAAAGCAGACCCAGAACATAACAGAGCCTCCTCCATGTTTCACAGTAGGGACAGTGTTCTTTTCAAGATATGCTTCATTTTTCCGTCTGTGAACATAAAGCTGATGTGCCTTGGCAAAAATTTCGATTTTTGTCTCATCTGTCCATAGGACATTCTCCCAGAAGTTTTGTGGCTTATCAACATGTAGTTTGGCAAATTACTTTTGTCAGATTCAAGTTATTTCTGTGACCATTGTGGGTTTTTCTTTCATTAAACGAGGGGTACCAACAATTTTGTCCACGTGTGTATATAGATAAAGAGTAAGAAAGAAGAAAGCTTGTTAGAGAGTGTAGTGAAATTTCTAAGCACCGTTGATTCAAAAGTAAAAAGACCATCTCTTGTTACATATAATACCAAGATGTTTAACATTTGTGAGACTGCAGCCAACATATATGAACAATATATCTCAATATGACCCTAGGAAACAGGACTCAAGATTCATAGACCACTTCCAGAAAGAGATCTCTCCTTGCTGTCAATCATTCTGCTTGCTTCCAGGTGGATAAGAAATCAGTCCATGGTCATGTGATAGACACACAAGTGGACAGCTTGTTACCAGGCAGATATCTGATTACTGAGCTGTGACTGTAACAAGCTGTGCACCTGTGAGTTCATCACATGATCATGAACTGATTTTTATCCAATGGAAGAAAGTAGAGTGAATAACAGTAAGCAGAGATTTAGAAAACTGTGAGGAATTAATACAGAGAGTAAAAACATGTATAACACTTCATTACAAAAACAAAAACATTTGTCTCTCAACATTGGTCTTAAACTGGACAATTTAAATATACTCTCAAACTGTTTTACCAAGTAACTGCAACTTTTCTTATCTGTCTCAACTGAACAAGTAGATCAACAATTCGGATGTTACTTTCAATGAAAAAAGAGGGACTATCATTACAAACTATTGCAAATTAAAAGTAATGTAGTTCCCCATGGAAACCAATCTGATATCAGCTCTTATTTTCAGACACCTATTTGGGCAGACACCATTATAGTCTATGGAATCCGCTCGTAACCGCTTTTTTAAGTGGATTAGGTTTAAGTTCGTGGGGTCCGCTTAGGTGTGAACCTTGGTGTGAACCTAGCGTAACTAGAAAACATAAGATCTGTACTTCACATGGTTAATGTTAACAGACTTTAGGTCACTAAAGATACAAACACATATAACGAAACAGATCAATTGTTCTCAGAAACTGACCCTTGTAGTTGGTACAGTGTGTAGTTTTGGCTTATTAGAGGAAATCAAAATGCTGTGTGTATTGTTAAATTGTGCATATCCCACGATGTGTCCATCACTATGGCAGCCCAAACAAGTATGGCCCAAATGAGATCACAATTTGCCACTGAAAATAAGATAATATAATTCAGTGACAGAAAACCTAAAATAATACTCATCTACATAAATAAAGGATGGACAGCAGAAAAGCAACAGAATAATGTGGCACTTATATGTTGATATGTGGTGACAAAATTGTCTTGTACCTTTAGGTATCAGATATACTCCACTTAAAAGAGAATGTCACCAGGCTGAAGCATATTAAACCAGAAGCACAGTTAGATAGGTCAGGCTCACCTGAATGTAACACTTTTCCCCCATGAAAATCCAAGACTCTATTACTGAAATATTCATTTATTTCGCAATGTACAAATGAGCAGTCTGGAACACTGAGGACGCCTCTATTGCCCCAAATTGCTACGCTTTACGCTGCTCTAATATGCCCTTCTTCCCCCTCCCTCTGAGTGACATTTTGAAGAAATTGAGCCTTCCCATGTTCTTCAGATTGCTCACTTGCATATTGTGAAATAAATACCTCAGCACAAATTTTCATGGAGAAAAAGAATTACACTCAGGTGAAGTTAACTTATCTATGTTGCAGATTTAACCCTTTTTCAACATCCGCCATACTACCGAGACAGATATCGAGTATTCAAATACGGCGTCCACTCAGTAGGTTTATAATACAGTGGAGACCCGGTACCAATGCCCGTACTGATCAGTCAAAGCTGACCAAGACGTCATTTTCCCAGCTGTGCATAGGCGCTGCCATTTTGGGGTGGATCATTAGCACTCTACAGAAGGCTCACAGGTTTGTACTAGTATGTATTTTATTACAGGTTGCTCTATGCTGCCTGTAATAGAAGCAGTGCCATTTTAACAATGCATTACCACTGCAGTACATTGTATTAGTGATCAAGAACCTAGGGAGTCTAAAATTTAGAGAAGAAAAAAAAAAAAAAAAAAAACACACACACACACACACACCCCTTTATAAAATGCAGTATGCCCGGAATCATATCGACCCATAGAATACAAGTGACATGTCATTTTGGCTGCACAAAAAAATGGCATAAAAAACGTTGCACAAACTCAGCTTTTCTCCAATGTCACCCATTCTAAATGTTTTCCAGCTTCCCAGTACATCATACAGAATATTAAATGGGATTATTACAAAGTACAATTTGTCCCGCAAAAATTAAGCACTTCTATACCTCTGTGAACGGAAAAATATGGATAGGGGCTATCACGGTCAGTAGTTCACAAATGAAAACTCAATGTACACCACGGTAAGTAGAGACATCATTTATTATGCCAAGGCAACACCTGGAAAAAAACATGTTTATTAAACAGACTGTCTTGTAAGATCAGAATATAAAAATACTTAGAATTTAAAACATGAAAAACAAAAAACACCCTTAATTTAAAGAGAGTCACCACTTCAATTTATTGTGAAAAACTGAAAATCTGATTAATACTGCAGTATGGGTAAAGGCATGGCATCTGCCACCTACTTTTGCCTTCTCCGTGGTCAGCATATTGTCAGTCCAGCTTTGAGCAGAGCAGATGAACCATGTCTCAGTATGCACACCTCCCAGCAGTCCTGTGTCTGGGGGTCTGTACAAAAGGCAGGACCACAAACAGGGATTGTCCAGATAACTATTTATATGGATTGTTTCTATGCAGCTTTGAGAGTTTTCCATGGTGTAACAGAGAGGGGCTTAAAGAAGCACTCCCACAGTTTTTTGTTTTTTTTTACTTTTAGACCCAATACTAAAAAAACATGATGTAAACCGCTGTGCAGGTATTCTTACCAGTCTCTTTACTTGCGAGTTAGCCCTGCTCCGTTTCACTTCTCTGCTGTACCATGGCACAACGATTGACTCCCTTATGTGTAGATCAGAGGTCAGTTTCTCTATGCTAGTCTCATAGTAACAAACAGAGACAATGACTTCCAGACCACATAAAATGTAAGACTCAGAGTCATGTGGTGCAGCAGAGGACCATAATAAAGATAACTCACTAATTGCAGCACCAGAAAGATTACTTGCACTGCTATTTAGATTGTGTACCTTACTAACAAACCAGAGGATAAAAGTGATGAAGAAGTGCTTCTTTAAAAGTTCCACAATTTGAGATACAAATGTTGGAGAGGAATGCAGTCTGGTTACTAGGTGGAAACTACCCAACAACCACAGTCTTTTCAAGAAGGATATTCAGAAGTGCTTTTCTGGCAACAAGTCTTAAGCTCAAGCTGAATTTCCACCAAACTAAGCAGAGAAAAAGGCAAACAGCTTTCTCAACCTCAGTGCTGCATTAATCATATTTTTAGAAAAATACATGTATACATGGAGAATCCCTTTAAAAGAGTTTGCCTATAAGGTTATAGCAATTATGAGCTTGGACTTGCCTCAACCAATGGTATAAAACCAATGAAGCGGAGAATGTAAGAGAACATGTAGCACAAAGCAGTGGTTCTTAGATTTTCAGTCAATGTTTCAGCAGCATACAATTATATTTGATCATCCATTACAGGCCAATGAAAGCTAACAAAACAATTGTACAGAATAATCATGTCACCCCTTCTATGATAATATCAGATCTTAATAGTGTTAATAAAGATCAGAAAAATATATCTGCTTTTTTCCAAGAACAGCACCACAACTGTCTACAGGTTGTGAGTGGTATTGAAGCTAAGAGTGCATCGAGCCAGTGTTCTTGGGCAGCTGTCATCACAGAAAGATCCTCACTCATTACCCCTCCCAAACAAAAAGATGATCTTGCTGTGATGCTCAGCTGCTCCAGAACATTCCTCCAATGCAACCTTAGTTCATTTGCATAGGAATAAAAAGCAGATTTTTTGGACACAATTAAGCAGTCATTCTACAAACAAATTATAGCACTGTGCTCACGGCTCTGAGCACTATACGGTACAGGGGCTGATTTAATATTTTTTGGTGCTGACAGACTCCCTTTAAAAGCAATACCTTTCTGCTACAAAATAGCAGAATCCCTTAGAACTAATGTAAACTTAAAACTGGAAGTGCCAGCATATGAACATGAATATTATATTAAACACTCTGTGTTCCAGCACTCATAACTTTCTACAATTCTCCTCAGGGTAGCTTTATGAGACCTTGTATTTTGTTAGTACATATAGTGTATTGAATTATTTTTTTTCGGGGTGGGGTGGGATTTATTTTTATGACATAGAACAGAGCAGTATAAATAATATCCTATCATTAATCATAGTGACCATAAAATAACATCAATACCTAATTTATATTTATGATTCAGTACTTTTGCAAAATAAATTTTTTTTTGCCCAGAAAATTAAAATTTTTTGTGACTCTCTATATTCCAAGACCGATAACATTTATATTTTTCCGTCAATGTGGTTGTGTGAGGGCTTGTTTTTGCAGGAAGACTTAATTTTTATTGGTACAATACAGGGTTATATATTTGACTTCTTGAGCTGTTAATTATTTTGCTTTTTTAAACATGCGAGATGAACAGAAAACAGTTCTGTTGTGTTATAGGCTTCTCATACAGGATAAATAAACAGCCCAATTTAATTTTATGGGTCATTACAGATACTAATCATACATTTTTTTTTTATTTTATTAAAATGGGGGGGGGGGGAGTCTATTTTTACTTTTTCCTTAAAACTACTTAGATGCTGTAGTCAATGTTAACCATGGTACCTAAGGAGTTAAATGGCCAGGGTGTGGAGTCAGCAAACAGCCTGACTAGGCACAAAATCGTTCCAAAAATAAGACCCCAAAACGTCAGACGAATGCTCTCTAATGTGTGTGTGTGTGTGTGGGGGGGGGTGATATCGTGACTAAAAGTTCATGGTACCCCCATCTCCCCTGGAATCATCTGAAGTCACAGGGACAAAAGAATAAGAAACCATTCCACTGTCCTTGCACGCTGTCTGTAGCATGTGTTCCCCTGCACACAGGATGAAGTAAAGGCTCCGAGTACAGGCAGCTCCCACTTTAACCAGTGCTAGCTATGGTTCTAATGAAACTAAAGGTTTGATTCTTGGCTTCAAAACCAGACAGAAATCTCATCTCTAACCCTGTGACTCCTGCACTACACCCTGTAGAGCTACCTCTGCAGTTTCACTGCTTGACTTCTGTATAAATGGTTAGGTATTTTGGGCTGTTTGGGGGATGGGGGGTTAGAGGGTAAAGGAAATGCAATAAAATAAGTTTAATAATTAGGTAAAATATTTTAAAATAATATTTCCTGTTATTGCTGCCACCAAATAGTGGCACATCACCGCATTACTGAAACAGTTACACTATCTCACTGTTCGGCTGGCACAGGAAGATAAACTACCCACTTCTGTGGTAGTGGCTAAATATAGCTTATTAAAAAAGAGAGAGCTAACAACAGACATCATCATGCTTCTATATGAACTGTGTTGTAGCACAAAAGAATGTTGTGAAACAGAGCTGAAGTGGTTAATATGAAGCCCCATTTAAAGCTAGTAAAATAAATAAGTACTGTGTGTCATTTCCCAAAAAAATATATAAATTGTCAATATCTTCAATTTCCACATTAGGCTTCTCATTGCGACTCTTGAGAACATGCCATCTTCTAAAACATACCACTTTGCAGTTGGGAACCTACTGAAACAACCCCTCTAAGTGCAGTTTACCCATTATCCTCAACAAACAAGAGGCAACATTGTTCAGAAATAGCTTAGTGCATAGGGCAGCTCTATAACAATGTCATGGAAATGCATTACCCGTAACAGAAGTGCCAATGAAAGTATATATATATATATATATATATATATATATATATATATATTAAAAAATTTTTTGAAACTCCCTATGCATGAAACATATACATAAAATGTTCCCTCCATGGTTCTCAGGAAAACTCAATATTTAAACTGAATACACTGAAAGTGATGCAATTCAGCCTACCCTATCTGAGGTGGGGGAAGAGGGTGCTCTGAGTAGTATAAGACACCCATTGGAAGACTGATTTTTTTTTCTTAAGATCTAAGTCCCCAAAAAAAGGCAAAACACCAGCACTGAGACCCAAGGAGTATGCAGCACCACTGCAGTATTCTGTCTACTGTCCGAATTGTACAGTAACTTATCAGTAGAGCCATTACAGTTTAAGGAAGACAAAACCTAAAGTCTGCATGTTTTATATACACAGAGCTCCAGGCAACATTCATAGATGTATGGACAATAGTTCGTAACTTGTTTTTAGTAAACAATGACCTGATATTGTAGATATTGTGTCAGTTAACTAGCAGATGTCTTGTAGAATTATTCAGGTAGATCTGAGGAACAAAGTTACATAAATTTAACATTGAACCCAGTCATGGTACAAAAAACACTGTATTATTAGATTTGGTTTTCATAGTGGATGGCATTCAGCTTGTCCTTATAGTAATTCTTGAACATTATATACATGGAATAGACTTGGAACGCAAGTATCTGAAGAAGACCTGTTACGATGGGAGGACTTAATTTTTTAGTCACAAATATGACCCATTGCTACCCTTCAATGTACAGAAGTCTAGACATTGGGGTGTTCAGATGTTATCATACCTTAATGTGTCACTTTATCTGAACACAAAGGGATGTGCTTCACAGAGAGGGCACAACTGTGTGCATGGTTAAGGATGAATCAACATATTGCGGCTTTATAGCAATTTTGCATTGATTAAAAAAAAAAAAAAAAAAAAAAAAAAGCGCTGACGACATGTGGCCTTACCTATACAAAAGGAAGATCTATAGTACCATCCAGACATATTTCATTGATAAAATAAGCTATCCTACTATGACAGACCTTATTTAAGATCGTAGATAAGTAACAAGATCGAGATTATACTGTAGCAGTAAGGACATTTCCTTCACATGGAAAAAAAAAAAATTTAGTGTTACAACTTTTAAAGTGAATTTTTTTGTAACAGATTCCAGTGTGTATGGGGCAGCTAGTGGGTTGAAACAGTATACAGAGGCAAGTGTATGTTATAGTATACAGTATCCTGTATTGTAACTGCGCAGGCATACATTGTACACACATTCTATTTTATGTGTTAACTTGATGCCCATCTTTATAATGAAAAAAAATAAAATAAATGCAATAGCTGCTTTCACACAACAGTGTCATAAAAGTAACAGCCTTTAAAATGTGTAAAATCTGTACAAAATTACAGATGCTTATGGCATTGTATATGAACAGATTACTTGGCAAGGTCTGTAATTTAACCCATCAAAACAAGTAACAGTCAAACAAGAGAGGTAGGGCCATATTCACAGGGACTCATTGCAAAAGCCTCTATCCATATATAAACTAGTGAATAGATGCATAAATCGAAAACAGCCAAGTAATACATAGCACAGCAACTTGACTGGAAGTTATCGCCACAATCTGTGGGACTAAAAAAAAAAAAAAAAAAAAAAAAAAATCAATCACTTGTAGGCCCATATGATTCGGCATGGGATCATCCAGTTTTACCCACTGGTGTGTTATGCCATTCCTTCTTGAAGTTCACATCATAGACTAAGGTTTTTGTTTTTTTTAAAGCAGCAACTTATTTCTCTCTGACCAGCTAGTGTAACTCAGAAGATTAAGTGCTGGCTCGTGGTGTCCGACATCCACCAACTCTTTGACTTCGATGTATCTTCATGTGTTTGGACAGATGGTCACTGCGGGCAAACTTCTTGTCACATACTGTACACTGGTACGGCTTTACTCCTGAATGGGATCTCTTGTGCCTTGAAAGCTCATCAGACCGAGAAAACCTAGAGATATAAACATAAAAGATGCTCAATAGTCTATCATTTTATAATGCTCTTCCCATTGCTACATGTAGCCCACTAACACTGCACATCTCAACATTTAGAAATCTACACCTTTCTAATGCTAAACCTTTCTCAAGTTTATTTTCATATAAAACAGCAGTGTGTATACAATATTACAGGAGCACATTAGGAAACATCATCAACTGAAGATCAGTGGAATCCAACACCCAAGACTCCTGTGGATCAGCTATTTTAAATAGTAGTGGCACTCTCCATGCGCCGTCACATTTGTCAGTCACATAGCCTGTTTGTCTTTCAGTCCCATTCAAGAAAATGGACTGAACTGCGATAACAGGGCCAGCCACTATACAAACATATGGCGCAGTGCTTGGTAAAGCTGTGAATAGGCCAGTGTGCTCAACCAAACTCTGCAGTCTTTTCAAACAGCTGATTGACACCTGGCACACCCAAACACCCCTCTGAACTTCAAGGATAGGCCATCAATTAAGCCTGGAAAAACGCTTTAAGGCTAAGGCCCCACGTGGTGTCCCACAGCAAAATAGCGCTACGGGAAAAACCACAGCAGCAAGGCATCGTGGTACTTCCCGCAGCGCTTTAGACAGAAAGTTCGCAGAGGTTTCTGCGCCGGTTTTGGAAATCGCCGTATGTCCGCAGGGCGGTTTTTACCACAAAGTGGGCATGGGATTTGCTAGAATCCCATCCAATTTGCTCTCACTGTAAAACGATGCGATTTTTTCAGCGGTGTTAACGCCACATGGGGCCCCAGCCTAAACCTTTTATATGTACATAACCTCCTCTCTTATGGTCTATTCATATTGTGTTTGCAGTGTTAATTTGGTGTGATAGAATTTTTGGCATCCATTGGAATGGTGCAGATTGTTGTTCCATTCCATACAGAGGCAGTAACAAAGCCCTTGCATGCTCAAACAATATTATATGTCAGAGGTATATACCTCTGACATACAATGCAAATATGGTGTAATAGATCATTATTTATTCTTGCAGCCAAGACTCTAAATACTTCAGCTCAGATCATACTTTTTCCTAGAAAGATATCACCTTTATAAACAGTCGAAGTCTGCACAACCTTACTGCAGGTGAAGAGATTTGTGATACAAACCCTTAAATCGAGATAAATTGTAAAAGCCAGCCTTTTCTACTTGTGACTGTAACTACCACAATGAAATGAAAAACAAAAATACAAAAAGCTCAGTTCAGCAAAAAGGCTCACCATGGAAAAAAACAAAAGTCAAACAAACAATCCTCTTCAAAGCATGATTGTTTTAAAAAAAAATAAATAAAAAAATAAAAATAAAACAAAACAGATAAAATCAAAATCTTTTGGAACACTTAAATTTGGAACAGGGACAATAATTGAAATATAAAGCACAAAACATACTGAGTCTTTATCAGACAACTTTGGAAGCGACTGAACCCTTATACAGATTGTACTTCAGCCACAGTGCAAAGCCCAGTGTTGACTACAGTGCTATGCTTGGTCTATGCTGTGCAGACTCTATTCATAGTTCGGATCTGGCGCTGTTATGCATCAAAAACTCTGTGCTGTCTTCCAAAGTGCAGCCTTGGTGCATCATTAACAAACTTATGCGTTTCAGTGAAGTGTTGTGCAGGTGCGTCTGTCACAGGTCTCTTCCTGCCTTATCACTTTACCCCATTTGGAACCAAGAAGAATCTGAGTCGCACAGTCTTACAGGAGTTGTATAGGAATTTGTTATTTATTACCTATCTTTAGGATAGCCATAAATATCTTAAATCGGTGGAGGGCCCACAAGTGGCCCCTGTACAGATCAGCTGTGAAGGGGCTACTTTGAGTGCCCACACAATATACAACACAGGGCCAGAAGCAGTTGACTTCGGTCTCCATGTAGTGGCCGATACTAATCGGCCACTACACAGGGCATAAAGCCAACTGCCTTTGGCCCTGTGTTGTGTAAAGTATGATCACTGGTGGCGGCCCCGTACAGCTGCTCCATGTGCTGCTGCCTGTCGACCTCTCACCTTTAAGATATTTATGGCCTAGCCTAAGGATAGGCCATAAATACCAAATTCTTGGATAACCCCTTTAACAGATTGCTGAAATTGTGTGCAGAATCACTTGTCACAATTGGACAATTATGTTCAGTATGTTTGAGAGTAACGCTACACAGATATTTCTGCAATTGTAAAAGACAACAATACTGATTTATGCTGCTTCTGTACTGATGTGTATCTGAACTTGCTAAAGCAGGGGTAGGCAACCTTTTTTTGATTGGCGTGCTGATTTTAATTAAAAAAAAAAAATCAAAGATGAGGTACTCGGAGTATTGGTCAATAATTGTAAGTCTGACGACCCCTAAACTAAAGTCATATGCCACAAACCATAACACAGAAGTGCTGCCACCAGATGCTTTAGGACGCATGCGTTTACTGCCATTTCCTGGGACGCTCCTGTACTTTCCGATTAGAAGCAATGGAAGTCCATGTGCATCCCGCAATTAGTGGTAAATGTAAGTGTCCAGGAGAACCGTATGGCAGCAGCCTTATGGTGGAAACACACTATATATCTGGATGCAGCTATATTCTTAGGCCACTGGAACTTTTACTTCGATGTAAAATTGCATCCACATGGTGCATTTTTTGCACACATACACAAAAAAAAAAAAAAAAAAAGCCTGCTTTCTCTGTGCAAAAACACACCGTTATACAAAATAATGTCTCATAATGGCCTCTGCCCACAGTATTATATCCCATAGTGGCCCATGCCCACAGTATTATATCCCATAGCAGCCCCTGCACACCGTATTATGTCCCATAGCCATAGCTGCCCCTGCACATGGTATTATATCCCATTGCAGCCCCTGCACACCGTATAATATTCCAACTTTTATAATATTCCAATTTTTGCCACTCACTAGCTATTATACTGTGGGGTCTCTTCAGAGGGCCAAGAGAGGTGACAAACATAAAAAAAAACTAACAATGTTACTGACCTTCCCTGCGCTCCTGAGCGACTTTGTTCTATTCGGCGCTTTTGCCTGAAGTCAGCGACCGCTGATTGGGTCTCAGGGAGTCACATCAGCGTCATTATACATAATGACGCCGGACGTGACGCCTGAGGCTCTATCAGTGGTCGCTGACTTCAGGCAGAAGCGCCTGCAGAGCACTGAGCTGCTGCGGAGCACAGGGAAGGTGAGTAACATTTTTTTATGTTTCATCACCTCTCCCAAGTCTTCGCTTATTATACTCTGGAGTCTGAAGAGACCCCACAGTATAATAATAGTAGTTTTGTTTTGGGCATGTTTGATCTGATTGAAACAGCTGGGTGAGGACTCTGCTGCCCGTGTCAGGGAAATAAGCTTCGCATGCCACTCTTGGCATGCCACTCTTGGCATACCGTGTGCAGAGGCCGCTATGGGATATAATACCGTGTGAAGAGGCCGCTATGGGATATAATACCGTGTGCAGAGGCCGCTATGGGATATAATACCATGCCAGGGGTTGCCGATCTCTGTGCTAAAGTAAACCACTGGTTCCGATTGCAACAAGTGTGTCAGAATGTGTTTTCCAGGCACATGCACTGGTGGACTACAATTTACGCCATGCAATCAATAACTACACTGAACTACAGTGCATGAATTTGGTTAAGGACAAACAAAGGGCCCTACACCCTTTTGGGCATAGTTTATAACACAGCCTTTTACGTCAGATAATAGAGTATGATGCGAGAGATGCAGAGCTTTACCTGTGCATATAGTGTTGTCATCCTTCTTTATCTAGGCCTCCAGGATCACATTATGGCTATCATTAACTTAACAGCCTTCTAATAAGTCTACTCAGCAAACTTGACATGTAAGGCTGGGTTCACACTAGCGCTTAAACTCCGTTTGTGGTTTCCGTCCCCGAACCCGTTTAAAAAAAAAAATGCGGATAACTGCTTTTTTAAGCAGGTTAGGTTTCTGTTCAGGGGGTCCCCAAGCGGACCCCCCAAACGGAAACTCGAACACAAGTGTGAAGCTAGTGTAAGGCTAGGCTCACATCTGCACACGGCTCTCCGTCGTTCGATTCTGCTGGGAAACCCGAACAATGGAGAGTCGGACCACTAAAACAGCAGTTACCCACAGACACTGGTGGAGCATTAATAGGGTTCACCGGGTGTCCGCTGTTTTTATGCTGAAACTATGCAAGACTTCTCTCTGATGATTTCTGCAGTGGAGTCTCCAACATTTTTTGCAAATATAATTAAGCATTTTGTGGTGCTTTTAAGACTTTCTTTAATCAGGTTAGACAGTCTATTGTCTTCATAGGTTGCCAATGGATAAGAGCATTTTTGCAAGAACATTTCATGGTCAGGTACTTGTCAGAAATCTAGTCATGATTTCCTTATTGTGGCCAGTTTATTTTCTCGTGCACATAGTGTCCCTGTCTGAGAACCCAGCCACAATAAGGAAATCTGGCTTATTGCCAGACCATAGAAAGTTCCTGCATTCATGGTACTATCCACAGGAAACCAATGATAAGCCTTTCACCACTATGATGGTTAGAGAAAACCTTTAAATCTCTGCAATTTTTTAAGTTATTTATATTTGCAAATATGTTTTGCTTTTAATAACTACCAATTTTAAATAGGGTTATGTTTGTGGAAAAACCCCTTTAAGGCTAAGGTTACATGTTGTGGTAAAGTTGGGATTTTTGTTGTACATTTTTATTGAGCCAACGTTAAGAGTGGCTTGAAAGGGAATGGGAAAGCTGACTTTGCTGTGGGCTACAGGTTCTATGGTAGGAATGGACTGCACCTCAATGGGGAGGGTTCAGCTGTGTTGGGGGAGAAGATGGCTATACGGTTGGAGGAGTGTTTAAACTAGGGACTGGGGAGGGGGGAAGGGTAACAGATGTAGAGGCCAAGATAGTGTAGATATGGAAAGAGGGCTAAATAATTTTACTTGGGGTAGAGCGGGGCGGGGGGGTTTAGAACAGTCAGCAGAAAGTGGAAGAGTAGGGATAAAGCCAAAACCATAAAAGGTATGTATATTAACAGCAAAAGTGTCACTAACAAGATGGAGGAACTAGAAGTGCTAACGTTGAAAAGAAAAATATGACTTACGCTAGGTTTACACCTGCGTTTGGATGGTCCGCTTGGGGACCCCTCGAAAGGAAACTTAATCCGATTAAAAAAAAAATCGGTTACCCGCGGAAACCTGCGGACCCTATAGACTATAATGGGGTCTGCTGGATTTCCGCCCAAAAAGGGCGAAAAATGCGGAGAGAAAAGTGCTGCTTGCTCAAGCGGAATGGGGAATGGAATCCCCCTATGGAGTTCAGGCGCAGGTTTGAACCTAGCCTAGATAGGGATAAGTGAGATATGGCTGGACTTTAACTATGACGTGGCTGTAAATATACAGGGGTACAGTATGTTTAGAAAGATGTGTACCAATAGGAAAGGGGGAGGGGTTTGATTATACGTAAAATCCTGTCTCAAGCCAGTCCTACGTGAGGATATCTGGGAGGAAAATGAATAGGTGGAGTCCTTATGGGTGTAAATTAAGGGAGGAGCAAAGAATAATAAAATACTGATGGGGTTTGTTATAAATCCCCAAATATAATGGAAGAAGCTGAAAATATACTAATAAAACAAATTGATGAGGCCGCGAAGCATAATAAAGTTATTATTATGGGGGATTTCAACTACCCAGATTTCAAGTGGGAGGCAGAAACCTGCAGGTCCAAAAAAGGTAACAGGTTATTGTCTGTAATAAAAGACAATTACCTATCACAATTAGTGAAAGACCCAACAAAAGGCGAGGCACTTTTAGACCTAATACAGTCATATGAAAAAGTTTGGGCACCCCTATTAATCTTAATCATTTTTAGTTCTAAATATTTGGGTGTTTGCAACAGCCATTTCAATTTGATATATCTAATAACTGATGGACACAGTAATATTTCAGGATTGAAATGAGGTTTATTGTACTAACAGAAAATATGCAATATGCATTAAACCAAAATTTGACCGCTGCAAAAGTATGGGCACCTCAACAGAAAAGTGACATTAATATTTAGTAGATCCTCCTTTTGCAAAAATAACAGCCTCTAGTCGCTTCCTGTAGCTTTTAATCCGTTCCTGGATCCTGGATGAAGGTATTTTTGACCATTCCTCTTTACAAAACAATTCCAGTTCAGTTAAGTTTGATGGTCGCCGAGCATGGACAGCCCGCTTCAAATTATCCCACAGATGTTCAATGATATTCAGGTCTGGGGACTGGGATGGCCATTCCAGAACATTGTAATTGTTCCTCTGCATGAATGCCTGAGTAGATTTGGAGCTGTGTTTTGGATCATTGTCTTGCTGAAATATCCATCCCCGGCGTAACTCAAATTCGTCACTGATTCTTGTACATTATTCTCAAGAATCTGCTGATACTGAGTTGAATCCATGCGACCCTCAACTTTAACAAGATTCCTGGTGCCGGCATTGGCCACACAGCCCCAAAGCATGATGGAACCTCCACCAAATTTTACAGTGGGTATCAAGTGTTTTTCTTGGAATGCTGTGTTTTTTGACGCCGTGCTTAACGCCTTTTGTATGACCAAACAACTCAATCTTTGTTTCATCAGTCCACAGGACCTTCTTCCAAAATGAAGCTGGCTTGTCCAAATGTGCTTTTGCATACCTCAGGCGACTCTGTTTGTGGCGTGCTTTCAGAAACGGCTTCTTTCGCATCACTCTCCCATACAGCTTCTCCTTGTGCAAAGTGTGCTGTATTGTTGACCGATGCACAGTGACACCATCTGCAGCAAGATGATGCTGCAGCTCTTTGGAGGTGGTCTGTGGATTGTCCTTGACTGTTCTCACCATTCTTCTTCTCTGCCTTTCTGATATTTTTCTTGGCCTGCCACTTCTGGGCTTAACAAGAACTGTCCCTGTGGTCTTCCATTTCCTACTATGTTCCTCACAGTGGAAACTGACAGGTTAAATCTCTGAGACAACTTTTGTATCCTTCCCCTCAACAACTATGTTGAACAATCTTTGTTTTCAGATCATTTGAGAGTTGTTTTGAGGAGCCCATGATGCCACTCTTCAGAGGAGATTCAAATAGGAGAACAACTTGCAATTGGCCACCTTAAATACCTTTTCTCATGATTGGATACACCTGGCTATGAAGTTCAAAGCTCAGTGAGGTTACAAACCCAATTTGTGCTTCAGTAAGTCAGTAAAAGTAGTTAGGAGTATTCAAATCAATAAAATGATAAGGGTACCCAAATTTTTGCACCGGTCAAATTTTGGTTTAATGCATATTGCACATTTTCTGTTAGAACAATAGACCTCATTTCAATCCTGAAATATTACTGTATCCATCAGTTATTAGATATATCAAATTGAAATGGCTGTTGCAAACACCCAAATATTTAGAACTAAAAATGATTAAGATTAATAGGGTGCCCAAACTTTTTCATATGACTGTATTAACAAATGAACCTGACACACTGTCAAAAGTGGAGGTTGGGGGACATCTAGATAATAGTGACCACAACATAATAAGTTTTCTCGTCCACATTAAAAAGATGTTCAGAAGAGGGGGTACAAAAAACACAACTTCCGGAAAGCCAATTTTAAAACAGCTGAGAGATAAGCTTAGCAGCATAAAACTGGGACAATGTTCTCAAAGTGACCGAAACACAAACAAAATGGGACCTTTTCAAAAGCATTCTAAATAGGACCACTAATAAAACATATACTTTAAGGGAATAAGCGGGCCAGAAATCATGGAAAACCAATATTGGCTAACTAAAACAGTAAGGAGAGCAATGAGGGATAAAAAAGGAAGTACAAGTAAACTGTGTAAAAGACAAATAAAGGAAGCAAAGATTGAGGCTGAGAGAATGCCAAGGAAAGTAAAAAATAATCCAAAATGATTCTTCAATTACAAAAATAATAAGAAAATAAAAACTGACAATGTGGGCCCTCTTAAAAATAATCTGGGTGTAATAGTGGAGGAGGATGAGGAAAAAGGCAAACCATTAAATGCCTTCTTCTCTACGGTGTTTACACAAGAAAATCCAATGGACAGCATATCATGATTAGCGGTAAGGTTAACTCTCCATTAAATGTCACCTGTTTAACCCAGGAAGAAGTGCGGTGCCACCTTCAAAACACTAAAATAGAGAAATCGCCGGGTCCAGATGGCATACACACCCTGAGTTCTGAGGGAATTATGCATGGTGATAGAACCTTATATCTAATATTTAAGGATTCAGTAATGACTGGGTCTGTTCCACGGGATTGGTGCATAGCAAATGTGGTGCCAGTTTTCAAAAAGGGGTCTTTAAGTGAGCCTGGAAGTTTGACCTCTGTATTGGGTAAGATATTTGATATTTGAAAGTTTTCTAAGAGATGCTATCCTGGAGTACCTCAATGTAAATAATCTTATAACACTCAATCAGCGTGGGTTTATGAGGAATCGGTCCTGTCAGACTAATCTGATCAGCTTCTATGAAGAAGTCAGTTCTAGCCTGGACATGGGTAATGCCATACTTACATATGTAATATATCTGGACTTTTCAAAGGCTTTTGATACTGTACCACATAAAAGATTGGTATGCAAAATGAGAATGTTGGGACTGGGGGAAAACACATGCATTGGGTTCGCAACTGGCTCATTGATAGGAAACAGAGGGTACTTGTTAATGGTAAATACTCAGACTGGGTCAAAGTCACCAGTGGAGTGCCACAGGGGTCAGTATTGGGTCCTCTCCTGTTTAGTATGTTTATTAATGACCTAGTAGAGGGTTTACAGATCAGGGTCTCCATATTTGCAGATGATACTAAACTCTGTAAGGTAATCAAAAATGAGGAGGATAATAGATTATTACAAGGGGATCTAAGTAAGCTGGAAGCATGGGCCGAGACGTGGCAAATGAAGTTAAATTAGACAAATGTAACGTTATGCATTTTCATCAAAGACATAAAATGTACGATTACATACTTAAAGAGCACCTTTCATGTCCTCAGGCACATGCGGTTTTACATAACGCTAGAAAGCAGACAGTGCGCTGAATTCAGCGCACTGCCGGCTTTCCGGTATGTGCCCCGGCGCTAGCGATATCGGTGGTGTAAGTTTCACGGTTTACTGTCAGAAGGGCGTTCCTGACAATCTAGCTGCGCTGCGAGGAACGCCCTCCCTGACAGTTCTCGTTCATAGACTTGTACTGGGGGGGGGGGGGGGGGCGCGTTCCTTACAGCCCAGCAATGACGCTCAGCTGTGAGGAACGCCCCCCCCAGTACAAGTATATGAACGAGAAATGTCGGGGAGGGCGTACCTCACAGTGCAGCTAGACTGTCAGGAACACCATTCTGACAGTAAACCGTGAAACTTACACCGCCGATATCTCCAGCCCCGGGGCACATACCTGGAAAGCCGGCAGTGTGCTGAATTTAGCGCGCTGTCGGCTTTCTAGCTGTATGTAAATCCGCATGTGCCTGAGGACATGAAAGGTCCTCTTTAATAGTAAATTACTGGGTAAGATTGCCACTGAAAGACTTGGGGATTTTTGGTGGACAGTAAGCTTACCTTTAGTGACCAGTGCCAGGCAGCCACTGCCAAGGCAAATAAACTTATGGGATGCATCAAAAGAGGTATAGATTTTCATGACAAGAACATAGTTATGCCTCTATACAAATCAATGGTATGGCCACACAGACTATTGCGCGCAATTTACAGCTTACAAGAAGGGCATAACTGAACTAGAGAGAGTGCAGAGAACAATGTTAGACTGATAAACTTGGGGTTATTCAGTTTAGAAAAAAAAAAAAAAAAAAGACGTCTACGGGGAGACCTAATAAAACTGTACAAATACATGAATGAACAACACACAGAACTTTGTAATGATCTTTTTACCCCTAGGCCACTGACAGTGACAAGGGGACATCCATTACATCTGAAGGACAGAACGTTTCACCAGCAACTTAGACGGGGATTCTTTACTATAAGAACAGCGAGGCTATGGAACTCTCTTCCCCAGGAAGTGGTGATGGTGGATTCATTGAGCAAGTTCAAAGAGGGCCTGGATGCATTTCTCGAACAGAACAATATTACAGGATATGGGTTCTAGATTTTGTTAAGGGCAAGTTGATCCAGGGTTTTATAATGATTGCCAGAATGGAGTCGGGAAGGATTTTTTTCCCCTGACATGGGGAAATTGGCATAAGCCTCATGGGGTTTTTTGCCTTTCTTTGGATCAACACTATAGGGTTATAGATTGGATTTGATGGACCTGTGTCTTCATCCAACCTCATCTACTATGTAAATATGAAATATAAAAAAAAAAAATAATAATAATCTTACCCTTCTTTCTGCTCTACCCAGTCCAAGCTTTGGCTCAAAACTGCAGCAAAACAAAATCTTTTCTACAACGTGTGGCCTCAGTCCATCGGGGTTTAGAATTTTTTTTTGTCATGAGTCCTCCTATTCATCAAGAATAAGAGGATTTTTCAACTGCAAATATTTTTTTTTAAAATGCCTTTTCTAAAATGCCAAACAGAGAATCATTGCAATGTTAACATGGGGTAAATATCCCCCCCCCCCATCACTTTCTGTGCAATACATAGGGCACCTGTATTCTATGGGAAGGGCTGGTGGCACACATAGGTTTGGGTGACAGAAAAGAAAAACTTAAACATAGTAGGGTCATACCTAGGATCTTTACAGACTTTGACCGAAAGTTTCAATATACATTTTATTTGCACTTGTAAAGCTTTCTTACCTCCATCCACACTCTGGCCATGTGCAGACATAAGGCTTCTCCCCTGTATGTCGTCGGAAGTGGGCTTTAAGATGTGAGCTTTTGGTGTACATCTTGTTACAGCCAGGGTGACTGCACTTATGCACTCTGATCACAGCTGGAGCACCCTTTTGGATTTTTTGCTGCCCGTCACTAACAAATACTCCTCCTAATGTGAATGGTCGGACAGCCACTGGTAAAGGAGCAATTCTAACATACTTCTGGTCCCCAGGTGAAGTAGGCCCTGGGACTGGAGCCAGGCTTTGGCCTTGTACACTGATTACAAGTTGTGTGAGAGGGACACCACCCGTAGAACTCTGTGCCAAAGAAGCAGCACCAGGCACAGGTTGGATTTGGAGGATGACAGGAATACTGCCTGTTGTGGAAGGTGGACTGACTGAAGTATCAGGAGTTAGCGGAGTTGATACATTCTCAGTTGATTGTGTAGTTTCTGTGTCTGAAGTTTGCTCACTGCAATTCTGACCCCGTGTTCCAGGCACCGGCTGCTTCTCACCCAGCTCTTCGCGGAGAAGATCCATATTTTCCATTAAAAACTCCTCAATGTCTTCTAGGGTTGGGCTGAAGTCCCCAGAGATCTGGGCACAAAAATCTGGCAATTTTATCTGTGCCATAGGGGTAGCTTCCTTTGGCTCCTCCACAGCTTTTACCAATTGGGATAAAATGATTCCTTCCACTTCTTTAAGGCCACCCTCATCTACACCGTTGCTCTGTATGGACACAGTACTGTTATCAAGCTGTTCTGCCACAGATGGAGAGGAAGGACTGGCATCATCCTGTAGAAGGTTGAGCACTGATACATCTCCAGACTGTGGTATAGTCATGTTTTGTCCACACGGAGAAGTGGCATTAGAGAGAAGATCAGAGGCAGAGAGTGGTTCACTGCAGATTAGAGAGACCATTTTCCAGGCAGATTATCCCCCAAACCCCTAATCAAGTTGGGGTGGGGGATTGTCAAAAAATAATCTGTAAATTTTCTTTAACCGTGATGCTGTTAAGTGATCTGTAGACAAATAAAAACTCATTAGACTGAAAGTGTTATTATAAAAAACAAAAATGTCTCGTCTTTACTAGTGACCAATGCAACAGTAGTCTTTACAACATGCACCAGAATATGACACCATACCATACATATTAACACATGCTTAAAGTCCAGGCCTAGCTTTGCAATAATATGTTTTAAAGTTGAAATACATCTAATATAGAAAACAAAGCAATTTTGCAAAAAGTCTTAAAAAAAAAAAAAACCAACAAAAAAAACAACCTTTCTACTATTGAATCTCCAGGGTAACAGACTACAAGTAAACTTTGTGCAGTCTGATCTGAAAGTCTCACTTTTCTCATACCCAGGTCCGCCTAATTCTTGTAAACCTAATGATAAAGGTCAGGATACCCTTTGTGGGCCAGCTGACCAGGTCCCCAGGTAAGTGTCGTTGTCCTAATTGATAGGAGCTAAGTGCTAGTGGCGAGACATTGACACCAGACAGAATGTTGGTATGAATTCCTCTCTTAGCCGAATCCAGGGGCGCACTGACACACTTTATTAATGCAGCATAAGTTCATATAGCAGCAAGCATAGGAAAGGGTTAACATAGCAACGTAATTCCTCATGTTCAATCCAAATTGGTGTAGTATATCTTGATTACATAGAAGGGAAGCATAAGCAGTTCCATATATAGCCAGCTATTCCCGATCTTGCGCTATGCCTCTAGGGAGCTGTCTTCTTGCACACAAAGGACCTTACTTTGGAATGCAGGCACCATCTGGTTGCGTAACATTACATTCAGGTTTAAGGATAACAATGTTTTTTGTGAATCACATATTTACAACCTTCACACTAACAAATATGTATTAGGAAGAAATGATGAAAGATTTATTGGGGTATGATGGCAATATCAGACAGCAAATGATTTGATTGCGTTAGTATGTTACCCTGGAGACACGCAGGCCCTCATAAGACTTTTAGATACAAAACGATGACATTTTCAATTTTATTGGCAAAGGTACATCATTTTATTTTTGAGCTATAAATAAATGGTTGCTAAGGTGAACATAGCCTTTAACCCTTTCAAGGCCAAGGATCTCTGTAAATACATTAGATTATCTAAGGGGTAGAGCCTAGACTTTGGTATCATTGTAAAGCTCAGAATCTTTGCTTTCATGTTCTTTCATACTCGGCACTTAAATGTTTGGGGAAAAGGATGAAAAAATGACAAAACTCTGTGCAGCCCTTTCCATGACCCCAGGTGTGAGATGCAGGATCTTTTATCACACACAAACAGAAAAAAGAAGGAGGTGGGGCTTGGTGTCTACTCACTTATTACTGTGATATAAAGGCATATAGTCATCAGGATTACAGAGCTTTTCAGTCTCTTACGGTGATCATGCGAAGATTATGTACATGTAGACATGGAAATAAAAGAACAGGATGTATAGAGTTCATTTATTTCTAGAAATTGTGCATCTCGGACCCTGCTTTGCATAGATGTTAAGCCACGAGTTTGTAGCACATTTCTTAGGCAAATTCCACATTTCCACCATTTAGTCTGTTGCTCTGATCTGTCATAGAATCAGAACACCAGACTGAAAAAGTAATAAAATGATGGAAGCAGATGGTGCACACTCTGTCTGCATCCGCAATCGACTTTAACGTTAAAAACAAGATGGAAGCTTATTTTGGTTTTGTTTATTCACTTGTTAAATGTAAAAGAAAGTCCTGCTTGCATGAATTCCTTAATTGTAAAGTTATGGAATTTTTGCAATATACCAACTGCCTACTTTCAGAAAAGACACAGGCCTGGGGATATAATTTTTATTTTATAAATTTAAATTTTATTTCTGCTTTTTAAAAATGTATGAACAGTGAAAGGGTTCATTCTGGGGGCCGCAGATCATTCAATTCATTTACATTTTTATATTTCTAAACAGCTGTTTGGACCAATTTACAGTTTGATAAAAGCAACTATATATACACATACAGTGCCTTGCGAAAGTATTCGGCCTCCTTGAACTTTTCAACCTTTTGCCACATTTCAGGCTTCAAACATAAGGATATAAAATTTTAATTTTTTGGTGAAGAATCAACAAGTGGGACACAATCGTGAAGTGGAACGAAATTTATTGGATATTTTAAACTTTTGTAAAAAAATTAAAAAAACTGAAAAGTGGGGTGTGCCAAATTATTCGGCCCCCTTAAGTTAATAATTTGTAGCGCCACCTTTTGCTGCGATTACAGCTGCAAGTCTCTTGGGGTATGTCTCTATCAGTTTTGCACATCAAGAGACTGAAATTCTTGCCCATTCTTCCTTGGAAAACAGCTGGAGCTCAGTGAGGTTGGATGGAGAGCGTTTGTGAACAGCAGTTTTCAGCTCTTTCCACAGATTCTCGATTGGATTCAGGTCTGGACTTTGACTTGGCCATTCTAACACCTGGATACGTTTATTTGTGAACCATTCCATTGTAGATTTTGTTTCACGTTTGGGATCATGGTATTGTGGGAAGATAAATCTCCGTCCCAGTCTCAAGTCTTTTGCAAACTCCAACAGGTTTTCTTCCAGAATGGTCCTGTATTTGGCTCCATCCATCTTCCCATCAATTTTAACCATCTTCCCTGTCCCTGCTGAAGAAAAGCAGGCCCAAACCATGATGCTGCCACCACCATGTTTGACAGTGGGGATGGTGTTGTTCAGGGTGGTGAGCTGTGTTGCTTTTACGCCAAACATATCCTTTTGCATTGTGGCCAAAAAGTTCGATTTTGGTTTCATCTGACCAGAGCACCTTCTTCCCCATGTTTGGTGTGTCTCCCAGGTGGCTTGTGGCAAACTTTAAACGAGACTTTTTATGGAAATCTTTGAGAAATGGCTTCCTTCTTGCCACTCTTCCATAAAGGCCAGATTTGTGCAGTGTACGACAGATTGTTGTCCTATGGACAGACTCCCACTTCAGCTGTAGATCACTGCAGTTCATCCAGAGTGATCACGGGCCTCTTGGCTGCATC
Organism: Leptodactylus fallax; assembly: GCA_947044405.1. Lineage (NCBI taxonomy): Eukaryota > Metazoa > Chordata > Amphibia > Anura > Leptodactylidae > Leptodactylus > Leptodactylus fallax. Next base: position 996,990 of record CAMRHE010000488.1, read on the forward strand.
TCTGATCAGTCTTCTCCTTGTTTGAGATGAAAGTTTAGAGGGACGGCCGGGTCTTGGTAGATTTGCAGTGGTCTGATACTCCTTTCATTTCAATATGATCGCTTGCACAGTGCTCCTTGTAATGTTTAAAGTTTGGTAAATCTTTTTGTATCCAAATCCGGCTTTAAACTTCTCTACAACAGTATCACGGACCTGCCTGGTGTGTTCCTTGGTCTTCATGATGTTCTCTGCGCTTTAAACAGAACCCTGAGACTATCACAGAGCAGGTGCATTTATACGGAGACTTAATTACACACAGGTGGATTATATTTATCATCATCAGTCATTTAGGACAACATTGGATCATTCAGAGATCCTCACTGAACTTCTGGAGTGAGTTTGCTGCACTGAAAGTAAAGGGGCCGAATAATATTGCACGCCCCACTTTTCAGTTTTTTTATTTTGTACAAAAGTTTAAAATAACCAATAAATTTCATTCCACTTCACAATTGTGTCCCACTTGTTATTGATTCTTCAACAAAAAATTTAAATTTTATATCTTTATGTTTGAAGCCTGAAATGTGGCAAAAGGTTGAAAAGTTCAAGGAGGCCGAATACTTTCGCAAGGCACTGTATATGTGTTAGTCAGATATGAAGTCAGTATTTGATGGTTGAAGACATATGTTACATACATCAGTTGTATGTAATGCAGTCTTTTCAGGGGGCCAGTATCTGTTACAAATGCTTCCCTAACAACACATGATATATATCGTATTAACAGAAATAAGCCATTGCCAATACTTTGTACTCATACTTCACACTGTACTCATTCAGCCAAGCTCTCTTCCTTTATGTGTGTACTGTATTTTCCTATAGGATGTCACTACCCTGTTTCCCCGAAAATAAGACAGCGTCTTATATTAATTTTTGCTCCCAAAGATGTGCTGTGTCTTATTTTCAGGGGATGTCTTATTTTTTTTCAATGAAGAAGAATCACATTTATTGCTGAACAAAAAATGAACATTTATTATATACGGTACTGTACAGTAGTTGTCATCACAAACCAGCATAACCAGACAAACTGTGAATCCTATCAAGAATTTCTTACTACCGTACCAATATTTCCATGAACAACAATTAACAGTATGGTACATTTACCAATATTTACAGTATGCATAGAAAGTAAAATTTATTCAATGACAGTTATGTCATCATCTTCTAGGACATCATCATAACAATCCAAACCATTAATTTCCCTGCACACAGTATCATCTCCCATAGCGGCCCCTGCACACAGTATCATCTCCCATAGCGGCCCCTGCACACAGTATCATCTCCCATAGCGGCCCCTGCACACAGTATCATCTCCCATAGCGGCCCCTGCACACAGTATCATCTCCCATAGCGGCCCCTGCACACAGTATCATCTCCCATAGCGGCCCCTGCACACAGTATCATCTCCCATAGCGGCCCCTGCACACAGTATCATCTCCCATAGCGGCCCCTGCACACAGTATCATCTCCCATAGCGGCCCCTGCACACAGTATCATCTCCCATAGCGGCCCCTGCACACAGTATCATCTCCCATAGCGGCCCCTGCACACAGTATCATCTCCCATAGCGGCCCCTGCACACAGTATCATCTCCCATAGCGGCCCCTGCACACAGTATCATCTCCCATAGTGGCCCCTGCACACAGTATTATACCGGTATGTCCCATTGTGGACCACCCATGCACAATTATTATACTCTGGGGTCTTTTCAGACCCCAGAGTATAATGATCGGAGACCCAGGGGAGGATAGAAACATAAAAAAACAACGTTGCTTACCTGTTCCTCGATCCGGTCCACTCTCTGCTGCTTCGGCCTTCTTCAATGCTGGACCAGGCCGGCGTCACGTGATGTGGGCCGGTGTCGCAACGCAAAGTGACGTCCCCAGCAGAATCGTTACAGCAGAATCGCGCAGCAAGGACAGGCTCCGCTTCCCGACACCAGGAGAACGCTCACCACTGCACACTCATGCGGTACAACGCAGCAGGGACATCGTACTGTACAGGATAACGGCAGCGGGACAAAGGGGGACAACAAGGAAAGCAACAGGCTCAGGATACTGAATGGTGAAGGTAGGGGACGACAGCAGTGTTACAGTATACCATATACCGTACCGGTATGTTCTGTTCGGGAATGCTGCGAAACGAAACGTCTCCTACGGTACGTCTTACTTTCGGGGGATGCCTTATATTGGGCAATTCTACAAAACCTCTCCTATGTCTTACTTTCGGGGGTGTCTTATTTTCGGGGAAACACGGTAATAATGTTTAGTCTAGTTAAAGGGACTCATATTGTCTGAAGGACCATCCCCTCAATAGTAACAGTTGTCTGCTCACAGAGTCTTCCCTGATTCTGCTTTCACCTTCTTCAATAAATCATATGAACAAAGTTTGACCCTATTTTTTTTCTAGCATGGGATGTTGTACAAACAGGAGGTTTCCCTTTGCTGCCTGTCGATACTATTGAGAGGTACCATTTCGCCTCAGATTCATCAAAAAAAAAAAAAAAAAAAAAAAAAAAACACAACACAACACACACACACACACATCCCCATCCTCTTTTCCTCTGCCCCATCTGTGAAAATGCCTCCTACATAACCTGCTCCCTAGAGCCCCCCCCCCCCCACCACATACTGCCCATAATTCTCCCCTCTCTCAGTCAGGTCACCATGCACCCTTTACCTTCCCCAGTGTTATCAACAGCAATTAGTGCAGCTTTACAAGGACTTGTGGAGACATCTGCATAGTCTAAGCTCAAAGAAGGTCAATTTTAGTATTAGCTCTGCAGTGTTTTGCAGAAACAGGAAATCTACATGTGTACAGATACTAGACATTGGTGACAGCATCAGCAGTAGCATATGATGAATTTACTTTGATGACTACCTTGCATAGCTAAAAAATAAAACAAAGATACAGGGGTGTCACAGCAGAAAAGTTTTACTAGCCCCACTTTATCTATAAACGTAGTCATGTTCACATGCGTGTTTGGGTGGTCACTTGGCTACAGGTAATTTTTTGACACGAAGTCCGGCAACAAATATGTGGTGTAAACTTAGACAGAAGTGTCTAATGATGCATCAAATTTATCATACATCATGAACCCTGTGAATTTGCCCTACACAGACCATATTTTCTGGAATGAAAAATTATGTGTGCTTCTGGCCTTACAGGGTTTCTAAATCTGATCCATTGTGTTTTCATATGTAAATGTGTATTGATATGTTGACAGAGAAGCACACAGACAAGGATAACGCTTCAGAGGGTGCTGGATGTACTAGAAGCCCACCAAAACGTTTTGCCATACATGACTTATAGTATATTCTTCTTGACAGGCAAAATCCAGGACCCAACTCCTAAAATGTAATCCAGCAGACTAAATCTGGCCATACACATTAAATGTTTACCAAACCCCGCTAGCAATCAAACACGTACAGAAATGTGGAAAGAATCGCAGTTGCAGCATGTACGATATTTTTCTGTTTTGCACCCACTGGAGCGTGCAGAGAGTGTGTACATCGAACTGCATGTGTTTCTAAAAACTGAGTGACCTCAGGCTATACAACTTCTCTGAAAAGAAATGACAAGAGGTCAAGGTTGTGGGTTGACACTAGACAGTCGGCTAGATAAAAAATGAATAAAACTTACCATGCTAAATATTGCATTCTATTCAGCAACGTGTTGCATAACTGTATTATAGAAATTGCTGCGTCTTCAGGATGATTCAGATGAACTAAAATAACCCCAAAACTGAAAGCATTAAAACTAGATGACATGTAAGAATCATCTGCTCTGCTGGTTTGTGAGCTGTCCACCTGCATGGCCTCAGCATGTCAAGAGTTATATTCTAACATCCTGGAAGCTCAGGAAGTGGCTCCAGAAAGTGTGCTCAAGCAACCACAGCTGCTTAACCCTTGTAATATAACTAGTAGATTTCATCAGCATCAGCTGCCTTACAAGTAAATACAGCACCATTCACATCTGACCCACTTTTGCTGTAGTTAGATTGATCACAAACGCAGGGCAAGCAGCATGGTGGTAAAAGTTATCCCCGTCAACAGCTTTGTGGCTTTTACACTTACAGATATCTGACCAATTTCAAGATACATTTGTGTGTGTAAACGGCCAACTGATCTAACAGGCACCCATTTCATTTCCAGCAAACTGATCTGTCGTGCTCTACGCCAGATTCATACTAGAGTACGGGTTTCTGTCCTTCAGGTCCGCATGGGGACCTGAAAGACAGAGACCCTGTCCGCATAATAAGCGGTAACACATGGAAATCCGCGGACCATAGACTATAATGGGGTCCGCCGGGTTTCTGCCAGTTTTATATTTAAAGAGGACCTTTCATGTCCTCAGGAACATGCGGTTTTATATACTGCTAGAAAGCAGACAGTCTCTCAACTATGAGAGACAAAATGAGAAAACAAATTCAGAAAATCACATTGTCTGATTTTTAAAGAATTTATTTCCAAATTATGGCGGAAAATAAGTATTTGGTCAATAACAAAAGTTCATCTCAATACTTTGTTATATATCCTTTGTTGGCAATGACAGAGGTCAAAAGTTTTCTGTAAGTCTTCATAAGGTTGGCATACAATGTTGCTGATATACACTGTTGCTAGTATGTTGGCCCATTCCTCCATGCAGATCTCCTCTAGAGCAGTGATGTTTTGGGGCTGTCGCTGGGCAACAAGGACTTTCAACTCCCTCCAAAGGTTTCCTATGGGGTTGAGATCTGGAGACTGGCTAGGCCACTCCAGGACCTTGAAATGCTTCTTACGAAGCCACTCCTTCGTTGCCCTGGCAGTGTGCTTGAGATCATTGTCATGCTGAAAGACCCAGCCACGTTTCATCTTCAATGCCCTTGCTGATGGAAGGAGGTTTGCACTCAAAATCTCATGATACATGGCCCCATTCATTCTTTCATGTACACAGATCAGTCGTCCTGGTCCCTTTGCAGAGAAACAGCCCCAAAGCATGATGTTGCACCCCCATGCTTCACAGTAGGTATGGAGTTCTTTGGATGCAACTCAGCATTCACTCTCCTCCAAACACGACGAGTTGTGTTTCTACCAAACAGTTCTACTTTGGTTTCATCTGACCATATGACATTCTCCCAATACTCTTCTGGGACATCCAAATGCTCTCTAGCAAACTTCAGACGGGCCCGGATATGTACTGGTTTAAGCAGGGGGACACGTCTGGCACTGCAGGATCTGAGTCCCTGGCGGCATAGTGTGTTACTGACGGTAGCCTTTGTTACGTTAGTCCCAGCTTTCCGCAGGTCATTCACTAGGTTCCCCCCCGTATGGTTCTGGGATTTTTGCTCACCGTTCTTGTGATCATTTTGACCCCACGGGGTGAAATCTTGCGTGGAGCCCCTGATCGAGGGAGATTATCAGTGGTCTTGTATGTCTTCCATTTTCTAATTATTGCTCCCATAGTTGATCTCTTCACACCAAGCTGCTTGCCTATTGCAGATTCAGTCTTCCCAGCCTGGTGCAGGTCTACAATTTTTGTTTCTGGTGTCCTTCCACAGCTCTTTGGTCTTCACCATAGTGGAGTTTGGAGTGTGACTGTTTGAGGTTGTGGACAGGTGTCTTTTATACTGATAACAATGTCAAACAGGTGCCATTACTACAGGTAATGAGTGGAGGACAGAGGAGCCTCTTAAAGAAGAAGTTACAGGTCTGTGAGAGCCAGAAATCTTGCTTGTTTGTAGGTGACCAAATACTTATTTTCCACCATAATTTGCAAATAAATTCTTAAAAAAAAAATATATATATCAATGTGATTTTCTAGATATGTTTTCTCATTTTGTCTCTCATAGTTGCGGTCTAGCTATGATGTCAATTACAGGACTCGCTCATCTTTTTAAGTGAGAGAACTTGCACAATTGGTGGCTGACTAAATACTTTTTTTCCCCACTGTAAATAGGAGTTGAAATATTATATGACAGACTACTCCATTATAGGGAACACTAAAGATGGTCATAACAGATCTGAATTGGTTCTATCCTAAAAAAATATGTCTGTATGTAAAATGCCCAACTCCAATTTCAATATTTGTAAAATTGGTCAGAAAGCTGTGTGTGTAATCCAGTTTAAAGCTAAGGCCCCTTGCACACAACCATGTGCTAGGTCAGTATGCTATCCAGGTTTTTCCTGGATAGCACAATGACCCATTCATTTCTGTCAGAACATGAACCGACAGTCCGGCCCACAAAACTCAGAACAGATCCTATTCCTGTCCAGTTTTGCGACCATGCTTCCGCAGCCCCCATTCAATCACGGCCAGCACACGGTCGTGTGCAAAGGGCATAAGACCTCACATTGTGGAAAAGCTGCTTTTTTGTTGCAGATTTTGTTGATAGGTTTTTTTTTTTTGAGTCAAAGCCAGGAGTAGATTTAGCAGAAGAGATACTGAATATTAATGGGGACATTTCGCTCCGCTGCTTGCAGTTTGAAAATGGCAAACCCTATTATAGTGAATGGGGTCCGCTGCTGTTCGTGCGTAAAGGCTGTTTTAGCGGTCCGCTAGTGTGAACCTAGAGTCAGTCGCTTCTGTTTCTAGTTATCGACACTACAGTACAATAAAGAAGAATGTGCAGCATAGCTCTATGGAAGGTTTCTAGAAACACTTGAAAAATTTAGTTGTTAAAATGGAGAACTCCGGTGGGCGTGGCCTGGACGCGCATGGAGTAGCACGCGCGCAGGTCCTTCTCCGCTCCTCCGCTCGCTACTGAGACCCGTGGACCCCTCAGCAAGCGCAGTATGGGCAAGCGCTTGCCGAGGAAGGTGGCCCCGGGCACCCCAGCGCCCGTGGAGAGGTCTGGGGGGGCCACCCTGGACGCCTTTCTGGCCCAGCGGCCTTCTCTACCGGGCCAGGCTGCTGCGGGGCGGCCATCTTGGATTTCCTCCGCTCTCCAGGCACAGGGGTCGCAGCACAGCTTCTCTCCTCCCGCGCTCCCCCTGTCAGCCAGCGGAGCACCGCTTCAACAGAGATCCCTGTCGGCGCCTGGGCAACCCAGAGTTTCCCCAGCACGAGTACTCCCACAGTCTCCTCACCCTGGGATGTCCCAGCAACTACATTCTGCTTCACCAGCACTCCTGGCAGAGCGGCATGAGAGGACCCCGGATGTTTCCAGCTTCTCAAGGAGTTCTGAGGTCAGTGGGTCTGCTCCCTCCTGCACCGCTGATGAGTTGCAGCCTGTGGCCACAGAGCTGGTCTCTGTGGCCCCCTGGCTACTATCTTCCCCCATCACCCCCCCCCCTCCATGGCTCAGAGGGGGATGGCGTGGTGAGGGACGCTGGCGTAGGGGCTCCTCTGCCCCGCACTCCCAAGGATTATGGCTCCCCCCCTCCAGTCCTGTACCCCCAGAGCTGTATCCCAGGCCCATCTTCAGCACCATCATCCATGGCGGACCTTCTTCCTCAACTTACTACTAAACAAGACCTTAAAAATATGGTTGCGGAAATCACAGCATCCTTCCGATCTGAAATTGCTACCCTCCGCACTGATTTACACTCCATTGCTATCCGAATGGACACGCTGGAGAATGACCATGACACTACCAGGGACTATGTTGCCTCACTGCATGATACTACCACTGAACAGGGTTCAGCTATACGGGACATGCAACGCCACTTGGAGGATCTTGACAACAGGGGCCGGCGCAACAATATACGCGTCAAGGGACTCCCAGAGGCTGACCAATCTGAGGATCTGCCTGTTCTGCTGGAGGCTGTCTTCAACACTATACTGCAGGAGCCCCCCGTCCCACAAAATTAAGTTTGATAGGGCACATCGAGCCCTTCGACCCAGAGGATCTTCCGCCACACCCCGTGATGTCATCTGCTGCCTCCACGACTTCACCCTTAAAGAGGCTATAATGAGCAAAGTGCGCAAACTCAAAGACTTCGAGTTTCAGGGAGCTCCACTACAATTCTATCAGGATCTGTCGCTAATCACCCTCCAGAAACGCCGCCATCTCCGACCCCTCCTCCAGATTCTTCAGGAGCACCAAATTCCTTACCGGTGGGGATTTCCGTTTGCTCTCATTGCTCGTAGGGATGGTCGCTCCGCTACGCTTCGCTCCTTTGCGGATTTGCCTCTCTTCTGTGACCTATTGGATGTTCCCCTGCCGGATTTAACAGACTGGGAGCTATTCTCTCCACCCCCTCCCCCACCACCGGTTTGGCAACGATTGGAGCCCAGACGACGTCATGCATCCTCCGCGGTGGTGACCACTCGGAGGCCCCGGCTGGAGACTGATCCCTGAGGAGGCTGCCCCCCCCTTGAGACGTTCTCCCTTTTCTCGGTGGTGCTTTGGAATCTGCATGCCTTAATGTTATGTTTGCTTCTCTTTTTTTCTTTTTTAGGTCTACGGGTCTCATCTATTATGCTTATTATTGGATTGTTTTAGCGGAGTGGGGCGGGGTGGGGTTCCGGTGACTCCCCTTCCTTCCTTCTTTTTACTGGTGGTTGGGGATCCACCGCCTCCCCCTCCGACCTCCTGTCCACGCTCTCCCCCCTAAGGGGATACTTGGACTGTGCGGCCATTGATCCTGATTGGACCTCTGGCTGCCCTCATTGGTCCCCAGGCGAGTGACTTAGCCTCGCCCACAAAGTATTGTTTAACTGTTTTTATTTTTACTTTGTCATTTATGATGTCTTTTGCCTCCCTCCCTCCCTCTCTTTCCCCCCCCCTCCCTGATCTAGAGACCCTGCCTCGACTTTGGGTTCCTGTTTGTGGATTGCCCTTTTGCCTCTCCGAGGGAAACTTGCCAGCGTCATGTGAGATGGGTGAGCTTATTGCAATCCGCCACTGTCCTCCAATCCTGGGTCCCAATGGTTGGGGTGCGTGACAATTAATGTCAAGGGCCTGGGTTCCAACATTAAAAGGCGCCATGTCCTTAGAGAACTCCGCTCCTTACGAGCGGATGTGGCGTTTCTTCAGGAGACTCATTTTGACCGCGCTGGTACTTTTGCCTTCGCTAAGCATTATTTTCCCGTAGCTTTTTCGGCCTTCCACAATCGACGCAGAGCTGGGGTGGCTATCCTTCTTTCTCGATCCTGCCCAATTACAGTGACGACTTCCCACATAGACCCAGGTGGCCGGTTTGTTATCTTGGAGGGGCTCCTTTATGGTGCCCCGATTGTTTTATGCAATGTCTATGCCCCCAATTCAGCGCAGATCCCGTTCTTGCGCCGGGTATTCTCCCATCTGCGCGCTCTCCCACCATCAGCTTGGCTGGTGGGGGGAGACTTTAACATGGTCTTCTCTGAACGGGCGGATCGTCTGGCGTTACCCTAGGGCCCAACCCCCCATAGGTTGGCCCAACTTGCAAGGGAGTTCCGCAGGCTGGTCCGCGCCCACTCTTTGTATGACCTTTGGCGAGTGGACAATCCTACGGCGCGCTCCTACACCTTCTTTTCTCACCCTCATAACACTCACACCCGCATTGACTACTTCTTTGGAAATGCTCCCGCTCTTCGTTTGCTTAGGGACACGAACATTGGCCCTCTCACCTGGTCTGATCATGCCCCAGTCGTGGTTACCTTATCTACGACTCCAGTGCCTACTCGCCAATGTCATTGGCGTCTTAACGAAACACTGCTCAAATCGCCGACCTCCCTCGAGACCCTGCGCACACACTTGATAGATTATTTTAGGGACAACTTAGGCTCGGTAGACTCTCTTGCCATTCTCTGGGAAGCCCATAAGGCGGTCAGAGGATGCTGTATCGCATTGGCTTCTAGGCTTAAAAGGGACAGACAGGCCCAGGAACAGCTCCTCCAAGCCCGTATTCGGTCCCTTACGACGACTTTGGCAGCGCATCCATCCCTGGGGGTTCTTCGCCGTTTGGTCCTGGCCCGGGCGGACCTCCGTGATTTGGAGACCCGCCATGTGGAACGACTTCTCCTTTATACCAGTCAGAGGTTTTTTGAACGAGGTAATAAATCTCATACCCTCCTGGCAGGAACCCTCAGGGATCATCGGGCCTCTTCCACACCACACTCTGTCCGTGACCCCGCGGGTACTCTTCAACATCACCCTGATGCTGTGGCGCTGGCGTTCCACTCTTACTACTCTAAGCTGTATGACTTACCCTCCCCACGAGCACTACTCCCTGGGGATGACTCAACACTACTGGAAGACTATTTAAAGGATTGTTGTCTCCCACGCCTTCCTCCTGAGGCCTTAACCTCCCTGAACACCCCCATCACCAGGGAGGAACTAGAAGGGGTCCTGAGGGACCTCCCAAATGGGAAAGCCCCAGGCCCAGATGGGTTCACTTACAATTATTATAAGGTTTTCCAGGGTGAACTCTCTGCTCATCTATTGTCCCTCTTCAATTCCTTCCTTTCAGGTTCCCCTATACCCCCGACTATGCTCTCTTCACTACTCACATTGGTCCCTAAACCGGGTAAGGACTTGCAGGATTGTGCTAACTACCGACCGATTGCTTTGCTGAACACGGACCTGAAACTTTTCACCAAACTCTTAGCCAATAGACTGAATGCTTGGCTCCCTCTGCTTGTCCATAAGGACCAGGTGGGATTCATCCCCTGTCGTCAGGGTGGTGACAACACCAGGAGGACTGTGGATTTGGTGGAGGTGGCCAATCATTATTCTACCCCGGCCCTTCTCTTGAGCCTGGACGCTGAAAAGGCTTTTGACCGCATAAATTGGTCGTTTATGCATACTACGCTTAAGGCGTTCGGGCTTACGGGACCGTTTCTCACAGCTATCCAGGCCCTTTACTCCTTACCCTCAGCAGCAATTAAGCTTCCCCATGCATCTTCGCCCTCCTTCCCTATTCGAAATGGCACTAGGCAGGGTTGCCCCCTGTCACCCATCATATTTGCCCTCTGCATTGAACCGCTAGCGGCCAAGATTAGGCGAGACCCTAATATCAAGGGGATCATGGTCCAAGATAAGGAATTTAAGATATCTCTCTTCGCGGACGATGTACTCCTCACTCTCACCTCCCCCTCATACTACCCTTCCAAACTTGCTGCGCTCGCTAGAGACCTATGGTGATCTCTCAGGGTATAAAGTGAACCCCGCGAAGACTGAGGCACTCCCACTTAACATCCCACGGGACCTTCTCCTTCTCCTCCGCAGTAATTACGATTTCCAGTGGCGGGAGTCCTCTATCCGCTACCTGGGAGTCCATATATCCACCTCCTATGCGACCCTCTACTCGGCAAACTACCCGCGGTTGTTTTGTGAGCTAAGAGCCCTATTGGACAAATGGCAACCCTTGCCTATCTCCCTTTTGGGGAGAATTGCTGCGGTCAAGATGACTCTCCTCCCGAAGCTACTGTATTTTTTCGAGACGCTCCCAGTCGCGATACCTCGGGGAGAATTACGGAACCTACAGAAAGCTATCTTCCAGTTTATCTGGAAAGCAAAACGACACCGAATACCTAGATCTGTTATGCTGGCGGATAGGGGGTCTGGGGGTATGGCTGTCCCACATCTGTTACATTATTACTGGGCGGCCCACTTACGCCATATCCCATTCTGGGCGGCTATGCCAGCATACACCAGATGGGTGCAGATAGAGAAGCTATGGCTGGCACCCATGCATTCTAACGCGCTTCTGTGGGTCAGCTCCCCCCCACCCCCCCTGCCTCGTACCTGTTGGGCCCCATTCGGTTTACTAGATCTATCTGGTCTACCTGTTGTGCTAGATTCTCCCTGATGTCCCCGCGCTCATCTATGGTCTCCATACTATACAACCCCCTTCTCCCGGAGAGCCTGACTTCTGCCATGACTAAAGTGTGGTCTGAAGCTGGCCTTTACCGGATTGCTGATATGGTTGACCCTGGAACCTTGGAACTCAGGTCCTTTGCTCATCTTACAGCTAATCAAAACCTGCCAGGTACTGAATGGTTCCATTACTTGCAGGTGGTTCACTTTGTCCGCTCCCTCCATGGGTCTCTTAAGGTGTCACTCCCCACCGCTTTTGAAAAGATTTGCCGTGCAGGCACGTCCACTAGGGGCTTTATATCCTCTATTTACCAACTTCTTAACTCACAAACTACAGGCTCTCCTGTTAATCATCGCTATATGCTTAAATGGGAGGAGGAGGTGGGTAAACCCATCTCCCAGGAACAGTGGCGGATTGTATGGTCTCGGGCCCAGAAATCATCTCAGTGCATTACGTTTAGGGAAACGCAGTATAAGCTGTTGATGCATTGGTATCATACTCCGGCTCTCCTTCATACTTTAAACCCATTAGTTTCCCCATGGTGCTGGCGCTGTGGAGCTGCGGTGGGTACCCTGCACCATATCTTTTGGACTGCCCTCTCATCCTCGGTTTTTGGAGGGAGGTCAGGACTCTGACGACTGCTCTCTTTTTGCAAGAGGTTCCTCTTGACCCTCTTCTTTATCTCCTGAACCTTCCCCCCAGACACCTGAGCAATAAGTCATCCAGGCTTTTCTTGCATCTTTGTACTGCAGCTAAAACTCTCATAGCTAGAAACTGGAAGAAGGTGAGTCCCCCATCTAGTCTTGAGCTTGTGGCTAGAATGAAGAATGTGAGGAGTCTTGAATACCTGACTGCTGGCCTACATAATTCACGGGAAGCCTTTGGGGCTATTTGGGCACCCTGGGACATGTATTGTACATCACAGGGTCTCTGATCTCTAGTCCTCTCCTTCCCTCCCCCCCTTCCCTTTGGTCCTATCCTTGTCTTCTTAACCCCTCCATTCCCCCCTCCCTTGTTCACTGCTTAATTTAAATGCATATTGCTTAAGGGGGAGGAGGCGGATAGCCTCTATTTACCTCAATGCTTCCTGTTTGTTTGATTATTATTGTTTTTTTGTTTTTTTCTTTATTCCTTGTTAATGAAAAATTTTTCAATAAAATTACAGTTATATAAAAAAAAAAATGGAGAACTCCATGCAGTTTGTTTTACATTTTCTTGTGGCAAGTCTCCTTCAATAAGCACCACTGTGAGGCCTTATTCACACATCCGCAGGATCGTGTGCTGTCATAGATTATCGCAGATACGTCAATGTGGCCTTAGTACTACGTACTAAACTACTACTACTCAGGCAATATTACTAAACAGAACTATTACAGATTGCTACTTCCCCATCCATCAACTGAGACACAGATGACATGTCATAACAGCATTGCTTTCAACCATGTAGCACTGTCCTCAACCATTAAACTGTGTCAACTAAGAGTATAGAAAGGTCCCTTTTCAAGAAAAAAAATTCCAGACGATTACAATACTGTGGTCATATCACAGCCATTGCTGGACTGACGCAATAGCGGCTCCTTAAACCATAGCAGAGCCCAATGAGGCCCAGCAAAACATAACCTAAGAGTAGCAGATTACTTATTGCTGGAGCTTATCACTTTTTTTTTTTTTTAGTTTTCACACCACCATGTAATATGCAAAATAAATTATTTGCATATACAACCATTCCTTTACACAAATACCACATACAAGAAGACAGAACATCTCAAAATAGCCAGCAAGCATATGTAGCAGTGTGGCAAAGTGCCCACTTATGCTTATGGAGACACTCAGTACACGTTGCAATGCCGCACACAAATTGCTATGTGAGCAGAAATGGCTAGCTTAGTACTGTAGTCCCTACACAGAAAAAAAAATAAATCTGCAATGAAGTGACACCTGGCAAAGTGAACAGTTAATAATTTTTTAATAAAAGCAGTATACATTATAAAGTAATTTTGCGGCTTGTTAAATGTTATACACATCTCAGAATATTTGTATTTTCATAAAGTAAAGCACATGCTTTTACTTGTAGCTGTAATATATGATAGAGACACAGAAGGTACATTTACATTTCAGGTAAAATAATTGTGTGATTTTCCCTACACAGTGAGAACTTCCTGCAGTCTATACATGATATCACTGTGTACCCAGGACCCAAGGCTAAGAACTGGTTTAGCATGTTTGACAGAGGCTTTTTCTGTGTATTGTGGAGAGTTTCCTCCCTAAAATCAACAAACTCTCATAGTAAAATCCCATTGTTATCAGTACCCCATATGTTTTAAAAAAATTTTTTAAAACCAAACAAAAAAAAAAACCCACAGGGAATAAACACATCAAAAGCAACTTTTTTTTTTTTTCAAAATTTGTAAAAAAAAACCCCATTAATAATAATACATTTTATTTATATAGTGCCAGCATATTCTGCAGCACTGTACAAATTTGTAGCATTGCAGGTTTTCAATGTTTCCTCTTTTTTTGTTGCAGATTTTGCTGTGTTTTTTTGAACCAAGGACAAGAATGGCTTTGAAAGGAATGGGAACGGGTAGACAACCTTTTTTTATGACGTGCCGATTTAAATAAAAAAAAAAAAAAACGAAGATGAAAAAAATATCCCACATCTATGTATTTAGTTTGCAAAAAAAAAAAAAAAAAAGAATTCTGCCATTTTGGCAAATCCCAACATTTACTTCAAGTTCTAACTTAACCGAACAATTGAATGTAAGATACAAGTGAAGTAACTTAAGAGCAAAGGGCTCAGATTTCTGTAGTGTAGCCTACGGTGTGTACAGAGTCAAATCTTCATGTGGATACGTGCACAGACTAAAACCTAGCTGCTAATTTTGACTCAAGAAGGTTTCTTGTAACTGCCATGTGACTAGAGTACAGACTTACCCGCATTCATAGCAGCTGCTTACTGTATGGCATATACTACATGACACAGCTCTGTTCTATTATTGGGAGAGCCAGGGTAAGTGAGACTGGATGTGACTCAACAAAATAAGAAAACAGACATAAAATGCCAAACAAGAACATTTCATAAACCGATCAGCCGGAACATAAAACCACTGAGAGATGAAGCGAATGTCATGGATTATCTTATTACAAGGGTCTCTTGAAGAAGCATAAGGATCTGATTCGCTATGCCAAGATATGATGACTCAATGACTGGGTCACAGCATCTCAAAAATAGCAGGTCTAGTGCAGTTCCCAATATGCAGTGGCAAATACCTACCAAAACTGGTTCAAGAACTGCTGAAGTGGTGACAGGGTCATGGGTCTCAAGGTTCATTGATGTGTCTGGTGGGTAAAAACAAGCTGGTCTAATCTAATCCCACAGAAACGCTACTGTATCATAAATTGCTGGGAAAAAAAAATCTGGACTATGATAGAAAGGAATTAAGTAGTACATTGCAGTTTCTGTAGCCACAGAGTAGTCAGAGTGCCATGCCCCCGCCGCAGGGCCAGGTGGGCCTATGCCGACCACCAAATTTGCCCAAAATTGGGGGGGGTAAATGCAATGGTCTGGGTATATACGGACATCCGGCATGCATGTGGAATCTTACTTTCTTTCATACCACCTACCAAATCCAAACTATCAAGATCTCAATCCAATTGAACATCTGTGGGATGTGCTGGAGAAACAAGTCAGACCAGTGAGGCCTCATCCTGCAACTTTCAGGACTTAAAAAAACAAAAAATCTGCCCTGCGGTATTTGGTCTTGGTTGCAGATACCACAGGACACCTTCAGACATATTGTGGAGTCCATTCCTTGACAGGTACATAAAACGGCTTATTTATACAACTGAGATGCAAATCAGTCGTAAAAAAAAATAAAAAAAAAATGATGAGACAGTCAGTTTAACATAGCCGATTTGCAGCTGTGTAGCACCTGTTTTCATGGATCCCTCATAAATCTGAAACCATGATAAACAGCCAAAAATAGGATATGTCCTACCTTTTGTGGACCCGTATTCACAACCCGTGAAATGCATTTAAATATAGATATTGCATTGAAAACACCCACTCTCACTGATTTGAAAGCATCTTTCACTATTGTGCAAATATGCCAAGAGCATATGTGTGATCTGCCTAATATTAGGCAGGATTTAACGTTACTGCCAATAGCAAAAACTGGAGTGAACCCTATGCAGAAAGCAGTAGGAAAACTTTTTCTCTGCTGTGGTTTGTTCCTATTACTTATAAACTAAAATACACTGAAGAAACTGTTCTGGTTTGTGCCCATATGACTGTCAGAAGACTTAGCTTTGATGTCTCATCAATTTGTCAATCACTGCACATTTTACTAATATTTTAAATGGACTGACCAATCTCTTTGAAGGGTCCCCTGATAATCTGATCAAGAGTATCCCACAAAATTAGCAGATATTGACGAGAGAAGCAACTAGTTAGTCTTCATTTACCTTCAGTAACAACATTAATGGGACATTTATGGCAATTGTCAGAAACCCAGTCATGATTCTTTAATATTGCCAGATTATCTTCTTATGCAGTTACAGGACATGCATGAGAATATAACCTGGCCACAACGAAAAAATTAGTTGTCATATTCAGTGTTAACTAATCCAGACAAAAAGCTCTCACCATAAGAAAATCTTTAAAATGATGCAAATTTTAATTATTTATATTTGCAAAACTGTTTAAGGCTACATGCACACAAATCATGGACGATATGTGCCACTGGTGGCCTCCATGGACCAGTAGTTGTCATTAATCAGCCCTGGCCAAAAAACAGACCTGTCCCGAGCTTTGCCCCTGGGCTCACAACCCCTTGACAGGCATATGTGTGGGGCCACAGGAATAGAACTGATCTGTGTGTTGGCCGTTAAAAACACGACTAGCATGCTGACAAAGCTCACACATGTAGCCTAACTTAAATATTGTTCTGTTTGTGTGAAACCCTTTTAATTGGAACATCCCTGGTGATCTATTAAAGGGGTTGCCCACAAAAACAACTCACCTCCTATCCACAGGATAAGTTGCAGATGAGTGGGGTTCTGCCCAGTTTACACCCCAATCTAAATGGAGCAGCAGTCAGGCAGTCAACTGGGTGATCCATTCACTTCAATGCAACAGCTGGAGATAGCCGAAGTAGAGCATTTGACCATCTACAGTAGTTCTATTGAAATGAATCACGCCAAACGATTTGCTGCCGCATCATTTAGCATGAGTTTGTAGGCAAACCTCTTTAATTATTTTAGGCTAGATTCACACACAATAAAAACCACCTAAACATCTATAAGTCTATGTTCACATATGAGTCAGAGTCTCCATTCTGAGCATTTTGTGCAGGGTCTGTCAAAATACACAAATGAAAAAGTCCTGAAAGAACAACTTTTTTTTTGTCTGGCAGTGTCAGAGTGAAAAAAAAAAAAATTATATCCAACTGATCCAATTATAGTCAATAGGCTCCCTTGGGATCTGCTTTTGACTGACATGGAATAGATAAGTCTTTATTGTGTAATCCGTTCCCACCATGGAACAGAAAAATGGATTAAACAACGCAAGCATGAAAGCTTCCTTCTACAGACCATATTATAGCTTTAAATCAAGCTGCATCATAGGGATATATGATGTTGTAAAATAAGTTATTACAGTAGACCCTACATAGGATGAAATTTGCAGATGTGAAACGGTCTATTTAATATGGAAATATTTTGATTGTGAGAATACAACCCAACTCCAAAAACACAGACGCAGACTACAGGTGTAAATGTATGGCAATCACGGGCAGGGTCGGACTGGCCCACCGGGGAACCGGTGAATCCCCTGGTGGGCCCTGAGCCACGACTATTAGTCCTCATTTTGCCAATGAAGATGCATTGGTCAGGGGCCCGATCGGGATGGTCCGGACAACCACTTAAAAGGATTTATCCATCTTTCTAATATTGATGGCCTGTCCTTAGCCGCCCTGTCTCTGTACCGCTGGTCTGCAGGGGTCCTGATGATGGGCCCCTAGAAACAATTTCACTGGTGGGCCCTAGACATCCCAGTCCGACACTGATCATGGGATAACATAAGGAAGAAAGTATCTAGTGTGCAGCACAACATGTATCATTCCATGTGTATGGTGTTCATAAGTTATGTAAATCAATATCCTCAGATTGTGGCTGGGAACTATGGAATGTTTAAGCCTGGGGCTACACGATGACATTGTCTGTGTGAAATCATCACAAGTTCACACTACGAAATCGCTATTACTGATGGTGAAGGTAGTGCAAGTTAAAAGAACTAAGACTTGACAGTCTCCACAAAAAAAAAAAAAAAGCCTGGATTTCAACGTGACTGCTTTCATTATCATTAGTTGCAACTCAGCACCACGATAATAAGCTCGTGTGGCCAAAGCTGCTGTGAACCTAACCTTACCTTCCCAAACAAGTTCCACAGAAGGGGTGGGAACAAGCTTCAGGGTTCTCACTATGGTAGGAAAAAATGTTAAAATTCACTGCATCTGACCATACAAAGTATTGCCACCAATAGTCCAATGAATGGTTTCATTGACAGGGCAGTACAGAGCCAAGATCAGACAATCTGTAACCAGCCTGAATGTACATTAGGTTGTAGTTTGTTCCTCCAATATACAGATCACTATCGTATTATGTATGCATGTCTCTGTTAGAACTATTGTGCAGATTGCAGTGAGCCAGCTCCAACCTCTAAAGCAGCTGAGGAGTGTAAACTGTGGGGACACACCCACCTCCTCCGGGTGACAGCCCGGGGACACTGCTGCTGGCAGCACAAGTGTAAAGTCAGCTCCAGGCAGCAGACAGCCCCACTCCTCAGGCCTGGCAGTCATCTCAGTAACTCCTGGTGCCCACAAAATAACAAATAGAAACGCCGCCTGTACGATCTCCTCCTTGGGCCAACGTCCCATCAAAGTCTGCACCTCACAGATCCTCCTTGTAAAGGCCACAAGCTCAGTACGACTCCAGGTGCACTCACACAGACTCATGTATGGCCGCCGTGGGCGCGTACATGCATGCAGCACGTAACATGTCAACACGTCAACTTTCCTCACACAAGGAAACTTTGCAAAACACCAAGCGCTGAAGTCAAGGACCGTCTACACGTCTGCAGATGCATCATGGGTGAATGAGGGCTAAGACAAAGTGTCTCACCTGTCCTACAGCGCGGTCCCCCCCGTGTTACCCAAGGGCCCGCATGGCGCTGCCGCAGCTCCTGCCTTCCATGCTGGCATTCAGCACTCACATGACTAGGGGAGGCTCGATCAGTAGCCTTGTGCACCCATTGGACAGCATCAGGGAGGCTCGGCTGCAAATTCTGCTTCTGATTGGCCCTTGTATTAAAAGGGCTCGCCTCTGGCCTGCAATGTGACGTCAGAGAAGAGGTGGCGGGGGGCGAGTCTCGTGTCAGGGGCGCTGTGTTTATATCATGTATATGACGCATTCTCCTGGGGTCGCCATATACCCTGCGTCTAGTCGTGTGTCCATGCAACGCTGCAAAGGCAACTAGTAAAGTTGTACGCGGCGTAATGACAGGGCGTGGACGAAAGAGTAGAGTCAGTGCATGTGTCTTATGAAGGGGCGTGTCCTCAGGGGCTTTAACGCGTCTTACTCCAGTGAAGAGTTAAAAGCCGCACTCCCCGGGCCTACAGCGTGCTCTTTGTGTATCAATCCAAGAGCCACGTGGCTCACCGAGCTATGACCTCAGCCTGCATGGGTCTAGTCACGGATGATGACATATTTGGCGCCACTGTCACCCGCAGTCTCCACACTTGTTGGTAAAGGGCATTTCCACCCAAAACATAGAAATGTTACTCTTACATCAGACAGTGATACCCTAATAGGATTTGTCATCGTTTACATGAGCTTCACGGATCAAGCAATAGTTAACTGTTCTCAGCATCCTTAACGTTTGGTGATCAGCCATAAACTTAAGGTGCTAATGTCAGGGCTACTTGGCATCTTGTATAACATAAATTCACAACGTTGAGCTACTACAATGCGCCTGATAGTTAAAAGAAGCTCTACAGTAAGAAATATTTGAAAGCGAGCTTGTCTGTAGTGTAATGAATAAATTACACTAGGGAAGTGGTTCCCAAACTTTCTGAAGGTGAGATCCACTTTTGAATGAGAATTTACCAGCAAAATTTCTATGCCCCCCTCCTCCCCAATGTATTTTACAGTTTCCTGTCCTGTGGCCCCCACACAGTATATATAATTTTACCCCGATGCTTCCCACACAGTATAAAATGCTCCACAATATCTCCACACGGTATAATACTCCAGAGCAGCCCCTACAGTATGATGCTTCACGGAGGCCCCCCCACATAGTATAGTGTTCCACAGTGGCCCCAGATGGTATAATGCTCAACAGTTGCCTCCGCCTTTTGCATGAGGCCTCTGTCAGTTCCCGCTACCAGGAGGCCAGTTTCAAGATCCTGTTCCGTTGGTACAGGGTTCCCACTAAGCTACATATGTTTTACCTGCAGGCAGTGGCGTAACTAGGAATGGCTGGGCCCCAAGGCGAACATTTGACATGGGGCCCCCCCGAAACAGTTATGGGTCCCCAAACAGTAAAATATGCTCAACAGTGGCCCCAAATAGTATTATATACTCAACAGTGGCCCCCACACAGCATTATATGCTCCACAGTGGCCCCCATACAGAATTATATGCTTTACATTGCTCCCCCCACACACAGTATAATACGCTACCCAAATTGGCCCCACACCGTATAATATGCTCCACACAGTGCCCCCACCCTGTATTATATGCTTCCCGCAGTGGTCCCCACCCAGTATTATATGCTTCCCACAGTGGCCCCCACCCAGTATTATATGCTCCCCACAGTGACCCCCACACAGTATTATATGCTCCCCACACTTGCCCCCACACAGTATTATATGCTCCCCACAGTGGCCCCCACACAGTATTATATGCTCTACAGTGGCCCCAACCCAGTAGTATATGCTCCACAGTGGCCCCCACCCAGTAGTATATGCTCTACAGTGGCCCCCAACCAGTAGTATATGCTCTACAGTGGCCCCCACACAGTATTATAAGCTCCCAACTCACAGCCATTAGCTACTCCCCCCCCCCTTTTTTTCTTTTCCTCTCCTCTCTTATCTCCCTCTCTTCTCTCTCTCTCTCTCTCTCTCTCTCTCCTATGCCTTCTTGCCTTTTTCTAGTTCTCCTTTCACTCTTTCCTCCTTTTCTTTTTCTTATCTCTGTAACCTTGTTGGCTGGGTCCGTCTGGGGGTCTCCGCAGGTGGCTCTGTCCTGCTTTGTTAGTGTTTATATATTTTTTTTTTTTTTGTACTATTGGTCTGTTTCAGACCTTGTTGTATTATTATAAAACTGCAATAAAAATTTGAATTGGAAAAAAAAAAAAAAACAGTTACACTCACACATTTTGAATTCACCACAGAGGCACCCACACAGTATAATGCTCCATAGTGGGCCCCACACAGTATAATGCCTGGGGCCACTTCATTAGTAGAGATGGGCGAACCTCACAAAATTCATTTTGACGAATATTTGTGAGGTTACATAGAAAGTACAGTGGAAAAAAGACATATGTCCATCAAGTTCAACCAGGGGATGGGAAAGGGCATGACATTCTATACATTTCCATAATGATCAATGCTATTTTGCTCTAAAAAGGCATCTAATCCTTTTTAGAAGCTGTCAGCTGTGACTGCAGTGACAGCTCCTGGAGTAGGCTATTCCACAGATTTACAGTTCTTACTGTAACATCTTTGCCTGTTCTGGCCTCTGTGCCATCCTCTGGTCACACGCTTTGCCGCAGGAGGCGTGTTCAGTTGTAATCCTTTTCACTTGTTGTTGCACAGCTGAGGATTCGTTGCTGTGTGTTAGTCCAGCCAGTACTTTACTTCCTTTGGTTACTATGGAGTTAACTTAGTAGCCTTTGATTGACATTCCTCCTGGCCAATCAAGTCTAGGGCGGATTCCTTTATATACTTTTCCAGCCCTCTCCCTTATGCTTGCTATTGCCTTGTGCATGCTGGATGTTTACTGTTTGCTATCTATATTCATATACTCTTTTGGATTCTGACTCTGTACTTTGCTGCTTGACTGGTACCGACCCCTTGGCTAGCTGACCACCCGTTTGTTGTTGTATGTCTTGTCTGCGTTCTGTGTTATCACTTGCATCATAGGAAGGGACTGTCTCTCAGTTGTCCACTACCGCTTAGGGTCGTTGAGGCAAATAGGCACGAACTGGGGAGGGTTCAGCATTAGGACTCACTGTCTTGTCGTTCCCTTCTCCCCAGGTTTCACCAGCAGCTACTGGGGAATTGCTCATCTAGCCCTAACACTTATAGTATAGAACCAGCTCTTGGGGAAGGCTGTTCCACAGATTTACAATCCTTACATTGAAGAAGCCTTGTCAGCTTTTGAGATTAAACGTTTTTTTTCTCCAGACGGAGGGAATGGCCCCCTTGTCTTTTGAGCAGATTTTACATAGAACCTCTTTTCCCCATATCTCTTGTATGGACCATTTATATACAGTATTTATATAGGTTTATTATATCTCCCCTTAAGTGCCTCCTTTGCAGACTAAACAGATTTAACTCCTTTAGGCTGAGGCCCCAGGTTGTGAAAATGCAGCTTTTTTTGTTGCAGATTTTGCTGTGTTTTTTTTTAATCAAAACCAAGAATGTCTACAAAAGGAATCAGAAATATATAGGAAGCTCTTATACTTCTCCCTTCTGCTCAATCCACTCCTGGCTTTGGTTCGAAAAACCGCAGCAAAATTTGCAACAAAAAAAGCTGCATTTCCGCAACATGGGACCTCAGCCTTAGTCTCTCCTCATAACTTAGGTCCTCCATGCCCCTTATCAGTTTTGTGGTCCTGCATGGAACCTTTTCCAACTCTAGGACATCCTTTCTATGGGCCGGTGCCCAGAAGTGAACTGCACAATCCAGATGGGGCCGCATCAATGATTTATAAAGTGGTAATATTACATCCCTGTCCCGTGAGTCTACACCCCTCTTAATTCATGACAAAATCCTGCTAGCCTTAGAAACAGCTGATGACATGCATGCTGAGTACAATCTATGATCTACAAGTACACCCAGGTCTTTCTCCACCAGTGACTCTCCCAGATTTACTCCCCCTAGAACATATGTCACATGCGGATTATTTTTGCCCAGATGCATAACTTTACATTTATCCACATTGAACCTCATTTGCCATGTGGATGCCCAAACACTCAGTCTGTCCAAGTCTGCTTGTAACCTACGTACATCCTCTATAGACTGCACTGTACTGCATAGCTTGGTGTCATCTGCAAAATAGAGACAGGGCTATTAATCCCATCTTCTATATCATTAATAAATAAGTTAAATAACAGCGGACCCAGCACTGAACCTTGGAGTACACCACTTATAACAGAGGACCCAGGACTGAACCCTGGGGTACACCGCTTATAACAGAGGACCAGTCTGCGTTGCAGTCATTGACCACAACTCTCCGGATACGATCGTTTAACCAGTTGACAATCCAATTACAAACTATATTTTACAAGCCAATTTAACCCATAAAACGTCTATAAGGGACAGTGTCAAACACCTTTGCACTGTCCAGACTTCTACTCACCTCTTCATATAAGCAAATCAGGTTAGTCTGATGTCTGACTTTAGTAAAACCATGCTGTCTGTCACTTATAATATTGTGTATAGTCACATACTCCTGTATATAGTCGCTTAAGAGTCCTCCAAACAGTTTCCCCACAATGGATGTTAAACTCACCAGTCTGTAATTACCTGGGGAACATCTAGAGCTTTTTTTGAAAGTAGGCACCACATTAGCCTTGCGCCAGTCCCTTGGCACTGTACCAGTCACTAGAGAATCCCTAAAAATTAAGAATAGGGATACAGCAATGAATGGACTGAGTTTTTTAAAGAGGACCTTTCAAGTCCTCATGTATATGCTATTTACATACCTCTAGAAAGCTGACGGCGCGCTAAATTCAGCGCACTGTCGGTTTTACCATCAGTTGTGTTGTTCAGAAGTCAGGTGGATACACAGCTGATAGTCCTACTGAATGGAGTGTTAGAATTTGTATTATGGCAAGAAAAAAGCAGCTAAGTAAAGAAAAACGAGTGGCCATCATTACTTTAAGAAATGAAGGTCAGTCAGTCCGAAAAATTGGGAAAACTTTGAAAGTGTCCCCAAGTGCAGTGGCCAAAACCATCAAGCGCTACAAAGAAACTGGCTCACATGAGGACCGCCCCAGGAAAGGAAGACCAAGAGTCACCTCTGCTGCGGAGGATAAGTTCATCCGAGTCACCAGCCTCAGAAATCGCAGGTTAACAGCAGCTCAGATTAGAGACCCCCTTTTTTACCCCCCCCACACAGTTTAGGACCCCCTTTTTATAGCCCACAGGCAGTATATGATCCCCTTTTCTACACCCCCCACCTCTACTAAGTTTAGGACCCCCCCCCACCACACACAGAATATATGACCCCAATATATCTTAGACCGCTACCTATTGTATTATTGTAATTGGTAGTGGCCAATAATTTTTACTCACCTGTCCACGCTCATGTCTAGGCTACCCTCCACTGCCACCTCCAGGGTGCGCTGTAGCAGACGCGTTGTGACATAAGTGCAGCGCTGCCTAGAGGAGGCAACTGAAGGTGGCCTGGATAGGAGAGTGGACAGGTGAGTAAAAATTATGAGCCACTACCTATTGCAATAACACAATATGTAGCAGCCAATGCAAAGAAAATGCTGCTCGCCAGTTTATACCATGAGGTGTCACTTGAGGCCGTGGTCTCATGGAATGTGCGCCCCTGGACCCGGTATGCTCACATGGCAGAATTTGCTGCTGATTTTGGGATACATTTTCTATCATTAGTTAGGAGTGGCAATGTTAATCACTTCAGGAGCAGGCTTTTTTCCCTGATTCAGGACTTGATACATTTTCAAGTTTTTTGTGCATGCGATTTTGGGGGCTATAGCATTTTTTTCCTTTATTTTAACCCCTTCCCGACATCCACCGTAATAGTACGGCAGATTCCGGGTGTTTAAAGATGGCGGCTGCTCGGGAGTTGTTTTATACAGCAGAGACCTGGCGCTAATGCCCATGATTGGTGCCCGCATTAATGGCGGGCATTAATCCCTCTGGCGCCTCGGTCACAGCTTTTTAAAAAAAAAATTTAAAAAGTAAAAAAAAAAATGTAAAAAATAAAAAAATATTAAAAGTCAAATCACCCCCCTTTCGCTAGAACACATATAAAAGTACTTAAATACTGTGAAACACATACACATTAGGTATCCCTGTGTCCAAAAAACGCCCGGTCTACAAATCTATAAAAATATTTTTCCCGTACAGTAAATGCCGTAGCGGGAAAAAAAAAAATCAAACGTGCCAAACTGCCGTTTTTTCACTGTTTTGCCTCTGATAAAAATTTGAATACAAAGTGATCAAAGCAATTGTAATTCCCCAAAATGGTATAACTAAAAAGTACACCTGGTCCCACAAAAAAAGACACCCTATGCATCCCCGTACACAGAAGTATAAAAAAGTTACGCATGTCAGAATATGGCGACTTTTAAAAAAAAAATATTTTTGCACAGTTTTGGATTTTTGTTAAGGGGTTAAAATGTAAATAAAACCATATAAATTTGGTATCCCCGGAATCGTACCAAAACATACAATAAAGGTGAAATGTCATTTTGGCTGCACAGTGAACGCCGCAAAAACGAAACCCGTAAGAAAGTCGCACAAATGCACTTTTTCTTCAAATCCACCCCATTCTGAATTTTTTTCCAGCTTCCCAGTACATTGTACAGAATAACTAAGACCTCATATGGCTCTGAGAGCGGAAAAATAAAAAAGTTATGGGGTTTGGAAGGGGGAGTCAAAAACGAAAATCGAAAAATTCCTCTGGCGGGAATGGGTTAATAATATTTGTGAATATTAGAATATCTGATATTCTAATAATTTTCGTGTCTTTTTTGGTGATAAATAGGGCTTTATTTTTATGTTGTTTTTATTTTTCCATGTTTTTTCTTTATTTCAATATGCGAGAAAATGTAAACAAAAAAGGAAGGGAAATGTTTTGTTTTTCAAATTTTTCATGTTTTTTTTAATAGTTTTTCCTCTCTGTTATGGTAATTTTTAAGTAGGTGACACTTATTGTTGTGATGCCAGGGGCAGGGCTAGAACCTGTGACAGTGGCGTGTTTTTTTTTTTTTTTGTTTTTTTTTACACATTGTGCCCCATAAGGTCATAATGCTGATTTCTCTTGTACCTGGGGCTTATACATTAGCCCCAGTTACAGGAGCAATGCAGCCTTCTACAGTACACTGCAGAGCTAATCTGGGTTCCTTAGGACCCAGCATCTCAGACAGTTCCCAGCCTCTAGCGGTCATGTGCCCTCCGGGTCAAAGGAGAGCCTCATCACACAACAGTAATAAACATACAAATTAGGCTCTCTACTGAAAGATGTACAGTCCTGGGACCGGAGCAGACTTGGGCCCACCTAACTGACAGTAGAGAGCTTATTTAACACTGTGGCTAACACTAACATCAAGGATTGGTAAGAGACATTATGCAATTATACACCATAATTAGTGGAGCACCGCCTATTAGGATGCAAAGAGATAGGATACATTCACATGTAGGAATTTGCCAAGGATTTGGGAGCGTATTCCTCCCCTAAACTCGCCAGAAGATTCTGCCCCAAATGTTTTCAATGGGTGGCAGAGATTGCAGCAGGATGCTGAAAAAAATCAGCATCCTGCTCGATCTTGTCACAGATTCTGCTGCTGATTCAGCCACAGATTCCGCGGCTTAGGACTCCCACCTGATTAGGCCCATCAGGAGCAGAAAGCCGCATTGGCATCCCGTCACAGCTAGACCGCGGCTGAATACGGCAGCGGAAAATGAAGAAAAGTAGCAAGAAAGATCTCTCATGGCGACTGCCAATCACCTGGATAATAAAAATATGCTATTGTCTTCCTATACTATATACTTCCTATATTCATTTAAAGGGTTGTCAAAATAAAAAAATCAATCCACTGTGATGGAGAAGAGGCTTTGGTTTAGATAATGACCTGAACTAGACAGTGGGCCTTTAGCCTATAGGGGTTTTTTTTGGGGGAGGGCAAAAAATAAACGGGTGGTTTTTGGGTAAAAAGGGGGATTTGGGGAGAGGGGGGATTTTAAGGGGGGGGGCGGGAGGGAAAAAAAAAAAATATATTGTGTGTTTATAAATAAAAAAAAAAATGAGAAAATAAAAATATTGTGTATATTATAAAAAAGGTGTGTGTGGGGTGTTTTTTTATAATTCTTTTTTTTTTTTTGGTGGAAAAAAAGTGGAGAAGAAGTATAAAAAATTTTTTTTGGTGTTTTTATAAGAAAGAGACGGTGTTTTTTTTTTTTTTTTTTTTTTTTTTTTATTTTTTGTTAATGTTGAATGCATTTCTGTGATTCTGTTCCTTTAAGACAGCAGCCATTGTAATTGTGACATGATGCTGGAGTGACTTCCCCCCCTTTTATGTCAGCTTGCCTGTTCTGCAGACAGAATGTGAGCAGAGAAGCAGGAAGTGACGAGACAGAGAGCAGCAGCCATCTTAGCAAGTGTTGTATTGAACTGGTGTGGATATTTTTCTGTACAGCTAAGCTGTATCTTGGTCCAGAGACAAACAGAGTGTAAAGAGACAACAGGACTAGTGAGTCCACGTGAAAGGAACTGTGCTCAGTGGCTGATCAGTGAGACTGACATTGTGACTGTGTATATGGATACCACAGATAGAGACTCGCAGTGCTGTTGATGTACTGGACAGCACCTGCTAAACCCCGGCTTACATCCCAGCTCAGTGTATGGATTCGGCAGGACTGTCAGTGTGCTGAGTGGAATCTGCTGTTGGATTACATTGCATTCATTGGGTTTCCCTGTTAAAGAGGACTTCATTTCTCCAAAGATCCTGATAACAGTGAGGAGAGGACGTTTCACTATAAAAGAAAGGAACGACTTTGGGCCCCACCGCGCGCTTCTACGGACTGTAAGCGGTCCACCTGGACCACTGGGGAAAAGGGGGTGCACCCAAATGTGAAGTCAGGGTCAGTTAGGGATAGTTTTGAGTATATTGTTCATTCAGTGTCCATACTGCAGAATTGGACAGAGTAAAAGTAGAAACCATTGCAGAATTTGCCTTGAAATTGTTCATGCTATATTGTATATTTTGCTTGTCTTTATCCCTGTCATTTTACCTTCAAATAGTCTTTATTAACTTATAGTAAATATATATTCTTTTCTTGAACTACCGCGTGTGCGTTCATCTCTGGTTGCGGAGACCAAACCACCTGCCTTGCTCTCGGTTCACAAATTGGCGTAGTCGGCAGGATCCGCTTACCAGAATGGACGGTGACGCACCCGTTCGGGAGAATGGTGCTGGAGGAAGAATGCCAGCAGGGGCTATAATGAGTCAGTTAGCTAAATTTGATGGCAATAATATGTCAGTGAGTATGTGGGTGGAACAGATACGAATGATACAGCGAATGTACCAGACCGCACCAGAAGTACTAGTAGAGCTAGCAATATTGACATTACAAGGGGATGCTAAGACCACGGTGATATTGAGGCCATTTGAACAAAGGCAGACATTTGAGCAAGTAGTCCAGATTCTAGAAACCATTTATGGAGAAACTGCATTGCTGGGGTCTCTGCAGGCTCGGTTCTTCCAGAGGGTACAACAGGAGAATGAAAGCCTTCCCCAATATGCAAATGCCCTACAAGAACTGCTCCGAGATATTCAAGTGAAGGAAAGAGGGGGCTCGCCAGCCTTCTGTAACCCTGATCGGACTCTCCGTGACCAGTTTGTCCTGGGGATACGTGACGGCAGTTTAACTGTGACTATGCAGGATTTTATACGACGAGAGACTGATGCTAAATTCCATGATGTACAGGTAGAGGCCATCTCCCGTGCCAATAGTATGTTCCCGAAGCCCCAGACCGCAGTTGGAGTTACTTTGTCACAGGGGGCTAGTTCTGGCTCAGAGACAGTAGAAAAGGGGACGGTTAAAGAAATTCTCACAGTAATGCAGAAACTGCAAGAGCAAATGGAACACTTGCACACCCGTTGTGATGAACATTCTATGAAAATTGCAGACTTCCAGAAAACTGGAGGTGAAAGGGTGAGCCGTCCATACCCAGAAAATCAGAATCACCCACCACCCCGCTGGAGGGATGAGGATAGGACCTACCGAAGGGGTCCAAATCAGTTAATGCAGTGCTCAGGAGAAATCGAAGGGGCTTACCGAAGGGGCCCAAACAGATGGCCAGAACGACGGGAGATACGCTGCTGGGAGTGTGGACGGATGGGCCACGTTGCTGCTAGATGTCCAGAGCAGCGACAAACTTATGAGAGACCGCCGTTAAACTGAAGTCCCCTGCTGCTGTAGGGCGTGTAGTAGGGGAGACTGACAAGGAGACTATGTGGGGAGAATGCCCTAATGATGACCTGATCGCTGCAAGTCCTGTTATACAGGTGGAAATGGAGGGTATTCCGGTTACCGGGATGATTGACACGGGTTCCCAAGTAACGACCTTGAGTAGAGACTGTTATGAACGGTACTTCCAGCAACATGTGAAATATGATCCCCATACATTCGTACGAGTGGTCGCAGCTAACCAGTTACCAGTTCCAGTCGTGGGAGTGGCCTGGATGAATGTCCGGGTATGTGGCCAAGATCTGGGTAGGAAAGGCATTGTGGTGGTACAGGAGTCACATGAAGTAAAGGTCCCTGTCATTTTGGGGATGAATGTGTTAAAAGAATTAGATCAGATCCTCTTTGAAAAGAAAGGTCACGGTTATTGGAAAGAAACCACCACCCATCGGCCTACTCAAACAGCTTTCCAGCGGCTGATCCGGACATGTGGCTTACAGAAAAGTTCGGATGCGCAGCGTCCTCTGGCTCGAATTTCAGTTCCTTTGCATACAAAAGTTACACTGCCACCCAGTCGGGAGACAATAGTGTCTATGCCCGTAGGCACCTGTCGGAAACTAGAGGGCATAGCTGTGTTGGTAGAACCACTGCAGGCAGCCGAAGGAGGTGTTGATCCGCTAGTGGCCCGTTCCTTGGCAATAGTTCGCAATGGAAGAGTACCACTTCGATGTGTAAACACTCAGGACCAGAGTGTGGACCTGACCCCAGGGAGGCAGCTGGCTAACATCTATGTGACTCCGGAGGAAGTAAGGAAAGTAACTCCAATGCAGCTGAAGCCAACTGAAAGGGATGAGTGGACCGTAACTGTGTCCATGGGAGAAGATGAGGAACCCACCTCTGAATGGAATGGCCGTGCAATTCGAGAACAGATGAAGATGGATGCAAGTTCATGTTCTCTGGAATGTGTGCAGAAGGTAGATGAACTGTTGTGGGAGAACCGAGCCGCCTTTTCACGGTATGCTGAAGATTTTGGATGTACCACAGGGATCTACCATGAGATTCCCACAGGAGACACCCCTCCAATTAGAGAGCGCTACCGACAAATTCCTCCACAGTTGTATCAGGAAGTAAAAGAACTGTTAGCTAAGATGCTACAGGGTGGGATCATCCAAGAAAGCCAGAGTCCCTGGGCAGCTCCTGTGGTGTTAGTAAGAAAAAAAGATGGGTCCATCCGATTTTGCGTAGACTATCGGAAGTTAAACGCTTGCACCGTACGAGATTCCTACCCCTTGCCACGGATTGAGGAGTCCCTCTCAGCGCTGGGGAGAGCCCGGTACTTCTCCTCACTAGATCTGGCTAGTGGGTATTGGCAGGTGCCGATGGCCACAAAAGACAAGGAGAAGACGGCATTCATCTTGCCCATGGGACTATACGAATTTAACCGGATGCCCTTCGGGTTGACAAATGCACCCGGAACGTTTCAGCGGTTGATGGAGAAATGTCTCGGTGACTTCAACTTTGAGTTCACTCTCATCTACTTGGATGACATTATAGTGTATTCTGCGACCTTTGAAGACCATCTCCACCAGTTGGGGCAAGTATTTCGAAGATTGCGGGAACATGGGCTCAAATTGAAACCCAGTAAATGTCGGTTGTTCCAATCTGAAATTGATTACTTGGGTCACCGCGTATCAGGAGAAGGGGTGAGACCATCAAGAGACAAGATAGCGGCTGTTCAAGATTGGCCAATACCGACTACCCTGCGAGAAGTGAGGGCGTTCCTTGGAGTAGCCGGTTACTATCGACGGTTTATTAAGGATTTCGCCAAGGTAGCAGCACCACTTAATGCTCTCCTACGAGGCACATCCGGTGGTCCAAAGAACCGGTCCGTGAAGTGGGGACCTGAACAGGAACAAGCCTTCCAGGCATTAAAGGATGCACTGACAACAGCCCCAATCTTGGCATATGCTGATTACCACTTGCCGTTCCAGCTGTATACGGATGCAAGCCTGTATGGTCTTGGAGCAGTGCTTTCCCAGCTTCAGGATGGCCAGGAGAGGGTCATAGCGTACGGCAGCCGGTCTTTGAGAGATTCTGAAAGAAACCCCGAGAATTATAGTTCATTTAAGTTGGAGCTGTTGGCACTGGTATGGGCCATGACCGAGAAATTCTCTGAATATTTGACCGGTGCTGAAGTTTTAGTACTGACTGACAACAACCCACTAGCTCACCTGGAAAATGCCAAGCTCGGGGCATTAGAGCAGAGGTGGATAGCCCGAATGACTAAGTTCAATTACCGCATTAAGTATCGGTCCAAGACAGAGAACCAGAATGCTGACGGGCTTTCTAGGGTAACCGCCCAGACCCCCACAGTAGACGTGGATCATGAGTTGGAGCATGTGGAGGTGCCCGACTTCAGCAGATTTTCACAGGCCTTGGCCGCCGCTAATCAGTTTGAGTTGGAGGGGACTGAAACGGCTCCTTTCTTTGGTCCCTCACGACAGGAATGGGCACAGATACAACAGACCCATGAGGGGCTGGCACAGATGATCAAGTGTGTTGAGAAAGGCCAGAAGCCCTGTAGAGAGGAAAGAGAACGACTGACCCGTGAGATATTATCTGTTCTGAGTCAGTGGGAAAAGTTGGAGATGAAAAATGGAGTGCTATGCCGAAAGGTCTATTTACCTTCTGAGATCGACATTCGATACCAAATTGTGGTGCCTAGTGAACTGGCTCGCTCGTTGGCAGTTGAGGCTCATAATAAGAATGGACATTTTGGTCATCAGAAGACCTTTCGTTGGTTACAGCGACTGATTTACTGCCCTGGTCTTCGTCAAATGGTCGAAGAAGTATGCCGCAGCTGTCGAACTTGTGAGATCCATAAGGCAATAGAACAGAGAGCTCCCCTGCAAACCATCGTGACCCAGGAACCTTTAGAAATCGTCATGATAGACTATCTAATGGTGGGCCCATCCAATAGCGGACACCAGTATTGCCTCGTAATGGTGGATCACTTCACCAAATTTGCGGTGGTAACCGCCACCAAGGACCAGACAGCTGAGTCAGCAGCTCGTGCTCTGTGCCAAGATTTCATTCGAGTATATGGGTGCCCTAAACGCATCCACTCCGACCAGGGTGCCTGCTTTGAGGGACACGTAATGAAAGAAGTTCAACGTATCTACGGGATAAAGAAGTCGCACACGACTCCATACCACCCTCAGGGAAATGGGGCCTGTGAAAGATTCAACAGAACTCTGCTACAGATGCTGCGGACTCTGGAGGAAGACAAGAAGTTACAGTGGCCTCAGTTCTTGTCTGAAATGGTGTGGGCCTATAACAATCAGGTCCATTCTACAACGGGGTACTCTCCTTATACACTTCTCTTTGGGCGGTCTGGGCGAAGTGTAGGAGAATTACAGTTGGATGATGTGGATGGGTTCCCTCCGAGGGATCCAACCTCTTGGGTGCGGGCGCACCGGCAGAGACTTGAGACGATCCATCGATTGGTGCGGCAGCGCCTGCAAGAACATCCCCATCCTGATAAGACCCCAGTGCAAGAAGCACCATTGCAACCAGGCGACCTGGTGCTAGTTCGTGTCAAGAAACCCCAAGGGAAATTGGAAAGCCGATGGGAGGCTTTGCCGTATCGTGTTGTTGGCCGCAAGTATGCGAATGGGCCAGTGTACCAGGTCCAGAAAGAAGGAACTGATTGTGTTCGAGTACTTCACCGAAATATGTTGCGCCTGTGTCATTCTGAAGGGACAAATCATGATGGGCTTGCCAATGTGAATGAGCTCCCACAGTCAGAGAATGGAGGTGCGGAATGGGCCTCAGACGAGGAGGATGATTGTTGGCCGATCCCTGCTCCTGGGGATGTTCCACCTGTGACTACTGTATCTCCGGCCTGTGCCCCCTCTGGTGCGGAATCCGCTGGTCCTTCTCAGCCCATAGCTGCAGCACCCCATAATATACCACCGGTCCTCAGACGGACCACTAGGCCAAATGCTGGTATTCCCCCTGTTCGGTATGCGCAGGATGAGTTTGTTTGGCCTGCCATACATCGGTATACTACCACCCTGTGCATAAAAGTACAACCCTCTGGATATACAGTCATAGGCAGGGACTGCCAATCTTAAAGTGGGGGGGAATATGTAAGAGACAGCCAATGTTGTCCTAAGCTTCATTTGTCTGTATAAACTGTTAATGTTGAATGCATTTCTGTGATTCTGTTCCTTTAAGACAGCAGCCATTGTAATTGTGACATGATGCTGGAGTGACTCCCCCCCCTTTTATGTCAGCTTGCCTGTTCTGCAGACAGAATGTGAGCAGAGAAGCAGGAAGTGACGAGACAGAGAGCAGCAGCCATCTTAGCAAGTGTTGTATTGAACTGGTGTGGATATTTTTCTGTACAGCTAAGCTGTATCTTGGTCCAGAGACAAACAGAGTGTAAAGAGACAACAGGACTAGTGAGTCCACGTGAAAGGAACTGTGCTCAGTGGCTGATCAGTGAGACTGACATTGTGACTGTGTATATGGATACCACAGATAGAGACTCGCAGTGCTGTTGATGTACTGGACAGCACCTGCTAAACCCCGGCTTACATCCCAGCTCAGTGTATGGATTCGGCAGGACTGTCAGTGTGCTGAGTGGAATCTGCTGTTGGATTACATTGCATTCATTGGGTTTCCCTGTTAAAGAGGACTTCATTTCTCCAAAGATCCTGATAACAGTGAGGAGAGGACGTTTCACTATAAAAGAAAGGAACGACTTTGGGCCCCACCGCGCGCTTCTACGGACTGTAAGCGGTCCACCTGGACCACTGGGGAAAAGGGGGTGCACCCAAATGTGAAGTCAGGGTCAGTTAGGGATAGTTTTGAGTATATTGTTCATTCAGTGTCCATACTGCAGAATTGGACAGAGTAAAAGTAGAAACCATTGCAGAATTTGCCTTGAAATTGTTCATGCTATATTGTATATTTTGCTTGTCTTTATCCCTGTCATTTTACCTTCAAATAGTCTTTATTAACTTATAGTAAATATATATTCTTTTCTTGAACTACCGCGTGGGGGTTCATTTCTGGTTGGGGGGGCCAAAACACCCGCCTTGCTCTCGGTTTTCCACATATTGCCCCCCCCCCCCCCCTATAACTGAGAGTCTTCATTGCATATAAAGCTCACAATACTGACTGTGTCTTAACTAGTAAATTCTCTGTTTTTATTAAAGATAGATCTGTGTTATATGGGTGTTACTATCTCATACATTTATGATATATAATGTTGGGTGACCCATGAGAATAAACAGAGATAGAGAAGGAAAGAAGAAGTGACATGCACGTATGTGACTATTTGTATTTGTTTCTGCACTATAACATGATTATAGATGAGGAAAAAAAAAAAAAAAAAAAATATATGGAAAAGTTTGGGTTGGGAGAAAAAAAAAAAAAAAAAAAAAAAATTAAAATATTTGTTTTTTTATTTTTTTTTTTTTTATAGGGGGGTGTTTTTTTTTTTTTTTTTTTTTTTTTGTGGAGGGGGGAGAGTGGGTTGTTTTTTTTTTTTTTTTTTTTTTTTTTTGGGGTAGAATATTAATGTTTTTTTTTTTTTTTTTTTTTTTTTTTTTTTTTTTTTTTTTTTTTTTTTTTTTTCACTTGAATAGGCCTCCCAAAAATAGCTGAGGCTGCCTGCTTGGCTATTTTTGGAAGTCCCATACAAGTGAATGGAGAGACTTGTTTATTTGCAGCCCTGACTTATTCAGCTGTGGCTGTAAATGAGGCCCCTTTCTCAAGTTAGATGCAGGTCCCATAGGTGGAACCCACATCTATCAAGCATTGACGGTATATACTCTGGATATAGCCTGAAATGCCAACATGCAAAGTCATTTAAAATCTTGAACAGAAATGGGGGTCTATTTAATAGTCAACTATGCAATAATAAGAGAGGGAAAAATATGGAAAAGGATGAAAAAGAGATGTTAGTGGCAATAAGACTATAGTCAAAGGAATCTGTATGTAGACAGCACCATAGGCAGGTAAGTTGGTGACTAATATGCAGTATAACTGAATCAGAACTCAGGAGGCCTTACAAAGCTCCCATTGACTCCATGTGCTTTTGATATGATTGTTTCTATCATTATTGTCTTCTCCAAGATCCTTCATGCGCATAATACAATTAACCTCATTAACCCACTCACAGAAGAAGGACAAATGAGAAGACCTCCAACTGCTCTGAATGAAAGTTCTCTGTGTCTCTCTCAGGAGAATAAGAGAGTGAGAGACACTACACATTTAGGCCTCATGCACATGTGCATGAGCTGGGTCTGTGGTTGAATGGCATGGATGGCACATAGATGTTATCTATGTGTCACCTGTGCCTACACTGCTCTCTGTAAACCTTGGCAGCAAAACAGACAGGAATAAAACCTATCCTGAGTTTTGCCATGGGCTCATGGCCCCATAGATGGGACTATGATAATATATGGTTGTGTGTATGGGGCCACAGAAATGAATGGGTCAGTGTGCTAGCCAAGATAAACACAGCTAGCACACTGATAATACACATGGTCATGGGCATGAGGCCTTAATAGTAAATCAGTTGGGGGGTGGGAATTATCCACTTCCTTCTCAGAGACTGCTCAAAATCCAGACTAGCACCTTCTTTGATATAAAAGTACAGGTAAACCATAGTCCAAGGTATATGACTGTGTCAACCATATTGGTAGTTGTGAACTATAAAGTGCTAGGCAGCTGCTGCTATGACAAATAAGATAATGGGAGACATAAAAAATGATACATATGTACATAATGATAACATACTTTTACTTATATAAATTACTAGTCAAACCAGGAGTAGAGGTTGAAGGAAGTCTATGGAGCATCCCCAAGCAAATTCAGCTGTCACCACTGTGTTATAGAGCACATTACAGTGATAAACAATACACCTTTGTTATGTATGTCACTTTTGTAGACTAAAAAAACAACAACTTTGAAATCTTATGCAAATGAGGCAGTTGTTGCACTGGGGGCAGGCCTTTAGCTCTCTGCTCTTGCTGCTCAGACACCC
This sequence comes from Leptodactylus fallax, assembly GCA_947044405.1. Taxonomy (NCBI): domain Eukaryota; kingdom Metazoa; phylum Chordata; class Amphibia; order Anura; family Leptodactylidae; genus Leptodactylus; species Leptodactylus fallax. The sequence goes on from CAMRHE010000488.1 coordinate 1,033,254, forward strand.
TCCGTTTGTACTACCCCATGCAGTAAGAATTGATCTTCCAACTGCTAAGACATTACCCATCTTACTTAAGAAGCAAGAGCAGTGCTCCAAGTGTTGAAGGACTGCCCCCAGTGCACCAGTAAATAAGTAATTCATGATAAGACTTAATAGGGTCCTTTCTGGAGTTCATGAAATCACAAGTTTATGGGTACTAGATTGCAGGGAAAGAATAGATTAAACTAGCTGTAGACGTCAGCCGAAGACCTGAAGAAGCCAGAGGCAACAGTGCAGCAGTGCGACCATGCCCAGGTGAGGTAAGGCAAGGTCAGTATAACTGTTTGTTATTTACCCTCACCTCCGCTAGGCCTCCGATTATTATACTCTGGAGTCTGAAGAGTCCCCAGAGTATAATAATAGCACTGAAACAAACGGACAAAACTAATGAATATTCGTCAATACTTCAAATACGTCAAAACGGTTCGAGGCTCTGGGGAGTATATTATACTGTGTGGGGCCACTGTAGAGCATTATACGGGGGGGGGGCCTCTGGAGGTCATATTATTTTGTGTGGGGCCACTGTGGAGCATCATACTGGGGGAGCATTGTGCAGCATTATACTGGGTGGGCCCTCTGGGGAGCATATTATACTATGTGGGGCCACTGTGGGGAATATACTGGGAGGGCTCTGGGCAGCATATTATATTGTGTGAGGCCACTGTGGGGAGCATGTTATACTGTGTGGCGCCACTGTAGATCATTATACTGGGGGGGGCACTTTGGGGATACTTTTATACTGTGTGGAGCACAGGGTTGCCACTGGGAAATGATGGCATTGTTTGTATATAAGTATTTGGGGGCCCCGCTTATAATTTTGCCCAGGGCCACACTTTGTCTAAAACCAGCCCTGATACAGTTTGAAACACAAAAGGCACAATATACAAAATGATAGCATGTTAACAACAGAGTGCAAAGCCAGCACAATGATCAACGTCACTCTTGTGACAAGCATTTGTGTGATCCATCACATGACCAGGTCAGATTCTCACCCTTTGGAAGAAAGCGATGAAAGTTATAATTTAACTCCTTGGGGACACAGCCTAAAAGTACCTTAAAGACCAGGTCTCATTTTTCAAAAGTGACATGTGTCACTTTACATGGCAATAACTTTGAGATGCTTTACTTTACACAAGTGATTTTTAGATTTTTTTTGTGACACTTCATGTCAATGGTAAACATTGATCAATATTTTTGTATTCATTTATAAAAATAGGAAATTTGATGTAAATTTGGAATAAAATTGCAATTTTCGAAATGTAAAAAGCTCTGCTTTTCAGACAGATAGTATCACCCAAAAAAATAGGAAATTTGATGTAAATTTGGAAACAAAAACAATTTTCAAAATGTGAAATGCTCTGCTTTTCAGACAGATAGTACCACCCAAATACATTAATAAATATTCTACATTATATAAATAATCTACCATATCTCTGCTTTATATTGGCATCATCTTTTAATTGTCCTTTAATTTATTTTGACTTACAAAATCACTTACAAGTGTAACAGCGATTTTCCAGATTTACAAAAAAATTACTAATTTTTAGGGACCATTTCAGTTTGAAAGGGATTATAAAATCCTATATATTAGAAACCCCCATAAATTACTCTATTTTCAAAACTGTGCCTCTCAAATAATTCAAAACAACATTTGGGAAGTTTGTTATCCCTTTAAGCATTTCACAGGAATTAAAACAACACGGAGGCGAAATTTAGACATTTCATTTTTTTTCAATTATACATTAATTTAGCCCGAAAATTAACACTTTCACAAGGGGTTAAAGGAGAACATGCATCTCACAGTTTGCAGAGCCACTAAATTGCCAGTAATGTGAAATCTGCAGACATTTTTTGAAACTACAACACTGAAATAATTTATGGAGTAGCATAGCGAGCATTTTTAACACTTGAGCGTTGCTTTAATTTAATTTCCAGAAATGATTGCGCAGGTGATAATGAAAAGGGAAAATTGCAATTTTTCCAGAGATACGCAATTTCAGTGCCCAATATGTCGTGTCCAGCTTGTGTCGGCAGACACACATTTCAAAAACTGTTAAGCGGGCATCCTAGGTACAACAGCTTTTGGAGTGTTCATCTATGATACAAGCTGGGCACAACATACAGTTTACATACCCCCGCAGATTTTTAGTTTTTTTGGTCTTTTTTTTCAGAGAATATGAATGATAACACAAAAACTTTTTCTCCACTTATGGTTAGTGGTTGGTTGAAGCCATTTATTGTCAAGCTTCTGTGTTTTCTCTTTTTAAATCATAATGACAACCAAAAACATCAAAATGACCCTGTTCAAAAGTTCACATACCCTGGTGATTATGGTCTGATAACATGCCCAGAAGTTGACACAAAGGGGTTTGAATGGCTACTAAAGGTAAAATCCTCACCTGAGACCTGTTTGCTTGTAATCACTGTGTGTGCATAAAAGCTGAGTGAGTTTCTGGGATCCAGACAGACTGTTGCATCTTTCCTCCAGCCACTGACATTTCTGGATTGTGAGTCATGGGGAAAGCAAAAGAATTGTCCACGGATCTACGGGAAAAGGTAGTTGAACTGTATAAAAGAGGAAAGGGATACAATAAGATATCCAAGGAATTGATAATGCCAGTCAGCAGTGTTCAAACTGTGATTAACAAATGGAAACTCAGGGGCTCTGTAAAAACCAAACGGTTAGGTAGAGACCAACCAAAATTTCAGCCACAACTGCCCGGAAAATTGTTCAGGATGCAAAGAAAAACCCACACATAACATCAGCTGAAATACAGGACTCTCTGAAAACTATCGGTGTGACTGTTTCAAGATGCACAATAAGGAGGCACTTGAAGAAAAATGGGCTGCATTTTTGAGTTGCCAGAAGAAAGCCATTACTGCGCAAATGCTACAAAGAATCTCGCCTTCAATACACCAAACAGTACAGAGACAAGCCTCAAAACTTCTGGAACAAGGTAATTTGGAGTGATGAGACAAAAATCGAACTTTTTGGCCACAACCATAAACGTTACATTTGGAGGGGTGTCAAAAAGGCCTATGATGAAAGGAACACCATTCCTACTGTAAAGCACGGAGGTGGATCACTGATGATGTGGGGATGTGTGAGCTTCAAAGGCACAGGAAACTTGATCAAAGTTGAAGGAAAGATGAATGCAGCACGTTATCAGAAAATACTGGAGGAAAATTTGCACTCATCAGCCAGGAAGCTGTGCATGGGACGTACTTGGATGTTCCAACATGACAAGGATCCAAAACACAAGGCCAAGTCGACCTGTCATTGGCTACAGAAGAAGAAAATGTAGGTTCTGGAGTCGTCATCTCAGTCTCCTGACCTAAATATCATTGAGCCACTCTGGGGAGATCTCAAGCACACAGTACATGCAAGACAGCCCAGGAATTTACAGGAACTGGAGACTTTTTGCCAAGAAGAATGGGCAGTTTTACCATCTGAGAAAATAAAGAGCCTCATCCACAACTTCCACAAAAGACTTCAAGCACTCATTGATGTTAGAGGGGGTAATGCACGGTATTAAGAACTGGGGTATGTGAACTTTTGAACAGGGTAATTTTGATGTTTTTGGTTGTCATTATGATTTAAAAAGAGAAAACACAGAAGTTTGACAATAAATGGCTTCAACCAACCACTAACCATAAGTGGAGAAAAAGTTTTTGTGTTATCATTCATATTCTCTGAAAAAAGGCCAAAAAAACAAAAAATCTGCCGGGGTATGTAAACTCTTTAGCACAACTGTACCTTTATTCTGATTCTTAATTTACACTGTTTTTTTATGCGTTAATAATTTTGCAGAACAAAAACCCATTTGGGGACATAAATCAATTATTTTTGCATTGCCATCTTCTGAGATGTGTAACATTTTTATCTTTCGGTTGGCAGAGTTTTTTAATGGCTTATTTTTTGCGGGAAGACCTGTACTTTTTATTGGTACTATTTTGGGGTAAATATGGCTTTTTGATCACTTTTTCTAGCATGGCTACTACTAACTACGCTGGTTGCTTGGGAATGATGGAGGCTAGAGAGAAAATTCCAAATATTTATGTAGGACACCTGACTGGCATTTCTTATGCCTGATGGGGGTTGATATGGGAGATAATGGGAGAAGTGTGTGGCAGTAGCTTATTCCCCCCTCTCCACCTCTCCTCATTGAAGCAAAAATGTAAATCCAGCTGTACACATGAGATAAACGCTTCAGTCAATGATTGCTTAAAAAATTACTGCATGTGCAATGGCTTCTGTCTGCAAAAAAAAAAAGTGTCCTGTTGGAACATCTGTGCCATAGCCAAACACATAAGTCTAATGCCATTTTGACTTTGAATATGTTGTTACAAATGAACCCACCATTGATCAATTGGCAGCGCCATGGCTCATAAGTGCATGCATGATTATGGAAAAACTAGGAGAGATGCTGTAACTGTTTGGCTCACATCTATCTAATGTCCATGGTAGATGAGCTTATCCCATTGACAAATTTATACATGTAACTGACAAAGATATTTGCAACAGCACTTTCTTGATAAAGCTAGCTGTCAATTTACACGGTTTTATTGTACTTCAAATCTGAAATCCAGATTGTAAGCCTTTGCAGCACTGTACAGTAGTTAAGTTGTCCCAGAAACCTATAGAATTTCCTGACAAGTCGAATGTGACAACATGAAACAATATCTGTGCTCTGTTGTTTTATAGTTTTCTGTAATTTAACGTCTAAATATACAGAAAACCTATTATAATGCAGGAGTGGGAACAATGAGTTTTTTTCTAAGTATACTGCATAGTAGATTCTTCTTCTAAGTAGAATCCCAGACCGATCACAATCTGTTTTTTGGATTGTTCATATTATGCACTAGAAAGACAGAGCATCTCGCTCGTTTAAGACTCTTTTGATAAGTTGTGTACATATAGCTTATAAATCCACTTATGAATCCTTTATTGCCACCTGGTGGTAAACTTTGTATATACACAGTGCATTATATTAAAAGACAAGCTTTATTCATGTCAATATCTATAACATGGTACAATAATGAGCTGAATAATGGTTATGTAGTCAATTCACCCATGGCTCTAGAACTACTAATTACATCTAATTACTTGCATTTCTATTAAATGAGACTAAGGGATAAAGGAATCCCGAACAGTGCCAGATTGGGGTTCCTGTGGCCCATAAATTGTTACTGTTTATCATTAGTTAATATTTATTACTAGTTTTTATACTGTTCCCTGATGAGTTGGGGAAACGTGTTGGGACTATAGATTGTTTTCAGTCCAATGGTGATTTTATTGATATATGGTGTTGATAATAGGTGACATAGCTATATTGGATAATTGAAGGTGTACATTTTATACCTTGGAGATATCTCGAGGTTGGTGTTTAGTACCACAAAACCCTATGGTAGTTAAGATACCTTAATTTGGTAGTGATCGGGGTATTTTTTTTTTTTACATATAACTATTGCAGTTCATTAAATGTGATGATATGATTATTTTAATTATCAGTTATTAAAAGTTATATCTTAATGATTCCTATCTGTGATAGCAGCTGTTCCCTCTAAGATCCATGGCCATGCAGCTCAAAAGCTAAGAGCTCCGTGAGTTCCCCTTAATGACTAAGCAGAGTGTTTGTATTTGCCAGGCCTAATCATAGAGAAGACAGCCATGCAAGTTACTCAGTCCTCTTTAACACTTCCCTACAATTTCAAACAGGAAGCTATGTCACTAGTGTTAATCCTACTGTTACATCCAGGACATGGCTGGATTGTATAATCTGTATTATTTCCAAATATCACCATTTAAAAACAGTTGGGATGAGAGACTTCTCTGTCATATGACACTAAAAGCACTGTTCTATGTTTTATAATGGCCAAAATATAACTGTTTCCCTGCTTTGTTAGAGCCCATACAACTATGCTTATTGAGATGGCGATGGCAGTTAGAGAAACAAGGCAAAAAATACAGATGAGACATAAGTAGATTTCAAGACAGGATTTCACTGAAAGGAGACAAAATCCATTAATAAAATACATTACAGGGGGTGTGGTTTAGTCGGAGATGTGAGCAGTCGCATGTTGCAGAGCTCCCGCTGAGAATCCTACAGGTATTGTAAGGGAGTAAGGCTCAGAGGGGTATTACATTATCCCTCTATGTGACAATCAGAGAGCAAAAGTATAGTATTCTCTCTGATTGATGGGAGAGGGGATAACATGGAAAGAAGTCCCTGCTACCCCCCCCCCCCCGGGGTCACATACAGGTTATGCACAGATGATGAAGATGATTTCTCATCCCCCTTCTCCTCCTACTGCAGCTCTTAAGATGCTTCCTGAGACAAGAGGGGGGAGGACATTTTAGAGCCCCCTATCTCAGGATCCTATAGGAGTATTAATGAGAATCTCTTCTTTAAAATGATACCAAGATCTTCATGATAGCCCTTACAAATTCGGAGAGAATTGCTGTTAAAAACGCTGTCGGGTATTGAGCTTTGCAATGGGATCTCAATGCCGAATAGCGTTTTCAACAGTGAATGGCTCGGGAATTGTAAGATCTTGGTATGAGATTCTCATCTTTAAAATGAATTCCAGACCTTCTTAATAGTACTAACGGATCCTGAGATATCGGCATTAGAATTAAGGACCTATTAGGTGCTCAGCTACAGTATTTTTTTGCGGGGCCAGTTTTTAGTTATACCATTTTGGGGAATGTCTATTGCTTTGATCACTTTTTATTCAAATTTTTATGGGAGGCAAAATAGTGAAAAAAAAAGTTGGCACTTTTGATTTTTTTTTTTTTCTCACTATGTTCATAGTATGGGAAAAATATTATGTAGACCAGGCATTTTCGGATACAGCAATGTGTATGTGTTTTGCTTTTATATGTACTTTTTAAAAAAAATCTATTGTATATTTATTAAAGTTTTTATTTTATATATAAAAAAAATAATAACATCAAACAAGAAAAGGAAAAGTAGAAAATACAATAATAGCAAATGACACCTCCATAAGGTGGTCACATAAACAGTATGAAAATGGAAAACAAATAGTGTAAGGCTAGGTTATCACCTGTGCCTGGATTTTGTTCAGGGTTTCCGTCCCTGAGTCCGCTTGAAAAATATGGAGAGAAAAGTACTGCAAGCAGGGCTTCTCTCCCTGCATTTTTCTGGCGAAAACCAGACGACCCCATTATAGTATATGGGGTTTCTGTGCTCTGGCTCAGCGCTCATTGTGCCTTCCTGCCATCATCTGCCACATCCACAGACTGAATGCTGGGGCATAGAAATGGAGCACAGCTCTGTGCTACACCACTGTATTCAACTTTATATGCGTCCTAAAGAAATTATGACCTGCTGTCTCGAACAGCAGTACAGCACCTGAAATGTCCTGCTTGATGCAGGTCGGTAGATTCCTTCTACTAAATGCTAAATGGCCTTTATCCTAACCTGGGATGTAATATAATAAAACTACTACCCCAGCCAGGTGAACAAGGAACAGAAAAAAAATTAAACACAAGGGGTTATACAAGAATGTTATACATATTAGCTAATGGTCTGTTTTCCTAATTTAGAAGAATTGGTCCTGGGAAGAGATAGAGGAAGAGTTATTAACAAGGGGTTCACACTAGTCTCCTAGATTCCACTTAAAATTGGCTAAGAGAAAAGTCCTGCAAGGAGTACTTTTCTCTCCGCCGGTTTCAGTATAAAAACAGTGTAAACCGGGTGGACCCCATTCGGCGTATAACCGCTTTTTAAGCTGACAGGGTTTTCCATCTTCTTGTCCCCATGGTGTGAACCTAGCGTAATCCAAATTTTAGGTACTTTTGTAAGTGTTCTAGGGAAAGGGAGGGGTGATTTGAATTTTTTTACATATATATATATATATATACACACACACATTTTTTTTTTTCCTTTTTTAATGTAATTATTAGACTTTCTAGAGGTCTTGAACTCCAGTGAGTCTGATCCCTGATGCAATGCATTACAATGGAAGTGCAATGCAAAAAGATGGCACTTCTATTACAGGCTGCACAGTAACGGATTGCCAGCCCCAGAGCTCCCTCCCAGGACAAGCGTTTCATGGCCCATGCGCCACCTAGAAAGTGGTGCTTAAGTCAGCTTCGACCGAGGCCCTTAAAGAGGTTTTCCAGGCAAATCATTTTTTTTTGATAGGCCGGAGGGAGGCAAAAAAAAAAAAAAAAAAAATCATACTCACCTGTCCCCGTTGCTCCGGTGTCATCCCATCGCAATCCGGTCCTTCTACTCCAGCGTCCTCTCAAAGTGAAACTGTTCACTGGCTGTGACGTCACGGATCCCTTCCGTTGATTGGCCTCAGCCATCATGTGACCACTGAGTGACCACTTCCGCTACACATCAACACTGAGCTGAGAAAACTGGACCCCACTGGGAGGCACCGGAGCACTGTGGAAAGGTGAGTATGAATTTTTAAAAATTATTTTTCACTGCCCCAGGCTCATTTAAAGATTAAATAAGTTTTCCATTTTTGCATGAACAACCCCTTTAATGCACTATGATCAGTGCAGGCATTGCCGCCAGTTCTCAGCTGTATAATACAGTGGAGACCCCGTGGCTATGGCAGTTCCTGAGTGACCACCATATTTAAATACCAGACATCCATCATACTATTACGGTGGTTACCGGGAAAGGGTTAACCAATGAAATTATCATTGAAAAACTGCATTTTGCATTCACTTAGGTTATCTTTGTCTGATATTGAAATTTGTTTGATAAGCTGAAAAATGTAAGTATGACAATAAAGCAAGAAGAAAATAACTCTGTAGGGGGGCAAATACTTTTTCACAGCACTGTAGGTTTCTTGCTCACTAGGTCCGGTTTTTTATTGTTCCATTTGACTACCTGCATTTGACCCCAGCTTGTTCCCTGACCTCGTTTCTGCCTCTTGATTCTAGGCCTGCACAAACTTTACCAGTCCTGATCTCGACCTGTGCCTAACCACTCACCTGCCTGATTCTTTGGTGCTTCCCACTGGTGTCTCCTGGCTCTTATCAACAAAACATGAAAATTCAACTGGACATGAACCACTAAAAAATTTTTTTAAACAGAGTTTATATATCTGTCTATCTATACATACAGTGCCTTGCAAAAGTATCCATACCCCTTGAACTTTTTCACATTTTGTCACCTTACAACCACAAACTTAAATGTATTTTATTGAGATTTTAAGTGATAGACCAACACAAAGTAGCAGATAATTGTGAAGTGGAACAAAAATGATACATGGTTTTCAAAATTTTAATCAAATAAAAATCTGAAAAGTGTGACGTGCGAAAGTATTCAGTCCCCTATATCAATACTTTGTAGAGCCACCTTTCTCTGCAATTAAAGCTGCAAGTCTTTTGGGGTACACTGGGTACGGAAAGTATTGAGAGCCCTTTAAATTTTTCACTCTTTGTTTCATTGCAGCCATTTGCTAAAAGCAAAAAAGTTCATTTTATTTCTCATTAATGTACACTCAGCACACCATCTTGACAGAAAAAAAACAGAAATGTAGATATTTTTGCAAATTTATTTAAAAAAAAAAACTGAAATATCACATGGTCATAAGTATTCAGACCCTTTGCTGTGACACTCATATTTAACTCACATGCTGTCCATTTCCTTCTGATCCTCCTTGAGATGGTTCTACTCCTTCATTGGAGTCCAGCTGTATTTAATTAAACTGATTGGACTTGATTAGGAAAGGCACACGCCTATCTATATCAGACCTCACAGCTCACAGTGCATGTCAGCGCAAATGAGAATCATGAGGTCAAAAGGAACTGCCCAAGGAGCTCAGAGACAGAATTGTGGCAAAGCACAGATCTGGCCAAGGTTACAAAAGAATTTCTGCAGCACTCAAGGTTCCTAAGAGCACAGTGGTCTCCATAATCCTTAAATGGAAGAAGTTTGGGACGACCAGAACTCTTCCTAGACCTGGCCGTCCAGCCAAACTGAGCAATCGTGGGAGAAGAGCCTTGGTGAGAGAGGTAAAGGAGAACCCAAAGATCACTGTGGCTGAGCTCCAGAGATGCAGTAGGGAGATAGGAGAAAGTTCCACAAAGTCAACTATCACTGCAGCCCTCCACCAGTCGGGGCTTTATGGCAGAGTGGCCCGAAGGAAGCCTCTCCTCGGTGCAAGACATATGAAAGCCCGCATAGAGTTTGCCAAAAAACACATGAAGGACTCCCAGACTATGAGAAATAAGATTCTCTGGTCTGATGAGACGAAGATTGAACTTTTTGGCGTTAATTCTAAGTGGTATGTGTGGAGAAAACCAGGCACTGCTCATCACCTGCCCAATACAATCCCAACAGTGAAACGTGGTGGTGGCAGCATCATGCTATGGGGGTGTTTTTCAGCTGCAGGGACAGGACGGCTGGATGCAATTGAAGGAAAGATGAATGCGGCCAAGTACAGAGATATCCTGGAAGAAAACCTCTTCCAGAGTGCTCTGGACCTCAGACTGGGCCGAGGGTTCACCTTCCTACAAGACAATGACCCTAAGCACACAGCTAAAATAACAAAGGATTGGCTTCAGAACAACTCTGTGACCATTCTTGACTGGCCCAGCCAGAGCCCTGACCTCAACACAATTGAGCATCTCTGGAGAGACCTGAAAATGGCTGTCTACCAACGTTCACCATCCAACCTGACGGAACTGAAGAGGATCTGCAAGGAAGAATAACAGAGGATCCCCAAATCTAGATGTGAAAAAGGTGTTGCATCATTCCCAAGAAGACTCATGGCTGTACTAGCTCAAAAGGGTGCTTCTACTCAATGCTGAGCAAAGGGTCTGAGTACTTATGACCATGTGATATTTCAGTTTTTCTTTTTTAATAAATTTGCAAAAATATCTACATTTCTGTTTTTTTTCTGTCAAGATGGGGTGCTGAGTGTACATTAATGAGAAATAAAATGAACTTTTTGGCGTTTAGCAAATGGCTGCAATGAAACAAAGAGTGAAAAATTTAAAGTGGTCTGAATACTTTCCGTACCCACTGTATGTCTTTACCAGCTTTGCACATCTAGAGACTGAGATTTTTGCCCATTCTTCTTCACAAAATAGCTCAAGCTGAGCCAGATTGGATGGAGAGCGTCTGTGAACAGCAATTTTCATGTCTTGCCACAGATGATCAATGGGATATAGGTCTGGACTTTGACTGGGCCATTCTAACACATGAATATTCTTTGATCTAAACCATTCCACTGCAGCTTTGGCTGTATGTTTAGGGTCATTGTCTTTCTGGAAGGTGAATCTCCTTCCCAGTCTTAAGTCTTTTGCAGCCTCCAAGTTTTCTTCCAGGATTGCCCTGTATTTAGATCCATCTTCTCATTAACTCTGACCAGCTTCTCTGTCCTTGCTGGAGAAAATTGTGTGGTCAGGGTAATGAGCAGTGTTACTTTTCCGTCACACATAGCATTTTGCATTTAGGCCAAAAAGTTCAACTTTGGGCTTATCTGACCAGAGCACCTTCTTCCACGTTTGCCATGTACCTATATGGCTTGTGGCAAGCTGCAAACTGAACTTATGTCTTTCTTTCAACAATGGTTTTCTTCTTGCTACACTTCCATAAAGGCCAGATTTTTGGAGTGCACAACTTATAGTTGTCCTGTGGACTGATTCTCCCATCTGAGCTGTGGATTTCTGCAGCTCCTCCAGAGTGACCATGGGCCTCTTGGCTGCTTCTCTGACCAGTGCTCTCCTTGCTCAATCTGTTAGTTTAGGTGGAAGGCCATGTCTTGGTAGGTTTGCAGTTGTAGAATACTTTTTCCATTTTCGGATGATGGATTGAACAGTGCTCCTTGGGATGCTTTAAACTTCTCCACAACTTTATCTCTGACCTGTCTGGTGAGTTCCTTGGTCTTCATGATGCTGTTTGTTCACTAGTGTTCTCCAACAAACCACTGAGGCCTTCACAGAACAGGTGTATTTATACTGAGACTAAATTATACACAGTTGGACTCTATTAACTAATTAAGTGACTTCTGAAGGCAATTGATTTCACAGGATTTTATTTTGGAGTATCAGAGTACAGGGGGCTGAATACTTTTGCACGTCACACTTTTCAGATTTTTATTTGATTAAAATTTTGAAAATCATGTATCATTTTTGTTCCATTTCATAATTATCTGCTACTTTGTGTTGGTCTATCACTTAAAATCTCAATAAAATACATTTAAGAGTGTGGTTGTAAGGTGACAAAATGTGAAAAAGTTCAAGGGGTATGAATACTTTTGCAAGCCACTGTATATACTCCATTTACATTCTGGCAGTCATATTTTTTTTAACGTTAGCTTTTAAAAATGTATTTAACTGTTATTATTATGGGCTCACATCATCACATCACAGAAACCATGCTACATCTCATCTCATGCTTTGGGGTCTGTATAAACCGTGATTCAAATTATCATGCAAATTATATTTTTCTCACATTTTCCTAAATGGGCAATGCAAACAACAGTCAGTATCATGTTCAAAGCTTCAACGTTGTTTTCATACCTTGTCCAAGGCATTGCACTATTTGACTCTTTTTGGCAGCAGAAAGATACTTTTTCTTTCCCATAGTGCTAGAAACCTGTGGACTGCTTAATAGTGTGGAACATCCTTCTTAGGCTGAGGTCCCATGTTCTCGAAACGCAGCTTTTTTTGTTGCAGATTTTTCTGCGTTTTTTTTTTATCCAAAGCCAAGAATGGCTACAAAGGGAATGGGAAATATGTAGGAAGTACTTATACTTCTACCTTCTGCTCAATCCATTCCTGGCTTTGGCACAAATAACTGCTGCAACATCTGCAACAAAAAAAGCTGGATTTCTGCTACATGAGGCCAAAGCCTAAGAAGGCTGAGCCGCAGCCAAAAACCACTGCGGAAAAAATGTGGAGGAAACGAATCGCCGTTTTAAACGCAGCGCTTTTCACAGAAAGTCTGCAGAGGTTTTCCACATATGGACTTTCTGCTCCACTTATACCTATACGGAAAATACCAGCGTTTCTGTAGGTATAATTGACATGCTACGATTTACAAAAATGTGAGTGTTTTTGAAATTGCAGCGTTTCCACTGCAAGTTTTCTTTCTGAAATGTGTGGATGGTATTAGCCAGAATCCCATCCTCTTTGCAGGTACTATAATATGTGGCGTTTTTTTGTATTCGCAACGTGGGGCCCCGGCCTCAAGTAGTTTTCCTTTAATTGGGCGCTCCAGGGAACCTAAATATCACAAGTGTTTGAGATTGATTTCAGTGATCTAAAGAACCCTGGGACACAATACCATCCATAACTTTAACTGAAAAATAAAACATATAATTCTTATGACCCTTAAATCTGATTTGTATAGTAATTTTAAACACAGTGGGAGTTGAGTATTATATGGCATACTGTACGTTATACTGTAGATCTGTTTACTCCACAAGGTATTTTCTCCTTATTCTTATTAAAATATCATGGTTTACTATAGTGTGTCATCTAAATGCTAGACAATATTTCCAGGTTATAAAGTTGGCAATGAAAATGTTATTTGCAGAGTTCAACATGTCGCTGCTAGTCTGTGGTATAAGTGATTGTTCATATAAAACATTAATAATCATACATATAAAATACATCTGATCATTAACAGAATTTTAATTCATCCAAGGAGGGAGGGGGGACTTTGTAAAACGGGCTAGAACTATGTACTCAGCAGTATTGGTATTTGAGAATTTGAGAAAAAAAAAAAAAAAAGTGAAAAAATTTTTAAATTAAATTATTTTTAAAAAAATAATTTTTAAAAAATTTTTTTTTCCCCTTTTTTTTTTTTTATTATATTTTTTTTTAAATATTATAAAAAAAATAATATTTTTTTTTTTTTTTTCAATTTTTTTTTTTTTTTTTTTTTTTTTTTTTTTTTTTTTTTTTTTTTTTTTTTTTTTTTTTTTTTTTTTTTTTTTTAATATTATTCTTCTTTTTTTTTTTTTTTTTTTTTTTTTTTATTTATTTTTTTTTTTTTTAAAAAAAATTTTTTTTATTAAAATTTTTTTTTTCGAGAAAGAGGAGTTTTATTGCTAGTTTAGCCACATACACACACTGGTGTTTATGTTCAGAAATCAACAGACGGGGGCGGGGCCGGGACGGGGCGCATGGAGTAGCACGCGCGCAGGTCCTTCTCCGCTCCTCCGCTCGCTACTGAGACCCGTGGACCCCTCAGCAGGCGCAGTATGGGCAAGCGCTTACCGAGGAAGGTGGCCCCGGGCACCCCAGCGCCCGTGGAGAGGTCTGGGGGGGCCACCCTGGACGCCTTTCTGGCCCAGCGGCCTTCTCTACCGGGCCAGGCTGCTGCGGGGCGGCCATCTTGGATTTCCTCCGCTCTCCAGGCACAGGGGTCGCAGCGCAGCTTCTCTCCTCCCGCGCTCCCCCTGTCAGCCAGCGGAGCGCCGCTTCAACAGAGATCCCTGTCGGCGCCTGGGCAACCCAGAGTTTCCCCAGCACGAGTACTCCCACAGTCTCCTCACCCTGGGATGTCCCAGCAACTACATTCTGCTTCACCAGCACTCCTGGCAGAGCGGCATGAGAGGACCCCGGATGTTTCCAGCTTCTCAAGGAGTTCTGAGGTCAGTGGCTCTGCTCCCTCCTACACCGCTGATGAGTTGCAGCCTGTGGCCACAGAGCTGGTCTCTGTGGCCCCCATCTACTATCTTCCCCCATCGCCCCTCCCCTCCATAGCTCAGGGGGGGATGGCGCGGTGGAAGGCGCTGGCGTAGGGGCTCCTCCGCCCCACACTCCCAAGGATTATGGCTCCCCCCCTCCAGTCCTGTACCCCCAGAGCTGCATTCCAGGCCCATCTTCAGCACCATCATCCATGGCGGACCTTCTTCCTCAACTTACTACTAAACAAGACCTTAAAAGTATGGTTGCGGAAATCACAGCATCCTTCCGATCTGAAATTGCTACCCTCCGCACTGATTTACACTCCATTGCTAACCGAATGGACACGCTGGAGAATGACCATGACACTACCAGGGACTATGTTGCCTCACTGCATGATACTACCACTGAACAGGGTTCAGCTATACGGGACATGCAACGCCACTTGGAGGATCTTGACAACAGGGGCCGGCACAACAATATACGCATCAAGGGACTCCCAGAGGCTGACCAATCTGAGGATCTGCCTGTTCTGCTGGAGGCTGTCTTCAACACTATACTGCAGGAGCCCCCGTCCCACAAAATTAAGTTTGATAGGGCACATCGAGCCCTTCGACCCAGAGGATCTTCCGCCACACCCCGTGATGTCATCTGCTGCCTCCACGACTTCACCCTTAAAGAGGCTATAATGAGCAAAGTGCGCAAACTCAAAGACTTCGAGTTTCAGGGAGCTCCACTACAATTCTATCAGGATCTGTCGCTAATCACCCTCCAGAAACGCCGCCATCTCCGACCCCTCCTCCAGATTCTTCAGGAGCACCAAATTCCTTACCGGTGGGGATTTCCGTTTGCTCTCATTGCTCGTAGGGATGGTCGCTCCGCTACGCTTCGCTCCTTTGCGGATTTGCCTCTCTTCTGTGACCTATTGGATGTTCCCCTGCCGGATTTAACAGACTGGGAGCTATTCTCTCCACCCCCTCCCCCACCACCGGTTTGGCAACGATTGGAGCCCAGACGACGTCATGCATCCTCCGCGGTGGTGACCACTCGGAGGCCCCGGCTGGAGACTGATCCCTGAGGAGGCTGCCCCCCCTTGAGACGTTCTCCCTTTTCTCGGTGGTGCTTTGGAATCTGCATGCCTTAATGTTATGTTTGCTTCTCTTTTTTTCTTTTTTAGGTCTACGGGTCTCATCTATTATGCTTATTATTGGATTGTTTTAGCGGAGTGGGGCGGGGTGGGGTTCCGGTGACTCCCCTTCCTTCCTTCTTTTTACTGGTGGTTGGGGATCCACCGCCTCCCCTCCGACCTCCTGTCCACGCTCTCCCCCCTAAGGGGATACTTGGACTGTGCGGCCATTGATCCTGATTGGACCTCTGGCTGCCCTCATTGGTCCCCAGGCGAGTGACTTAGCCTCGCCCACAAAGTATTGTTTAACTGTTTTTATTTTTACTTTGTCATTTATGATGTCTTTTGCCTCCCTCCCTCCCTCTCTTTCCCCCCCCCTCCCTGATCTAGAGACCCTGCCTCGACTTTGGGTTCCTGTTTGTGGATTGCCCTTTTGCCTCTCCGAGGGAAACTTGCCAGCGTCATGTGAGATGGGTGAGCTTATTGCAATCCGCCACTGTCCTCCAATCCTGGGTCCCAATGGTTAGGTGCGTGACAATTAATGTCAAGGGCCTGAGTTCCAACATTAAAAGGCGCCATGTCCTTAGAGAACTCCGCTCCTTACGAGCGGATGTGGCGTTTCTTCAGGAGACTCATTTTGACCGCGCTGGTACTTTTGCCTTCGCTAAGCATTATTTTCCCGTAGCTTTTTCAGCCTTCCACAATCGACGCAGAGCTGGGGTGGCTATCCTTCTTTCTCGATCCTGCCCAATTACAGTGACGACTTCCCACATAGACCCAGGTGGCCGGTTTGTTATCTTGGAGGGGCTCCTTTATGGTGCCCCGATTGTTTTATGCAATGTCTATGCCCCCAATTCAGCACAGATCCCGTTCTTGCGCCGGGTATTCTCCCCGTCTGCGCGCTCTCCCACCATCAGCTTGGCTGGTGGGGGGAGACTTTAACATGGTCTTCTCTGAACGGGCGGATCGTCTGGCGTTACCCCAGGGCCCAACCCCCCATAGGTTGGCCCAACTTGCAAGGGAGTTCCGCAGGCTGATCCGCGCCCACTCTTTGTATGACCTTTGGCGAGTGGACAATCCTACGGCGCGCTCCTACACCTTCTTTTCTCACCCTCATAACACTCACACCCGCATTGACTACTTCTTTGGAAATGCTCCCGCTCTTCGTTTGCTTAGGGACACGAACATTGGCCCTCTCACCTGGTCTGATCATGCCCCAGTCGTGGTTACCTTATCTACGACTCCAGTGCCTACTCGCCAATGTCATTGGCGTCTTAACGAAACACTGCTCAATTCGCCGACCTCCCTCGAGACCCTGCGCACACACTTGATAGATTATTTTAGGGACAACTTAGGCTCGGTAGACTCTCTTGCCATTCTCTGGGAAGCCCATAAGGCGGTCATGAGAGGATGCTGTATCGCATTGGCTTCTAGGCTTAAAAGGGACAGACAGGCCCAGGAACAGCTCCTCCAAGCCCGTATTCGGTCCCTTACGACGACTTTGGCAGCGCATCCATCCCTGGGGGTTCTTCGCCGTTTGGTCCTGGCCCGGGCGGACCTCCGTGATTTGGAGACCCGCCATGTGGAACGACTTCTCCTTTATACCCGTCAGCGGTTTTTTGAACGAGGTAATAAATCTCATACCCTCCTGGCAGGAACCCTCAGGGATCATCGGGCCTCTTCCACACCACACTCTGTCCGTGACCCCGCGGGTACTCTTCAACATCACCCTGATGCTGTGGCGCTGGCGTTCCACTCTTACTACTCTAAGCTGTATGACTTACCCCCCCCACGAGCACTACTCCCTGGGGATGACTCAACACTACTGGAAGACTATTTAAAGGATTGTTGTCTCCCACGCCTTCCTCCTGAGGCCCTAACCTCCCTGAACACCCCCATCACCAGGGAGGAACTAGAAGGGGTCCTGAGGGACCTCCCAAATGGGAAAGCCCCAGGCCCAGATGGGTTCACTTACAATTATTATAAGGTTTTCCAGGGTGAACTCTCTGCTCATCTATTGTCCCTCTTCAATTCCTTCCTTTCAGGTTCCCCTATACCCCCGACTATGCTCTCTTCACTACTCACATTGGTCCCTAAACCGGGTAAGGACTTGCAGGATTGTGCTAACTACCGACCGATTGCTTTGCTGAACACGGACCTGAAACTTTTCACCAAACTCTTAGCCAATAGACTGAATGCTTGGCTCCCTCTGCTTGTCCATAAGGACCAGGTGGGATTCATCCCCTGTCGTCAGGGTGGTGACAACACCAGGAGGACTGTGGATTTGGTGGAGGTGGCCAATCATTATTCTACCCCGGCCCTTCTCTTGAGCCTGGACGCTGAAAAGGCTTTTGACCGCATAAATTGGTCGTTTATGCATACTACGCTTAAGGCGTTCGGGCTTACGGGACCGTTTCTCACAGCTATCCAGGCCCTTTACTCCTTACCCTCAGCAGCAATTAAGCTTCCCCATGCATCTTCGCCCTTCTTCCCTATTCGAAATGGCACTAGGCAGGGTTGCCCCCTGTCACCCATCATATTTGCCCTCTGCATTGAACCGCTAGCGGCCAAGATTAGGCGAGACCCTAATATCAAGGGCATCATGGTCCAAGATAAGGAATTTAAGATATCTCTCTTTGCGGACGATGTACTCCTCACTCTCACCTCCCCTCATACTACCCTTCCAAACTTGCTGCGCTCGCTAGAGACCTATGGTGATCTCTCAGGGTATAAGGTGAACCCCGCGAAGACTGAGGCACTCCCACTTAACATCCCACGGGACCTTCTCCTTCTCCTCCGCAGTAATTACGATTTCCAGTGGCGGGAGTCCTCTATCCGCTACCTGGGAGTCCATATATCCACCTCCTATGCGACCCTCTACTCGGCAAACTACCCGCGGTTGTTTTGTGAGCTAAGAGCCCTATTGGACAAATGGCAACCCTTGCCTATCTCCCTTTTGGGGAGAATTGCTGCGGTCAAGATGACTCTCCTCCCGAAGCTACTGTATTTTTTCGAGACGCTCCCAGTCGCGATACCTCGGGGAGAATTACGGAACCTACAGAAAGCTATCTTCCAGTTTATCTGGAAAGCAAAACGACACCGAATACCTAGATCTGTTATGCTGGCGGATAGGGGGTCTGGGGGTATGGCTGTCCCACATCTGTTACATTATTACTGGGCGGCCCACTTACGCCATATCCCATTCTGGGCGGCTATGCCAGCATACACCAGATGGGTGCAGATAGAGAAGCTATGGCTGGCACCCATGCATCCTAACGCGCTTCTGTGGGTCAGCTCCCCCCCCCACCCCCCCGCCTCGTACCTGTTGGGCCCCATTCGGTTTACTAGATCTATCTGGTCTACCTGTTGTGCTAGATTCTCCCTGATGTCCCCGCGCTCATCTATGGTCTCCATACTATACAACCCCCTTCTCCCAGAGAGCCTGACTTCTGCCATGACTAAAGTGTGGTCTGAAGCTGGCCTTTACCGGATTGCTGACATGGTTGACCCTGGAACCTTGGAACTCAGGTCCTTTGCTTATCTTACAGCTAATCAAAACCTGCCAAGTACTGAATGGTTCCATTACTTGCAGGTGGTTCACTTTGTCCGCTCCCTCCATGGGTCTCTTAAGGTGTCACTCCCCACCGCTTTTGAAAAGATTTGCCGTGCAGGCACGTCCACTAGGGGCTTTATATCCTCTATTTACCAACTTCTTAACTCACAAACTACAGGCTCTCCTGTTAATCATCGCTATATGCTTAAATGGGAGGAGGCGGTGGGTAAACCCATCTCCCAGGAACAGTGGCGGATTGTATGGTCTCGGGCCCAGAAATCATCTCAGTGCATTACGTTTAGGGAAACGCAGTATAAGCTGTTGATGCATTGGTATCATACTCCGGCTCTCCTTCATACTTTAAACCCATTAGTTCCCCCATGGTGCTGGCGCTGTGGAGCTGCGGTGGGTACCCTGCACCATATCTTTTGGACGTGCCCTCTCATCCTCGGTTTTTGGAGGGAGGTCAGGACTCTGACGACTGCTCTCTTTTTGCAAGAGGTTCCTCTTGACCCTCTTCTTTATCTCCTGAACCTTCCCCCCAGACACCTGAGCAATAAGTCATCCAGGCTTTTCTTGCATCTTTGTACTGCAGCTAAAACTCTCATAGCTAGAAACTGGAAGAAGGTGAGTCCCCCATCTAGTCTTGAGCTTGTGGCTAGAATGAAGGATGTGAGGAGTCTTGAATACCTGACTGCTGGCCTACATAATTCACGGGAAGCCTTTGGGGCTATTTGGGCACCCTGGGACATGTATTGTACATTACAGGGTCTCTGATCTCTAGTCCTCTCCCTTCCCCCCCCCCCTTCCCTTTGGTCCTACCCTTGTCTTCTTAACCCCTCCATTCCCCCCTCCCTTGTTCACTGCTTAATTTAAATGCATATTGCTTAAGGGGGAGGAGGCAGATAGCCTCTATTTACCTCAATGCTTCCTGTTTGTTTGATTATTATTGTTTTTTTGTTTTTTTCTTTATTCCTTGTTAATGAAAAAATTTTTCAATAAAATTACAGTTATATAAAAAAACGAAATCAACAGACACAGCACAACAACTGTGAAAACATTTATTTATTTTATCTGAAGAAACCCTAAGCCGGCGGGGGAGGGAATGGTGGCCCTTATTTTTTTTTGCCCAAAAGTTTTTTTTGGTTTTTTTTTTTCAATAATAGGGGGGGGTTAAAAAAAGGGGGGTATTCATGTGGGGGGGGGCCGCCGCCGAATTAGAAAAATTTTTAAAAATATTTTCCCCTCACAGCACAGCCCCTGGCTTTTTTTTTTTCCCCTCGGCCCTTTTTCCTTTTTCCCCCCCTTTTCACAATAGACATCAAGGTGTATCATCTAGGACAATACGGAAATTTGATTGATATGTAGTAGTAACTGTGGGTAAAAAATTGTCTATATCACTTCCTCCTTATAATGAGGCCCAAAGGGGGGAGGCCGTGTGTATAGGGGGCAAACAACCAACTTTAAACCCCCGAGGCCCCCCGGGCGGGGCGGGGGGGGGGGGGGGGGGGGGGGGGGGGGGGGGGGGGGGCGGCCGGGGTGAAAGGGGGGGGGGGGGGGGGGGGGGGGGGGCGTGGGGGGGGGGGGGGGGGGGGGGGGGGGGGGGGGGGGGGGGGGGGGGGGGTTGGCATGTAATAATTGTCCTTTTCAGGGAAGTGCAGCTAAGTAGGGAGAAGAGCTTGATACTGGTAGGGACAGTTACCCTAGAAATAATAATTGTTCTTGCCAGGGCAGTGACAGTAACCTGTGTGTGTACCCATACAGCCTCCTAGTGCCGTAACAATAACTGTGTGTGAATACCCATACCGCCTCCTAGCGCAGTAACAATAACTGTGTGTGTGTACCCATACTGCCTCCTAGCGCCATAACAATAACTGTGTGTGTATATCCATACCGCCTCCTAGCGTAGTAACAATAACTGTGTGTGTACCCATACCGCCTCTTAGCGCCGTAACAATAACTGTGTGTGAATACCCATACCGCCTCCTAGCGCAGTAACAATAACTGTGTGTGTGTACCCATACCGCCTCCTAGCGCCGTAACAATAACTGTGTGTATACCCATACCGCCTCCTAGCGCCGTAACAATAACTGTGTGTGTATACCCATACCGCCTCCTAGCGCCGTAACAATAACTGTGTGTGTGTACCCATACCGCCTCCTAGCGCCGTAACAATAACTGTGTGTGTGTACCCATACCGCCTCCTAGCGCCGTAACAATAACTGTGTGTGTACCCATACTGCCTCCTAGCGCCATAACAATAACTGTGTGTGTATATCCATACCGCCTCCTAGCGTAGTAACAATAACTGTGTGTGTACCCATACCGCCTCTTAGCGCCGTAACAATAACTGTGTGTGTATACCCATACCGCCTCCTAGCGCAGTAACAATAACTTTTTATTTTATATTATTTTAAGTACTTTCCCTACACCATTTTTTGCAGGGAACTTGCCCTGTTATTACCCCATTTTGCAGCCCTCTACCCCTTACTATCCCCATTTTACAAACATTTTTGGGTCACCAAGTTCGGGTCCCCATTGATTTAAATGGGGTTCAGGTTCGGGTCAAGTTCGGGTACCCGAACCGAACTTTTGGGCAAATTTCGGCCAAACTAGTCGAACCTGAACTTCAACGGGTTCACTCAACACTACTCACTAGGAGTTTCCTCCCCACAATGAGCATCCTTATTGTCTAGTGACGGTTTTCATGAGAACTATGCACCGTGCCATGCCTTGTGTAAATGTTAATATAGCTAAGAGCAGCTATAATCCTTAATATAATATGTTAATCTATCTAAGAGAAGTTAATATAGTTAAGAGTAGTATTTACATATCCTGCAAACAATAATGAAAATTTTAAACAGTGGCACAATTTATCACTTATGTAATGATACTTGGCTCTATGTTCAAGTACAGTGAAACCTCTTTGAGATGACCATGTGAATTTGTACAGAAAAGTGGTCTTTTATAGGGGTTGTCTGCTCAAAGAAAAAGTATACAGAATGCAGGTCAAAGAGTGTAATGGAGTCAACAAGCATTACACAGAACCAGGTATCACATCAGCATATTACACAAGACCAAGATTAGACTGGGACTAACAAAACAGCCATGGTACTGTACACAAGGAGGCCATAACTTTTCCTTACTCCCCTGGTGACCTTCACATTCCCTAATTCAAGATGGTCCCATCATTCTTGCCCCCAAGATGGAATCTTTCTAAATCTTGATCCTCAGCATGGCTTTCCTTTCATTCCTAGTGGCCAGCATGGCTCCCCCTTTCATTCATGCTATCCAGCATGGGTCCTCTCTTATTCTTAGTCCCCTGCATAATGCCCCCCTCCAGGGCCCCAGCATGGCTAGTCCTCTCTCTCATTCATGGTTCCTAGCATGGCTCTCCTCTCATTCCTAGACCCCATCATAGCTCCCCTTTCCATTGTCTTTCTTCTGACCTAGTTCCCAAAACTGTCCTGGAAAATTAGTACTGTTGACATGTATGCTTGGCACCTCAGTGGGAGATTGTTTCAACATGACACGAGCTCTTGGCTCTGGTATGAAGCTGCCGTCTTTTCTCTCGTGATGTCCCTTTCAAGTCTCTTGTAGTTGCTATCTTCAGTCTAGTGACCATATTGATCTTACAGTGTATGTAAGTCCAATGTGTGATTTTTCAAAGGGGTTCCCACTGAAACATTTGAGCAAATGTTGGTTTTTGATTGGTTGAGGAGGTGGTCTGCTTATAGAGAGGTAACTTCCATAATGGCAGGAAAATCAGTCACTGAAAAAAACTGGTCTGTAACCCCTTTCCACCCTGCGCCATATTATTAAGTTTCACTTATAGAGTATAGTTAATATTCAGCACCATAATAGTACAGTGCTGTAATGCCGTGGGCCAAGGAACTGTGTCTGCGGCATTACTTCTCGCACTCAGCTGTGTTACGCTGTCGAGGGCTGGGACCAGCCACTGAAGTCGGAAGGTACTCCAACTCTGGTGGATTAACCCCCTGGATGCTGTGGTCAATAGCGATCTCTTCTGGCCTTCTGGAGAGGGTTCACTGTATATTAAGCTTTATAAAAAAGAGATTTTTTTGTAGACAGCTTCAATAGTTCAAGCATGTTTAACTTATAGCAAAACTAAACTGTAACTGTTATGATTATTTTAAAAACTAATTTTTTCAAATGATAAAATCTGTGCTCGTGTTGTTTCAGATGGGGTCCTCTGACAATCACAGCACTGATAGGATCAAAAGGTAAAGTGACACAATACAAACAATTAATGTTCTGCCAAATCCACCATATTCAGGGGGATTACCTGACCATCTAAAATATATATCTCAGGGCCTCCATAATGATGACAGAGGAAAGAAGGATCAGGCATGTTGGATTTCAATATGCCCAATCCTTTGTTTCTCTAAAAATAAGATTTGTCATAAGTGCCTAGTAGAAGCAAATTCCTTGCTCCAAAATCAATATACAATCATGACCAAGGGGAGCAGACATATTTTTGGCGGAATCGAGTGAAACAGCTGCTGCTTTGGCATCTCACTAATGCTGTTGCTGGCGTTAGTCAATAGCAGCAGGCAAATCTGATTCTGTACTTTTTGATAATGACTAGTGTCTAATAATAAATTACAATCAGAAAAGCACAAACTTTATCTGTCATAAAAAAAATGCGCATCATGTAACATAAAACATCCAAACTTTTATTTCCCAGTGACTCTATTATTGCTTCTGGATAATAAATAGACACATCCAAAATAATAGTAACGAACATTGCTGTACATAGGCCATAAATATCTGATTGTGGGGGGCTGACAGCCAGCCCCTGCACGAATCAGCTGTTCAGAGGTGCCTCCAGTCTGTGTACTATACAGTGTGGTAGCTGGAAACAGTTGGCATCATGCCTTGTAAAGTGGCTGACAGGGAATGAGTTGAACTACTTCCAGGTCCATGCACTGTGTATTACACAGACTGGGGGCATCTCTGAACAGCTGATCCATGTAAGATATTTATGGCCTATCTTAAAGATGGAACATAAATTAATTCAAAATTTTTTTTAAAGAAAGTTCCATTTTATTTGGCTTGATAACTACTCTTGTGCATAAACAAATCACATCACTAAAAGAATTGGAGTGGATCCTTTCCTTCTTCATAAGAAAATAAAAGGTATCTTGACATCCTACTATGAACAAATAGAAACATCTTGATGCATTTTATCAATTCTTATTATTGTATTAGATATCTTGTAAGAAGAATGGGATAGAAATTCATACCATCAATAGCCAGCTTGGGACAAATATCAATTAACAGAGTTTTATATCTTTGTTATGGATGGAGTACATCTTACTAGAACAATATCTTATGCACAACTGTACACTGCTGAAGTAATGCTTCAACAGAATGGCCCATACAACCAGACATCTAGAAATTCAGTGAAACCAAGAAATAGAGCTGGGCAATTAATCAAAATATAACCAAAACCGAACATCAATCACTTCAGACACCAGAGTATAATATGCTGAGGCCCAGGGGAGGTGAGGAAACATAAAAAACAGTGTTACTCACCCGTCTTGCATAATCACCATTAATCGTACTCGAGGAAAAATGATCGATTTAGGTTATAATCACCCAGTCCCACTAACTAGTAGTATAGACTGTTTTCATTCCACAGTCTATATATACAGTGCCTTGCAAAAGTATTCAGCCCCCTTGAACTTTTCAATCTTTTGCCACATTTCAGGCTTCAAACATAAAGATATAAAATTTTAATTTTTTGGTGAAGAATCAACAACAAGTGGGACACAATTGTGAAGTGGAATGAAATTTATTGGTTATTTTAAACTTTTGTAAAAAATAAAAAACTGAAAAGTGGGGCGTGCAATATTATTCGGCCCCCTTATGTTAATACTTTGCAGCGCCACCGTTTGCTGCGATTACAGCTGCAAGTCGCTTGGGGTATGTCTCTATCAGTTTTGCACATCGAGAGACTGAAATTCTTGCCCATTCTTCCTTGGAAAACAGCTCGAGCTCAGTGAGGTTGGATGGAGAGCGTTTGTGAACAGCAGTTTTCAGCTCTTTCCACAGATTCTCGATTGGATTCAGGTCTGGACTTTGACTTGGCCATTCTAACACCTGGATACGTTTATTTGTGAACCATTCCATTGTAGATTTTGCTTTATGTTTGGGATCATTGTCTTGTTGGAAGATAAATCTCCGTCCCAGTCTCAGGTCTTTTGCAGACTCCAACAGGTTTTCTTCCAGAATGGTCCTGTATTTGGCTCCATCCATCTTCCCATCAATTTTAACCATCTTCCCTGTCCCTGCTGAAGAAAAGCAGGCCCAAACCATGATGCTGCCACCACCATGTTTGACAGTGGGGATGGTGTGTTCAGGGTGATGAGCTGTGTTGCTTTTACGCCAAACATATCCTTTTGCATTGTGGCCAAAAAGTTCAATTTTGGTTTCAACTGACCAGAGCACCTTCTTCCACATGTTTGCTGTGTCTCCCAGGTGGCTTGTGGCAAACTTTAAACGAGACTTTTTATGGATATCTTTGAGAAATGGCTTTCTTCTTGCCACTCTTCCATAAAGGCCAGATTTGTGCAGTGTACGACTGATTGTTGTCCTATGGACAGACTCTCCCACCTCAGCTGTAGATCTCTGCAGTTCATCCAGAGTGATCATGGGCCTCTTGGCTGCATCTCTGATCAGTCTTCTCCTTGTTTGAGATGAAAGTTTAGAAGGACGGCCGGGTCTTGGTAGACTTGCAGTGGTCTGATACTCCTTCCATTTCAATATGATCGTTTGCACAGTGCTCCTTGGGATGTTTAAAGTTTGGGAAATCTTTTTGTATCCAAATCCGGCTTTAAACTTCTCCACAACAGTATCACGGATCTGCCTGGGGTGTTCCTTGGTCTTCATGATGCTCTCTGCGCTTTAAACAGAACCCTGAGACTATCACAGAGCAGGTGCATTTATACAGAGACTTGATTACACACAGGTGGATTATATTTATCATCATCAGTCATTTAGGACAACATTGGATCATTCAGAGATCCTCACAGAACTTCTGGAGTGAGTTTGCTGCACTGAAAGGAAAGGAGCCGAATAATATTGCACGCCCCACTTTTCAGTTTTTACTTTTAAAATTTTTTACAAAAGTTTAAAATAACCAATAAATTTCGTTCCACTTCAAAATTGTGTCCCACTTGTTGATTCTTCACCAAAAAATTAAAATTTTAAATCTTTATGTTGAAAAGGTTGAAAAGTTCAAGGGGGCCGAATACTTTCGCAAGGCACTGTATGTGTCTTACTACTTACATAGGTCAAATAAATGTTTTAATTTGCAGAGAGAAGTCAATATCAAAAATAATCTGATATAAAAATAATCTAATAGCACTTTCCAATTAACCAATGATAAGAATCAGCAGTTGCTGTGTTCACAGGATTGGACAAGAGAATAGTTTAATATAGTGTTCTTATTAATGTTCCAGCTTGGCATCACAAATAAGATTTGATGAATATGCAAGCCGGAACCCACCCATGAAAACAGATTCCCATTAGAGACCATCTACATCATCTACATAAAAATGAAACAACTTTGAAAATACTTTGCTTTATTTTGTACTGGTTCCAAATTACAGCATACATTACAGCCAACCTCTCTCGAGCTACAATTCTGCAAGACTTTGAGCTCAAATTACCCAGCATGCCTTCCTTGTTCATTGTCTGTACCAAATTTGATATAGAAATTTGCATTCAGGAAATTGCATCTTTAAATAAAACACTGTACATTATCACATGTAAACTTTTTCAGAATGCAGAGTACCATAGGCCAACTACATTAAGCAAGCTTAGCAATGCTCACTCAGGTGTGTTATTTCAGAAGTAGCCAACAGAAATCTGAATACAGCTCTGGACTGTGATATGTGATGTAACGCCAGCCTATAAGTAATGTGAAATATTACAAAGATACTTAGTTTTTTATGCAGACTTTATCTACATGTAAATATCACAATGCCATTCATGCATGTACATTTTGTTCAGATACATCATCACAATTTTTCTTCTGATTTGCTGGCATTAATAAATTCTACAAAAATATCACTAACAATACACCTTTTAAAACTCTTGTGTATATACACATTAAATAACCTTCAAATCTAATATCTTTACAAAGAAAAATATCCGTAGAAAATACGTCAAACATTTTAACAAGGTTGTGTACAACAGTCAAATAATTTACTGGAATTAAGTACATTTCTGTACACATAATCTTCAAGTTCACTGTGAGGTAACTTAATAAATAACTTCCAGAGATTTACATATTTTCTGCAAAGAGCACAGCCTTTGGAAAAGCTATATATATATATATATATATATATATATATATATACAACAACACACACACATATTTTATGTCCTTCATTTACATATATTCATATATTCTAGAATGTCATTTTAATTTTACTACTATTTTTACTATTATAGACGGATATCAGCCTCTCTCAATATATACTTTATCACAATAAATCATGACAGTTTAAGCAATATTTCTTTTTGAGGTAATTGTTAAACTAGGAAAATTCTGTGCCCATCAAGAATATCTCATAGTACTGCTAGTATTGACAATTTACTACCAGTAGGGAACTTTATTTATATGCCCATAAAAATGGTCTATATTTTATTCTAAAAACAAAATCAGACCAAAGTAAAATCCTCAGAATGTTTGAGATCTGATTTTGTTTTTAGCATGCAATATAATGTGCTATAGGAAAAACAAATTGTGACTTAAATGATAACATATGGAGGCAATTTTAGAAGTGGTTTAGAAGTGGTGGTTGTTTCAGGCTAAGGCCACACGTAGAAATGCAGCTGAAAATATGGTGATTTTTGAAATCACAACACATCTTTTTTGGATGAGATTACACAAAATCTCATTCACTTTTCTGCTATTGTAGAACTCTGCATTTCCACAATGCCTGAAGCTAAGCCCCATGTAGCAAAGCGCAGCAAAAAAACACTGCGGGAAAAAAAAAAAAGTTTTTTCCACAGCATTTTTCATTGCAATTTCGCAGTTTTCCTCTGCGGACTCCCTGCCCCTATTATACCTATACAGAAAACGCCAGCGTTTCCGCAGGTATAATTGACATGCTGCGATTTTCAAAAATGCAAGAGTTTTTGAAAATGCAGCCTTTCCTCTGCAGATTTTCTTATGCAATGTGTGGATGGGATTAGCCAGAATTCTATCCACTTTGCAGGTACTGTAAAACGCTGCCTTAGGCCGGGGCCCCATGTGGTGTAAACGCCGCAATTTGCCCACTGTGGAAAAAATTGCGGCGTTTTACAGTCAGAGCAAAGTGGATTGGATTCTAGGGAATCCCATGCTCACTTTGCATTAAAAACCGCTCTGTGGACACGCGGCGATTTCCAAAACCATGAGGCATGTCAATTATACCTATGGAAATGCGAACTTTCTGTCTAAAGCGCTGCGGGAAGAACTGCGATGCTTTGCCGCTGCGGTTTTTCCCGCAGCGCTTTTTTGCTGCAGGACGCCACGTGGGGCCTTAGCCTTAAGTAGATTTTACTAGAGGGTAAAATCTGCTGCACATCCGCTATAAAATAAACTAGAGATATTAAAACCAGTACCATGTCCACAAATATGTGTTGATGTTTTCTGTTATGTGCATAAACCTCATTTATATAGGCCCAGATTTACTAATAGTTAGACAGTGCAAACAGGTAGTCTGAAAATAGGTCAGATTTATGACAGTGTTCAACACTGCATGATAAATCTGGAGTATCTTTAGACTGTCTAGTCTACATTTATTCTAACTTTTAGATGGCATACTTTGAGCCAGAATTTTTTGAGACTATTTTGGTGTATTGTGGCGCATTTAAGCCACTCCCCCCTTTTCTGAATATCCACACCCACATTTCTATTATTTTAGCCCAAACTAGATACACCACGTTGCACCACCAGAGGTACATCATGTTTATGCCAGTGTCTAACCTTAACCACAATAGTAAATCTGGGCCATAATGTTTTGTATGTTGTTGCAGAATTTATGAGCAAAATCTCCAACAAATCTGTCACATCTGAACCTGGCCTTAATGTGACATAAAAAATATATAGAATACAACCACAACTACAGTAGGCCTTATAGTTAAAATAAAAAAAATATTAAGCACGAGTAAGTACTCAAGAACTAGGTGTAACTAGGGAAGATTTTGGAATGGTGTAATTGGTACAAAAAAAAAATTCCAGTGGAAAATAAAGTGGTTTCACTTCTAACATAAATAATGTACCTGTCATTATACATTGAGATGTTCATGATCCTATAGAGGGGTAATCTTCACCATATCACTTTTATCAAAGACAACTTTGTTAGAGAAATATATCGCTATCAAACCAAAAGCTGCAGCTGATGCAACATAGGCTGTAACTGTTTGTGTCATCTGTACAATGAAGCCCATAACAAGGGAGGGGACCACCTGAGACAACAGACAAGCACTGTCTAGTATAGCCATGTCCAGACATATCCCATTGTTTGGGGTAGTGGCTTCTCCCATCATGGCAGGGTTGTCACAAGAAGGACCAATACATAAAGATGGAGAGTGTGACGAGAACAATGGAGCACCATTATTATTCTGCACCTCTTTTATGAATCCTGGCTTTCTCTCTTTTTCCTTTATCTCATGTTCAGCCAAATCTTTATATTTTGGCAGAAACACCTGTTGAAGAGAGAAACCAATTTTGATCTGAAAAATGGAATCATTGCAAGTTTCAGCAAGAAACTGTGAAAAATTACCTGAAAGCAATGAATCTAAATAACACAATAGTGAGTATATAATAATTATATATGCAGAAGGAGCAAGAGGTGAAAAACTTACAGAACAGAAGAAATGTTTTCTGTAGTCCATTAGCAGATGAACATCCAAGGTAAGCAGGATAGAAAAGAATAACCATTCAGAAGGCAAGAAAACAGATGTACACATAAGATAAAGAAATACATTCAACAAGAGAGTAAATGGAGGCGAATGGCAAAAATTTAAATATTTCTAATAGAACTATAGGAATTCTATACCATTTATCTCAATTTCTGGCCATAATATCATTTCATGTACAGCAGGTAAACAAATTATAATTCCATTTTCACAAATCTGCTAGTAGTATAATGTTGTACCGTGTTAGCCATAGAAAGTAGTGGAAGAGTGAAGAAATCAGGCGATACCTTTTAGAGGCTGAGTAAACAAATATACTCAGTTAGCCTCTAAAAGGTATCGCCTGATTTCTTCACTCTTCCACAAATCTGCTAGTCACTTATTGTGGTTCCAGGGTCCAACCACTGGGACTTATGTTAGTAAATCTTTAAGAATCCTTTATATCTTCTTACCGATTTGCTTTTACCATGCTGGTTTATGTAATTATGTTATTTTATTATGGTCTGTAGATATCACCATTACTAAACATACAAGTTCCAGCCTTATCCAACCCAGATTTTTTTTCCTCAGGATAGCTAAGAAAAGGCTGGACAACCCCATTATCATTAATCATTTGGTCAATGTGCAGAGATTTAAAGTTTCAAAGAACCTGAGGAAGTGAAGACTTAAACTAGGTTCACATGAGCATCGCTTCTCCATTGTTCGGGTCCATCGGGGAACCCGACCAGAAAGGCGGACTGCTAAAACAGTAGTTACACACGGAGC
Organism: Leptodactylus fallax; assembly: GCA_947044405.1. Taxonomy (NCBI): domain Eukaryota; kingdom Metazoa; phylum Chordata; class Amphibia; order Anura; family Leptodactylidae; genus Leptodactylus; species Leptodactylus fallax. The sequence continues at coordinate 1,064,304 of CAMRHE010000488.1, forward strand.
CTGGAGGACCCCATTGGCTATAATGGGGTTCATCTGCTGTTTGAAATCATTTTTAAAATTATTTTCGGCAGACACTACGACGCAGTCTCCATCACAGCAGCTGTAATGACAGTATGGTGTCAGAAAACCAGCTATGGAAAATTTGGCCTTCAAAAGCCAGTTTGCGCACCATTCATTGCAGGCTCTGCTGTAGGCCCACATAATGGAGAAAATACTCAAATGTGCTATCTGTGCAAACAGCAGAAATAAGAAAATATATTTTAGAATATATATATTTATAATAATTTATTTTTTTGAGGTCATCATGTGTTTAAATGTAGGAAAAAGCATTTTGTTTTTACTTTTTTGCCCTTTTCCCTCTATATTTTTGTAAAAAGTAAAATGTATTGCTTATTTTGTTATAAAATGTGAAAGCCCATTATGTTCCGAGAAAAAGGAGGCCAAATACATGTAGATTGGCACAGTAATAGAAAAGCAATTTTCAGTTAAACTGGAACATGGTTAAAACTTGAAAATGTGCCTGGTCTGGAAGGGGGGTAAAGCATCTGGTATGGAAGTGGTTAAAGGACACTGACTGGTGACAGCTCATACAGCTTCATTCATTATTTATGTGTAATGACAATAACCTCTATCACAAAAACGGCTGGACCACTGTACAAGCAATGCTACCTCCAATGCTTCTCCTGCTACCTCTTGTGTCACCCCCTCTACCTCATAGATTGTAAGCTCTTGCAAGCAGGGCCCTCAGTCCCTTTGTGTAAATTGACTATTACTCTGTAATGTATCTTTTTGTCTGTACTTTATACCCTAAATTGTACAAATTGTAGGGTTCAAGTGCTGTGGAATATGTTGGTGCTATATAAATAAAATGTACTATTATTATTATTACCTGTGGGACGGGAGGCATTACTACTGTAATAGTGCACTAATAGCAGCCTCCCACAGGTAATAGTTCCCTCCCCAACATATGTAATGCTGTTACCTATGGGGGAGCACTACTACAATGATAGTGGCAGGGGCGTAACTACCGGGGTAGCAGTGGTAGCGACTGCCACAGGGCCCGGAACATTACGGGGCCCGGAGCCCTATGGCAGTCGCTACCGCGAACCCCACAATCACTGCTATCGTTATACTCCGGGGTCTTTTGAGACCCCGGAGTATAACGATCGGGGGCCCAGGGGAGGTGAGCGAATATAAAAAACACTGTAACTCACCTCTCCGCGGCTCCGCAGGCTTCGGGCCTGTTTGGTGACGTCCCAGATGTCAGCCGACGTCATTATGCGTCGCGACGCCGGCCTGGATCGCGCGAGATCCGGTCCGACATTGAAGATGGCCGAAGTAGCGCACGGGAGTGCACCGGAGCGAGGAACAGGTAAGTTGCAGTGTTTTCTATGTTTCTATCCTCCCCTGGGTCTCCGATCATTATACTCTGGGGTCTTTTCAGACCCCAGAGTATAATAATCGTTCATGGGTGGTCCACTATGGGGCATACTACTGTGTGTAGGGGCCACTATGGGGCAAACTACTGTGTGCAGGGGCCACTATGGGGCAAACTACTGTGTGCAGGGGCTACTATGGGGCAAACTACTGTGTGCAGGGGCCACTATGGGGCAAACTACTGTGTGCAGGGGCTACTATGGGGCAAACTACTGTGTGCAGGGGCTACTATGGGGCAAACTACTGTGTGCAGGGGCTACTATGGGGCAAACTACTGTGTGCAGGGGCTACTATGGGGCAAACTACTGTGTGCAGGGGCCACTATGGGGCAAACTACTGTGTGCAGGGGCCACTATGGGGCAAACTACTGTGTGCAGGAGCCACTATGGGGCAAACTACTGTGTGCAGGGGCTACTATGAGGCAAACTACTGTGTGCAGGGGCTACTATGGGGCAAACTACTGTGTGCAGGGGCCACTATGGGGCAAACTACTGTATGCAGGGGCCACTATGGGGCAAACTACTGTGTGCAGGGGCTACTATGGGGCAAAATACTGTGTGCAGGGGCTACTATGGGGCAAACTACTGCGTGCAGGTGCCACTATGGGGCAAACTACTGTGTGCAGGGGCCACTATGGGGCATAATATTGTGTGCAAGGGCCACTATGCTGCATAATACCGTGTCCAGGGGCCACTATGGGGCATAATACCGTGTGCAGGGGCCACTATGGGGCATAATACCGTGTTCAGGGGCCACTATGGGACATAATACCGTGTGCAGGGGCCACTATGGGGCATAATAGTGTGCGCATGAATGCGGTTTGTGTGTGGGGGAAGTTGGGAGCGGCGGTTTGGGGGGGGTTGGGGGCGGCGGCTTGGGGGGCCCCATGTCAAATGTTTGCCTTGGGGCCCAGCCATTCCTAGTTACGCCACTGGATAGTGGCCTAATAGTGCCACACAGGTAATAGTTCCCCTCCCCCAAATATCATTCAAAACACTATAGCACTGGATAATTATTTTCCTCTTCTATTTTCCAGAATCCCGACCCCTATTCTTTGGTACCGCTGGGTAGAAAATATAAGATGCACCCAGGCTGTGTGCAAGAGGAGGTGCCACCCACCCCATCACTGCTCTGTAAGTACAATAATTGTACATTTCAGAGCATGGGGGCACCAAGGCAACCCTAACACTAAGGGAGATTTACAGGCAGAATCCATTCCATACACACCATGTATTGCCGGTATGTATAGATGTAGCAGTTGTCAAATTTAGAGCATTGCTAGGGAGAACTTTAAAGTATTTTAGAGACTTTTCTATTAAAAGGCAGTAGAATAGTTTAATAAAGTATATTACAAGAATATTCACTAAACAACCCCTACACAATAGTAAAAAATAATTACAGTTACACCTTAAGGTAAAAAAGTTATTGTAACTTGCTATATATTTTTTGTCTCTTTTGAAAAAAAAACGGCAAAAAGTTTACAGAGAACTCAATATTCATGCCAGCTTCAAATCACACTATGTATGACCTGTGAGGGACACAAATCACCTCCTGATAGCAAACAGATAACAGCAAGAATTACTGATCCCTCCGTCACGCACCACAAGTTTCCAGACTGTTTTTTTTGACCTGTTGTAAATAACTTCTCTACTTAGATTGCAATTTTTTTAAGGACTCTAAAATGCTTTGAAAACCATGTGTATAAAAATCTGTTAATTTTCAGTTCTTGTATCACACCATGTCTGATGAAGGGAGCGAGTACTCCTGAAAGCTTACTTATAAATATACTCAGTTAGCCTCTAAAAGGTATCGCCTGATTTCTTCACTCTTCCACTACGTTCAATGGCTAACACGGTACAACATTATACTACTACAGAGAACATGAATACAGTATTTTAAGTGTTTTGCATTTTTGCATTACAAATTTTTATAAAAGATTAGTGACTTTGCCAATGCGATAACCTACCTGTCGGTTATGATGATAAAGTGAGGTAAGAGTGTATGGCAGAATCTGCAGTACAGAAAATGTAATGCCTGTCATAGCAGCTGATGCTGTTACCAATATAATATTATGGGAAAAGCATGTGATTATTGCAGCAATAGGAAGGCAGGAAACAGCAACCAGGTAGACACATCGCGTTCCAAATGTCTTCACCAGGTAATCCATGGAGGAGGAAACCACTATTGATGTCACAGACTGAAGGAAGAGACCCAAGCTTCCCATCCTGACTCCTAATGAAAATGTAAAAAAAAAAGTAAGAATGGAAAACATATTATCATACAGGCTATTAAAGTATGCTCACGCATATACACTGTGACTGACCTTCATCATATCGTAATCTAGCTTCAGTCCCTGGTTCTGCTATTGGCACACCTTGATAAAGTCCTTCCCCAACAAAGTCAGTGTAAAAAAGAATAAAGGTCATAAGGCCCATCCATGAACATAGCTGGGCCACAAACAAGCGCCACAGAGCAAAAGGGACTCTGCAACAAAATGTCCTGAATCGTGATACCAAACCACACAGACTTCGCAGTGCCAAGGCCATTCGCCAAATCCTGTGTGGTAAAGACCAAAGTTGATATATCCTTATGCAATTCCACCCCTTGCCTGCTGATTCTAAACATATATCCGACTGTACAGCATTAATCCAGACCTCTTCTGAAACAAAGAATGTGGCAAAGATACATCCAGAAAATATAATAAGTAGGAGTGTGAAAAGGCATTTTTCTTGACCACCCAACAGTTGTGCAAGCCAGCTGTCACTCCAGTCCACTGAAGGAAGTAAGTATCCAATGCATGCTCCTATTCCAACAGTTAAGGCATACACTGAGAAAGCCTTTCTGCAGGCCTCTCCTTCTGGGAACAGATCAGAGAGCAGCGCTTCCACAGGAGTGAAACAAACCTGTCCGCAGGAGTCTAGCAGCCCAATACCCAATATAAGGAAGAAAACCTCCATTCCAGCATGATGGTGACCTGCTAAACTGGCTAAATGTTTGGCATAAGGAATGATAATGAGGCTCAGCATTACTCCAAAACATAAAAGCCAGATGAAGGGTCTTCGACGGCCAAATCTGCTACTCCAACGGTCACTTGCAGGGCCTATTAGATGTACAACTAAGAGACCAAGGATAGGGCCAATACCTAGAAATAAAGGAATAATCTTAAATTAACAAAAAGGGTCTAATATACATGTCACAATTATAAAAACTACAAATACCACTTATATAAGAAAGTGATTTATTTAAGTAAATATTCCTTAAGAAGTTCAAGTATTATATATGAGTCACAAAATGGCTGCCATTGTTGCTCGGTATTGAATTAGCATACTAGGCACTAATACTGTAGCTGTTGTAAATGTTGTGTCACTTAGATTTTAGATCTTAGGTTGAGAACTTTTTCTGTACCAATATGGAATTCAAGCAGTGATAAATCTATCACAAGACACCGATGGATCCCAGTGACTTAGTCGACATGCACCCGACTGTGTGTGGGTCTTCGGGCCGTGATTGAACGCCACAGATGGCAGGTGTATGACATTTATGTGCCACCAGTGCCTCCACAGCCCCATTCATTGAGGTCAGTGAGCACGGGCCGCAAAACAGGCAGAAATAGGACCTGTCCTGAGTTTTGCTCCTGACTTACGGCCCTATACACCAGACTGATAAAATACACAGTCGTGTGCTAACCGTGAAAAACACGGCTAGCACGCTAACTGTGAGCACGGTCATGCGCAGAAAGTCTTAAACTGGGGTCTCCTACATTTTTTGATTTTACTGTTAAAAACTATTCTGTTTTTTCTATTTTGCAAATATCACAGAATCGCAACCTAGATATAGATGCAAGGCTGTTGAATCGTGGAGCAGTTTTGAGTGAATCTAGAATTGGATGAAATGTACAAACTCTAAATTCAGCTTTATAATAAAAATATTACTTTTTACAATTTTAAATATCAATATTAAATATTAAAACTGAACATTTTACTTCAGAAAATCTGTGACTGCTAATTATTATACATTAAATATCTTATAGTTGGAAGCCAGAGTCAGTGAACATTTGGTAAACAGAGCCTTACACATAAAGATCATGCCTCTATATACAATGATTTTTTGATGACAGCACAAAAAGTTAACAATAAACATTCTAATGGGCAATTATTGAGATAGTCACTTAAAAATAATTGTATTTTAGCAAGAATTGACCAGTGTAAATGGAATTTAAAGTGGTTTGCATATCAATACAACTTATCTTGTATTTACAGACAGGAGACCCACTTTCTTATGACTGGTAGGGGTCCTAGCAGCTGAATTCCACCAATCATGAGAATGGGGGTCCCGTGTAGCCATGTATGAATGTAGGAATGGTAACATAAGTGTTATGCTGCTGCACTCATTCTATAGGACTACCAGAGGTAGCTGAGAACACCATCCGGATATTTCTGGCAGTCCGATGAAAATGAATGAAGCAGTAGTGCAATTCTGTGACCTCTCAGATGGCGCTCCATGGTATTCTATTCAGATGGAGGTATAAGGGACCCCATTCTCATGACCTATGGATGGGAATAAGTTGTGTTGGTGGATAAACCTCTTTAAGCAAGAATTAAAGCGTCCTGCAATGCTCAATGACAATAGTTTGAGATTTATAATTACACTGTATTGGTTCTAACTAGTTTTCTAATAAAACAAAACTAAGAAGTGGCTGAAAGGAACTTTTATCAGCTATATAAAAGAGGGTATAAAAGAGGTTTGCTCTTATATTTTTTTGTGTAAAATCCAGGACCTAGCTATGCAGTCTGCCTTTACAAACATTTGTCAAAGAATGGCTCATGCTAAAGAGCTCATTGAATTTGAGCATGGTACTGTAATAGCATGCCACCAATACAAGTCACTTGATTGAGTTTTTTCCCCTCCTAGATATTCCATGATCAATAGTGGGTCGTGTTAATAAAAAGTGGAAGCATTTAGGAACCACCACTTAAATGGGTTATCTACTTTCTAATACTGATGGTCTAGCCTTAGGATAGGCCATCAATATTAGATCAGCAAGGGTCTCACCCCTACAGATCAGCTATTCAGGGACAGTACAGCTCTAGGTGATGTTAACATGCTGGTAGCTGTGCTACTCACTCACCGTACAATTTGTAATTACGTGTTTTGGTACTGCAGCGCTGTCTCATCGAGTTCAATGGGAGCTGTGCTGTCCCTGAAATGTGTTCTATGGAGTGAAGAATTATACTGCTCCATAACACAGTCTGATGGATGAGTCTGGCTTTGGTGAATACCAGGAGAAAGTTACCCGTTTGACTACATTTTGCCAAGCGGAAAGTTTGGTAAAGGAGGGACATTTTGCACAATTGTATGCTTGCAACTTTGCAGGAACAGCTTGTGGAAGGCCCTTTTCTGTTCCAGCATGACTGTGTATGTGAGCCTAGGTGAGGAATCGCCAGGGACATAGGACAGAGGCTATATGGCTGCTCCACTGTGTACTGCATTCCTCAATGGCCAACACACTGCCTTCTCCTCCTGAGCTGCCACCCAGATACTGCCCCTGCAGCTTACCCAAAGCCGCCAACTGGTGAGAAAGAACATAGACACTCACTTCATACTGAAGTCCTCTTTACTGAGGTAGAAGGCAGTAATACAGTGTATGTAGTTCTTCAGTGGCAAGGTAGATGACAGATGACAAGTTAACGGATCAGACCCCCAACGTTCAGGAGAATACAGAAATTTAGTGAATGGAGTGCTAATCAGGCCAGCTTGAGCACTACTCTATTCATTTCAAAGGGAACCTGAAGATGCCAAGCGTCAACCACTGATCCATTCTCCACTCAGAGCAGGGGACTGACCTTGTTCTCCTGATCAGTGTGGGTCTAAGCAGTCGGAACCGTCACTGATCTGCAAATTAGCCCTTATGCTATGAATTGGTCAATAACTTGTTGAGATAGGAATGCTCATTTAAACGGTATCTGAATTTTCATGAAAAGTTGAAATATGTGCAAGGTCTTGCTGGGCAATCTGTTCTGCGACTGCATACACTTCATACATGGTGTCCTATCAATTTTTTTTTGCTGCTACTATCCCCATTATGGCTGCAGCACATATTACATTTGTCTCTAAGGTTGTGAGCATGTACAATAGGGAGCAGTCTGCCCCCTCCCCTATCCATTACTGATACTATTCTGCCATTCTGCAAGGATTAACTGTACAATAGCAAACAAATAGCTAAGAAAAGATCAAATGACCACAATATAGGAGATCCAGCAATAGTGGATGGCAAATATATGGCAGATACAGGCAGCTAAACAGGAAAAAAAAAAATCTATGAACCAAGTCAGAAAAGCTGCTTGCTGTCTGTGAATAATATCCCATCTGTAATCACACAAAAATTCAGAAGTAGATACAATTACATAGAAGACTTTTTTCTTATAATGTGAGATTTGCAGAATTTTTGTCCTTTGCACAAAGCAACAGTTTGCAGAGGTGTGTGGAGTCTGAGGAGAATCATCCCCTCCTATCTGCATTCCTGTGTAAAGAGAGAAAAGAACCTCCCCTATCCACTCACTGTGATCTGGTCTTGCTTATCTAATGTACCTATGGATGAACCTTGGCTAGCAGGGAGTGAACAGGGAGTGAACTGAAAACAGCCACATTTTTAATTAAAATCCATTAAATTATGGTCTACATTCACATGCTCTATGACATGAGACTAAGTTGTCTGAAAAGTTAGTGACCATTTAAGTATATTTTTCTCTGTTTCAAATAGACACCTATAATTATAATATAAAACTAGAACATTACCAAAGACTAACATACTTTTAAAAGTGGAAAGTTTAGCTATACTGATATCTATTAACACAAGTCAGGGATATGAAATGCCAATTAAATATTTGTTTAAAATCACCAGTTTGCATATTTACCTACCTAGTACCATAGTCATGAATTTTTCTTCCACTCCGGCCTCAAGAAGCAAAGGTGGAACAAAGGTGACCCCTGCTGCTAGACAAACTTCAAGGCCACATGTCAGAGAATTAACCAGTAGGAGCTGTCCCCTAGGACTGTGAAGGTATTCGTGGATCCCCGACTTCTGCATCATAAAACTGTAGTTTATGCACCTTGATTATTCTATGACCTGTTGATAAACATATGGTGTAATCTAGGACTGCCACTCTGTAAGGCCTGGCAGTAACCCATTGCTAGTGAAAGAGTCTTGGTAATACGTGGCAGTTCTAACTGTGAAGCTTCCACATGCTATGAACATGAAAGGTGATTCACTGATGAAGTAGAGTTGTGACTGCACTTTCCATGAGGTTAAATCCACCATGTCAATATCATATCCCCTGTAAACAAAAAAAGAGAAGTTAGCAAACAATACACATCATATGTATATATGGCTTCAATAGACCATTCAATTCCATACGTTATACTTAGAGATAGTGTATAAGGCCAAGATGCCAAAATTTACCAAACTATCTTTACAATTAAGAGATCAGTCAAGTAAAAACACACACAAAAGTGAACATCTCACTATGTAAAGGTTGTAATCACAGAATGTTTCCTTGTCTGTCAGCAGTAAATTGGTAATAAACCTACTCAAAGTACCTTGTAGAGGGGATTCTACAGTTTCCAAAAATGTATCTATTATTCAGCTTTGGAGCCCCATTTTCATGTAAATCAATGTTTTATGTATACGCAAATGAAGGGAAAAGTGTTTTGTCCAGGAATTTAAAACTATGACCAAAGCCCAGACAAGATTAGAACCCCAAAGCACTTATCCCTCATTTGCATATCAATAAAACTGCAATTTAAATGAAAATGGCAATCAAATGCTGAAAAGGCACCAATTTACTGCTGGTAGACTCCCTTTAAAAGAAAACGTAAAATAAAGTTTAGGGTGGGTTCACACCTGCGCTTCAGTCCATCCGCTGCCAATCCGAGTGAAAATCTGCGAAGCCGTTTTTTCGTCGGACATGAAGTCCTGCATGTCCGACTTTGTTTCCGACGAAAAAAAAAGGATTCGCGGCGCAGAGGGTGCAATCGGACACCCGCGCATTGCTTTAAAAACCCATTCAAATGAATGGATTTTTAACCAATGCGTCGCTAACCTGTCGGTATCCGATGCCGATCCCGTTCCACGAGATTTTCACTCGGATTGGCAGCGGACGGACTCAAACGCAGGTGTGAACCTTAGCTATTATTAAAGTGGAAAATGTCGATTGCTGACTAAAATTATTTACAATTTATTCTTATATGACAGTAAACTAAAAAATCAAGGTAAGGCGAATGTGGCATAACAAACAGCTTTCCCTATAAACACAGTCTAATTTAGTTCTGCAAAATGAAGGCAATTTCATACATCAGATTGCCAAGAAACTACATATAGGAGCTTGAAAGAAGAGGGCAAAATAGATCTTACCAGAATAGAAAAAGAAGAGAAAGCCCAATTGCACCGCTGCACAAGATCAGTGGTTCCCAACCTACAATACGCTACTCTTGGGTACACCCTACAGTCCCCAGGGGTACATTCTGTAATTAAAAACCACTGCCTTCCCCATCCCCTGTCCAGGATGTGGGGGCTATTATATAACATGTAGGAGCACTGAGGGGCCATTCCACTAAGTGTGGAAGCAATTATAATACATTTGGGTGCACTAAGGGGCTCATTATACTGTATGTGGGGGAACTGAAAAGGTCATGCTACTGCATGTGAGGGCATTATACTACATGGTGGGGGCATTGAAAGTGCTAGTATGCTACATGTGGTTGTCATTATATTACATGTGGGAGCGCTGAGACGGCCATTCTGATTGTGGGGGCTATTATATTACATATAGGGGCACTAAGGAGCCATTATAGTACAAGTGGAGGCACGAATATACTGCATGTGGGGACACTGAGGGGCCATTATATAACTGTTGACAGAGGCTCTGAACAAAGCCTACTACTTAGGGGCTACATGGTTGGGATGTTTTCTCACTAGTGAGTACTTTGTTTGAAAAGGTGAAGAAACTGCACTACATGATGAGTACATCACATCACAGAGTCCTAACCTATCTGCAGGGCCAAGCTAATATGCTGGGTTCTGGTGACAAATTCCCTTTAAAACTGTTTAGTCTAAATTTGCACTAGCTAACAATTAGACAGGATTAATAAATCTGCCCCTATGGTTTCTCTGAAACATGCATATATTAAAGCTTGATATTATGGCTCAAAATAAAGCAAACTAGGGGCAATATTAATTCCTGCTAATCCTTGAGGTAGCAATCTATCTCTGCTAAAAGTATGAGAATATTACATGAGGAAATAACAAAAAAACAGAAATTTCTGTAGACTGTCAAACAAAGCAATCATTATTTGTATGTTGGAGGAAACGCTGGGTTAGCAGTCAGATACTAAATCAGTCACCTTATCCTCGGTAGTTCAAACTGGCATAGCAGGCTAAGGTTTCTTTGTGTCTAAGAGAGTCATGTCAGGGCACATCTCAAAGATGATGACTTAGAAAGTCATAATAATACCTACATCATAAAGGCACATCTACTTTCAATCATATGAAGTTGGGAGTAGCATTACCATTAAAGGAGAAAAAGCTTGATAAACCAGATGGACCAGAAACTTCGGCATGGGGAATAGAGTCTTGTAATACTGGCAGTTCTTGAAGGGAAAATATCACCATATTTTTTTTTTTTATCAAATTAACCCCTTCACACTGCAGCCATTTTTCAATATTAATTTTTGACTCTCCACCTTCCAAGCAACATAACTTTTTTATTTTTCCATTCACAGAGACGTATGAGGGATTAATTTTTTCGGGACAAAGTGTACCATTTAACATTTTGTATGATGTACTGAGAAGCTGGAAAAAAGATTTAGAATGGAGTGGAATTGGAGAAAAACTGTGTGACTTTCTTGTAGGCTTTGTTTTCACGGCAAGATAATTTCATGATTAATACATTTCATGAACTTACCAAAACAAAAAGAACAGGTTATCAATAAAAACAAATAAAAATGTATGTACTAGGTGGAAGTCACAGCCCCCTGACGAAGCAGGGGCGAAATGTACATTGGGGCTAAGGTGGAGGTCGTGGACCTTAGATCTTTCACTTGCAATAATGGGGCTGACTACTTAAAATACAGACCATTTCCACACGGTGAACTAATTTAAAGTTGGTGCAGTGTTGGACCTAGCTGATATATTATCACCTGAGATATGAAATTATATTTATTTTTATTTTATAGGGTTATATAGATATATGTGAACTTTTGGGTCTTATACTGCATCAGCACCTTAGAGCCAATACATTAAACTGCACATTAATTATTCCTGGCAGATCCAGTGTATTATATGTAGAGCTACTAATATACATATTTATATTGTTTACATCAGCACTTGGCACTTTTTATATATATATCCAATTTACTGTAATTTATAAATGTATATTAACATGTATTGATAATTTTGGAATATATATCATGTTTCTGGTACTGTGACTTCCACCTAGTACATACATTCTTTTTGTTTTCATATAATTATAAAATGTATTAATCATGAAATTGTTGTTAAAAATTTTTGGGTGGACTGATCCTTGTAGGAGACATATTGAGTAACTGTGGATTGATACCAAAATTGATGTATCTGAAGTTGTGGGGATATATAGGACAATTATCTTTATTTTTACGGCGTTCAATATGCAGCCAAAATGACGTCATCTGTCATCATTTTATGGGTTCTGCTCTTTTCCCGCTATGGTGTTCACTGTATGGGGACAAATATTTTTATAAGTTTTCAGACACAGGAATACCTAAGGTGTATGTGTTTCAATTTATGTTTTTACTTTTATATGTGTTCTAAGGAAAGGGGGAGGTGATTCTTATTTTTCTTTTTATTTTTTTATATTTTTTTTCATCTGTAATTTTTATAAAATTTTTAAGCAGGTACAAAGTTATACATTTAGATGCATAATAAAGAGATATGCAAAACAAATGTATGGTATACAAGTCAAGAGAATATATGCTTAAGAACAAGAACAGTGAATATTACCTCTGGAATACAATGTAAATATGACCAAGAGAATGGGGGGCGCAAGTTGAAGATGGAAGAGAGGGGGATGAGAAGGACTACATGGAACAATGTACTATCTCCACTTGTAAGAGAGAGCTCAAGGGAGAGCAGACCTCTAGGGGTTAGAGTTCATGGAATACACAGAACGTATCATAGGGTTCCCAAATGGCCTGAAATCTTCCTCCTCATTATTTACAAGGGCAGTCAGATATTCTAGAGTCCTAGATTCTCTAATTCTAGTATACAACTCTTCCAGTGACGAGGGGAGGGTGTCCCCTCCAACGTTTTGCTGAGCTGAAGTCAGACTATATAATAGTAGTTGTAGGGAATTTTTCCTCAGTTTTTCTGGGGGCAGATTAAGAAGATATGTTCGAGGGAAGAGAGGGAGATGGATGCCTAGCACTCGCTCTATCAGAGTCTGTACCAGTCGCCAATAGGGCTGGATCAGAAAGCATGAACAGAAGCAGTGAAATATGTTAGCCCAACAGGCACCACACCTCCAGCAGATATAGTAGTGTTGAAAGAATGGAGTAGAGCTGCTGTGTGATACCAGTGAAGAAACATCTTATAAAGGTTTACCTTGTAAGTGACAGAGATCTTCACTGCTTGCCTCTATATCATGGCCCAGGGCAGATCCAACAAAGTCTCACCCAAATAGCCCTCCCATTTCTGCATATAGGGGTCTCTAGGAATCCTATCCGGGACTGGTTCTGAGAGGATTAGATATATGTCTAAGATGAGGCCTTCTATAGAAGATTTAGATTTACACAGTTTCTCAAAGTCCGTGGGCACGGGGGCCTGAGGACTCCGGTAAATGAAGCAGGCCAGGTAGCTAATCTGAATGTATGAAAACTGGCTACTAAGGGGGAGATTGAATTTAGACCACAAGTCCCCGAAGGGCAGGAGGGAGTGTAACTTGTAATCTGTTATGTCTGCAAAATGGAAGAGAGTGAACAGTGGGGAGGAAGTGTGATGGAGTTTTATTGTGGCAGATGGGGCTGCATAAAGGCCTCTGATTGCTGTCAAAAATGGACCTCTGAGGCCAAAGATCTCCAACAAGAAGGGCCATCATTTTCTGTGTCCAAACCAAGTACCAATAGTTCAGAGTCAGATAGGCAATGTCTATCAGATCGATCGTCCTAGTATTATCTCCACCTTGACGGCAAGGAACAAAACCAAACTGATCTTTATGTATCAGGGAGGGGAGGCAAAGGTTAAGTTGTGAAGACAAAATCTTGGTAAACAGTTTGAAATCAGTATTCAAAAGTGCTATGGTTGCTAAAATTTTTGCAGGCTAGATGGTGCCTTCCAGTTTTCGGGAAGAAAGTAAAGAAAGAATGAAGAAGAGAGTCAGGCAGGGTAGGTGACAAGATCTCAGATAAGCAAATAGAGTGTTATCTCTCTCAATTGGGTCAGAGAGGAGGGCAGTTGGCAAGGAGTACAGCTTTGCATAGTACTCATGGAACATGTGGGCGACCTCATTGGGATCATAAATTACCGCACCATCAGAGTGGCGAGTGTGTGTGATGTAACCCTTTCTGCCTGGTCTCTAAGTTGCTTAGCCAAGAGCGAGTGGAGTTTGTTAGTAGCCTGTTCGTAATATTGTTTACCTTTTGAATCTCTGGGGTCGATTAGTGATTTTAGAAGGCGTCTAGTTGACTGGGCAGACATGTGCTGTTCAGTGCGTTGCACTTGGGAGCAGAGATCTATTAAGCGAGCATTAGCATTGTGTTTCAGATTGGTTCCCAAGGCTATGCAGTGACCCCTCATCACAGCCTTATGGTCTTCACAGGAGCGTGAACTTTTTATTTTATTTTTTAACTGTAATTATTAGACCCCCTAGGGTAGGGGTCTTGAACTCCAGGGGTCTGATCACTAATACAATTCACTGCAATTCTAATGCATTTCAATGCATTGTAAAATTGTGGTACTTGTATTACAGGCAGCATAGAGTAGCCTGTAATACAAGTCTATGCCAGACAAGCCTAGGAGCCTTCAACAGGCCCCCGGCCGTCATGGCAATGGATCGCCAGCCCCGGATTTCATTTCAGGGGCTGGCGATCTCCCCCAAAATGGTGGAGACTATGTACCGTCAGAAAAATGGCGCCTCAGTCAGCTTTGATCCATGAAAAGCAGCATGGCAAATGGGCACTGATTGCAGACATTGTTGACATTGTATACTACAGCGGAAACTCAGCAGCTATGGTGGCTGCTCAGCACTTGAGGGGCTTCCATATTTAAATACCTGACTTCCGCTGTACTATTACTGTGGATGTCAGGAAAGGGTTAAAACCAGATAGTAACAGATAATACTTTTTTAAATCTGTGTTTCCTTTCTTATTGTACATTTTATTCTATATTCTGTACATGGCTATGGGGCAACCATCTTCCCTCAGCTGCTGGTAACATCATTTAGCGATATACTTTACAGAAGCCACATGGACCACAAATGCAATGTTCATTGAGTTCTATGGGAGACTTTTCTAGACATGCACTGTGACCTGTATAAAGGTGATTGTACAGTGAAAAGAATTAAATAAGCTGTGTTCATCGCCTATTGTGAATGGTGGTCCCTATATTATCTATATACATACTGTATGTATGTGTGACCTAAAGATATTCCTGAACTAGCTTGGATAGATGCATGCCGGAGAAACAATCGTTAAAGTGATCGCTCTACCAGCATATACAGTGGGGAAAAAAAGTATTTAGTCAGCCACCAATTGTGCAAGTTCTCCCACTTAAAAAGATGAGAGAGGCCTGTAATTGTCATCATAGGTAGACCTCAACTATGAGAGACAAAATGAGAAAACATATCTAGAAAATCACATTGTCTGATTTTTTTAAGAATTTATTTGCAAGTTATGGTGGAAAATAAGTATTTGGTCACCTACAAACAAGCAAGATTTCTGGCTCTCACAGACCTGTAACTTCTTCTTTAAGAGACTCCACTGTCCTCCACTCATTACCTGTAGTAATGGCTCCTGTTTGACATTGTTATCAGTATAAAAGACACCTGTCCACAACCTCAAACATTCACACTCCAAACTCCACTATGAAGACCAAAGAGCTGTGGAAGGACACCAGAAACAAAATTGTAGACCTGCACCAGGCTGGAAAGACTGAATCTACAATAGGCAAGCAGCTTGGTGTGAAGAAATCAACTGTGGGAGCAATAATTAGAAAATGGAAGGCATACAAGACCACTGATAATCTCCCTCGATCAGGGGCTCCATGCAAGATCTCACCCCGAGGGGACAAAATGATCACAAGAATGGTGAGCAAAAATCCCAGAACCATACGGGGGGACCTAGTCAATGACCCGCAGAAAGCTGGGACTAATGTAACAAAGGCTACGGTCAGTAACACACTACGCCGCCAGGGACTCATATCCTGCAGTGCCAGACGTGTCCCCCTGCTTAAGCCAGTACATATCCAGGCCCGTCTGAAGTTTGCTAGAGAGCATTTGGATGTTCCAGAAGAGTTTTGGGAGAATGTCATATGGTCAGATGAAACCAAAGTAGAACTGTTTGGTAGAAACACAACTCGTCGTGTTTGGAGGAGAGTGAATGCTGAGTTGCATCCAAAGAACACCATACCTACTGTGAAGCATGGGGGTGGCAACATCATGCTTTGGGGCTGTTTCTCTGCAAAGGGACCAGGACGACTGATCTGTGTACATGAAAGAATGAATGGGGCCATGTATCGTGAGATTTTGAGTACAAACCTCCTTCCATCAACAAGGACATTGAAGATGAAACGTGGCTGGGTCTTTCAGCATGACAATGAACCCAAGCACACCACTAGGGCAACGAAGGAGTGGCATCGTAAGAAGCATTTCAAGGTCCTGGAGTGGCCTAGCCAGTCTCCAGATCTCAAGCCCATAGAAAACCTTTGGAGGGAGTTGAAAGTCCGTGTTGCCCAGCGACAGCCCCAAAACATCACTGCTCTAGAGGAGATCTGCATGGAGGAATGGGCCAACATACCAGCAACAGTGTGTGCCAACCTTGTGAAGACTTACAGAAAACGTTTGACCTCTGTTATTGCCAACAAAGGATATATAACAAAGTATTGAGATGAACTTTTGTTATTGACCAAAAACTTATTTTCCACCATAATTTGCAAATAAATTCTTTAAAAATCAGACAATGTGATTTTCTGGATTTGTTTTCTCATTTTGTCTCTCATAGTCGAGGTCTACCTATGATGTCAATTACAGGCCTCTCTCATCTTTTTAAGTGGGAGAATTTTCACAATTGGTGGCTGACTAAATACTTTTTTTCCCCACTGTATCTTCAGTTACCCTCCATGCTGCCAGATTTATATAGCACACCAGGCAGAATAGCTCTGTTGTCTTCTTATAAAAAAAACCTAAGATCCACATGTACTGTAATTCTTGAGACCAGATCACACTGGTGTTATGCTTTCCATTTTGACAGGATCCATCATAAATATGATGGATCCATATTTAACAGTTTTGCTAAGAATCCTAATGGATCCTGATAGTTACCATTCATGAAACAATTTTGTCTCAAACAATGCACATTTTTATACTCCTTTCACCATTTATGCCAATTTATGGAAAAGTGGGAGAGACATGGGCTGGGTAAGCTGCCATTAGTCCTTATTCACACAACAGTAAAAAACAGCCATGTAAAAGCCATTCAAAAACATTTTCAAATCAATGGTACAAGTGCATCTCAATAAACTAGAATATCTTTGAAACGTTTATTTCTTTCAGTAATAAAAAAAGTGACCTCCTATATTTTCTAGATTCTTTACACACACAGTGTTCTATTTCAAGTGTTTTATCTCTGTAAATGTTGATTATGGATTACAGGTAATGAAAACCCAAATCTAAGAAAATTAGAATATTGTAAAAAAGTTCTGTATTGTAAATTCAGTGTGTCACCTGCCAAGGTTTCCTAAGTCTTTAAATGGTCCCTCAGTCTGGTTCAGTAGGACACACAATCATGGAAGACGCTGGTTATGAATTGTATTACTGAATTACTGAAATGAATGAACGTTTCAAAAATAATCTAATTTATTGAGATACACCTGTAGTCTATTGGGCTATTGACATGTCACTGTAATATTGTAATCACTTATATCATTACATTCACAGATATAAAGTTTCATTCAGTTCCCACAACTCCTTCTTAGTGCATTATTTTTTTTTTTGTCAACGAGTGCATCTTATCAGAGAAAGGGTCTTTTCCTAAGAAGAGCAGAATAGAAGTACAAATCACATCAGTACAAATCGGTACCTTGACAGTTTCTGAGTGAGAGAGGGGCAGTTATAGAGCAGATTATTGTCTATATTATGTGTGCAGTATATGGCAGCTAATCTCCACCCATTAGTTCAGAAAGGACTGCAATTTCCAGATATATTCTGCAGTTTTTAGCAGTTTTTCCGCTGCATGCTACAAGTTATAAATTGACCAAATATAGTGTATCATTTGCACACACATGGCAGCTTATCCTGAAAAGTGAAATGAAAGCGCAGGTTTGCTTTAGGCTAAGGCCCCACATGGCGTCCCACAGCAAAAAAGCGCTGCGGGAAAACTGCGGCGACAACGCATCACGGTTCTTCCCACAGCACTTTTGACAGAAAGTTCGCAGAGTTTTCTTCTGCGGACGTTCTGCTTCAATTATACCTATAGGGAAACCACTGGCATTTCCGTAGGTATAATTGACATGCTGTGAGTTCCAAAACTGCGACGGTTTTGGAAATTGCCACGTGTCCGCAGTGCATATTTTAACGTAAAGTCACTTTGCTGTGACTGTAAAATGCCACGGTGTAAAACGAACCGCGGCGTTTACGTTACGTATGGCCCCGTCCTTAATGTTTCTACTTTGGTACAAGCCTAGTCGGACCACACTGTATAAAAAGAACTGAAAGATTGAAGGTTTTTCTCATCTCGGCAAATCCCACTGCCAACACAGGAATAACTGGCTTGTGAGTCCCGACCACCAGGGCAAGATTATGGAAACAGCGTTGCAGTTGTGCTATGCTGTTTTCATAGCTACCAAAACAGGTGATACATTCCCTTTAAATCTAGATATAATACTTCTCTCCACAACATTATCAAAGCATTCTAACTTGTCGCTAACTATCTGACTGGTTTCTTAAAGAATTTGTCCAGCTTTTCTGCTTCATTTCTTTAAATTCCAAAATTCCAACAGACAACCCTGTAAAATATTACACAATAACATGGACTCTTAGAACAAATGTAACATTTTGTCTCATACATTAAAAGACTCTAATTTCTGCAGAGAATAAAGCCAGTGCATACTTTTTGTCAGGCTTCTCAACTAAACTGGCTAAGGCCCCAAGTAACCAGCCACAGCAAAAAAAAACGGTGCGGAAAAGACTGCGGCAGACACACATTGCATTTTATTTTTACATAGCGTTTTTCACAGAAAGTCTGCATTGTTTTTCTCTGTGGACTTTCTGCCCCTATTATAACTATACAGAAAACAGCAGAGTTTACTTAGGTATAATTGACAAACTGTGATTTTCAAAAACAAGTGTTTTTGAAATCGCAGCTTTTCCGCTGCAGATTTTTTTCTGCAATGTGTGGATGGGATAAGCCAGAATCTCATCCACTTTGCAGGTACGGTAAAACGTAGTGGGGTTTTTTTTTTCTCCTTTTCTCCCGGCGGAAACATTGCATTTTTGCAAGGTGGAGCCCTGGCCAAAAGAGGACCCTTTACCACCTCCACCAACTTCAACTCATTGCATCCTATAATAGGTTCCACACCACTGGTTCCGTAATAGTTGGAATTTTCTCTTCAGTCCTTACTGTTCCTGAACAATCATTTCTGTTAGCCTAGTTACAGACAACCGTGTGTTTTTTGCAGTCCACAAACTAGTATTTAGTGTTCAGTTTTTGAGGACCATGTGTCATCAGTGTGTCTTCCGCATCAGTGCCATATATCCGCAAAGACGGACAGTATTGCTTCAGTGTGCCATCCGTATTTGCGGATCTGCAAATACGGATAACACACTGAAGCAAAAAAAGCCCTGTGGGTAGCTAGGTAACTGTTCTGCAAATACGGACGGCACACGGATGACACACGGAGTACATCTGTGTGCCGTCCGTGGTTTTTAGTCTCCCATAGGCTTCTATGGGAGAGTCCGAGCTGCAAAATATAAAGCAGGTCCTATTCTGTTCAGTGCTTGCGATTCATGGCCCGCACACTGAACCGTGGAAATCATGGTCGTGCGCATGTGCCTATAGAAATGAATGGGTCAGTGTGCTATCCGGGAAAAACACAGATAGCACACTCATGTCACCCACGGTTGTCTGCAAGAGGATTTAGTTTTAGTACAGTTATGCTCTCTACTGTGAGGTGGGTCGTCCTGGGCCTAAGCAGAAAGACTGGGACCGCCCAACTGACAGCAGAGAGAATAATTGTGCTGAAAGTAACAGAAATGTTTGCTCAATGGAACGATAGTGGCTAAAGAAAAAATTCCAACTGCGCCAGAATCAGTGGAGCAGCACTTATTGAAAGATGTAAATAGTTGGATATGGTGGTGAAAGGTCCTCTTTAACGAAGGTAAAAGATGACTCATGGGGATCTCGGGTAAAAGTGTGTTATAGTTTTCATGCAAGGCCAAACAAAAGCAAAAGCAGAAACTGGCTGATAACAGCGAGCAGTAGAATCAGCACAGCACTGCGAGCCAAAACAGACCCCCGACGACTATACCAGCGTAGACCGTGAGGTCAGTTGGATTTTGCTGTATCTCTGAACCTTAATTGTCACCAAACAGTAACTGCACAAATAATAAACGAAACAGCAAGCTGCTACCAACACAAAACCCACTAATGACTTACAGAGCAGGCTGGGAGCAGGTGAACAGTCGTACAGGCACGGGTCAGAACCAGGAGAGGATGTCAGAGGCAAAATCAGAAAACAGAGGTGATATCCAAAAGCAGGGCAACGGTCAAATTCCAAGCAGGCACGTCACAGGCAGAATCACAGGCAATCGAGTATCCAAAAACAAGCCAAGGGTCAGTATGAAACAAACGTGAACACAAACAAGAAGCAGAACCAAACTAGTAGAACAACAACCAGCCAACACCTGTGTCAGGAGGGAGGGGTTTTATATAGGCCTCCCCAGCTATCAATTAGACCAACCCAGGAAACCCCTGAAACTGTAGACTCTTCCCAAGTCAACACGGCAACCCAAAAGGTAAAGCAGCAGGACTGAGAATCCTGACAACGTGCCTGTTAACATGTGGAAAATATACAAGAAACTATGGAGGAAAAAAGAATATAGTGACAGAAGTCAACAGACAGTCAACAGTTCATATAGTGCACGTAAGCTCTATGCTCATCTACTAAAAGTGAGTTATGTCACTGCTCATATCTGCATCAATATGTATCCTTCATCTGTTAATATTGGTGCAAACGTGCATTTATGCTGGAATGACCAACAAACATGATGAAACAAGTGCACATAACTAAGCACTCTGCTAAATGGGCAGCTGACCTACCATGTTGAGAATAACATAAAAAGAGGACTGGAATCAGATTAGATACCCTAGTGTAAAATGCACGTGTCTGCTATTTGGTGGTTTTATTGAAAAATTTTCTATCAATTTCCTTTCATTCTCTTTGTGTGCACTTGAACTCTGTAAACAAAGCGCTGCATACTTTGGAAAGCTGCTCCCATTTAATCTGTTTTACATAGTGCTCTTAGTCACAATTTTATAAAGAAGCCTACAAGGAAGTAACTGAACTGGCTTCACACATTTAACTACTAATACAGACATACATGTCAACGGTTCTAGTAACAAACCTGCCCAATTTGGTGTGTCCCAGACAGAGAAGGGGGGGGGGTTTATGCAAAAATAGGCAATCTTGGGTGACTTAGTGGAGTTCTGAGGAAAGACTTAAATTCCTTAACTGTACATATGAAAATGTTGGTAACTCTGTAAGGTAAAGAAAGTTGTTGGAAATAAGTGTCATCAGGGTCTTGTACTATATACATTGTACAGTAATGGCGCCAACCTTGTGTGCCATCCAATGAAGCACATTCTGGCACGTTAGATAACTATAATAGATAACTGTAAGGCCAAGGCCCTACGTGGCTTAAACGCTGCAGTTTGGCTGCAGCTTTTTACAGTCCCTGCAAAGGGGATGCGATTCTAGGGAATCCCATTCACACATTGCGGAAAAATATGCACAGCGGATATGCTGCGATTTCCAAAACTGTTGCACTTTTGGAAATCGCAACATGTCAATTATACCTACAGAAACTCTGGCCATTTCCCTATAGGTATAATGGAAGCAGAAAGTCCACAGTGGAAACCTCTGCAGACTTTCTGTGAAAAGCGCTGCAGAAAAAACCGTGATGCGTTGCCGCCTCGGTTTTTTCCAAAGCGCTTTTTTGCTGCGGCCCGCTATGTGGGGCCTTAGCCTAAAACAGCTTTTTACTGTCCTTCAGAGAGGCGTTACTAGATGCACTTCAGGCTCGCTCTACTTTCTCCCAATGTGATAAGAAAATTCATAGGCAATTTACCAATAAATTATACAGTATACACTGTATGGCTGGATCTTTCATCCAGTGGTTTTAGCTGCAGATTGTGCCAGTGTAATTGTGTTGTTGTCATCTTAAATGACTATAATCCAGGAAAGGCTGTACATTGAAATAATTACAACCTAAGGGACCACAGTATATGAATGTGTGAGGAGGAGCAGATGCACACCTTCAACTTATGGCCTGTTGCATGGGAAGGTAAAAATCCCTGAGCGCACAGTTATACTGGGAGTGAAGTGTTAGTAGATTTCAATGCAGTATATAGGTGCACAGAAGGTTTATTGTTGTGTAATGACCTACATTAAACTGTATATTGAGTTACATGCTCGTGTCACTCTAACAGGTGCAGGTCATCGCACGGTTCTGGAATCTGAGGTCTACAATGAAGAGTGGCGTGACTGTAGCTTTCATCACCAATGGACAGTTTCGGGAGATTCGCAGGGGTTGTTGTGTGGAGTGTTGGCCGTGGAAAATTGCGCCGCCAGCCACAGCAAAGTCATATTGCCTCTGTCCTGGTGCTGGTTACAACTTGATGTAGTTGGCAAGATCCACAAGGTCACAGAAGTGTGCAGCCCACCAGAGAGAGTCAGCAAGAGAGGCAAGCAGCCAGGGCATTCACCTAGGATGCAAGCTGGGCCACCACTGCACCAAGGAATTTGGCCCCAAGAAGAGATGCAATACAAGCTGTTGGTTGAGGCCCCATAGCTGCTGCTGGCCAAAATGAAGGCCAGGGTGGACTGGAAGTGAAGTCTCGATAGAAGGAGGAAACTTGAGAGAAGGCATCTGGGCTGAGTGGCCTGTTTAGGGAGGTTCTTGGCTGATGGTAAACTTCAGATGCCACAGCCGTTATGCAGCTGCTGAGCCCAATGTGGAAGGGCCAATGACAGTGATGGTCCCCAGGACGCAGGAGCACCCGACCTGGGGCTGGTGGCAAGGAAGTCGATGACCAGGAGGAGTAGGATGGGATAAATGGGAGGAAAGCGACTGAGGAAACTTCTTGGTCAAGCACCAAAGTCAGAACTTTTGCAGCAGTAGATTGAGGTAGCTTTGTTCTGTAGTAGGGGTGCAGCTTGTGTCAGGCCTGTGGTTAACTAGGCATTAGCCCGTAATGCATAATTGGGTCACTGCCACTAGACCGGTTCCCTGTGACCTTCTGTAGTTGGTGTGGTGGTCTGAAAAATTCCGGGGTGCAGAAGTCTGCGGGTGGGCCAGGACCAGGAATGAGTATGTGCAAGGTAAATTCCTAGGAGAGATTGTGCCCCAGGTTGACGGAGTAAATTCCTTTTCCTCTGAAGACTTTCTGCCCCTATTATACATATACGGAAAACACCAGCGTTTCGCCAGCGTTTCCGTAGGTATAACTGACATGCTCGATTTTTAAAAATGCAAGCGTTTTTGAAATTGCAGCATTTCCGCTGTAGATTTTGTTTCTGCAATCCCATCCACTTTTCAGGTAATGTAAAAAGCAGCGTTTTTGTAACGTGGGGCCTCGGCCTTAGGCCCCTTGCAGACGACCATAGCGCGGGTCAGTGTGCTATCTGGGTTTTTCATAGCACACTTACCCATTCACTTCTGTCAGCCCACGCACAAGACTGTGAATTACACGGTCCCGTGTGTGTGCCGAAAATCCGGGCCACAAAACTCGCTTCCGTGGCTCATATTCATTGAACCAGCCTAAGGCTGCTTTCACACGGTCAGTGTTTGGTCAATGATTTTCATCAGTGATTTTGTGCCAAAACTAAGAGTGGGTTAAAAACACAGAAATATTTCTATTATACCTGATCTCTGTGTAGTTTCCACATCTAATTTTGGCTCACAATCACTGAACAAAATCACTGACCAAACACTGCCATGTGAAAGCAGCCTAAGGCCCGTTGCAGACAACTGTGCTGTGGGTCAGTGTGATTTACGTGTATTTCACGGAGAGCACACTGACCTATTCTTTTCTATGAGCCCGTACACACGACCGTGATTTTCACGGTCCCGTCTGCGGGCCGACAGTTCGGGCCGCATCAGATATGACATGTCTTATTGTTGTCCTATTTTGCGGCCAGTGCTTCCGTGGCTCCTATTCATTTAATGAAAGGAGCCATGGAACCACGGCCCGTGCACGTGTGGCACACGGGGACATCCCCGTGTCCCCCGTGTGCAGCCCGTGCTTTTAAATCACGACAGGCTGGTTACAGCACGATCGTCTGCAATCGGCCTAAGAGTGATGGAGCCCTAGTAGCAATTAAAAATAAAGGGAGGGATGTAAGGTGCTGCAGGTGCACACCTTGTACTTATGGCTAGTTACATAGACAGGGTTAAATCCCTGTCCCAACTGCGCTCGCAGTTATGGCAAGGGAACAGTGCTAGCCAAGTTCAGCATATTATATTTGTGCACAGAAGGTTTATTGGTAGATTATTACATCATGTGTTGTGAATGACTTGCATTGAAATGTATATTCTATATGCTCATGTCACTTTACCCGATGCAGGTCATTGCACAGTCAATGTTCTTTCTGGAAACTATGTCACGCAATTACTCCTTAAAGGCAGAAAGAACAATGAAGCTGTGCCTAAAAGTTGCACTACAGGAGAAGTTATTGCTTACCCATAAAGTGACTCAATGAGGCAGATAGTTATCTGGCATTGAAGGCATAAAAAGTAGCAATTTTTGCACAAGAAAATGTGCTCCTTTTACTGTTTTGCACCCGAAGGAGACGTGTATGGTAATATTTAGCATCTGTGTGCTCAGCTTGACAGTAAAATAAATGTCTGCAGTGACCCAGGATTTGTTGCTCTTGTTCACACTGTACTCAGTAAACACAATGAATAGCTTATCTCCCTTTGAACAAATGTGCCTTTAATTCACCTGCAATTCTGGAAAATAGAAAGACTCAAGAGCATGTCAGCTGCAAGTTCCACTGGTGTGTAGATGACAAAGCCACTGACACTGTGCAGGGAGGGAGTATTGTTCTATTGTTTTTGAGAGCAGGTATTTCTACATTCCTCTGCTTTGCACACTTGCCACAGTCAGATGTGTAACCCAGTCATAGCTGGACATGCAGCATCTGTATTACAACTGGTATTATCTATCCAAGCAGTTGACAAACGTGCTGAATTTGTTGATCCTTGTATACCAAGAGTTAAGCTACATTCACACAGCACGGACATCACAAGACATCATTAAATTCAATATGTGAATGGGGATGGGGGCTAGTCACATGACCGTTATTTTGACATCCATTATAATGGATTGTTAAAATATGTCATGTCTTATTTTTGAATGCTTTCACAGATCCTTCTGTACACTCAAATGTATGGGGGATCCATGAAAATGGGTGCCCCTCGGGTGCAAGGCGCCCGTGAAAAATGGCCGTTTTTCATAGCCCTTAGAATTATTTCACACTGCACCTTTTAGTAGAATAACTGCAATATTTTTCACCTAGCCATTTTATACACTGCCTCTCACCAAGTCACACCTACAGCATATCACAAGAGCACGAGAACACATCAGGAAATAGAAAGATAATACTAGAACACACTACGTGCGTGCAGTATTAAAAGTGTGAACGCTGCACAAAAACAGCCAGGTGGAAGTGAACAGGTACAGGGGATGAGACTGCCTCCATTATATAGTTGATCAATACAACATATATGGTATGGTAATAAATGCATACAGATTTGTGAAACGGTTGCAGCCATACATTGCAGAAGGGGAGGGCCTAAGCACCACTGTGATATTTACCTGCTGCAACATTCAGTTCAGTAGGCACTAAAAAAGTCATTAAACAGCCAGCTTAGGCCAGTGACATACACAGTGAATATCTGCCATATGTTCCCCTGAAAGACACCAAGGCAAAATCTACCGACTGAACTGCAGATTTTTATCCACATTCCCTGCAACATTTAACCATTGCATTGCTAAGGTTGAAAGCCATGGGTAAACTCGAGCAATAATTGACAAAATGCAAGTTACTTTGTGCTGTGGGTTTTAGTTACAGCTTGTGGATAAAATCTGTTAAATCACAGCACAGTGCTGCTACTGTACACTGTAGAAGGTTAGTTGCCACCTAACTAGCCACTGTGACTAACCCACTGCAATTATTGCCCATGCAGTCTCAGTGTAATGCCGAATAATTTATAATAATAATAATTATAATAGTCCTTTAATAGTCCCACAATGGGGAAATTCAGTGTGTTACAGCAGCAAAGATAAGCAGATACAAATACAAATACAACATGTACAGGAATGTTCCAAGGTGAGAGGCATTACATTGATAGTAGACAGACAGATAGGAAGTAGCAGAGGAGGGGGGGGGATTTAACAGGCAGAAAGATATTTCAGTTCTCTGTATGGAGTGATCTCCGCTTAGGTCGGTGTTGGTTGTACAGCCTAACCGCAGTGGGGAGGAAAGACTTCCGATAGTGCTCCTTCTCACACTTAGGGTGGAGCAGTCGGTCACTGACAGTACTGCCCAGTGCTATCACAGTCTCATGCATGGGATGGGACTTCTTCTTCCGCATGGAGCTCACCACGGACAGTATTCTTCTGTCACCCACCACCTGCACTGGGTCCAGTGGGCTCCCCAGGACAGAGCTGGCCCTTCTAATCACCTTGTGAAGTTTATTTCTGTCCCTGGTTGATATACTGCTCCCCCAGCAGGCTACTCCGAAGAAGATGGCTGATGCCACTATCGAGTTGAAGAAAGTTCTAAGTGCCCCCTGGACTCCAAAGGCTCTCATCCTCCTAAGCAGGTAGAGCCTGCTGTGGCCCTTCCTCTACAGGGCCTCCATATGATCTGCCCAGTCCAGCTTATTATTAAAGAACTTATTATAGAACTGATTAAAAAAATTGGAGAATGCCTATAAGATAAAATGAACCTGAGCAGATAATATCTAGCTCGTACAACTGGAACTAATTTGAGTTAGGTCTTTTATATATACAGTTCACAGTGAAAAATGTTGAGTTTATGATAATTTAACTGTTCCTTTTCTGTTCACAAGGTTCAACCACACACTGGCAAGCGTGGATATGGCTAGTTAATCCTAACTGTATTCTTTTTGGATTCATAATCAGATTAGTGCTAGGTTCTCCCTTTGCAATTTTCCCTATGCCTTATCACTGCTTTATTTGCTGAAGCAAAGTTCACAGGAGCTAGATACAAAAGATTTCCAGGTGACAGCTGTGTGAGGAGATAAACTAGTTAAGAGCTACCTACATTCACACCAATGTCGTAAACAGCCGACACATTGCTTTCAAAGGCTGGGTTCACATCAGCGTTTGGATCTCCGTGCAAAAGTTTTTGAACCCGTTTCAAAATCCTCAAAAACTGATTTTGAACAGTTTGTTTTAAAACCCACTGATTTCAATGGGTTGTAAAAACCATCCACACGTGTGCATTTGGAGGATTTCCATCTGGTATCCACTCTTTTGGGCTTTTCTATCTGCAGTTACTAATTGCTGCTCAGCTCAACCCTGTGCATGTCTGATGATGTCACACTGCACCCGAAAGTGAAGGAAGCTGGCTTCAGCTGCCCCCATCTGAAGCCAGCTTCCTTCACTTCCGGGTGCAGTGTGTGACATCATCAGACATTCACAGTACAGTTAGTGGGCGGAGCTGAGCAACAGTTAGCAGCAGCAGATAGTAAAGCCTATTGATGGAAAGCAACGCCCCTAAAGCCCTTTCTGCTCATTTGCATATGGATTAATGGATGATAAAAGGATGATTTTTACAAGAATTGAGCAGTGGTCCTAAATAAGAAATACATAATTGTAAACTGTGCTGGTAGCCCTACAAGATACTGGATTAGTTTGTGCCTTTTACAGCTTTCCAGACCAGAGCTATCAGACCTCAGACAGCCTCTTTCACCAGTCTGATGGCACATACAGTACAGACCAAAAGTTTGGACACACCTTCTCATTTGAAGAGTTTTCTGTATTTTCATGACTATTAAAATTGTAGATTCACACTGAAGGCATCAAAACTATGAATTAACACATGTGGAATTATATACAAAAAAGTGAAAAAACAACTGAAAATATGTCTTATATTCTAGGTTCTTCAAAGTAGCCACCTTTTGCTTTGATTACTGCTTTGCACACTCTTGGCATTCTCTTGATGAGCTTCAAGAGGTAGTCACCTGAAATGGTTCTCACTTCACAGGTGTGCCCTGTCAGGTTTAATAAGTGGGATTTCTTGCCTTATAAATGGGGTTGGGACCATCAGTTGTGTTGTTCAGAAGTCAGGTGGATACACAGCTGATAGTCCTACTGAATGGAATGTTAGAATTTGTATTATGGCAAGAAAAAAGCAGCTAAGTAAAGAAAAACGAGTGGCCATCATTTCCTTAAGAAATGAAGGTCAGTCAGTCCGAAAAATTGGGAAAACTTTGAAAGTGTCCCCAAGTGCAGTGGCCAAAACCATCAAGCGCTACAAAGAAACTGGCTCACATGAGGACCGCCCCAGGAAAGGAAGACCAAGAGTCACCTCTGCTGCGGAGGATAAGTTCATCTGAGTCACCAGCCTCAGAAATCGCAGGTTAACAGCAGCTCAGATTAGAGACTAGGTCAATGCCACACAGAGTTCTAGCAGCAGACACATCTCTACAACAACTGTTAAGAGGAGACTGTGTGCAGCAGGCCTTCATGGTAAAATAGCTGCTAGGAAACCACTGCTAAGGACAGGCAACAAGCAGAAGAGACTTGTTTGGGCTAAAGAACACAAGGAATGGACATTAGACCTGTGGAAATCTGTGCTTTGGTCTGATGAGTCCAAATTTGAGATCTTTGGTTTCAACCACCGTGTCTTTGTGCGACGCAGAAAAGGTGAACAAATGGACTCTACATGCCTGGTTCCCACCGTGAAGCATGGAGGAGGATGTGTGATGGTGTGGGGGTGCTTTGCTGGTGACACTGTTGGGGATTTATTCAAAATTGAAGGAATACTGAACCAGCATGGTTACCACAGCATCTTGCAGCAGCATGCTGTTCCATCCGGTTTGTGTTTAGTTGGACCATCATTTATTTTTCAACAGGACAATGACCCCAAACACACCTCCAGACTGTGTAAGGGCTATTTGACCAAGAAGGAGAGTGATGGGGTGCTACGCAAGATGACCTGGCCTCCACAGTCACCAGACCTGAACCCAATCAAGATGGTTTGGGGTGAGCTGGACCGCAGAGAGAAGGCAAAAGGGCCAACAAGTGCTAAGCATCTCTGGGAACTCCTTCAAGAATGTTGGAAGACCATTTCAGGTGACTACCTCTTGAACCTCATCAAGAGAATGCCAAGAGTGTGCAAAGCAGTAATCAAAGCAAAAGGTGGCTACTTTGAAGAACCTAGAATATAAGACATATTTTCAGTTGTTTCACACTTTTTTGTTAAGTATATAATTCCACGTGTTAATTCATAGTTTTGATGCCTTCAGTGTGAATCTAGAATTTTTATAGTCATGAAAATACAGAAAACTCTTGGAATGAGAAGGTGTGTCCAAACTTTTGGTCTGTACTGTATGTTACATTCATATGCCTAGTGCAGCTCATTACTGGCCGTCTGAAACACAGCTCTAGATCTATGTAATATATGATAATGGCACCTAATACCTTTTGTCATAGAAAACATGAAAAAAGTCACCAAGCATTAATGCCCAAACTGCCCAGCATCATTAAAGGGTTAAAATATTTAAAGGGGTTGTCCGGGATAAAATACAAATTAACCCCTAAACTAAACCCCCTTCCCCCGCTTAACGTCTAATTTACTTATATTAATAAAAAAAATGTGTAATTACCCATATCTGATAATATGGGTATACACTTTCAGATAATCCGGTGACGTTCCTTTTATCCGCTTCCGAAACGGAACATCACCAGTACTCCCCCCCCAACCCCATCAATACTTACGTGTCTTCCTGTCCGGGAACGGCTCCTCCCCTCTTCCTCTCTGCAAGTGCTTGCGCAGTCTGGAGGTGCCTGCGAGACATGCGCAGTAGAGATGGAGTGGCATCACAGGTACTTCTGTTCTGTGCATGGTTTAGGAGATTGGAAGAGAAGAGTCTCCCTCCTGCACACAGTGAAAAGGAGGAGCTGTCTCCCAGAGAGGAAGATAGGTAAGTATGATGCAGTGGGGGGGGTGGGCTTAGTTAGTTACTTGTGAAGGGCTAGTAGTGGGCAGGTTAGCTTACCTTGGGAGACAGGGATGGGGGTGTAACGGAGTGAGAGAGGAGGGGGGCAGAGTGAGAGGGAGCTAGTATGGAAGATACATAGGAAACTACACAGCAGGAAGCTACACCATGTAAACAAATGCAGAAGATGTCAGGAATTCCAAGAGAAACCCAGAAATCACTCAAAACACTGCTAAAAGTATATGGGTGTACTTATTAACCCATTAATAAAACCCCTTTAGGCTGAGGCCCCACGTTACGGAAATGCAGCTTTTTTATTGCAGATTTTGCTGCAGTTTTTAGAGCCAAAGCCAAGAATAGATATAAAAGGAATGGGAAATATATAGGAAGCTCTTATACTTCTACCTTCTGCTTAATCCACTCCAGGCTTAGGCTCCAAAAACCGCAGCAAAATCTGCAACAAAAAAAGCTGCGTTTCCGCAATGTGGGGCCTCAACCTTAATCATTTTATTTTGAAGCCAGAGTTGGTAACTGTTTTTCCATCTCCAATTCCACCCAAAATTGGTCCGACTTTGTGACGCAAACTCCACAGCCCTGTGAAAAGGTGTCTAAAATTACAGGTTTATGATGAATTTGGCCAACCATAACTGATAATTATTTGTCACTCTGAACTTGCTAAATATAATATTCCCTACATTTGTGTGTCAATGATAACCTGAATTTAATGTGGTCCAAGTATTCCAATCATAATACCGAACACTAAAATGCAGCCGCCTTATGCATCATGCACGCTGCTGTTCATACTCTATTTACAAGGGATACACAAAATATACAGTTACACATACATACACATAATAAAGTAATCATTCAGAAGACAATGTATTTTACGAAAAAATTTGTATGCTCAGAAAAGAAATCTGTGTTCAAAAAAACAATAAGGCTGGGACCACATGTTGCAAATAAGAAGCGTTTTCTGGCTAATCCAACGCACACACTGCAGAAAAAAATCCACGGCGGAAATGCTGCAATTTCAAAAACACAAGCTTTTTAGCAAATCGCAGCATGGCAATTATACCTACAGAAATGCTGGTATTTTCTGTATAGGTATGATAGAAGCAGAAAGTGAAAAACAAAATGCGGACTTTCTGCGAAAACCGCTGTGGAAAAAACCACATTGGATTTCTGCTGCGGTCTCTTCCACAGCGTTTTTGCCAGAGATTTGCTGCATGGGGCCTTAGCCTAAAAAAGGAAATAACATCCTGGAAAGTCTGTGTATTGACAAAGAGAGGGTGTGTTACATGACAAAGACTCAGTATTCATCTGTTTGCTTTCTTGCTTTCTCTTTATATTGCTCAACATAATGGCTATTCCCTCTAATACAGAAAATGAAAAATGGAGAAAAGGGAAGTTTGTTTTTTCAAGGCAAACAACATTTAATAAGAAAAGAAGCAACTTATTAATATACTTTGTGTAATAATTTCATGATATAGTGATGTACTATACTTCACCAGGAAATGTTTCTGTATAACCTGTTTGATGGTATATACAGCACAACATTACTGCATTATTATACACACGTGGACAAAATTGTTGGTACCCCTCGTTTAATGAAAGAAAAACCCACAATGGTCACAGAAATAACTTGAATCTGACTGACTGAAATTCGCCAAACTACATGTTGACAAGCCACAAAGCTTCTGGGAGAATGTCCTATGGACAGATGAGACAAAAATCGAAATTTTTGGCAAGGCACATCAGCTCTATGTTCATAGACGGGAAAAATGAAGCATATCTTGAAAAGAACACCGTCCCTACTGTGAAACATGGAGGAGGCTTTGTTATGTTCTGGGGTTGCTTTGCTGCATCTGGCACAGGGTGTCTTGAATCTGTGCAGGATACAATGAAATCTCAAGACTATCAAGGGATTCTAGAGAGAAATGTGCTGCCCAGTGTCAGAAAGCTTGGTCTCAGTCGCAGGTCTTGGGTCTTGCAACAGGATAATGACCTAAAACACACAGCTAAAAATACCCAAGAATAGCTAAAAGGAAAACATTGGACTATTCTGAAGTGGCCTTCTACTGTATGAGCCCTGACCTAAATCCTATTGAGCATCTTTGGAAGGAGCTGAAACATGCCGTCTGGAAAAGACACCCTTCAAACCTGAGACAACTGGAGCAGTTTGCTCATGAGGAGTGGGCCAAAATACCTGTTGAGAGGTGCAGAAGTCTCATTGACAGTTACAGGTATGGTTTTATTGCAGTGATTGCCTCAAAAGGTTGTGCAACAAAATATTAAGTTAAGGGTACCGTCATTTCTGTCCAGGCCTGTTTCATGAGTTTTCTTTTTTAAAAAATTCTGTTGGAGCCTGGTTGAAAAGTAATGCCTGACTTTCATTTGTTCATTTTCATAGAATTTTTATATATTATTACTTTTGTCAGAATCAAGTAATTTCTGTGACCATTGTGGGTTTTTCTTTCCTTAAACGAGGGGTACCAACAATTTTGTCCACGTGTGTACCTTCATTACTCTTTCTTACTCAATATTTCATAAATGGGAAGAGGTTGATTGGTGAGCATTGATTGTTTACATTTTTTTAAACCATTTTGAGAATTTTGTGAATTTATTTTTTTTTTATATCAAAGTGAAGTCAGGATGGGATAATGCATGAAATATCAGGTTAAGGAAAAAAAAAAAAAAAGAAAGAAAAAAAAAGAAACCCATCTAGGGGTTATTCTGTCCCATATATATATATATATATATATATCTATATCTATATCACAAATTAATTACAGACATCTGAATCAGCCAATGATTTAACCCTGCTGTTCTGTTCGGTTTTACTATACACATATAATGTTCCGGTCATTTTTGACCGGGCCTATTAAAGTCTGGATTTTTAACTAATTTAAGTGTTTTATTTGAATTTCTTTTGCATTATTATACTGTATGTGAACATGGTTGTTCATAAACAAATGAAAAATGAAATCAAAAACTTAATTTTTATTTTTTTGTGTCAAAAAATGTTACATGACCTTATTGCATTATTCATGCATATTGCACATTTGCACAAAAAAAAATCTTTATAAACTGTAAACTATAACTAATAACATCAAACTGTATGTAAATATATTTTTTCAAAAAAATAAAATAAAATAAAAAGTCGTTTTTTCTATATAAAATGTGAAATAAGGTTCAAGGTGCTAAATTTACTGTTTGCATTCGTCACAAGTATAATTTACATGTCTTTTGCATAAGTACTTTGCACATTTGCAACATATCACATTTGATTTGTGATTACTTGATGTTGGACAGAAGGCGCATCGTTTCCGTTTTAGGCTGGTTCCACTGCTGGTGGAGGCCGTGGGTATCGTCGCAGTGCTAGCGGAAACCCTTGGTTCACTTTCTTCAGCATGCTGTTGGATCCTGTGGACAATGGCTGCAGCTCCATCATCTCTGGGTGTTCAATATATGGCCTAACCAGTGATTTTCCCAACTCCTCTAAAAAAATTCTTCTTTTATATAGTTTATTTTTGTTCCAATTTGGGTCTATTTCACGCCATAACACAAATGCATTGTATGCCGACACATCAAGAATGTTGTAAAAAACAACCATTGGCCACCGATTAGTTTTGCGTTTACAGGTGTAAGTGCCTATGAGTTGATCTAGAGTATCAACTGCCCCTTTTGTGGCATTGTAATGTAAAGGACCTAGATAAATTGATAAATAGTAGTAGATGAACTATATAGACCAAAATGAGATTATAACTCCTTTATTTTTTTTTAAAAAATGGCTGGAGATTATTATAAAAGGCTATCGGTCATTTTTGACTGAACAGTTCAAGTGTAAAAAAAGACGTGGAGCAAAAAGTAAACAAAAAATAAATAAATAAAAACTGCTATTAGTAAGAACCCCTCAAATGAGGAAAAGTCAATGAACCACAAGTTTCAGAATTGCATAATGAATATTTTAAAAAATATCAAATTTCAAATTCGGTCATTTTTGACCGAACAGAACAGCAGGGTTAATGTGTATAGAAGAGAAAGAATAAAAGAATATTGTATTTCCATATATTGGATAATTTATAATGGCATTTACTTGTAGAAAATATTAAAGAAGACCTTTTTATGTTTTAAGATTTTTATGTCTGCACACGATGAACTTCTTTTCTCGATACAGCACCTATTGTGTATTGTGAAGCCTCCTGACTGCTTCTAAGCAGCCTCCAACTTGATTTTTAGATTTTTATTTTCTGGAGAGCAGCGAATGGGAGAATCTCTCAGATTCTATGGTCAACTATCTCTGTGAATTGAAAAGCTGCTTTTAATGCCATGGCCCTGATTTCCCTCCATATATATGTAGGGTTATATAAAAGGAGAAGGGGAAGCGTTGCTCACAAGTATGCCAGTTGTCCCTTGTGAATACCATGGGGGCTAAGAGGGGTGTGTTAAGAGTTCCAAATAAACAAATAGGCTTCAGTAGGGCAGTCATCTTTACTGCCGCTATCCAGCTCATGAGGGAGATGGGAACGGAATTCCATCTGTTCAGATTACAGAGCTCTCAGAACAAACATGGGAAATTTTGGGAGTAGATTTAGTTGTACGTAGGGGTGAGATAGATCCCCAGATATTACAGAGATGTCTCTTGCCACTGATAGCAGTAGATGGATTTCAGGGTTTGTGTTCGGATTGGGCTGTCAGGATATATATAGGGAGGACCTCTATTTTAGCCATATTCACTTTATAACCTGAAAGGCTTCCAAAGTGTCCTAATAGGGCATGTAGCTTAGGGAGGTAAATACATTCATGGTCGTAAGTGTTGGCACCCCTGAAATTTTTCCAAAAAATTAAGTATTTCTCCTAGAAAATTATTGCAATTAGTCATGTTTTGTTATACACATGTATATTTCCTTTGTGTGTATTGGAACACAAAACTCTAAAAATGGGCCAGACAAAATTACTGGGACCCTCAACATAATATTTGGCTGCACACTCGTTGGAAAAAATAACTGAAATCAATCGCTTACTATAACTTATATGCTCTCTAGTCAACCTCTCTAATGCTCTGTCCACGCTCTCTGACCACAACCTGCTGACATTCTCTGCCCTCTCCTCTGTAATAGACCCCCCAACCCCTAGACCTACATGCCTCCGCAGGAACCTTAATCGCCTTGACATCCACACGCTCTCAGACTCTCTCCTACCGCTTGCTGACATATGCTCACTCCAGGAAGCAGATACCGCCACTGACTTCTACAATACCACCATCACTTCAGCCCTTGATTCTGTGGCCCCCCTCACTAACACCAGAGCCCGGCTGATCAATAGGCAACCCTGGCACACTGACCTGACTAAAAAACTGAGACTTGCCTCACGGGTTGCAGAACGCCTCTGGAAGAAAAGCCACTCCCAGGAGGACTTCCTTAGGTATAAAGAGGCAGTTCTCACCTTCAAGAATGCATTCACCTCTGCAAAGCAGTTCTACTTCTCCACACTAATATCTGCCCTATCCCGCAACCCCAAACAGCTATTCACTACCTTCAACTCCCTTCTCCGTCCTCCTGTGCCCCCTCCGACATCACTTATCACAGCTGATGACTTTGCCTCTTACTTCAAAAGCAAAATTGACACCATCAGAGACAGTCTCACCCTACACCCCCGACAACCACTCTATCCAACTGCTCGGTGCTCTTCATCTTTAACCTGTTTCTCCACCATCACTGATGAAAAGCTCTCCACCCTAATCTCTAAAGTCCACCTCACCTCCTGCGCACTGGACCCAATCCAGTCACATCTCATCCCCAAACTCTCTGAAGTCATTACTCCTGTCCTAACCCATCTCTTCAACTTATCCCCAACCAATGGATCCTTCCCTTCCGCCTTCAAACATGCTACCGTCACACCTATACTTTAAGAAACCCTCCCTCGACTTGTCCTCTCCAGCCAACTATCGCCCCATCTCACTGCTCCCATACACCTCAAAATTCCTGGAGCAACAAGTCCACTCCGAACTGTCATCCTATCTCTCGTCCAATATGCTCTTTGACAGACTACAGTCAGGCTTCAGACCCCATCACTCCACAGAAACTGCCCTAACCAAGGTCACTAATGACTTTCTAACTGCCAAAGCCAAATGTACTACTCTGTCCTCCTCCTCCTCGACCTCTCTTCTGCCTTTGACACAGTCGACCATTCCCTCCTGCTAGAAACGCTCTCATCCCTTGGCATCTCAGACCTGGCCCTTTCCTGGATCTCCTCATACCTCACCAACCGCATATTCAGCGTCTCCCACTCACAAACTACCTCCCTGCCACGCTCTCTTTCTGTAGGTGTCCCCCAAGGCTCCGTCCTAGGACCCTTCCTGTTCTCCATCTACACCCTAGGCCTTGGCCAACTCATAGAATCCCATGGTTTCCATTACCATTGCTATGCTGACGACACCCAAATATATCTCTCTGGACCCGACATTACCTCTCTGTTGTCCAGAGTCCCAGAATGTCTAGCAGCCGTAGCCTCCTTTCTCTCCTCCAGCTTTCTCAAACCCAACATGGAGAAAATGGAGTTCATAATCTTCACCCCTCCATACACGACCCCCCTACCTGACCCATCTATCAAAATTAATGGAAGCACTCTCACCCCAGTCCCACAGGCCCGATGCCTTGGGATAACCTTAGACTCTGACCTGTCCTACAAGCCGCATATTCAAACCCTCAACACCTCCTGCTGCCTCCAACTCAAGAACATCCATCAAATCCGCTCCTTCTTCACCCCTGAAACTACAAAGATGCTAGTCCACGCCCTCATAATCTCCCGCCTAGACTACTGTAACACCCTTCTCCACGGCCTCCCAACTAACACTCTCACCCCCTCCCCACCTTAAACTGTGCTGCTCACCTAATACACCTCTCCCCCCGTTCTTCATCGGCCACTCCCCTCTGCCAATCCCTTCACTGGCTACCCGTTGCCCAGCGAATAGTGTTCAAACTACTAACACTGACATACAAAGCCATCCACAAACTGTCCCCTCCATAGATCTCCGACCTAATCTCCCGCTACCTGCCCACACGTAACCTCCGATCCTCCAAAGACCTCCTACTCTGCTCTGCTCTTATCCGCTCTTCACACAATTGTCTCCAAGACTTCTCCCGTGCATCCCCCATACTCTGAAACTCATTACCAAGACACATAAGACACAATCACAAGCTTCAAGAAGGCCCTGAAGACTCACCTATTCAGAAAGGCCTACAACCTCCAATAACACTACTGTCTCCACACCACCACCTGAACAGCCTCTATCCCCAACTTCTGTCTCTATCCCTCTTCCCTCATAGATTGTAAGCCCTTGCGGGCAGGGCCCTCTATCCCACTGTGCCAGTTGGTCACTGTTAGTATTATCTCTTTTGTATATCTTGTGTACCGTATGTAAACCCTCAAATGTAAAGCACCATGGAATTAATGGTGCTATATAAACAGTAATAATAATAATAATAACCATCAACAAGCTTCTCACACCTCTCTACTGGAATTTTGGACCACTCTTCTTTTGCAAACTGCTCCAGGTCTCTCATATTTGAAGACTACCTTCTCACAAAAGCAATTTTAAGATCTCTCCACAGGTGTTCAATGGGATTTAGATAAGGACTCATTGCTAGCTACTTCAGAACTCACCAGCACTTTGTTTACATTAATTTCTGAGTGCTTTTTGAAGACCCATGACTTAATACGCAAACCCAGCTTTCTGACACTGGGCCCTACATTCTGCCCCAAAATCCTTTGGTAATCTTCAGATTTCATGCCTTGCACACAGTCAAGGCGCTCAGCGCCAGAGGCAGCAAAGCAACCCCAAAACATCTTTTAACCTCCACCATATTTGACTGTTGGTACTGTGTTCTTTTTTTTGTAGGTCTCATTCTGTTTTCAGGAAACAATAGAATGATGTGGTTTACCAAAAAGCTCATTTGTCCACAAGATGTTTTCCCAGAAGGATTTTGGCTTGCTCACGTACATTTTGGCAAACTGCTGTCTCTGTGTCAGCAGTGGGGTCCTCCTGGGTCTCCTGCTATAGCGTGTCATTTCATTCAACTATCGCCGTATAGTTGGCGCTGACACTGATGCACCCTGAGCCTGTAGGAAAGCTGGAATTTCTTTGGAACTTGGTTATCCACCATCCAGACTATCCTACGTTGCAACCTTTCACCATTCCTTCTCTTCCATCCATGTCCAGTCCAAGGAGATTAGTTACCATTCCATGGGTTGTAAACTTTGTGATTATGTTGTGCACCATGGACAAAGGAACATCAAGATCTCTGGAGATGGACTTGTAACCTTGAGATTGTTAATGATTTTCCACAATTTTGGTTCTCAAGTCCTCAGAAAGTTCTGCTCCTCTTTCTGTTCTCCATGCTTAGTGTGGCACACACAAACACACAATGCAAAGATTGAGTTAACTTCTCTTCTTTTTATCTGGTTTCAGGTATGATTTTTATATTGACCACACCTGTTAGTCGCAAATCCGACTGAAAATCTCGGAAAACTGTATAGGGATTGGATAGCGAAAGGTTAGTGACGCATTGCTTAAAAACCCATTCATTTGAATGGATTTTTAAAGCAATGCGTGGGTGTGCGCTTACACCCTCTGTGCCGCGAATCCAGTTTTTTTTGCTGGAAACAAAGTCGGACATGCAGGACTTTGTTTCTGACGAAAAAAACTGGATTCGCGGCGCAGAAGGTATAATCGCACACCCATGCATTGCTTTAAAAAACAATTAAAATGAATGGGTTTTTAAGCAATGCGTCCCTAACCTTTCGCTATCCAGTCCCTATACAGTTTTCCGAGATTTTCAGCCGGTTTCGCGGCGGACGGACTCCGCCGCAAGTGTGAATCCACCCTTACTTGCCACAGGTAAGTTTGAATGAGCATCACATGCTTGAAACAAAGTTATTTACCCACAATTTTGAAAAGATGGCAATGATTTTGTCCAGCCGATTTTTGGAGTTTTGTGTGAAAATATGTCCAATTTGCCTTTTTTTTTCCTCAGGTTTTTTTTTGTGTTGTTCAGAAAAAGAAAAAAAAAAACTAAGAAAATAAACATGTGTATAACAAAATGTGTGTAATTGCAATAATTTTCTGGGAGAAATACTTCATCTGGGAGAATTTCAGGGGTTCCAACACTTACGGCCATGACTGTATGTGGCTGGGTTATTCTTAGAATGACATAACCAACAAACAACAAAATTTTTCCCAGATATATATCCCACAAATATTATCATGAAGATGGATAGCTGCTGCCAGTGATTTTATGCACATTACAAATATCAGGGGTGAGAGGTAGCAATCGGAGTGGAATCCCTGCAAGGTTTGTATAAAGGCACCCGTCAGTCCAAATACCATTAAGAATTTCAAGCATGAATGGCTAGAGCAGGCGATCGAACGCTTTTTTGGCATCAGGGCATGATATTAGGGATTTTCAGTTTAAATGATTTGCCCTTGTCCCAAACTGGAGACCATTTCTATTAATATTACAAGTTTATAAAACACTGCCAGAAACACCTGAATTTTTGGGGGTGTTTAAGGTGCCTAGAGAGTTTATCCTAGAAGAACATGTGAAGATGGGGTGGATAGGAATGCTGTTCTTCACGTAACACTTGATCTGTCTTACAGTCATGTGAAGGTGTGGTAAAAGGCTCCTTTGTCCATACAGAGGCATTTTCTTAGCATTCAAAGCTTTCAAAGAAACCTCTTATATTAGATTTAGAAGATTCTCTCTTTAAGTCCTTACCGCTGTAACTGCATTGGATTTTAGCAAGTAAAACACTTTTCTCTTGTTGAGCACTGCTATTTCCATACATTTATTCTAGTTTGTAAAGTTTAAGATTTTTTTTTTTAATTTGTAGCCAGATGTGACTCTACAATCCTATAGACATATCACAGAAAAAATTACTTCTATACATCATGATTTCCTTGGTTGTTTCTTTATTTCTTGTTCCCTGTGTGTCCCTACACTGTTCTTCCTATACTCTATCCCCTGCTTGACCCATTGCCCCTTCTCTGAATCAACTAGTATAAAAACCTATGTGATCTACATTGGTTAATATTAGATATACAGTACACTATAATGAGAAAAGTATTGGGACACACCTCTTAATCAGTGAGTTCATTTATTTAATTCAGTCCATTGCCAAAGGTTTATAAAATCCAGCTTCTAGCCATGCAGTCTTATTTGTGAAAGAATGGGTCATTCTAAAGACAGGATAGGCCAGTGATGGCGAACCTATGGCACGCGTGCCAGAGAGGGCACGCAGAGCCCTCTCAGTTGGCACGCGCGCCGTCGCCATGATCGCTCACAAACGGGAAATCCGGTACAGGATTACCCGTTAGTGAGTGATCGCTTCTTTCATCTATATGCAGGGCCGCTCTGGACGCAGATGAGTTACATACAGTGATGAAGCAGGAGCCGTCCGCGGACAGCCCCTGCTTCACCATTGTGTGTAAAGCACATCCTTGTGTGCTCCGGTTC
Source organism: Leptodactylus fallax (assembly GCA_947044405.1). NCBI lineage: Eukaryota > Metazoa > Chordata > Amphibia > Anura > Leptodactylidae > Leptodactylus > Leptodactylus fallax. Next base: position 1,104,967 of record CAMRHE010000488.1, read on the forward strand.
CTCCTGGAGCTGCGGGCGCGATGTGATGACATCACTCACATCGCGCTTGCAGCTCCCTGAACAGTCCGGAAGAAGAGACCTCACAGAGCGGCAGCGGAGCGAGGAGGGGTGAGTATCAGTGTTTTATTATGTTAAACTGGTGGCAGATGAAGGGGGGACATCAAACTGGTGGCAGATGAAGGGCAGGACATAAACCTGGTGGCAGATGAAGGGGGGACATCAAACTGAGAGCAGATGAAGGAAGGACATCAACCTGGTGGCAGATGAAGGGGGCACATTAAACTGGGGGGAGCTGAAGGGGGACATTAAACTGGGGGGAGCTGAAGGGGGACATTAAGACATTAAACAGGGGGAGATGAAGAGGGGCATCAAACTGGGGGCAAGTTGTAAGGGGGCATTAAACTGGGGGCAACTGGAAGAGGACATTAAACCGTGGGGGTAGCTGGAGGGGGACATGTCTGCTTCTAGTTGCCCCGCCAGTTTAATGTCCCCATCTAAGTAACCCCACAGTTTAATATCCCCCTCCAGCTGACCCAGTTTAATGTCCCCCTCTAGTTGCCCCAGGTTAATGTCCCCCTCCAGCTACACCAGTTTAATGTCCCCCTCTAGTTTCCCCCAGTTTAAACTGGGGCACCAGGAGAGGAGACTTCATAATGTGGGGCAATTGGAGGGGAACATTATAAAATGGATGAGAATGAGTGGAGTCAATGTAGAATTGGGTGGAGCTAAATTTGCTACAGTGCGCAGAGCCTAATCACAGGGGTATTTTATGCAATATCCCTCTGAACATAACATAACCAGGAAGTTTATTGGCGCTGTGACCCAGACGTTTACCATTGTCTAGGTTGCAGCTCCAAGAGAGTTTCACCAAACACTTACACAACACATACACAAAGTCATCAATAAAGTTTACATTTGACCCTGTCCTTGTCCTGTCCATACCTTTATAGAGTAAAATCCTCCGACCGCCTCTCTAGCGATATCCGTTACACGCTAAAATAATAGCAATAACGATTATTATTAGAGATGAACGTATAAAACATTTCTGACAGGCGGAAAAGTTCCATCAGTCACGTAACACATTGTCACCCATTGAATGTCACCATATAAAATCCCAGTTTTTGGCAGCTTTCAGATGAATATAATAGCAGGTGGTGATGGGGGAGGACTTGTGAAACCTCTGCACTGGGCCCACCAATGTGTCAAAACGGCTCTGGTTATATGTGCAAATGCTTACACTGACTGCAGAGTGTAACCTCTGCCCCAACGCAAGTCATCAGCGTCTGTGATCAGAAAAAGAAGGAGGACGCTCTACGTGGGACTGCAGCCATACTGGGTAAGTAGCATAAACTACTGTGTGGGGGCCCACTCTGGAGCATATAATACTGTGGGGGGTGGAAGCAAAGTGAAGCATATAATACTTTGTGGGGGGCCTACTGTAGAGCATATACTACTGTGTGGGGGCCCACTGTAGAGCATATAATACTGTATGGGGGCCCACTGTGGAGCATATAATACTGTGCGGGGGCCACTGTGGAGCGTATAATACTCTGCAGGAGCCACTGTGGGCATATAATACTGTATGGGGGCCACTCTGAAGCATATAATACTGTATGTGGAGTGCATTGTACTGTGTGGGGGCGGCCCTTCACTATTTATATCACACAGTATCTGTTTTATAGCAGACATGATATTATTACAGTCTGTAATAACATTGCACGGTCACTATAAAACAGATCCTGGTTAATTTAAGTTTAAATTGCCAAGTTGGCACTTTGCGATAATTTAGTGGGTTTTGGGTTGCAGTTTGGGCACTCGGTCTCTAAAAGGTTCGCCATCACTGGGATAGGCCATCAATCTATCACTAGTACTGAAACAATGAGGTTTGAGGTATTGTTTGTATTGAACTATATGGGGAAGCGGTGCAGTTCCCACACTTGCCACGCTGTCTCGGTACCAGTGATCTGTGGGGGTCCCAGGTGTCAGAGCCCCGCAGATCTAATATTGATGACCACTAAGGACAGGCCATCAATGTTAGAAACTGGATAACCCCTTTAAAGGGGTTTATGGGCAAAAAAAATCTTTTTTAAAAAAAGGTCTGTTAGTGCTATTAATGGGTTAATAAGTGCACCCAAATACCTTTAGCAGTGTTTTGAGTGATTTATGGCTTTCTCTGGGAGCACCTAGCATCTTCTGCATTTGTTTACATGGTGTAGCTTCCTGCTGCCTTAGCTGATGCAATGCATGCTCCCACGCTTGCACAATAGAGATGGAGTGTCGGCTTCAGTGCAAAGCCGGAACTCCGGCCCTTTTGCGCACGTGCGGGCTGAGCCGTTCCCCGCAGAAGGAAGCCTGGATAGGAAAAAGATAGATAAGCATGATGGGGTGGATGGGGGGGGGGAGTAGAAGTGACGTTCCATTTCCGGAAACGGGGAAACGGATCGTCACCGGATAATCAGAAAATGTGGGTAATTAAACATTGCTTAATTGCTTAATTATGTAATTTAGAAAGTAGGCAGGGGGAGGGTGTTTAGATTAGTGTAGGAATTTAATTTTATCCCGGACAACCCCTTTAAGGGTGTATAGACATTTTATATCCATTGTAGCATTATATTTATCATAACTATACTTAGGTGTAACCATAGTTAAATATTAATAATAACCATCCTCATTATTTTTTGGCATCTTAGGGGGAGTTCACACTACCATTTACTATTGTCCGTTGCTGTCTTCCGTCATAGGATGAGTAAACAGACATGCCGGAAGATAGCTTCCGTCATGTTTTTTACATTGGTGTCAATGAGAACGGACACAGAATCAGTCTGTGACAGTTTAATGTCCGTTGCTGTCATCCTATGACCGAAGACAGCAATGGACATTAGTAACGGTAGTGTGAACTTGAACTCCCCCTTACATATTTTGTTAAAACTGTTGTTGATGTAATGTTGGAATAATCATGTCATTAGGTTTGGTACAAGAATCACGTCATATCAAACTACATAAGGCTCCATGCACACAACTGCATGTTTTGTCAGTGTGATAGCCGTGTTTTTCATGGCTAGCACGTTGACCTATGTTGTACTCTTGTGTATTATTGTGTATGCAGCCGTGAGCCTGGGGCAAAACTCAGGACTCATCCTATACCTGTACAATTTGTGGCCTGGGCAGTGAATGGGACTGCGGAGGTAGGGGCAGCATACAGATATCATCCATGTGCTGTCTGTGCTATTTCCCCACAGATCCAGGTGGTGTCTATGTAGCCTAAGGCTGAGTACACATGGGACAATCTTGACCGGTGACTTGATGACTGCACCTGAATAAGCAGAAAGTTTGTATGCTGGGATATAGTTAATATGATACAAAATGATTCATGGCACAATTGATGAACACTGGTGAACCAGCATTCCTATGGTTATATTGAAAGGGAACCTGTCAGGTGGTTTTTCCGCATCAAACTGGTTGCAGCATGTGTAGCATCAAGAAATGACCTTTCCTATGGTGCTGGTCAAAATTTCTGATGCTGAAATATCAAGATATGAACTTTTACAACTTTATAATGGCATATGCAAGTTTACTGTAATCAGTCAATGGGATAGGGGAGCTGCTTCATGCAGTCATTGCGCTATATCACATCTAAAAAAAATGCCACAATTGACTTTTTTTTTTGTCTGTTGCCCACAGAAAAAATGTTTTAAAAAGCAATCAAAAAGTGTTATGTTCCCCAAAATGCCATCAATTAAAATATCAGGTCTACCCACAAAAATGACTCCCCTATACAATTGAATCATTCATATACAATTAGTGTGTCACTTACTTATTAGTGATGGCCCCTGTGACCCCAAAACTGACTGCAGTTATTACTACATTCAGGTACAAAGTGTGTCATCCCCCCCCCTCAGTAATGAGAAATAGCCTGGAATTAATCAGTGTGTCACTTACTTATTAGTGATGGCCCCTGTGGCCCCAGAACTGACAGCAGTTACAACTACATCCAGGTACATAGTGTGTCACCCCCTCAGTAATGAGAAATAACCTGGAATTAAACAGTGTACTTATTAGTGACAGCCTCTATGACCCTAGAACTGACAGCAGTTATAACTACATCCAGGTAATTAGTGTGTCGCCCCCTCAGTAATGAGAAATAGCCTGGAATTAAACAGTGTGTCACTTACTTATTAGTGACAGTCTCTATGACCCCAGAACTGACAGCAGTTACAACTACATCCAGGTACATAGTGTGCCACCCCCCTCAGTAATGAGAAATAGCCTGGAATTAATCAGATTGTCGCTTACTTATTAGTGATGGTACCTGTGACCCCAGAACTGAGTGCAGTTATAACTATATTCAGGTACACAATGTGTCACCCCATCAGTAATGAGAAATAGCCTGGAATTAATGAGAGTGTCACCTACTTATTGGTGATGTCCATGTGGCCCCAGAACTGAGTGCTTTTATATCAAAATCCAGGTACATAGTGTGTCACCCCTGAACAGGGTAACTTGGTCATTGGGTAATCAGTTGCGGGACAAAAAAAATCACTGTTAACTGGCAGCATTTGCTCTAAAGACTGTGCTGCTGGCAAGCAATGAACGTACAGTACATGCTGAGGGAACCATCACTTTAGTGACAGTTCCTCCTGCATGTGCTCTGCACTTGTCTATGTATTTAGGCTGGTTCAGAACAAGCAATGATTGATGGACACATTTTGCAGCCAATCAGCGCTTATTCAGAAAAATCGTTTAGCCTAATACGACCCTAGGGCTAGACGGTACACCAGCATTATAACACAGGACTGAATAACAACAATGTGGCAATACCGAAGAGTTAGGGCCGGTTCATATCTGCATTCGGTTTCCATTCAGGGAGTCCGCTTGGGAACCCCCCCGAACGGAAACCTACACACATAGAAAAGCGGTTTACCTAAGGTTTACCCATAGACTATAATGGGGTCCGTGTGGTTTCCGCACGAAATATGCGGAAAGGACAGTGCTGCTTGCAGCACTTTTCTCTCCACTTGCTTCGTGCGGAAACCGAGCGGAAACCACATGGACCCCATTATAGTCTATGGGGTCCGCAGGTTTCCTTAAGTAACACAGATGTGAACTGGCCCTATATGTAAAATGGAAGAAGAAGGGCACACTGAACATGTGACAATCTTTCATTTTATCTCTCTATGTATAGGTCCTGGCTCCTTGAACGGCAAATCAGCAACACCCTACTCTACGGTTCACCCACCAGCATGAGTAGCAATTCTCTGTGCTTGCCAACACAACCAATCAGTACTGAATAGGAGTAATCTCAAAAAACCCTAAGGAGGTGCTCAAACTACCATTGGTGACTGTCAGTAGTGTCCATTGCTAATGTCCGTTACAAGATTTTAGCAACAGAAACTAGCTGAACCATCAGAAATCAGTTAAAATTTCCATTAATTTCAATGGGATTTCATCTTGTGTCCGATAGTGACCATTAGTGTCCGTTTACACCCAATCTGTCACATGTCTGGTTTTTTTCTGTGCATGCTCAGAATGCAGAAACAAAAAAAAAAAAAGCAAAAAAACGGACACATTAACTTCAGTTAGTGTCCGTTATTGTATGTTATGATAGGAGTTCATTTTTTTTTTTTTTTTTTAACGGACACTATCATAACGGACATCAACGGTAGTGTGATCCCTGCCTAACTGATAAACTGTTCCCTTAGGCTGGAATCGCACATGCAGTTTTTGGAGCTAAATGCAGGAGTGGATCTAAAAGCCAGAGTGAGTACTGTACAGTATACTGGAAAAGGTTTACATTTAGGATTCACTTTTGGCTTGAAAAGCTGCATCAAAAACTGCACCAAAATCTACATCAAATAGCGTATTTGGTTCTAGCCTAATTCTTCTATAAGCATACAAGGGACATACTCAGCCTTATCCTACACTGGGTGATGCACTGATACACTGTATGATGGCACAGCAAAGCAACTGAAGGTGTAAAGGGAACAGTTCCATGTAAATAAATATGAAGGAACTGTGATACCAGTTAATGATTAACCAGTTTGTCGGTAGGGTGTACATCAGGCTATTGCTGGTGGTATATTCATAGTCAGATAATACAGGGTGGGGAGGGTGTCATTCATCACGACTGGAGTATTGTACTCAGGTCCTACTGATCCCTGGAGGATTAGCCTGATTTTGACAAGGCGCAGGTCCCCTCAAACATCAGGCACATCTTCCCCTGAGCTTTCAGCCTAACTGAACCAGCTCAAACTTATAGATTTCAGGCATCAGTTATGCCAGACAATGATAAATGACATTGGGCCTTTCCACGTGTTGAAACATTAAACATTACATTGCTATTTTTGTTGCACTAAACATTAATGCTACCTTTACTCTCAATCCAGTACATGTATCCTACAATTCCTTGCCCACAATACACTCTGAGTCCTCTGACAGTAATACTTAGTGTTACCTTTTCCCTTTTGAATTACGTCATATATGTAGATAAGAAGATTTTCACATGCCACATTTTATTGCGTTCATAAGCATACGTTTCTTCCTGCTTAGCTAACAATATTTCTTTCTTTTCCTTATAATGCAGCAATAGAAGAATTTGCATTTCACAACTTCCAAAAATCACACAAGAAGTTTATTCCCTAATTCAGCATAAAAAGCATTATTAATAGAACTGCCTGGCATCCACCTGCAAACTGGCGAGATGACACATTGGCACATCATATTCCTGTTTTTATGCCCTATGACACCTTTTTGTTACACGAATGTATCCATAAGCTATTTAATATCTCACTCTATACTTTTTAAATGTGCAAAGCCTGACACCACAAAATTGAGTTCAGCAATACTTTATTGTCTGTTTTCTTTTACTACAATGATGTATACCAATCCTCCTGCCTGAGGAATATCATTTTGTACTTGTTATTCAATTGATCTGTCTGAAATGAATGTCCTATGGCAAGTTAAGTAACAGAAGATCACAATGGAAGATTCACATCCAGAAGTGGTGTCATCAGAGCCATAGGTCAGAGTCACCACACCATCTCGCCACTGATTTAGGATAGATTAATAGCAGAGCGGTGGGTGTCCGAGTCCTAGTACCCTCACCAATCAGCTATTTGCAGCAGCCAAAGTATACCAGAACTAGCACAACTCTGTACTCTGGGTAGCAGCTGGACTGACTTTGCAAAACCCTTCAAGTCACTGCTCAGGGTATGTAGTTGTGATAGTCCCAGGACATGCTGCTGCAAACAGCTGATTGGTGGGGTTCCATCAATAGTATCCTTCAGTACCCCTAAGTTGGTACTGCTTCCATTCCCTGTACCATCTAAATACTTACTGGAGTGGATTTATAAAAAAAAAAAAAAAAAAAAAAAACTGTCTTTGTTGCCTATAGCAACCAGTTCTTGAAAAAATGAAAACTGAGCTGTGATTGGTTGCAGTTTTATAAATCTGCTCCTATGACTACCTCATATGGAACACTGTACTGTATAGTAGATGGGCTAAGCAAAGATAACCAATAGACTCTCCCTTTGTGGAGCAACAAGCTGCACATGCACTACATGTCACCATGTAACTATAGCCAGAACACTACTGGTAGTACTACATCAAGGCCCTGTCACTGTGTAACTTGGCTGAATGTGCTCCCTAGACCACATTAAAATGTTAAAACATTAAAAGGCTCAGACTGACATGTCCAGCGCTTGCTCACCTGGAGAAGCATAGGACACAGGAACTACGGGTGCGGATGCGCTGGGCTCATCAGAAGGAGCCTGACATGGACTGGCTGACAGCCACAGCAGTAAAAGTAACACATCCTACAGTAATGATTAGGACTGAGCGATTAAATGAAAAATAATAAAACCGAACATTAACGAGAATAACAAAACCGAACATCAACCAAGATAACCAACGTGATTTTGTTCATGTCGATTATTTTGGTTCGGTTATCACAATATTTGCAAGGTTCTACTGGCAGTTTCAACCAAACACGTTTGAATCGGAACTGCTATTATTATATTCTGAGGCTCCTTCAGACACCAGAGTATAATAAGCGGAGGCCACGGGAAGTGATCAAACATAAAAAACAGTGTTACTCACCTCTTCTGGGCTCCAGTGCGACTCCCTGCTGTCTTCAGGCTTCTGACTGACGTCAGGACCGCTGAGGCCTGTTTTGTATGTTTGCTCCCCTCCCCTGGGCCTCCGCTAATTATACTCTGGGGTCTGAAGAGACCTCAGAGTATAATAATAGCGGTTACAGTTTGGCCATGTTTGGTCCAAAGGAAACTGCCAGGCAAACGTCGCGAGATGAAACTCGCAATGTTTGCCCAACACATACTCATAATGTAAAAGGGGTGTAGTTTAAAAGGGACCTAAATAATCACCATTAATCGTCATCAAGGTAAAATGCCCGATTAATTGCACTTTTGATTTAGGTCACAATCACTCAGCCCTAGTAATGATGTACACCATTTTGATTAACAGAGAAAGTTCTAGGAACAGAATGGGTTGCTCTAGAAGGCTGTATAGGCTGAGGCTCACATTTTATGTCATTACAGCCCCATCTACCCCTAAGGATGACAGTGTTTTGTCAAAACATGTCAAGGGGGGATTGTTAATTATATTTTAAATGGAGTCTGCCAGCAGGAAAATCAGTATCAAACTAATGACAGTACCTTGTAGGGCTGCTTCTACACTTTCCACAGATGCCTTAAAGCCCTTTTTAGCTAATTTGAATATGAATAAATATCTGGTTTTGATGAAAATGGAGCTGCAATGCAGAATAAGAAAGGCATCTGTGGAAAGTGTAGAAGCCACCCTACAAAATACTGTAGTTAGATTCTGATTTTCCTGCTGACAGACTCCATTTAAATTGCAGTGGCTTATCCTCGAGTGAGAAAAGTAGATGATAATTATATCTAATACAAGCAGTGTGCAGTTGGCTCAACTTAGTAATGAAAAAACTGATAGAACATTGGTGTGATTCAGCAAGGGAATACCAACATAGTACTCAGCAATAACTGACAGATATTAACAGGAGAAATAGAAATACTGAAGGGGTCTACCACTGTGTTTTTAATCACTAATCACCAGTTTTCATCATTATTTTTAAAGATATAAATAAAAGTTATGTCTTTAGGGTTATGGAGAAATGGATCTTTGTTTGGCTAAAGCCATTTTGTTTATGCAGAAGACACAGAAAAGTGCACAGACCTATTAAAAGGATCTCAGAGATCAAAAGAACATAATAACAATGGTGGCTTGAGGATCTGAATATAGACCTATTAATGACTTCCTCTTATCAGAAGAACATAGTGGCAATCATTGGAGAGGAGTTGATCATTAATGGGATCTCCAAAGATCAGGAGAGCATAGTGGCAATGGTTGCTGAGAAGCCCAACATAGAGCTTTTAATGATTTCCACTTATCAGATAAACATTGTGGCAATAGTTGTAGAGGAGTTAAGGTCCTATTAGACAGGGAGTTGTAGTACCGCTAATTTCTGACAACTGGCCTCTCAAACAGTACCAACATTCACCCGTTGAACAAGCTGGCTCGTTCACTGGGTGATCGGCTGATTTCAGCACAACAAAAACTCATTGTCTGTTGGCAATGAAAGTATATGGTGGAAGAATAATTGTACCAGCCTGTGCAGAACAAGCACTGATCAGTTTTGTAGCTGATCAGCACTTGTTACAAAAAAACTGCTCATCTGATAATACCGTTAATCATAGACCTATTAATAGGATCCCCAGTGATCAGAAAAATATAGTGGCAATGTTTGTAGAGAAGGTGAACAGAGACTAATTCTTGATTCCCACTGATCAGTAGAACAAAGGGGAAACTATACTCATTAGAGTGCTTTGGGCCTTCCATTGCAGTACACAGAGCTGCAACATCTATCCATGTATGGCTGTGTACTGGTACTGTACCCATCTGAACAGGCTGCAATAGCAGAGATCAGAGTCACATCAATATTTTATTAGTAATGGTTATAACCACCATTCTACAGCACATGTCCAAATCTAGGAATTTGAGAGACAATATCTCCTCTACATATAATGTTTTTCCAGGAAAAAAGTACATATTGTGAAATTCACAGAATACCATTACAACATTTATGGTTGTATCATAAATGAGATATACTTAATGCCTATGGCTGGCTTCTCCCACACATAATTTTTTTTGTGGCAGTTTTCTGGGCTTGTAAAAAAATACCATGAAATGTATACCTTTTCTCAAACGAGTATTTCATTGCCATGGTTTTGCAATACATTTTTGACATTCATATTTTAGGCTTTTTTTTCCTATAAAGTTTATGGAAAAACATCTACAGCATTCTGCTTTTTTAACAAAATTGCCAAGGAACCAAAAAGAGAACAAATGTCCCAAAATATATGTCTATAGAGCATTTAATAATTTCCTACTGCCTTTCAACTTACATCTGACTGGAAATTTGTCACACAAATTGCAAAAAACTGTGGGAAATGTGGCAAAAAATGCAGTGCTTTTTTGTAAACAAAACTACACACGTGGACAAAATTGTTGGTACCCCTCGTTTAATGAAAGAAAAACCCACAATGGTCACAGAAATAAATTGAATCTGACAAAAGTAATAATATATAAAAATTCTATGAAAATGAACAAATGAAAGTCAGACATTGCTTTTCAACCAGGCTTCAACAGAATTTAAAAAAAAAGAAAACTCATGAAACAGGCCTGGACAGAAATGTTGGTACCCTTAACTTAATATTTTGTTGCACAACCTTTTGAGGCAATCACTGCAATCAAACGATTCCTGTAACTGTCAATGAGACTTCTGCACCTCTCAACAGGTATTTTGTCCCACTCCTCATGAGCAAACTGCTCCAGTTGTCTCGGGTTTGAAGGGTGCCTTTTCCAGACGGCATGTTTCAGCTCCTTCCAAAGATGCTCAATAGGATTTAGATCAGATCTCATAGAAGGTCACTTCAGAATAGTTCAATGTTTTCCTCTTAGCCATTCTTGGGTGTTTTTAGCTGTGTGTTTTAGGTTATTATCCTGTTGCAAGGCCCATGACCTGCGACTGAGACCAAGCTTTCTGACACTGGGCAGCACATTTCTTTCTAGAATCCCTTGATAGTCTTGAGATTTAATTGTATCCTGCACAGATTCAAGACACCCTGTTACAGATGCAGCAAAGCAGCCCCAGAACATAACAGAGCCTCCTCCATGTTTCACAGTAGGGACAGTGTTCTTCTCAAGATATTCTTCATTTCTCTCTCTGTGAACATAGGGCTGATGTGCCTTGCCAAAAATTTCGATTTTTGTCTCATCTGTCCATAGGACATTCTCCCAGAAGCTTTGTGGCTTGTCAACATGTAGTGTTATATATTATTAATTTTGTCAGATTCAAGTTATTTCTGTGACCATTGTGGGTTTTTCTTTCATTAAACGAGGGTTACCAACAATTTTATCCACGTGTGTATATGTGCTACTACCCTTAGCCTTATTCACACTACAGTGAAAAATGGCCATGTGTCAGTGCAAGTAAGGCTAGGTTTATACTAGCGCTTGCTATACTTTTGGGGTTTTGGTCCCCGAACCCGCTTAAAAAATGCGCATTTTTAAAAAAAATCTATTTTTTCGGGCAGAAACCGAGAGGAAATCTGACGGACCCCAATATAGTCTATGGGGTCCGCGGGTATCCACTTTTTAAGTGGGTTAGCCTTCCATTTTCGGGTCCCCAAGCGGACCTGAATAACAGAAAGCCGAACGCTAATGCGAACCTAGCATCAAATGGATTGATGTCTATTAGAAAAGGATCAGTGGTTGGACCAAAAAAGACAGATCAATGAAATTAAATTTTTGTTTAACGGACAGTTACAAAGAGAAGCCAAACAGATGACACTTGGCCGTCAAAAAGGGAAAAAACAGAATGGAACAGATTCAAAACTGCTTTCAAAAGCAGACAAGTACAGTGGGGGAAAAAAAAGTATTTAGTCAGCCACCAATTGTGCAAGTTTTCCCACTTAAAAAGATGAGAGAGGCCTGTAATTGACATCATAGGTAGACCTCAACTATGAAAGACAAAATGAGAAAACAAATCCAGAAAATCACATTGTCTGATTTTTAAAGAATTTATTTGCAAATTATGTTGGAAAATAAGTATTTGGTCAATAACAAAAGTTCATCTCAATACTTTGTTATATATCCTTTGTTGGCAATGACAGAGGTCAAACGTTTTCTGTAAGTCTTCACAAGGTTGGCACACACCGTTGCTGGTATGTTGGCCCATTCCTCCATGCAGATCTCCTCTAGAGCAGTGATGTTTTGGGGCTGTCGCTGGGCAACACGGACTTTCAACTCCCTCCATAGGTTTTCTATGGGGTTGAGATCTGGAGGCTGGCTAGGCCACTCCAGGACCTTGAAATGCTTCTTACGAAGCCACTCCTTCGTTTCCCTGGTGGTGTGTTTGGGAGCATTGTCATGCTGAAAGACCCAGCCACGTTTCATCCTCAATGCCCTTGCTGATGGAAGGAGGTTTGCACTCAAAATCTCACGATACATGGCCCCATTCATTCTTTCATGTACATGGATCAGTCGTCCTGGTCCCTTTGCAGAGAAACAGCCCCAAAGCATGATGTTGCCACCCCCATGCTTCACAGTAGGTATGGTGTTCTTTGGATGCAACTCAGCATTCACTCTCCTCCAAACAAGACGAGTTGTGTTTCTACCAAACAGTTCTACTTTGGTTTCATCTGACCATATGACATTCTCTCAATACTCTTCTGGAACATCCAAATGCTCTCTAGCAAACTTCAGACAGGCCCGGATACGTACTGGCTTAAGCAGGGGGACACGTCTGGCTGTAAGGGTCTTGCCAACCGTAGCAACCCTGACACTACTGCAGCGGTCTGGGAGGAAGGACAGAGACAAGTGAGCCCTAATCTCACCCCAGCCACTGTCCCTTCCTATTGCCTCAGTTACCCTAAACAGTAAAAGGACAACTCGAAGACAAGCCCTACACTGGGTAAGTGACACAAAGAACAGGACAAGACAAAACAACACAGAAGCAAAGTGAGCAAGCCAAGGGGTCAGTAACAAACGAGCAAAGAAGTACAAAGTCAAAATCCAAGAGAATAGTCAGAGGCAAGCCAAAGGGTCAGAGAATCAAGTAATAAAGTATCAAGGAATATAGTAAAGAGAGCTGGCAAACACAAGTGCAATAACCGGTGACTATGTGAGGGCTGACAACCTGTTTATAGAAAGTCTGGGACCAGCCCCCAGACCTGATAGGTACACAGGCTGTCAATCACACAGGCCAGGAAGAGATTAACTCTATACCGTCCAGAGAGAAATGTTCAGAACACGGGTGGGGCCGGAAATCCATTACACTGACTAGGACCATGTTCAGACTGAGCAGCAAGAAACTTACACAAAGAACTAAACTGAACACGCCTCCTTCGCCACAGCGTGCGAGCGGAGGGCGGCGCCGAGACCCGAGACGTTACACTGGCACTGTGGGATCTGAGTCCCTGGTGGTGTAGTGTGTTACTGACGGTAGCCTTTGTTACATTAGTCCCAGCTTTCTGCAGGTCATTCTCTAGGTACCCCGTGTGGTTCTAGGATTTTTGCTCACTGTTCTTGTGATCATTTTGACCCCACGGGGTGAAATCTTGCGTGGAGCCCCTGATCGAGGGAGATTATCAGTGGTCTTGTATGTCTTCCATTTTCTAATTATTGCTCCCACAGTTGATTTCTTCACACCAAGCTGCTTGCCTATTGCAGATTCAGTCTTCCCAGCCTGGTGCAGGTCTACAATTTTGTTTCTGGTGTCCTTCCACAGCTCTTTGGTCTTCACCATAGTGGAGTTTGGAGTGTGACTGTTTGAGGTTGTGGACAGGTGTCTTTTATACTGATAACAATGTCAAACAGGTGCCATTACTACAGGCAATGAGTGGAGGACAGAGGAGCCTCTTAAAGAAGAAGTTACAGGTCTGTGAGAGCCGGAAATCTTGCTTGTTTGTAGGTGACCAAATACTTAGTTTCCACCATAATTTGCAAATAAATTCTTAAAAAATCAGACAATGTGATTTTCTAGATATGTTTTCTCATTTTGTCTCTCATAGTTGAGGTCTACCTATGTCAATTACAGGCCTCTCATCTTTTTAAGTGGGAGAACTTGCAAAATTGGTGGCTGACTAAATACTTTTTTTCCCCACTGTATGTCCGTTTAGATCCGTCAAAAACGGCACAATCCTATGAATAAGGCCATCTTGACTGGGCTCAAGTGTGCAGCAGTTTCATTTATTTAGTAAGATCGTATTTGCTGATAGGACATAAGAGTCTCTAAAGTATTATTTGTTTCCATACTTCAAGCAGGCAAACAACCTCTGGCAACATACAGTATATAGATATATAGAATGTGCTGTTTATAACTTGATTCCTGCATTGCAGGAATTGTGATTTCCTTTCAGATAAGAAGTGAAAGGAAAACTTGTGAAGTATTCATTAGATGCTAGTATATAGTTAGAGTTACAGGTTATTTGATCTATGAGTAACAATGCCAGCATTAGGGATATACAGTGCATATGCTGTACAATGTGAAGTAGCACAGCACAATAAAATACTTTGTTTTTCCTTAATGTTTGATAACATAGTTTTTCTAGGGCAATAAATGACTTTTAAATGGTTTTGGGGGAACACGTCCACTAGGCTTCGGCACCCCTGTGAACTCAATTTCAAAGTGTCAATGCCTTTACATGCCTTCATTGCCTCTAGCATGGCCTAATACACTGTCTGTCACTACATAGGTAGTGCAATGTATTATGTAGTGCAATGTATTATATAAGCAACCAGAAGATAGCAAGTTTAAGTGTCCTATGGGGACCCAATAATAATGTTAAAAAAGATTGATAAAAAAAACACAAGTTATAAAATTATAAGGGCGCATGATAAATAAATAAATAGATAAATAAAATTTAGCTTGATAATAGATAATAGCTTGATAATAGATAAATAAAATTTAGCTAGATAAATTTTAGCTTGGTTGCCCAAGCTAAAATTATATTTTTTAATTAGGCCGAGGGAGGGGGAAAAAAAGACAAAAAAAAATTATCAGCTGTCCCAGATGCAGCTCTGTTGTTTTCTTCTGGCAGAAGTCCACGCTGCACAAGAAAGCTAAGGGACTCAGCAGTCATGTGACCACAGGGACCCGGGACGTCACAGCTGACGAAGACTTCTGCAAAAGAAGACAGCCGAGCAGAAGGACTAGACCGCACTGGGAGGACATCGGAGCATTGGGGACAGGTGAGTATGTCCAGTGAATATGTCCAGTATGCCTGGACAACATCTTTAATTCCCCACCCCAAAATTATGTGACAATAATAATAATAGAAAAAATAACATACATATTGAGTATTGCCATTACAGTAAAGTACTGAACAATACAACTGCAATGTTCCCCTGCATGGTGAACAGTGTAAAAAAAAAAACAAAAAACATTTCCAAGCACGGTGGCTCGGTGGTTAGCACTGCAACCTTGCAGTGCTGGAGTCCTGGGTTTGAATCCTGCCAAGGACAACATCTACAAGGAGTTCTGCGTGGGTTTTCTCCCACACTCCAAAGACATACTGATAGGGAATGTAGATTGTGAGTCCTATATGGGACAGTGACTGTCAATGTCTGTAAAGCGCTGCGGAATATGATGGCGTTATACAAGTAAGCATAATAAATAAATTTCCATTTGTTTGTCTGTCAGCTATTAAAAATCTTCTAAAGGCTAAGGCCCCACTTAGCGTCCCACAGCAAAAAAGCACTGCAGGAAAATCCACATTTTTTCCCCCAGCTCTTTTTACAGAAAGTTTGCAGAGTTTTCCTCTGTGGACTTTCTGCTTCAATTATATCTATAGGGAAACCGCCGGTGTTTCCATAGGAATAACTGACAAGCTGAAATTTCCAAAACCGCAACAGTTTTGGAAATCACAGCGTGTCCGCAGCGCGTATTTTCCAAATTTTTATAGTTTTTGTAACATTTTAATACCTTAAAAAAATCCGAAACTTTCAAAAAAAATTTTTAATTCTTGGAGTCACCATATTCTGACACCTGTAACTTTTTTATATTCTTGTATATGGGGGTCATGTCTTTTTTTGTAACGCCAGATGCATGTTTTATTTATACCATTCTGGGGACTGTCTGAAATTTTGATCACTTTTTATTCAAATTTTTACGGAAGGCAAACCAGCAAAGAATGGTGGTTCAGCTCTTTTGATCTTTTTTTTTGCCACTATGGCATTCACTGTCTGAAAAAAATATCTTTATAAATTTGTAGATAAGGCATTTATGGAAGCAGGGATACCTAATGTATATGTGTTTTACATTGTTTATTTTTATATCTGATCTAGGGAAAGGGGATGATTTGAACTTTTAACTTTTTTTTTTACTTTTTATTACTTATTTTTATTTTAACTTTTAGCCTAAGGCCCCACGTAGCGGGCCTCAGCAAAAAAGCAAAAAAGGCAATTCATCACAGTTCTTCCCGCAGAGCTTTTCACAGAAAGTCTGCAGAGGAAACCTTTCTGCTTCCATTATACCTATAGGGAAAGTGTTTCTGTAGGTATAATTGATATGCTATGATTTCTAAAACTGCAACGATTTTGGAAATCACAGCATTTCCGCTGCGTGTATTTTTCGCTAGAATCCCATCCACTTTGCAGTGACTGTAAAACACCATGGTGTTTCCGCCGCAGCCAAACTGCGGCGCTTTACATTCACCGTAATAGTATGACAGATGTTGGTAAGGGGTTAAGCTGCAGGCTGAATGGCGTAAAATTTATAGCATAAAAAAGCAATGGCAAAATTGTTGTTTTTTTCTGTTACTTCCTAGAAAAAAGTTAATAAAAGTTCATCAATGAGTTACATGTACCCCAAAATAGTGCCATTAAATGGGTTATGACAGGTAGAATATGAATCCTCTATCTATAGAATAATGGTTAAATTGCTGATCAATGAGGGTCTGCTGAGACCCCCAAGAACCCTGAGAACAGTGGTGTTTTACCCCCACTGTAAATTCAGCTTGACTGCAGATGGCCTCAGTGTAGGTACTGAAGTGAAGTACTGCACTCGGCTATCTCTGGCGCACTCCAAATACGGGAGCACAAATGAGTCCAGAGATAGCTGAGTGCTTAACTTCACTTCAATGGGAGTGCAGATGCGTGCTGTCCAGCAGAGGCATGCCGACATTCAGCCCAGCTGCAGTCAGGATGAGTTCACAATGGAGGTAAAACATTCATGTTCTTAGAATGTTATCAGATATTTATTCTCTATTCGTAGAATAGAGGATAAATATCCCCTTCAAACACTACAACTTGTCCCGCCAAAAAAAAAAGCTATCATACAGTTACACTGATGGAAAAATAAAATACATGCTACCTCTTGGTACATGACAATCGCTATTAAGGCCTAAAACAGTCAAGTTACTACAGGTTTAATATTAAAGTCAATCGGGACAGACACCAACAAAAAGTCTTCCATCTGTATTCGCCAATCTGATGCAGTTCAATGTCCGCCTTTCTAGTTCTCTAACAAATTGGAACAGTGGGTACTCCAACAGCAGTGTGAACACAGCCTTAGGTATCAGGTTGTTCTGCACGGTCAGCATACTGTTCTGACCATTTAAAAAGCAAATGAAGTCTGAGGGAAAAGAACTAGTGCAAGTGTGAACAGGATCTTCAAAAAGGCTGAATAGCTCTCTTACATTATAAAGAAAATATCCCAGTACTTTATATATCATTTACAACTTTTTTTTTAGTATAAAAATGTCATTTTTAACATAGGTTTATACACTGCTATAGAGCACTGGCAAGGCAGGGTTAATTCAGGGACAGAGAAGTTAAGTATCCAGGAGGTGGAAAGAAATGACAAAATAGCATCCTAAGTATTCATTTGATATGAGTCACAATCCTTACTCCGGAAGATCAGAAGGAAAAGCTGAGCTTCTCCAGCAAAATATAGGAATAGTGGGAAACAGAAGAAGAGGGTGGAAGGTGCAGCCAGCCAGATGACAGATGGACAGGAGCTGATACACCCTGCTGCAGCCGCTGCCCATGGGCAGTGAAGGGTTAAGCAGCCCTGCTTGTCACACACAAAACTATGATACGAGGGAAACCCTCTCATGCCTGCTGCCCTGTGGGTTTTGAGGGACAGGGGTATTTAGGTTGCCAGCCCCCCGCGGACCGGAGCTTCCAAGACAATGAGCACTAGTACATTAGAGGGATCCCTGCCAGGCGCAGCACAAAACTGCCTTGTGACAAAGTATCCAGACTGCTCAGACACTGACATAAGTTGTGCGCCTTCTTCTCCTGGGTTGGCAGGGAGGATGGTGCAAGTCTAGAGCATTCTATAAGGAAACTCATATAGGAAGTGTCTCACCTCGCTGCCGCCCGGCCTCTTGGATGTACCTGCGCCCCCTGTATCACCTTCCAGTGCGTGTCCTAGGAGACAGCTCGGCACCTTCTCAGACCAACTCTGCTGCAGTTTCAAATCTCAGAGTGCGGCGCATGCGCAGTGCCAAGCAGGGAGGGTAGGCTAGAAGACCTATGTGGGAGGAGGTGTGACACCGGATTATGACAGTCACTCAGGGCTGTCATTTGTCAGACTCCTCCATGCATGAAGTTGTCAGAATCCGGAGCCAGACAGGCTGTATAGGTGCGTGTCACATGCACAGTGCTGTAGCGATACGGGCTTCCAGGGGTAGCTGCTCAGGGTGCGCTGTTACCTTGTGAGGGGCATAATACGGTGGTAATCTTTATGTATGGTTAGAGATTCATAACGAGAAGGCAGCAGATCGGGTCTAGCATCCTCAATGCAATCCCATAATATTGTGTTATCTGCCAATGAACATTAACTGCAGGAACTTTCCAATATTGCCTTTATAATAGTTTAAAGGGAGTCTGTCACCACCGCATTATAGAGCATATTGCAGTGATAACACCATACCTCTGTTATGTCTGTCACTTTTGTAGATTTGAAGAAAAACAACTTTGAAGTCTTATGAAAATGAGACAGTTGGTGCACTAGGGCCGGGATTTCAGCTCCCTGGAGCACTGCCCTTGCCACTCAGACACCTACTGCCTCCACTACTCCCTGCAGAGTTGATCCTCCCACTGTTATGACATCACCCATCCTACTTGGGTGTCAAGAGCAGTGCTCCCAGGGGTGAAGGTCCACCCCCAGTGCACCAACTGCCTAATTTGCATAAGACTTTGCAGCTGTTTTTCTCCAAATCCAGAGTGTAACCTGTCTCTTTAATATAAATTATGGCTCCATATATTAAATGGGTTAAACCCCCTTTATAATATTGATGTCTATTCTTAGGACAGAGCAATAATATTATATCAGCAGGGGCCTGACAGCCATGACTCCTGCAGATCATCAGTTGAGACGTGGATAACGGTAATGTTAAGATGCCAGTAGCCGTGCTGTTCACGCGTGGTACAATGTGCACTGCTGAGGTACCTAAACCCACCACTACACATTGTGTGGTGAGTGAGAAGTCAAGCTCCTGGCATGTTAAGATAACTGGATGACGTGCTGTTCCAGAAGAGCTGATCTACAAGGGTGCTGGCTGTCAGACCCCCGCAGATGTAATATTGTTGGCCTATCATAAAGATGGGCCATCAATTTTAGAAAGGTGGATAACCCCTTTAATGCTAGCTCATACAGCGCAAAATAAAGAGGAATTTGAGGTGGACATCTTCCTCAGATTCCTCTTCATTTTCTGGCCAAGTTTTGGCTTTCCATCGTGGCTTTCTTTCACTGATTAGGCTCAAATGAATGACCCCATTCAGCAGGGTGTCTCTCCACACAGACTCTGTGGCTGAATCATCCACGGAATCAGCAGCAAAATCCAGCAGGACGCTTATTTTTTTCAGTGTCCTACTTGGATCTCTACCTGGAATTGAAAACATTGGGAGGCAGAATCAGGGAGGAGTCTGGAGCTGATTTTGCAGCGGAACATACAGTATACTGTCCTCCATATAGTGGCCCCCATATAGTATAGTGGCCTTCATACAGTAATGTTCCCATATAGTGACCCCTATACAGTATACTGGCCCCAACTAGTGACCTCCATAGTGTACTGTATACTTTCCCACATATATGTGGGTTACAGTTATGTACAGTTTTCCCAACACTTATTATTTATTTATTTCGCTTACTTGTATTCTATTCACAGACATTGTCGGTCACTGTCCCATATAGGGCTCACAATCTAAATTCCCCACATACACAGATGTGTAGAGTGGTATTCCTGGGAAAGTTCCACCAGAGGCTCATCTCACCTCATGGATGATGCGGCCCTGCGTACATGCATGCTTTTTGTGTATGTAGCCTAAGACCCCACGTTGTGGAAACGCAGCAATTTTTTTTTTGTTGCATATTTTGCAGTGTTTTTTTGCACCAAAGTCAGGAGAGGATTTAACAGAAGGGAAACGTATAAGTACTTCCTTTATATTTTCCATTCCTTTTCAAGCCACTCCTGACTTTGGCTCAGAAAACTGCAGCAAAATCTGCAACAAAAAATGCTGTTTCTGCAACGTGGGGTCTTAGCCTAAAAGAGATTTCGTGGAAGAACTGGCAAATTGCCATTGCAGAAAGAGGTGATTATCTGAACATCTGGCCTCAGGTCTGTAAGAGGATGGATCGTCCTCCCTGTATACAGTCCTGTTTACAAACTGTTGGGTGTCTATATAAAGGTCTGGGGTCCGTAAAGAAGGGACGTCTAGTACAGGGTTTGTAAACAAGGCAAGTCGGACTGCAATCTGTAAACAGAGGGGCCTGAGGTCTGTGTTTGGTAGGGTAAGATCTGAAGTCTGTTAAGGGTGGGTTCACACCTGCGCTTGAGTCCGTCCGCTGCCAATCCAAGTGAAAATCTCGGGAAACAGGATAGGCATCGGATACCGACAGGTTAGCGACGCATTGGTTAAAAACCCATTCATTTGAATGGGTTTTTAAAGCAATGCGCGGGTGTTCGCTTACACCCTCTGCGCTGCAAAGCCGTTTTTTTTTCGTTGAACATGAAGTCCTGCTTGTCCGACGAAAAAAAAGGATTTGCAGCGCAGAGCGTGCAATCGGACAACCGCGCATTGCTTTAAAAACCCATTCAAATGAATGGGTTTTTAACCAATGCGTTGCTAACCTGTCGGTATCTGATGCCTATCCTGTTTCCCGAGATTTTCACTCGGATTGGCAACGGACGGACTCAAGCGCAGGTGTGAACCCACCCTAAGGGTGGTATGGTCTGGAGTCTGCATACAGAAGGGATTGGTGTGGGGGCTGTAATCAGGGGGGATCTGATCTGGAGTCTTATTGTTTACATGTGTGCAGCTAGGACACGCAGATATACGCACATTACCCCTGCAGCCAGTCATTGGCCTTAGCAGTCTCATGCTGTGAGGGTCCTATATAAATCGGCAAGGTATAATGTCCAATAGTAGGGCTTGGCGATTATTACCTAAATCAAAAAAATTACGATTAATTGACGATTATTTTGGAGTACCCCTGTGTTAGGAATGTTTTGTTTTACATTATATCATAAATATTTTGTAGTGATTGATATTAAAAATATTAGAAAATAGGTTAAGAATCAATAGTCAATAAAATTGTATATTTGTTTCAATATGTTTCTATGTTATATATATATATATATATATATATATATATATATATATATACACGTGGACAAAATTGTTGGTACCCCTCATTTAATGAAAGAAAAACCCACAATGGTCACAGAAATTACTTGATTCTGACAAAAGTAATAATATATAAACATTCTATGAAAATGAACAAATGAAAGTCAGACATTGCTTTTCAACCATGCTTCAACAGAATTTTTTAAAACAGAAAACTCATGAAACAGGCCTGGACAGAAATGATGGTTCCCTTAACTTAATATTTTCTTGCACAACCTTTTGAGGCAATCACTGCAATCAAACGATTCCTGTAACTGTCAATGAGACTTCTGCACCTCTCAACAGGTATTTTGGCCCACTCCTCATGAGCAAACTGCTCCAGTTGTCTCGGGTTTGAAGGGTGCCTTTTCCAGACGGCATGTTTCAGCTCTTTCCAAAGATGGTCAATAGGATTTAGGTCAGGGCGCATAGAAGGCCACTTCAGAATAGTCCAATGTTTTCCTCTTAGCCATTCTTGGGTGTTTTTAGCTGTGTGTTTTGGGTCATTATCCTGTTGCAAGACCCATGACCTGCGACTGAGACCAAGCTTTCTGACACTGGGCAGCACATTTCTCTCTAAAATATTAAGGTAAGGGTACTATCATTTCTGTCCAGGCCTGTTTCATGAGTTTTCTGTTTTAAAAAATTCTGTTGAAGTATGGTTGAAAAGCAATGTCTGACTTTCATTTGTTCATTTTCATAGACTGTTTATATATTATTACTTTTGTCAGAATCAAGTTATTTCTGTGACCATTGTGGGTTTTTCTTTCATTAAACGAGGGGTACCAACAATTTTGTCCACGTGTGTATATATATCTACCACTTTGAGACAATATATTCAGTATTTTTGTAGAAGCTGACTAATTAAAATATTCCTTAGCTTAGATGCTCTTTCAAGGTCTTTTGATAAGATGTCAGGGAGTTGGGTGTCTTGTATGGTGATAAGAAGTTAGATCTCATTAAAAATGTTTTATGGCACTTACAAAATCCTCTGTCCGGATGAGCTCATCCTCATTAACACATTCCTATTAAAATCCAAGATGGCGGATACCGGAAATGCACATGCTAGTCATGCCTAAACACCCATTTATTCTTGACCAATTGTATTACATGATTTTATATGATGTCAGCATATGTTTTTGTATATTGTGAAAACGCCAACCCTAAAATCATGTGACTAGTAAGGTATAAAAATCGGTGTTTATTGTAAGTCTGTGGGCAGACACACTATTACTTGTATGTTGTGTGTGTGTGTTCCTATTTGTTGACAAATAAACTTAATCTTATTTTTGTTTCAGACGATCGATGATGTCATAATTTGATAAGGATTTAGAACTTTCCCCAGTCAGACCATGTTTATTGAAACCATCATCCAACCACATTTTCCATTTTCCAGGCAAAGAAAAACACAAAGCATACATTGAAACGAAAACACAGAAATCACTGCAGTAAATTATAATGAGGTAAACGTATACACTATACACTATGGCACTATAGCAAAGTATAACAGTATAAATCATAACAGTCCCCATCCTACCCCCCACTGCAAAAGTAAAGAACAACTGAAAAGATCCAATGATGTAGAGACATTATTATTATTATTATTATTATTATTATTATTATTGTTTATTTATATAGCACCATTAATTCCATGGTGCTTTACATTTGAGGATTTACATACAGTACACAAGATATACAAAACAGATAATACTAACAGTGACCAACTGGCACAGTGGGATAGAGGGCCCTGCCCGCAAGGGCTTACAATCTATGTGAACGCATACAGAATTCAGCACACAGTGCCATCCGCCTGTGGCTAGCAATTATTCACAGTACCCTATAGACACCATAGCCATTCCAGGAAGGGGTCTTCCATCACAGACATAGGGACTCAAGTGGGACAATCAATGTGACGTCAATCTAGAAATATGCCACTAAGTGTGTTGCAGAGCTGCGAGGCCTGAGGGAAATTTTTTCTTTTTATTACATATCAGCACTCCTTGCTGAATGACTTCCATTTATATTGACTACTGTTTGCACTCCTACTTGCTTCTACTATGCAAAGTAGAAATTGTGTAAGTCCGGGCCCCCACATGGCATAAATGGCACAGTTTGGCCGCAGCAGAAATGCAGCAGCAAAAACCACAGCGTTTTACAGTCTCTGTGTAGTTGATGGGATTCTAGCAAATCCCATCCACACATTGTGGAAAAATACGATGCGGTGGTTTCCCTATAGGTATAATTGAAGCACCTCTGTGGACTTTCTGTGAAAAGCGTTGCAGGAAAAAACACGAGACGTTGCCACTGTGGTTTTCCCACAGCGCTTTTTGCTGCGGCCCGCTATGTGTGGCCTTAGCCTATTACTGTATTTCCAGAGTATGGGCTGCACATTCCAGCCAGTCAGTCTCATACTTTCTAAAATTAACTGACAAGTGACTTAATCCACAATTAATATGTTTATTTGATCCTTCTCATTGGAATATGAAGGCAATTA
This sequence comes from Leptodactylus fallax, assembly GCA_947044405.1. Classification (NCBI taxonomy): domain Eukaryota; kingdom Metazoa; phylum Chordata; class Amphibia; order Anura; family Leptodactylidae; genus Leptodactylus; species Leptodactylus fallax. The sequence goes on from CAMRHE010000488.1 coordinate 1,129,169, forward strand.
TCTTATTATATGTCACTAAGAAATATCTAAGACATGGAGCATAATATCACAAGGCATTATGGGAAAGGAGCTGGGGAGCTCATGCGCCCTCTATTGGATGTAACAGATCCTCAATTTGCTTTTGACTCACCGAGCCTTGAGACAGCAAAAGGGATCTTAGCCAAGCCAATTTCACTTATCTGCATACAGCGCTGTTTCCGGATTGTTGTCCTTCATCAGTACAGAGCAAAGTGAATTGGCTGGCTTAGTGGGAGGCAATGAGTGGGTTAGGGACAAGAATCTCTCACATTGAGGAGAGCACCAGTGAAGGTGTGTAGAGATTTTAATTGCCTTTTGCCCTCTACTTAGCATCTACATATCACAAGGCATTATGGGAAAGGAGCTGGGGAGCTCATGCGCCCTCTATTGGATGTAACAGATCCTCAATTTGCTTTTGACTCACCGAGCCTTGAGACAGCAAAAGGGATCTTAGCCAAGCCAATTTCACTTATCTGCATACAGCGCTGTTTCCGGATTGTTGTCCTTCATCAGTACAGAGCAAAGTGAATTGGCTGGCTTAGTGGGAGGCAATGATATGGAGCATAATATTCAGCCCACTTCTAGAATATGACATGTCCTGAAGATATAGCAGAGATAACTATGTACACAGATTATTCCGGTTCTTAGGCATGTCTGGCCATACTATATTAAGCTACATACATACAACAGTAAAGCATATGGACATTAAAAATGGATGACTGGCAGTTTTTAATGTCCATTTTTGTATTAGGACATGTTTTTCCATAAAATCCGACTGTCTTATTAATGTGATATGACAGGGTTAGTGTCCTACTTATCAGTCTGTATTTATTTATTTATTTATTTATGTATTTATCTATGGATATCTTATTGATGTACTTCTGTCATTGATCTGTTATCTGTTACATTATACCTCATTTCAGGCTGCGGTCACACTACCATTACCATTAATTTACCATTATAGTCTATAGTCTGCGGGTTTCCACAGGTAACCACTTTTTAAGCGGATAAGGTTTCCATTTTTCTGGTCCCCAACTGGAACCGAAGAACGGAAAGCCGAACACCAGTGTGAACCTAGCGTCAGTGGTATTCTGCTCATCTACATAGCAAAAGTTTCTTGCTTTGGTTGCACCACATTTTTGTACCATAAATGGTCATACACATCCAGGAAGCCCCACCCCCCTACTGGTACTACAAAACTCTAAGGTCTATTGTGCTAGTGACTTGATGACTTGGTGCCCATCACCCTCTGGATGTCATCAAACGATGGGTGTATATCAGTGCATGATATACAATGGGGCTCCATCATCATGTGATCAATTTTTGCATCATTTGTATCTGTAGCTAAGTATTATCTATTTTTATTGTATTATATTATTGTGATTATAGTCTTAGAGTTAACCTGTTATAAAAACCCATTTGCCTACAGTTCCAACAATCACTTATTTTTCATTAGTTTTCAGGCCTTGTATTAGTTGTTAATGTTGTTTTACATCAGTTTTTAATTATATGTGAAAAAAATGGATGAACTTTGTTGGTCTTTTTTTTTTTTTTTACCTAATCCATTCATCCGTTTCTAACATCAGTGAACCTCATACATCACCCAAAAATTAATATTAAAAACTGACCCCATAGACTTGTATTGGATCCATCAGGTCAGAAAAACAGACAAATATAGCTTGTCCTAATTTTAACTGACAGTATTTACCCATTGACAGTAGTACCCATTGATTCCCATTGTTCTAAAAACAGACATGTAACGGACATTAATAAACATCTGTGTTTTACTGTTGTGTGCATGGGTCTTTATTTTTTCATCAGTTTTCTGTCTGTTTTTGATGTCCATTCCGCATTTTAACTGACAGTTAAAAAGTTTGGATGAACTTCATTGGTCTATTTTTTGGACCCAACCCATTTATCCGTTAAATGCCGTCACACAGATACAAATTCCAACTGTGCAAGAATCAGTGGAGCAGGTCCTATTAATTAATGTAAAGAGCAGGACTATTTTGGAGGTGGAGAAGGGTCCTCTTTAAAGCAGTCCATTAAAAAAACAGACATGTATGTCCTCAATGATTCTCATTGCTCTAAAAATAGACATGTAATGGATGATAAGAAAACGTTCATTTTTCACGTTCATGAGCGCAGGACAAGCAAAAGACTAAAGCAACATACTATAAAAAGCACACAACATAAATGTATCTGTAAAAAAATCAATATATTTTTATTCACTTGTCACAGAAACATATAAAGAGACATATACTGAGACAAGAATTAGCAAAAATAATGTTATCTCACAGTGATATATTTGGCACAGGGGTGGGATGCATATGGTTTTCCCTGATTCTGCTGATCCACTTGTTAAACAGAACTGGGAAGAACACCCGCGTCTGTAGATGGTAGAGCTGGAAGCCATAGGCCTACCACTTTTTGACTTGTAGGCTGCAGGCCACATTAGGCCTGTGGTCTACATGCTGCAGGGATTGAGAGGTAAGTATTTTAGTGTATTTACCTGTCTTCTCCCTGGCCTCTCCCCGCTCTGTCCTGGCTGGGTGCATATGATGTCACAGCAGTGCGCCACAGTAGGGGAACAGCTCAACCAGAGAGAAGACAGGTAAGTACTAAGCACATTATCCTGTATGGGGGACATTGTAATGTATGGGGGTCATTATATGAGGACATTGATGTATTGGGGCCACTACATTGGGGCATTATCCTTTATGGAGGTCACAATATGTGGGACAGTTTACTTTATGGGTGGCACTGTATGGGGACATTACTGCATGGGGGTCAATATATTAGGACTTTATTGTATGGGGGCCACTATATCGTGGACAGTATACTGTATGGAGGCCACTATATGGGAGACAGTATACTGTATGTTCCACTTTAAAATCAGCACCAGATTCTGCCTCCCATTGCTTTCAATGGCAGATAGAGATTGAAGTAGGACACTGAAAAAATAAGTGCCCTGCTCGATCTTGCTGCTGATTTCATGACTGATTCAACCACATAGACTGAGACACAAGACACCCTGCTGAATGGGTTCATTCATCTGAGTCAGGCGAGCAGGAAAGTGGAGGGATTTAGTTTTACATCTCGGGGAGGAATCTGAGGCAGTATGAACCTATCAATAAAGGGTTTATCCACATTTTTAATATGGATGGCCCATCCTTATGATAGGCCAACAATATTAAATCTGCAGATCAGTTGTTGTGGTGATGCATCCCAGAGTACTCCTGCTTCTATTGCGTTTGTCTTTGTGCCTCTGGGTGTGTTTGTACGTTCTGTCTATATGTTCTATGTGATGTTTTTCAGCTTTCCTATTGTATTTAATTGTTTCCCCACTGTTTGGTCCACCACACTTGGCACGGCCCTGGTCTATCACAGGCCACTGGGCGGTGTCTGATGAGACTTTTGTCTCCAGGAGAACCATTGGGGTCTCAGTTTGGATTCAGTTGATTCTAGCAGTTTGTGGTGACAGGGTATGCTAGCCACAGAGGCATAAGATTCTGTCTGATATTTGGACACTGTGCCAGGAAGAGAGTAGGAGTCCGGTGCCAGGAGGTGTTGTCTGGGACCTGACATCTAAAGGTAACCAGACCCCTGCAAGGACTACCTAGGAGTACAGCCCCATTATCTTCTGCTGACGGTGGATGAGGTGTGGAGATAGACTTGTTGGAGTGGAGTACGGCTCTAGAGCCATATCATCACTGGGCACCCCTCAAGACCAAGGCTGGGAGTACTATACAGTGGGAGACTACTACCCCTATTTGGAAGCTGCACGGTTCACAGTTTACAGTTGTTGAGTAACGTTAAATATGTTTCAAGTGCACTGCTGCCTCCTGAGTTGTTCCTGCATTAACATCAGGGCCCTTCTGAACACCATCACAACAGCTCAGGGAAAGAGAGGGCCTCTCTCCAACTGGAAGTGCCCCAGGGGAACTATTACCACCAGTAGGCCCACCTCATCAGTGTGCGGCCTAGGAGCTGAGCTGGTGAGAGTGGTTAAGGGCACTCGGCCTATCCAGTGGCACAGCATCTGCCACTACGACTCCCATTCTCCGTTTCCCTCCATCTGGGCAGTGCCAGTGGGACAGCACGGCAACCAGTAATGTTAGCATGGCATGAGCTGTACTGCTCAGTCACCACACAATGTGTAGTAGTGGGTTTAGGCGCTGCAGCAGTGCACATTGTACAGGGGATGAACAGCACAGCTTCTGGCATGGTAACATTACTGGTAGCTGCACTGTCTCGGAACAGCTGATCTGCAGGGGTCCTGGCTGTCAGACCCATGTAGATATGATATTTGTTGGCCTATCATAGGGATAGATAACAATATATAAAGGGGCATAACCCATATAATTTATGGGGTCATAATTTATATTAACAGGACATAGAACACTATGGGTGACAGGAGGCACTGTAGGGGCGTGGCTTTGTGCTAAAGGGGGCACGGCCTGAAAACTTTTGATTGTAATGGCCACACAAATTAACTTTGATGTTTGTTATGCTTTTGTTTTTTGATTAGTTCTATTGACCACAATATGACACAGCCTTCCAACAACTCTTGTATACAAATTATGATCACTATAATTGACAATTGCAGCACACATTCAGTCCTGGGTGACTATAAATGAGGCACAGCACAAAATCGTAAACTTACTTAAAACATTATGTTATCGTATTACTCTTACTTAAAACATTATTATATATGTATTTTTGTGATTATATATTGCAACGTCATATAAGATAAATGTAACTCTCACTATTTGTGTATGCATGAGAGGCTTCAGATTTACAGTGGTATGCGGCTTCCGGAGTGAAATCTTCCAAGCACAGACCATAGAACTGACTCCATTTGGCGTTATATGTGCTTGTGGTAACAATTGCAATTATTTCCATCAATATTAGTGTATTATTTTCTCAAATACAGTGTCAAATATCCAACTAGTTTTATGTTAGCCTCTTTTCTTTTACTTGGGACCTGCTCAATAATTTTAAAAGACTCTCCAAATGGGCCGCTGCATAATTAGGATATTATGTGAGAACTTTTTGCTTATCTGCAGTGGAGGATATCATGAAGCTTTTTTTTAAAAAAAATGTTTAAATCCTTCAATTTTCGTTAGTGTTTGTGTATTTAATGTACAGCCCAAGACAACTCTTCTTCCTCCAATGTGGCTCAGAGACGTCAAAAGGTTGGACACCCCTGATATAGACTATTCAAATGGGTTGTCAATGGTATTAAATAAAACAAAAGCATTATTTACCAGCTAATTGCCACATTGCTTCTGTGCTGCCACATTGGCAGTTCCTATTAGTCCAGATACAGTGAGCTCATGTAAATTATTTATATCCTAATGTACAAGCACAGTGGCTTAGTTGTTATCCCTATATCCTTGAAGTTCTGGAGTCCCAGATTCGAATCTGACCAAGGGCAACATCTGCAATGAGTTTGTATGTTCTTCTCGTGTTCATATGGGTTTTTTATGGGTACTCTAGTTTCCTCCCAAACACATACTAATAGGAAATTGTGAGCCCTAAATGGGACAGTGACTGACAATGTCTGGAAAGTGCTGTGGAATATGTTATTGCTATACAAGTAAGCAAAATAAATAATCACATTTTTTTGTTTTATACCATTAAGCCAATCGAACTTTCCAGATAAGTCACACGTACTTGTTTAGTAAGATGGAAAAATTTTTTTGTCTCAAACTAAATGCGACAAAATGTGCCAAGATGTACAGATATGCATGTGATATGCATATTAAATAGTATTTTGGGATTCATTTTCATGCAGTTCACCTGAATGGTATAAATGACATGTGACCTTTATCTAGGGCTGTGGAGTTGGTACGCCAAACCACCAACGTTCACTCCTCTATTTTTCCACATCCTGACTTCGACTGTTGCTCCAATTCCTTCATAATTATAACTCCTTCCAACCCCTTCATTAAAGAGGTTGTCCATCCTAAATTTTTTTTTTTTTTTTTGCAATTAGACTGGGAGAGGTGAAAAAAAAAAAAAACATACTCACCTGTCCCCGATTCTCCGGTGTCCTCCCGGCGGGCCGGCCGGCTGGGGGCGGGGGGGGCGCAGGCCACACGCGGGCCGTCCCCCCGGTCCCTCCGGCGGGGTGCGGTCCTGCTGCTTGGCTGTGGCTGGTAATTGGCAGGGAAAGCTGCAGGACCACACTACGCTGGGAGACACCAGAACACTAGGGACAGGTGAGTATGTTTTATTATAAATTTTTTTCACATCCCCAAGCCTAATTAATTATATATATATCCTGGACAACCCCTTTAATAATACCATATTAAAATTGTATAATATAAATAAAATAATTCCTCATTTTATTTTGAATAATATATAATAATAATATATTTTGAGTCAGAAACTTTTTTCCAACTACACCAAAAATTGGTCCTGATTCTGACTCCAGAACCATGTTTTTATCCTACTGATTTTTAATAGCACTTCAGAACCAAATATGTTATTTTTTTTTATCTCTTTCGTACATTTAATTGACATCATTTTGGGGCACATAGAACGTATTGATTACATGTTATAAATTATTTGATAATGTGGAAAATTGTTTTGTTTTCTTTTATTCTATAGGTTGTTACAGTTCCAGACACAGCCAAATCTGTATTGTAAATTTAAATTTTTTTTTTTTTTTTTTTTTTTTTTTTAGAGTGGAAAGGGATCTGCCAGGCAATGCACAACTCATTTTATTCTTCCTCATACACTTATTATCACTCATAAGAGTAAAAATGCAGTCACAAAGAGAAATAAGTGGTTTATCCTCACTACCAATTACAAAGGAATTACTTTTTTAATGTATTTTCTTTTTTGTTACCATCTTTCATCACGTGTCATATATATTTTCAATGATTCTTACAAATGGAGTATTGTGCATTGTTAATACATTGCACAGCAGCTATGTCCTGCACAAGGGGACTTGTGGTATATACAGCTTGCAAGTCTTCTATGTTAGCTCAATGAACTCTTTCACTGACACACCTGTCGACATGGCTGCACAAAAGATGAAGCTTGCTTTTCAAAGAAACAATTCATATTAAGTAATTTGGGTCAACAGTATGAAAAGTATCAGAGTTTTAGCATCTAGTGAGGTCAATGTATCTCAATGAATTGCTAGAGGCATATTTATGGAATGTTTACGTCTGTCTACTAACAAATCACATATGACATTAAGCATTCTGACACATGATAAGATGCTTTGATATGTATAGCATTTTAAAGATTTTTTTCTAGGATATACAATACATTTTAAAAGTTTTAGGCATGTGCAGAAAAATGCTGTTAAGTAAGAAAGCTTTCAAAAACAGAAGTGTTTGTTTTTGTCCATTAACAAAATTAACAAAAGAGAAATCTAAATCACATCAATGCTTGCTGTGACCACCCTTTGGAGCAGGAGTCCTGGAAGTGATGATATGGCCCCCACGGAGCCTGATCTGAACATCATCAAGTCTGTTTGGGATTACATGAAGAGACAGAAGGATCATCTGTGGTTAATTCTCCCTGCTGAGTTCCTTCAACTATTGGGTCACGTGTACCTAGAAGAACTGATGTTTTTTTGAAGGCAAAGGGTGGTCACATCAAATATTGATTTAGACCTTTCTTTTGTTCATCACTTTGCATTTTATTAATTGACAAATATAAACTAGTAACACTTATATTTGTGAAGGCATTCTTACTTTCAACCCTTCCTAAAACTTTTGTACATTACTGTATAACACAAATATACAGACTAATGTGGCGTTTTAAGAAGATGATACGGTATTAAAAGCAACACTCATTCATATTTTACCATATTTTATCTGCATTTGGATGTCCTGTAGTATTCTCAATTGTAGTATTTTTCAGACTATAAGAATGGAAAAACCTTGCTAAAAAGTGCCTGTGTCTTATAGTCTAAAGTCAGGGGTATCCAGCAGTGCAAGACCCCCTGACCACTTCCTTAATGATCAGAAGAAGATAACAAATCTGCTCAGTTTACTCCCTCTCTGCCCCAAACCAATCTGTCAGATCAGTACAGGGCAGGAAAAAGAAAGCTGTCCTCCGGGATACTCAGTGGCGGAGCGCGTTCCAAACCTGGACCACAGCCGCCAGCTGTCTGGACCCTTGTCTACTTTTCCCTTCAAAATAACTGTGGCTGGAAGAGAAACTCAACTCTTGACCATTGTCAATTTAGCCCTAATACATTACAATAGCAACTGCAGCCATTGATAATTATACCTGTTATCTACTCAGGAGTAACATGGCCACAATTGGCAATCCCTGCTACCACTATTGTAATGTATCAATGCTGAAAAGGTAGCAGTCAGTAGGCGAGTGTTTCTCCCACCCACTTTAAGTGTAATTTAGCTCTGTCTGGGGGCATTCACAAGCATTATACTGTGTATGGGCACCAATGGTGTATTACACTCTTTTGGGGGGCACTAAGGAGAATTATACTGTGAGGGGGAACCAGCAGGTCATTATAACATGTGGTGGACACTAATGGATTAGTAGACTGTGTGTGTGTGTGGGGGGGGGGGGGCTATTATGCACCATTACTGCCTCCAGTATATGAATCAATACTGAGACCAGACAGGATAGCAGAATAGTTCAGAAAATTATCTTTCTACATAGCATCATTTTTTACCAGTAGACTACTGATAAGCTATTGTCAAATGATCAGTTAACAAATTTCCATGTCATAAACTGCTGGGTACTTTTCCTATTGCTTTCTTTTGTCTAGCTAATTCCTAGTCACATATACATCCTGATTTGCAGTTTGACAAAAAAAATAAAACAGTAGTTTACATTACAATATTGATATAATTTCCTGAAAAAAATGTATGGCCTATCTTTAGTATAGTACATCAACATGTGATTGGTAGGGGTCAGATTCCCTGGACCCCAACAGAATGGCGGCCATGGTGCTCTCTGGAGCACAGTAGCCCCTTCATTGTTTGTGCAGATATGGTTATATGTGCAGTTTTGCCTGCCTCATTCTGCTGATCAGTGGGGGTTTAAAGAGGACCTTTCACTACTTTCAACAAGTCCAGTTTTTACATAATTTAATAGGTTGAAATTTTTCTCTACCTTCCACTATTAAACAAGCAATCAATGCTGTTAGTTGTGGTGTCTGATATGCTATTTAGGCTCTGTATTGTCAGGAGGGCGGTGTCAGGTAGGAACAGACAATGGGTGTATTTCTGAGCTCTGACACTGGATGCCTCTGATTGGAGCTCAGAATCATGCCCCCTGTCTGACACTGTCCTTCTGACATTACAGAGCTTAAATAGCAGATCAGGACCAAAACTAAGTGCGATTGTTGCTCAGGGACACTGGAGGCTAGAGAAAAAAATTCCAAATGCATGGAAATCAGTGGAGCAGCACCTATTAACAGATGCTAAGAACTAGAATTGGCCGCGGTGATGAAAGGTTCTCTTTAAGTCACACATTGTTCGCCTATTCTAAAGATATGCCATCAATGTTATATCCCAGAAAATACCCTTGCTCTATATTATGTGTTTATGTAATAATATGTACAATTTTTCATTAATATAAATCCTGCTGCATATTATAATTGCTTTCTGCTATTCACATGACCGATGGTGAAAATGGCCAAGGGAAATGTACATTTTTCATAGCTGTTTTGCAGCCAAGAAGCGTCCACTTTCATGGATCCCTCATGCATTTGAATGTATGGAGGGATCTGTGAAAACGGACAAAAACAAGACATGTTCCACTTTTTGATGGTCCATGGACAGCTGTGAGAATATAGCATAACTGTGGAAAAGTGAAGAAAAAAGTGCAGGGAAAATCAACTAAGGAGAAAGCTCTTGGGTTTCTGAATTTGTGCCAGTTTTAGGAAGGATTTTGAAAGCTACTGGCTAAATGAAAAACTGAGGTTTTCAGAAAAATAGAGCTAATGTTATAGACAAAGAAAAGTAGCTTCTTTATATGTAAACATTTCTGATTATATGTTTTTATCTTTGGCAGATAAAAAAGATTTTCTTGGAACCCCACAGATCAGCTGCTCAAAGTAGAAGTGGCACTTGGGTGAATGCTGCTTCTACTTCACAAGCCAGTGACATTATTTATCATATGGACTGTTTGTAGCTCAGTTCCATTCAACTGAATAAGGCTGAGGTTATCTATGGACTATATAGCACTGTGCTTGGTGCTCAGTGAAGAGACCGCAGCACTCACTCAAACTGCAGTCTTTTCAAGCTGCTGATCAGTGGGGGTCCTGGGTGTCGTACCCCCATGTATATATATGATATTGGTGACCAACTCCTTAGGATAGGTTCCATGTTATAATCCTGGAAAACACCTTTAGGCTAAGGCCCCACGTTGCAGAAAAGCAGCTTATTTTGTTGCAGTTTTTTGAGCCAAAGTCAGGAGTGGATTGAGCAGTAAGGAGAAGTATAAGAGCTTCCTTTATATTTCCAATTCCTTCTGTAGCCATTGTTGGCTTTGGCTGAAAAAAACCGCTACAAAATCTTCAACAAAAAAAGCTGTATTTCCTCAACGTGGGGCCTTAGCCTTAGGTTAGATCCCCATGTTGCGGAAAGTAGTATAATGTTGTACCGTGTTAGCCATTGAGAGTAGTGGAAGAGTGAAGAAATCAGGCGATACCTTTTAGAGGCTAACTGAGTATATTTATAAGTAAGCTTTCAGGAGTACTAGCTCCCTTCATCAGACATGGTGTGATACAATAACTGAAAATTCACAGATTTTTATACACATGGTCTTCAAAGCATTTTAGAGTCCTTAAAAAAAGCCAAAACAAAATGCAATCTAAGTAGAGAAGTTATTTACAACAGGTCAAAAAACAATCTGGAAAGTTGTGGTGTGTGACAGAGGGATCTGTTATCTGTTTGCTATCAGGAGGTGATTTGTGACCCTCACAGGTCATACATAGTGTGACATGAAGCTGGCATGAATATTAAGTCCAAATTGCAGAGTTTGAAATTTTTCCATAAACTTGTATTCTGATTCTTTCCTTTTTTCCTGCGTCTTAAAATGTCCCATTAAAACCACAACCCGCAAATCTTCAATAGGGTGGTTTTCTCCGGAGAAATGTGCGGCCACTGGGAGATCGGTTCTGTTGTTATTAATGCTGGATCTATGTGAGTTCATTCGTTGACTGAGTCTCTGCCCTGTTTCCCCCACATAGAGGCCTGTGGTGGGACATTGCACACACATTATGAGGTACACCACATTGGAAGACCTGCAGAAGAATGTCCCCCTAATTCTGTGCACCTGTTGTGACTGGGGGATAGGTACACTGTCAGCGGTGTGGATGTGCTTGCCATTTTCAGTTGGGGCCTTCAGGGCACTCCGGACGATAATACGCCTCAGGTTTGGTGGTTGTCGAAAGGAAAGGAGGGGGGGACTGGAAATATGTCCTTGAGTCTGTTGTCCCTATGTAGCACAGGTTGGAGCTCCTTGGCAATCCTTCGTAGGATCTCCAGCTGTGGGTTGTAGGTGACAACTAGGGGCACTCGGGCTTCTTTCCGGGTCTCTCTATATGTGAGCAGACTGTCTCTGTTAATGGCTGCCGCTTTGTTTAATTGGTTGTCTGTTACTTTTGGTTTGTATCCCAATCTGAGAAATTTCGTCCTCAGATCCAGGAGGTGCTTGTCCAGGTCTGTTTTGTCGGAGCAAATACTATTGTATCGTATAGCCTGGCTGTAGATGATAGATTGTCTCTTGTGTGCTTGGGGTGGAAGCTGTCGTTTCTCAGGTAGGCCGTTCTGTCTGTGGGTTTGTGGTATATTGATGTGAGTAGCCGGTGGTCCTTGATGTATATTGTGGTATCCAGAAAGTGAATTTCACTCCCTGAATAGCTAAGTTTAAGGTTGATGGTAGGGTGAAAGTCATTGAAGTCATTATGGAATTGAAGTAGGGCCTCCTCACCTGCAGTCCAGATGACAAGGATATCATCGATATAACAAAGGTAAATCATAGGTTTGGTGGTGCATGTTGATAAATATGTTCCTTCCATTTCTGCCATAAAGAGATTTGCATACTGGGGTGCACATCTGGTCCCCATTGAAGTTCCCATTCGCTGTAGATATAGATCCTCTCCAAAGGTAAAATGGTTGTGGCTGAGGATGAATTGTATGAGCTGTGTTACTGGTTCTGTTGGGAGGTTTTGTTTTGCCAGGTGTACCCGACATGCTGCAACTCCATCCTTGTGAGGAATGTTGGTATACAGGGATTCCACATCCATGGTGGCCAAAATGGTACCCTCAGGTAGAGGGCCCAGGGCATTCAGTTTGTTAAGAAGGTCAGTGGTGTCCTGGATATAGCTTGGAGTATCCCTGACAAGGGGTTTTAGGAGATTTTCCACCCAACCTGAGATGTTTTCTGTCAGTGTCCCAATGCCAGAAATGATAGGCCTCCCAGGGTTGCCATCTTTGTGTATCTTTGGGAGCATATAGAAGCAGCCCGGCCTTGGATCTTGTGGGATAAGTCCTTTTACCTGATTCTGGATCATGATTGGGAACTTCTTGATCATACTCTTTAGTTCTTTCATATAGGCCTCTGTGGGATCACTTCCAAGTTTGGAGTAATGGATGGGATTTGACAGTTGCCTGTTTGCTTCCTGGATATAGTCTGAGATGTTCATTATGACTATTGCGCCCCCTTTGTCAGCTGGTTTTATTATTATATCCTGATTTTCTTTTAGTGAAGTAATAGCCTTCTGTTCCTGCAGGGTTAGGTTATGCGCCTGTTTCTTTTGTTTCTCCAGGATTTCTGATTTTACTTTGCTTCTGAAACAGTCAATATATTTATCGAGTGCTGTGTTAGTTCCAGGGCGTGGGGTCCAGGTAGATTTTTTGGTAGGATTCCTTATGGGCTGTTCCATCTCAGAGTCGCTGCTATATGGAGGGTCTTTGTCATAAAAATATTCCCTTAATCTCATTTTTCTGAAAAACTCCTCCATATCATTGCAGAGTTGGATATGGTCAGTGTGTGCCGAGGGGCAGAAGGAGAGACCTTTGGAGAGAACTGACATTTAGTGTTTGTTTGGCTCATAAGAGGAAAGATTCACAACACAGCTTTGCTGAGCTGGGCTAGTATTTGCGGTTGTAGTAATGAGGCCTTTTTGTCTCAGTCTGTGGAGCTTTTTCTTTTTGTTGTTAATAAGCATATCCTGAAGTTTCCGGTAGTATATGTGGAGTTTGGCCTTCATTTCCTCTGTGTCATTATCCAATGATGATTTCAGGGCCTGTATCTCCTCCTCTGTTCTTTTTTTGTTGTTATAGGAAATTTTTATCATATTGTTCCGCAGCTTTTCAGATGTCCGAATACATAGTTGCTCTGCATATCGGCTGTTGTAGGTGTGCCGGGTTGGGTTACGTAAATTGAAGCCTTTTAAGACGCAGGAAAAAAGGAAAGAATCAGAATACAAGTTTATGGAAAAATTTCAAACTCTGCAATTTGGACTTAATATTCATGCCAGCTTCATGTCACACTATGACCTGTGAGGGTCACAAATCACCTCCTGATAGCAAACAGAAAACAGATCCCTCTGTCACGCACCACAACTTTCCAGATTGTTTTTTGACCTGTTGTAAATAACTTCTCTACTTAGATTGCATTTTGTTTTGGCTTTTTTTAAGGACTCTAAAATGCTTTGAAGACCATGTGTATAAAAATCTGTGAATTTTCAGTTATTGTATCACACCATGTCTGATGAAGGGAGCTAGTACTCCTGAAAGCTTACTTATAAATATACTCAGTTAGCCTCTAAAAGGTATCGCCATGTTGCGGAAACGCAGTGGTTTTTTTTTTGTGGAAACGCATCAGAAAAAGAAGCAGCTTGTTACAGTACCAGCAAAGTGAATGAGATTCTGGCTATTCCCATGCACACATTGCAGAGAAAAAAAATGCTAACATCAAAACGCAGCATGTCAATTATACCTGCAGTAAGGCTCGCGTTTTCCCTATAGGTTTCATAAGGGAAGAAAATCTGCAGAAAAAAACTCAGCAAAAACGGAATGAAAAAAGCTGCAGAAAAAAATGTTGTTGTTTTATTCGCATCTTTTTTAGCTGCGTTATGCAACGTGGGGCCCTAGCCTTAGGCAAAGCCAAGAGTGGCTACGATACGAAAGGGAAATATATAGGAAGTTCTTATATTTCTACCTTCTACCAATCCACTCCTGGCTTTGGCTTTGGCAAAATCTGCAACAAAAAAAACCCTGCATTTTTGCAACGTGGGGGCTTAAACTTAAAGAGAAATACCCATAAGAAAAATATATGCCTCCTGAGGTACTTAATCTGTTAACATTACAGTTGTAACTAAAGATTAGATTTAGTTTGTATTCTCTTAACTCTTTCCTGATATCCACCGTAATAGTACTAATTAAAGGAGCTGAGCGGCCGCCATAGCCGCCAGGTCTCTGCTGTATTATACAGCAGAGAAGTGGCGTTCATACCCGCAAGCAGTACCCGCAGCTGTAACTGAGACGCCATTTTTGTGGCAGTACATGGGCACATAGACCCTAGGGGGGTCTAAAAATAAAAGTAAAAAAAAATATTAAAAAATTCAAATCATTCCCCCCCCCTTTCCCTAGAGCACATATAAAAAGTACACAAAAAAGTTAAACACATACATATTAGGTATCTTTGTGTCTACAAACTTTTATAAAAAAAAAAAAATTCCCATACGGTGAACACTGTAGCAGGAAAAATAATCAAAAGAGCCGAACCAGTTTTTCACTGTTTCGCCTAAATATTTGAATAAAAAGTGATCAAAGCAATAGACATTCCCCAAAATGGTATAACTATAAAGTACATCTTGCCCTGCAAAAAATAATGTCTTATGCATCTCTGTAACCAAAATTTTTTTTTTTTGCAAAGATTTTGATTTTTTTTCACGGAGTTAAAACATTAACAAATCTATATAAATTTAGTATCTCCGGAATCGTACCGAGCCATAGAATACAGGCGACTTGTCATGTTGGCTGCTCAGCGAACACAGTAAAAACAAAGCCCATTAGAATGTCACTGAAATGCAGTTTTTCTCCAATTACACCATTACAAAGTACAATTTGCCCCACATTAAGCCCTCATATGGCTCTGTGAACAGAAAAATAAAAAAGTTATGGGGTTTGGAAGGGGGGTAGTCAAAATCGAAAAATGCCTACGGCAGGAAGGGGTTGATAGTTAAGTACATTTATATAAGTCTTATTGTTTTTGCAGGATAACATAGCATATCTTGTGGCTTCGTCATTTCTTGCAATGTCATAACACTCTGCATTCCATGTGAGATAATATAAGGTGACTGAAAACACAGTGTTTGTAGAAAAAACAATGACCTCATACAGACTATCAGAGTAGAAATGGATGAGACAGAGAGAGAAATCAGAAGCTAACATGTTAAGAGAAACTTTAAGAAGCTATTCACCTGTATGGTTCTGTTATAGATATTTGAAGAGGTAACCAAAGTTTATTACCTGTTGTGTCCTCTCCATACAAGAATTTCATGACATCACTCATTGCGATTTCCATTGAGTTTTCCTCTACAGACTTTCTGCCCCTATATACCTATAAAGAAAACGTTGCTGCAGGGTATAATTGACCTGCGATTTTCAAAAACGCTTTTCCACTGCAAATTTTTTCTGCAATGTGTGGATGGGATTGGCCAGAATCCCATCCACTTTGCAGGTACTGTAAAACGTGGCATTTTTGCAACTTGGGGCTTCAACCTAAAGGAGTTTTCTGGGTACACAATATTAATGGCTAAGATAAGTTATCAATATCAGATAAGTGGGGTGGGGGGTGTCTGGGTGTGCATGACAGCAGAACTGTAGTGCCAGAACTCCAGTGTATCCAGGCCGCATCATCCTGTTTTCGCTGACTCCCACCACCAGATATGACCCAGAGAAAGGGAGGAAAGAACACCCATCCTGGGGATGGTCCCCAGTATCTTTCACTGACCACAACAATGGATACTTACCTCCTCTGGAGACCCACAGATTGCCGTCCCTCTCCAAATGGAGCCAGCACATTGCACCATTAAAACTCCCTTACCTCCTGTGGACTTGTCGGGTGAGCATCCTCAAGCTTCCTCCCAGCCACATGCTCTGACTGTACCTCCCATCTCCTGTCTTGAAGAGGCCCTGAAGTTATCACCCTGGGACCCTGAACCTGGGCCGGAGAGGCCCAAGATGGTGTCTTGCTCCCTATGTGAAGGACGCCTTGTAAATCCCCACATAATAGGAGTCCAGCCCAGGCATCTTGTAGGAAATCCTACCCAGGCTCTAAGCCCAGCTTTCTATAAAGAGCCTGCTGACAGCCCTCTATTGCTCCTCCTGGTAGAATCCTCTGCTCTATCTGGCCTTGTAACACCAATGGCACCTGTCAGCCTACCTACGCTGGTGTTTATACCACCCTCAGCACCAGTGATTCCTCCACCTCAGGGTGCTCACCCACAAGTTCCTACTCCAGCAGTACCATCGCACACCCAACACCATTCTAGACCCAGAAAGGACCCAGGGGCTCCCATCCCTGACTCTGTTTATACGGACTATGCCTATGTGCCTTCTATCTTATGTTCTAGAAGCCCCTCCAGAAGTGGATCTACTTCCTCAGACAACTCTATGGCTCAGTGCCTCCACGTAAAAGTTTTCTGGTCCCATGTATCTCAATTGCCTACTAAACACAATTTAATTTTTCGTCGCACAAGTGTGAGATGCTTGTAGTGTTGTAGATTGCAATGGTAAGCCAAGATGCCCAATAAGAAGCCCATAGGGTAGGACAACAGAAGGAAGATCATAATGCTGCCAGGGGGAGTAATTCGCTCTCTACAAGATCAGGTTGCCTCCCAAGTTTCCACAATTCGAGACCTCCAGAGACATATTGAGGACCTAGACAATAGATGGTGCAAGCACAACACCAGGAGTAGAATGTCTTCCTTAACCTGCAACATCTTTTCAACTCTATTCCCAGGCACCCTCCTGACATTCCTGTACAAATGGACAGAGCCCATCAAGCCCTTTTTCGTAAGCCAAATACGAGAGACATCATCTACTACATCATGGATTTTCCCATAAAATAGGAGATCATGGCTAAAGCTCGCAACTCTTGTATCTTTGTATTACATGGGGTCCCGATTCAACTGTACCAGAGTTTGTCTTGGCTCACTTTGCAACAAATGGCAGAACTGTGAAAATTCACTGCCCTGTGAAGCTCTTGATCTACCTCTTCCAATCCCCCTGAACTGGCCTGCCCTTCACTCTTCCACTCCTCTAGCGCCTATGTAGGAGCTCCAGAAGACGAGAAAGAAGCACACCTGAGACCCTGATGATGATCACCTGCTCTCACAATGTCGACATACACCACCATGATGAGTATCTTCTTCCCCTTACATCCTCCATTACCTCCTGAGATACCTCTAGCTTCTTTTTATGCCATGTTGTTACCCATTAACTTGCACCTCAGGGGTCTCCTGCTGTTTATTACTAGTTAATACCTGCCCTCCCTAGGTAAAGTTGTTTACTTTTCTGTTATACTTAGCTTTCCCCTCTACCACCTATCCCTGAGCAGGGAAAACCTTAATTTGCACTGGCTTGTAGATACCCCTATGTGTTGTTTACTTGAGTTCTATTAGACACGTGTGTCCTGGTGACTGCCACACTCCCCTCGTGGTTTTGCTGACAGGGGATGCTGAACCTCTACATATTTTGATACCACTCCTACTCAGGCTCCTTAGACCATCTACCATGGGTTTTTATGGTCATTCTAGTTACTTGTTACTGTTATTTATATAATGTAATATACACACGTGGACAACATTGTTGGTACCCCTCGTTTAATGAAAGAAAAACCCACAATGGTCACAGAAATAACTTGAATCTGACAAAAGTAATAATATATAACTACATGTTGACAAGTCACAAAGCTTCTGGGAGAATGTCCTATGGACGGATGAGACAAAAATCAAAATTTTTGAGAAGGCACATCAGCTCTATGTTCACAGACAGAAAAATGAAGCATATCTTGAAAAGAACACTGACCCTACTGTGAAACATGGAGGAGGCTCTGTTATGTTCTGGGGCTGCTTTGCTGCATCTGGCACAGAGTGTCTTGAATCTGTGCAGGGTACAATGAAATCTCAAGATTATCGAGGGATTCTAGAGAGAAATGTGCTGCCCAGTAAAAGAAAGCTTGGTCTCAGTCGCAGGTCATGGGTCTTGCAACAGGATAATGACCCAAAACACACAGCTAAAAACACCCAAGAATGACTAAAGGAAAATATTGGACTATTCTGAAATGGCCTTCTATGAGCCCTGACCTAAATCCTATTGAGCATCTTAGGAAGGAGCTGAAACAAGCCATCTGGAAAAGGCACCCTTCAAACCTGAGACAACTGGAGCAGTTTGCTCATGAGGAGTCGGCCGAAATACCTGTTGAGAGGTGTAGAAGTCTCATTGACAGTTACAGGAATCGTTTGATTGCAGTGATTGCCTCAAAAGGTTGTGCAACAAAATATTAAGTTAAGGGTACCATCAGTTCTGTCCAGGCCTGTTTCATGAGTTTTCTTTTTTTAAAAATTCTGTTGAAGCATGGTTGAAAAGCAATGTCTGACTTTCATTTGTTCATTTTCATAGAATTTTTATATATTATTACTTTTGTCAGATTCAAGTTATTTCTGTGACCATTGTGGGTTTTTCTTGCATTAAACAAGGGGTACCAACAATTTTGTCCATGTGTGTAATTTATATATACATTTTTGAAGTAATGTTACTATCTTTTCTGGCACATCTTCGAGGGGTTTTTCCAGGCTGATATAGTGTTTTTGCAGGAAATGCACATGGGTCCAGAGGGCACCTTTAATTTTGCAAAATGCTGGTTTCCTTTGGCATTCATGGCAAATGCCTCTAACTGGGGTGGGGTGGCCATACTGGTATCAAAGTAATGCCCGTTTCCAATGGAAAAGATAGAAACTGACCCCAACAGCCATTACATAGTGATCTATGGATCCTTGTATGGCCTCTCCATTGTCCTTTGTAATATTTATGCCTCCAATCACAAGCAGCTGCGGTTCTTGACATTGGTCCAGCACTGCCTCTCCAGGCAAAGAGACCCTGCCCTAATCTTGGGGGGGGGGGAGACTCAATATGATATTCCCTGACGGTAGAGATAGGATGCCACTCTTCTCTACCTCTGTCCCAAGCTTACTCTCACGCTTATCCCAGAAATTTAATAAATGTATACACCTCCATGACCTTTACGATCTCTGGAGGATCAGCACGCCGCGCCTCCTCGGTATTATTTTTAGTCCAACCCTCATAAGACCCACACTCACATAGACTATTTCTTTGGTAACGTTCTGGTCTTATGACTGCTTGCCTCGACAGAAATAGGCCCCATTACCTGGTCAGACCACATCCTAGGGACGGCAGAACTTGATATCTAGGACCCCCCCATGGCCCTGCCATTGTCGACTTAATGAATTCCTTCTGTCCAACCTCCACTTGAAACCTAAATTTCACCAACTTTAGGCTCAGGCCCCATGGAAAAAGCGAAAAGGTGATGTGGGAAAAAACGCGGTAGTTTTTAACAGAAAGTCTGCAGAGGTTTCCTCTGCGGGCTTTCTGCTTCAGTTATACCTATATGGACACCGCCGGCATTTCCGTAGGTATAATTGACATACAACAGTTTTGGAAATTGCAGCATTTCTGCTACGTGAATTTTTCTGCAATGTGTGGATGGGATTTGCCACAATCCCATCCACTTTGCAGTGACTGTAAAACGCTGCGGTTACACCACATGGGGCCCCGGGGAAAATTCCTTTACTGTCCCCTCGTACTCCACCCTGTGGAAAGCTCATAAAGCAGTTTTCTGGGGGGAATGCATTGCTGTCAATACAGGCTTGCAACTTCTTTTTGCTGAGAGGGAACTTCAGCAAATAGAAGCTTACCTTGCAACACGTCTCACAATACAAATATCAAGATGCCTGCGCACTCCCTAAACTACCCCCTGAAGTCCTGATACACCTAAATCAAGACATCACGGCGGGGGACATAAGCGAGGTGCTGAGAGACCTTCCTGGGTGCAAATCCTGACGGGCTGACATACTCCTACTATAAATCGTATGCAATCATCTTGTTCCTGTACATGGCCAAGTTGTTCAACATCTTCATGTCGGGTCCTGCAATTCCAGAGTCCATGCTTTGCACCCATATTTGTATTATTTCAAAATCGGTCAGGGATCTCCAGGAGTGCTCTAGTTATCGCCCTATTGAACTCTGACCTTAAAATCTTTGCCAAAATCCTAGCTGACTGGCTCAATTGTTGGTTACCCCTTCTGATCTATAAGGACCGGGTGGGTTTTGTTCATTGCCACCAGACGGGAGATAATACCTGTAGGGTGGCTGACCTAATAGAAGTTGCAAACTGAGGAGGCATAGAGGCGCACCTTTTGAGTTTGGATTCAGAGACGGCTTTTGCTCATCTCTCCTGGCGATTTATGTTTCACACATTACACCTTTTTGGCTTCACTGGTCCTTTTTTTGGGGCATTGGAAGGCCTGTACTCCACAACAACAGCGCAAGTCCATTTATTACGTGCCCATTCCCAAATCTTCCCCATTCTAAATGGCACTAAACAGGGTTGTCCTCTGTCTCCTTTATATTATGTCTTGAGCATGGAACTCCTGTCAATGCGAATTAGAGCTGACTCCAATATCTCTGGATCTCTGCTGTATAATAAAGCAGAAACCCTGCGGCTATGGCGGCCGCTCAGCTCCCAAGCAGCCGCTATATTTAAATACCCGACTTTCGCCGTACTATTACGGTGGATGTTGGGAAGGGGTTAAAGGGGTTTTCCGGGCAAAAAAATCTTTTTTTTAAAGAAGGCCTGTTAGTGCTATTAATGGGTTAATAAGTGCACCCAAATACCTTTGGCAGTGTTTTGAGTGATTTCTGGGTTTCTCTGGGAGCTCCTGGCATCCTCTGCATTTGTTTACATGGTATCTTGTTTACATCCTGCTGTCTTAGCCTACAACTACCATGATGCATTGCATGAGCTGACTCACATGACCTCCCTCTCACTCCCTCCCTCTCTCACTCACTCACACCCTCTCCCTGTCTCCCTAGCTATCCCGCCCACTACTAGCCCTTCCCAACTAACTCAGCCAACCCCCCTACCCCATCATACTTACCTGTCTTCCTGTCTAGACTTCCTTCTGTGGAGATGGCTCCTCCTCTTCTTTAACGTCTGCCAGTGCGTGCTCAATAGTCCCAGCATTGCGCTCTAGCCAGCACTTGATCTCTACTGTGCAGGCGTGGGAGGCTCCTCCGGCCTCCAGCACCTGCGCAATAGAGATGGAGTGTCAGCTACAGCGCAGTGTCGGGTTTCCAGCTCTATTGCGCATGTGTCGGCAGATGTCAAAGAAGAGGAGGAGCCGTCCCCACAGAAGGAAGTCTGGACAGAAAGACAGGTAAGTATGATATGGGTAAATATACATTTTTGCTAAAGTAAGTCATTTAGAAAGTAGGCGGGGGGAGGGTGTTTAGATTAGTGTAGAAATTGCATATTATCCGAGACAACCCCTTTAAGGTTCTCCTGGGGACCCTAAAGATGGAGAGCCTGTCTGCAAAAAAAAGCGGTTACCTGTGGACCCCGTTGACTATAATGAGGTCCACTGTCCATTGGGTTTCCGCCGGTTTTATACTAAACTGGTGGAGAGAAAAGTCTACAGCAGAGTCTCCCATGAAGACTTCAACGCAGATGTGAACCTAGCCTTATTGAAAAACCATTAATAAAAATAAAGTTTAATAATAATATCAGATAAGTGTGGGGTATGACTCATGGTGCCCCTGCTAATTGGCTGTTCGTTAATGCAAATGCTGTACCTTCGTTACGGATTCCACTTTGCTTATGCCTGCATGTCATCAACTTAGTAGTGATTGTGTAAGGTATTGATACTTGTCTCATTCACTTGAGCACCCTGCAAAGTCACTACATAGGGGATTTAGTGCAGGTGTACTGAGTAATCTAAACAATTAGGAGTCTCCAGTGCTCACCAAACCACCATAGTCCCTTTACACAACTGATTGTGGTAGAGTTAGACCCTCAACAATCTGATATTGACAGATGAGGCATCAATAATATGAATGCAAAATTGAACCACTAGTTATAATATTATTTGAGAGTCAGTCTATGCAGGACCCCGCATCTGACCTCTTCACTCTCATTTATTTTAAATTTTTTTTCAAAAGTTGGGGAATGAGGAGCCAGATGAGTTGAAGCTGGGACATACCGCCACCACCTAGGTCAATGGGACAGTGCCCAGAGTTTGAAACTTTCCTGCAAATTACAGGACGGGTACAAACAGGTAGTATCTAGCAACTATCCACATGCACATGTCATGGCTAACTATGCCCCAGGATGTCCAGATGATTTTTTGAGCATACATGACACATAACCTTTGTACAAATCCTTTTGAGGCCCTGCAGTGGGAAAAATGATAAGGGATTTCCATAGCTAGTAGAAAATGTATTTCCACTCCCTCTTAACACTTTAGGTTAAGGGTTTAGGGTCATGTTAGTTAGGTCATGGATTTTTTTCATATTTTCCATCTCCTCCTTCCAAAATTTAGAATTTCATTTTTTTTTTTTGTTGATTTATGAGGGCTTATTCTATATATAACGATATGTCCTTTTAGTTGCCATCATTATGGGGTACATATAATGCTTGGATTAGCTTTTATTAACATTATTGGTTGGCTGGTCTGATAAAAATGTACAATTCTGTCATTGTTTTTTTTGTTCCTATTGCTCACTCTTCATTAAAAATGACATGGCAACTTTTTCCAGCCTGATTACGGAGATAACATATTAGTATCAGCTATTATGTTTTATTGCTTTTACTAAATAAAACACCATTTTGTGAAAATAAACTATTTGCTAGGGGGTATATAACTTATATAAGTTATACAAGGGCTCTGTGTTGGTCCAGTTGTCGTTTTTATTGGGACCATTTTTGAGTGTGTACAACTTTTTGATCACTTTTTTTGGAGAAAGTTGTTTTGCTGTATTTATTTTATTATGGGATTTTTTTTCTTTTTACTGTCCCAAAAGGGAAATCGAACCTGAGGTCACTTGATCCCTTGTACCATATACTGGATACTTCTGTATCACAGTATATGGTCCATAGACATCCTATGTGTAATAGGGAAACGACAGGAATGTGATCTCACCATAGGGGAACCGAGTGGGTGAAAGTAGGACAAGGAACCAGCTGTATAACACAGCCGCAACCCAGAAGCAATCTAACAGGCACAGTTCCTATGCCTGCTACAGTTCTGAGCCATACTATTACGGCGATGTAATATTACGGTGCAGAGTTAGAAGGGGTTAAACATAGTATGCAGATCATTTATGCATAATAAAGTAATTACAGTACCAGTTGGGGGGGTTAAACACATATGTAAATATACCTTTTTGGCTTTCGGTAGAGATAGGTTTCAGATAAAACAAATGTTATTCCTGTTTGCAAATGTACTTGGCAGATTGGTGTTCCCTTAGCCTGACAAGAGCTCTAGCTGTTCTCACCGAACCCTTCACAACAGATGCCCCTTGTTGTTGACAGCTTTGGCGTTGTTATATGTAATCACGCAGAAGGCTAGAGCCTTTAATGAACACAAGAACAGACATTGTACATTTTAAAATTTAATTTTTCATCCCTCCTAAGTACCATTACTGAAAACTGCCATAACTGGTCCAAAGGCGCTTTTACCTGGCTAGGACGATGCACCATATTCAAGATGAACATACTGCCCCGGATATTATACCTGTTCCAAACTCCTTCCTCCTTTTTTAAGACTTTGGCATCTATCCAGTCCTCATTTGTGTTTGGGGGGGGGCGGAGAACCAGCACGGATTAGGTGGATGCTCCTCACTCAACGGAAACACAGAGGAAGTATTACAACGCGACCCATTTGGCCCACGTCATCAACTGGTGCAGGTACATGACAGAGAAACCATGGGTTCAAATAGAACAGAGTTTCATTTCAATCCCGCTAGAGATGACCCCATGGCTTGAGCACCTGCCGCTTAAAGCCCTCTTAACGCATTTGACTATTGGCCCTACATTGCAGGTATGTTCTCATAAGCTGGTTTGCTACCACTTACTTTCCTCTGACTCTGCTCTCTACCTAATTCTAGGCAACCCGTCATTTCAACCCCGGCTCACAGAAACATGTGACCTCTTTTGCATGTGACCTCCAGCTGCAGAGATTTCTCCACACACTGCCATCCCCAACCACATAGCATACTACTGTGACACCCTTCGAATCTCTATGCACTGGTACGGGTCTCTTGTGACATAAACTATCAGTCGTTTACTCTTACCTAATAGAATCCCCTGATCAACCTCCTCCACCACTCCTGCTCAAATGGAAATCATACTTAAATCTCAAATTCTCGGAGAAACAGAGAGACCACATATTTCAGTTGACTCATACAGCCTCTATCATTTCTCTTTCCAGGAAGCAAGCTATAAGCTTCTCGCACTTTGGTACCGGGTCCCCACCACGCTACATACTATGTTCCCTGAGATCGATCTGCGGTGCTTGAGGTGGAGGGGACACTGCTACATACTTTCTGGTCACGTTGAGCCTTAACTCCTTTCTAGGACGAGATATGCAAAGTAATCAGACTGGCGCCACTAGACCTCTTGGTCCTGCTCTATTCCTCTTGCATCACAGTGACATACACTGACCATATCTCACCATCCACTACAACTTCAAACATGAGACTACCATCGTTTTATGGACAATCATCTTGGCTATCTCATACAGTACATAAATTTGACTTGCAACTATTTAGCATATGATTAGTTATGCAGGTTCTTGTCATGTAACTGTATTGTTACTGTTTTGCTCCTGGTGGTGGAAAAATCTTTTTCTTCTTGTATACTACAAATTACAACCTGTTCTCACATTGCTTAATAGCTCAGTATGTTATTAGGTTGATTTCCAAGTGAAAGGTCACTAGTTCAAATCAGGATCAGCTATGAAGAAAATTTCACAAAAAAAGAGAAACAGGCTCATCGATAGTAGCCTCTTGGCCAAGAAAATTGACAAACTGCGGGTAGAATTGAAGAAAAAGCTGTATTCATACCCAAGTGAGTTGACCAGTATGCAACAACATGTAGATCGAGACATGCTTGAATCTGATCGAGAGCATGCCCAGAAGGATTCAGGCAGTGTTGAAAGCCAAAGGTGGATTTACAAAATGGTAAAAATTAAAATTTAGATTTTTAGGAGCAAAACAGTAACAATGTAGTTACATGACAAGAATCTGCATAACTAATCATATGCGAAATAGTTGCAAGTCAAATTTATGTATGAGCTAGCCATGATTGTCTATAAAATGATGGTAGTCTCATATTTGAAGCTGTAGTGGATGGTGAGATATGGAGCCTGAAATTCAAAAGTTCAAAACATTGTTACCCTTTTGCTTGTCAGTGTACCTCTATGAGTCTACAAGCGCTCCTTGTTGAGATTTCTGGTGATAGCAGCACGAGCCTGTATACTATTGTTATGGAAGCAGACAAACCCACCATTTATATCCCTCTGGATATCTATGGTCAATGACGTGATGCATATGGAAAATCTCACCTCTTCCATTGTTGACTCCTATAACAAATTTTATAAGACCTGGTACTAGTAAATGGTATTCCAGACCTCTCCCGAGTACTATAGGATTTTGGCTCAGACCTCCCCCCTACAGGTGTCATAGTCCCGTCCTTTGCGCACTCTGGCACTAGATTAGTCTCCTCCACTGGATACCCTCGCCATATCCATCCTCACTTGCCCCTTCTCCATATCCCGCCCACCCCCTTCCTTCTTTCTTTCTTTCTTTCTTTCTTTCTTTCTTTCTTTCTTTCTTTCTTTCTTTCTTTCTTTCTTTCCTTCTTTCTTTTCCTTTTTTCTTACTCTTCTTCTTCTCCACTTTCTCCCTCTTTTATAAAATACCACCTCTGTACGTTTACCTCTACCCCCCAATACATTTCTACCTCTCTACTCTTCATATATCTGTGCATTCTGACGGTTTAATACACGTTATGTTTGTTATATCCGCTTTGTGTAGAACTATGTCTGTATGTACTTTTTGACACACTTTGTATTGGTGTCATCCCCATATGTTATTGTTGTCATCCTTCTGTTATACTTCATAAAACTTAAATAAAGAAAAAGCATTGTGGAAGGTTCATTGAGGAAAGTCAGAGTACTTGCCTGGTTTGGAAATGCCAACTGGGCACCTGTGAGCTCATTTGCTTATACAAATAACGTTTATTATTTCTGGAAGTCTAATTCTATGACAGGTATCAAAGGTAAGTGTACACATGTGTGTAATTAGTGCTGTAATTGTTTTATAAGGCATAATTGATATCACAGACTTCCTTCAGGTACCATACAACTGCCAAGAGCTGGAAGAAACATGCTCTCAATTTCACATAGGTAAAGAGATGCTTGGACTGGTAGCATGTTTATTCTCTTTGGGCAGAGCATGTTAAACCTGGACTTTGCCAGTACAACCCTTCTTTCCGTCTAACTGCCAGCATTTTTCACTCACCACATACCTACCTCTCCCAATTCCTTATCTCTCTCCAATACCTACTCCATTCTTTATTAACACACTGTGTCTTTGTAGTTACATTTTGATATTCTTCTATTGGTCTGTTTATTACTTTGCACAATTTTTGTATCTGTGAAATTTCCCTTGAATATGTCAATAAAATAGTTGTGACACAATAAAGAATAGTGAAAAAGCAAAGAAATCAAAACTACTATGCTATGAGGAGTTTGAATTATTATATAAATATTCCCTCTTGTCAGGAAAATTGCAGGAATCATAAATACTCCACAACAAATACTCTATATAGTCAAAGAAATAGTAAGATATAGTAGGATCAATGTATACAGTATTTATTTATTTTGCTTACTTATATAGCACCGTCATATTCAGTAGCACTTTACAGAGATATTGTCAACACTGTCCCATATATGGCTCACACCCTAAATTCCCTATCAGCATGTCTTTGGAGTGCAGAAGGAAACACGCAAACATACATACTCCTTGTAGATGTTGTTTTTGGCTGGATTCAAACCTAGGACTCCATCATCATATGGTACAAAAGGATATATAAAATACCCCACAGCAAATAATATGTGTTGTAAATAAAATAACAGTCATCTAAATCCTCAGTTTCAAATTTGTTGTCATGTAATAAAATTCACATCACGGTTTGATAATCAGTTTAGATGATTAGTTTTATGGATGGATGCAAAAAAACTAATGCTAAAAGCATATGAAAACATATGGAAACTGATGACCATCAATTTACATAGTCAATTTTAGATTATTGACAATATATAATTGGATGGTCATCAGTTTACATCCGTTTTTAGAATAGTTTTTTTGTGTCTGTAAAACTGATCAGTTAAACTGATTATTAAACCGTGAAGGTCCCCTTAGATAACATAGCTTCTGATAAATCGTCTTCTGTTCAACAGTCTTTTGTTGTAGTTTTAGCTAAACACAAACTTCAGTTAGCCAGCTCTATTCTTACAACACTCAGATCTGATAACACTGAAAGGATTGTAACCTCTTCTTCAGGAAATAGATATGTTGCAGAGTTTAACGTTTCAAAGAGTTTTATTAAAGATTTACAGCACTTGTCCTCCCATGTGTGTTATAGTAACGGTATAAGCATTTAACACATTGGTGGGCTCCATGAAAAGACCTCAAGCATGGACCCTCATTGCCAGTATGTTTATTAGATTTCAGCTAATGGCACACAGAACACACTTGAGTTGCACCAAAATTACTAAGAAGCATACATATATTCCTATTAATATTTTGGCACATCTCATTGTGATGTGGCTGAGTGATTATTAAGTCTGGTAAACTACATGCCATTTGTAATAAACTGGCCCCAGAGTGCCAGTGTTCTTTACTAGTTGCAGTTCCAGCAGCTGTGTGGACCTTATTCTCTGACATTAAAGGGGTATTCCATTTTTATCGATAACCTATTCTTCTTAGGATACACCGTCAATAAAAAGATCACTGGGGATCCAATACCCAGGATCCCTGCTCATCAGCTATTTGAAGGGGCTGTACGCACTTGTGTGATCTCTTCATCACACACGGTTTCATAGTGACCATGCAATATAATTACAGCCTCATCCCATAGTAGTGAACAGGCTGTATGCAGTGGCATAAATACCGGGGTAGCGGCGGGAGCGGCTGCCACAGGGCCCGGGACATTAGGGGGCCCGGCGGGCCCCTGATCTTTTTTTTTTTTAATAGGCCGTTACCTGATGGAGTAACACCAGCAGGTAACGGGCCCTATTTACTTAATGATCCCCTTCACTCGGTAAGTAAGGCCATGGGCCCGCAAACCCCACAAACACTGCCATCATTATACTCTGGGGTCTTTTCATGCCTGGCTCACGTGATGTCTGGTCCAACATTGAAGAAAGTAGTGGGGAGTGCACCGGAGCCAGGGAGAGGTAAGTAATACAGGTCTCCGATCATTATACCCTGGGGTCTGAAAAGACCCCAGAGTATAATAATTGTTCATGGGTGGTCCACAATGGGGCATAATACTATGTGAAGGGGCCACTATGGGGCATAATACTGTGTGCAGGGGCCACTATGGCACATAATAGTGTGTGCAGGGGCCACTATGGGGCATAATAGTGTGTGCAAGGGCCACTATGGGGCATAATAGTGTGTGCAGTAATGCGGGGAATGTGATTTGTGCAGGGGGAGCAGTTGCCAAGGGGGGTGGGCATTTGTCAGGGGGGCCCCATGTCAAATGTTCGCCTGGGGGCCCAGCCATTCCTAGTTATGCCACTGGCTGTATGGCTGCTATGAAACAGACAGCATGTAATGTTAGTGAAAGGGTCGCCGCATTTGCACAAGCCCCATGACTCCTTTAAACAGCTGATTGAAGGGGGTTCTGTGTGTCAGACCCCCACTGATCTCTTATTGATGACCTATCCTGAGAATAAGTCATCAGTAAAAATGAACTGAAATACCCCTTTAATATTACATTCCAACAGTATATCCTGTGGCATGATAGACTGGGCCACTAATGACATGACATGTGACTAACACAACAAGAATGGAGAGGCTGGGGCTTCACAACGATTTTTGCTGTGACTCCCATTGCGTGACCAAAGATCACTGTGTCTCCCTGTGACTCCTTTACTCATGTAAGTGAATGGAGTCACATTGTGACCTAAGGGATGTTGTGACTTCAACTTCTAGTTGCAAAAAAAAATTATGCGCTGCTTGATCTTACTGCAACTAGAAGTTGCACTTGCATTACCCCCACCTAGGTAATAGTTCCTAATAGTGCCCCCCCTACAGGTAATAGACACCCCACATAGGCAATAGTCCCTAACAGTCTCCTCCCAAATAGGTAATAGTGATCCCCACATAGGTAATAATGTCCTAATTATCATGTTAAATCGTTAGAGGCCCTCCATAGGTAATGGTCCCTCCATAGGTGACCCCCACATAGATATTAGTGATCCCTCAACCCCACATCATTGCTTTGATCAATCAGAGGATGTCATGTCCCAGGACTTGGTTTAATTCACTGACATGTATCTGTGATACTGTTTGTCTTTGTAGTTTGTCCCTTTTCTCTCTCTGTATCCTTAGCTGTGATGCTGTAGCTCCTCCTCTCTGTTCCTCAGTTTAGTTTCACTTCTTTGTAAGCAACATGTCTGCTCAGCTCCTGGTATTTCATCATTTTTCACCTACTGCTGTATGAGGTTCTACAAGATTTACCTGGATTAAAGCATCTGGAATCTTATCTACGCCTCCTCAGTTGAGTTGAACACTATCTGATAGATATCTTGGTGTAAATTGCTGGTTAGCATAGAGACTACAGGACACTCTCACAACCTCACACTTGCAGCCAAGCTATTGAGTCAGAACAGTGAAAAATGATGCATAAAGACTGCCAGATACGGCTGTAAGACAGTTCACCAACTTCTGACATACAGTCAGTCACAGCAAGTTACCTGAAGCCAGAAGGAATCAGCATTGCATAAGTTGCATCTGCAGCTCAGACCCCCTCAGCATAGAAGATTCTATCAAGCAGCCATCTTACTCCAGCAAAGTTATATTTATCCTGTTTGTGTTGCATCATGGCTGAAGGGCACCCTGAAGCACAAGGTAGCATGGACCTCAGTCTGCAGCCCAGTGAGAAGGCTAGACGCTTGATTAAACCTACGTGGAAGGTTAGAGACAATCTAGAAGGTTTAAAGCATGAACTTTCCTGTGAACTCTCAAAATGGTGGCAGAAAATACAGACTAAGATATCTGCCATGTGCTTGCCTGCATACCATGTATCACCACTAGAGGGAGCTCTGCGACAGCTTTGTTCTATGCATGGACATTATAAAATGAAAGCTGAGGAGTATGAAAGCATATTGAGGAAACTTCATACAGACGATTCCTTAGTTGAATTGCAAAGCTTCCAGCATCTCAATTCAGAACGAGACAGCTTAGTACATGAAACTAAGTTAAGGACAGAGGCAAGAATTGCGCAACTGCAGGAAATGGCATCCCACGTTTCTGAGTCTACCAAGCGTTCAAAGCGTACATCTAAGTCACGTTCCTCAAAATCTTCCACACTCAGTGAGCAACTTATAAAAGCACGTGCAGAGGCGGAACCTACTAAGATACAGGCAGCCTTTGCACAACAGAAAGCAGCAATGGAAGCTAATGCAGCAGCAATGGAAGCTAATGCAGCAGCAATGGAAGCTAATGCAGCTCAAAAAAGGGCAGAACTAGAAGCTCTAGAGAAACAGAATGAGCACGCTGCAGCCATGGCAAGGTTAAGCATTTTAGAACAAGCCATCAGTGGAAGTGAAAGCGACAGCACCAGTTTGTGTGATGTGGAAGCAGAGGATCCCCTCAAGCGCACAAGAGACTATGTACTAAGCCAAAGCAGTGAATCCCTATTTGTCACAAATGTTCCTGTCAGGGAAAACATTTCTCCAGAGCAACAGGGCACAGTATCTTCTGCAGCACACAGCATTCAAGGTCAGTACAATGCCCTGCCTGTCCAGCATCCAGTTTCTTCTTCCTTCATGGATTCCCAAAGCCTTGCACCTCAGCAAATGCAATATACTGATACTCAGGTAAACACCAATGTGACACCATACTACCAGACTGCAAACAACCGTCCAGTCTCACATCCATATGTGGCTAAACCTATGGACTTTAAGCTAGCTCCTAGGCTGAATGCCTACGCAGCCCCTACACTACCTACCTCTGTTAACCAGAACCCCACTAACAACGTAATCACCGCTACTCAGCCAGCAACTCAATATTTAAAGTCAGAGAGAACAGACATGTCAGAGTTTGCAAGGTACATGGTTCGCCGTGAGCTTACTAAGACTGGACTCACAAGGTTCGATGACCAACCTGAGAACTACAGAGGCTGGAAATGTGCCTTCAAAACTGCAATCAGTGACCTTGGCATTACTGCAGCTGAAGAATTAGATTTGCTTATCCGGTGGCTTGGCCCACAGTCCACAGAACGTGCTAAAAGACTCAGATCCGTCCACATTTACAACCCCATAGCAGGCCTTACCGCTGTTTGGGAAAGACTGGAGAAAACCTATGGCAGTCCTGAAGCAATAGAGAATGCTCTGTTCAAACGATTGCAAGGGTTTCCAAAGATATCTGGTAAGGATCATCAGAAATTTCAAGAACTTAGTGACCTACTCATGGAGCTCCTACTGGCTAAGGCGGACACTCTCCTACCGGGCCTCAGTTACCTGGACACTGCTCGTAGGGTAAACCCGATAGTCACCAAGTTGCCATATAATATTCAAGAAAGGTGGACCACAGTTGGGTCAAGATACAAAACTGAGAATAGAGTCTCCTTTCCTCCATTTTCCTACTTCTGTGAGTTTATCAAGAACATTGCAGAATCCAAGAATGACCCAAGCTTTTCCTATGGGGATCCCAGTGTTCCTGGTTCACCTCCTATTAAGTATGACAGCTCATATTCTAACTACAGAAACCGCAGAGGCCCAGTTTCAGTGAAAAAGACTGATATTCTTCCTATACCTACATCAGCACCAGAAGAAAGCAGTTGCAACAACAACCAAGACGAAAAGGTAGAAAATCCTAACCGTCTGTGTCCTATTCACAAAAAGCCTCATCCCCTCAAGAAGTGTATTGGCTTCAGGAGGAAACCAATCCAGGAACGTAGAGAGCTTCTTAAGAAACTAGGGATATGTTTCAAATGTTGTTCCTCTACTGAACATGTTGCTAGAGACTGTAAAATTGCTATTAAGTGTATAGAGTGTGGCAGTGAGAACCATGTACAAGCTCTTCATCCATCCCAGCCTAGTGCCACACCACCTAGAGGTTCCCCTTCCCCAACTAAGCATGGCGGGGAGAACACAGATCAAGCAGCGAATACTACCACAGTATCTTCCTCATGTACAGAAGTCTGCGGAGAAGACCTTTGTGACAAGTCCTGTGCAAGGATATGCCTAGTCAATATATACCCCAAGGGCCAACCAGAAAGGGCTCTGAGGGTGTACGCCATCTTGGACGACCAGAGCAACCACTCACTTGCAAGGTCAGAACTCTTTGATCTGTTTAACTTAAAGGGTGATACCTATCCGTATACCTTGGGTACTTGTAGTGGCATATCAGAGGTTTCAGGAAGAAGGGCCAGTGGTCTTGTAATAGCTTCTCTCAAGGGCAATTTGGAGATACCTTTGCCCACACTTGTTGAGTGCAACCAGATACCATCAAACAGAGAAGAGATACCCACGCCAGAGGTGGCTTTCCAGCACCCTCATCTAAGGGCTATAGCCAGTGAAATACCATCCCTTGACAAAAATGCAGACATTCTAGTTCTGCTAGGTAGAGACATTCTCAGACTGCACAAAATACGCCAGCAAATTAATGGACCACATGATGCACCATTTGCCCAGCGCCTCGATCTAGGATGGGTAATCATTGGCAACGTCTGCATAGGTAGGATGAAAAGGCCCACCAATATTTCTTCATTTAAGACGCATATGTTACCAAATGGTCGCAGCACTTGTTTTCAGCCATGTCCACATCACTACCAAGTGAAAGAGAAGATAAGCAACAGTAAGTGGCTGCATAATCACCGAGACAACGTGAATACTTTCCTGCCTGGGGACAACACCCTTGGATTAACAGTGTTCAATACAACAAGTGATGACAACAAGCTGGCACCGGCTATAGCTGATAAAGAATTTCTCAAACTTATGGACAAGGAATTCATTCAAGATGATTCCAACAGCTGGGTAGCACCTTTACCTTTCCGCTCCCCGAGATCAAAACTACCAAACAATCTGAAGCAAGCAGTTTCTAGATTTTCCTCTTTAAAACGTACCCTCAAGAGGAAACCAGAGATGGAGAAACACTTTGTAGGTTTCATGCAGAAGGTATTTGAGAGAGATCATGCAGAACCTGCACCTCCACTAAAGGAAGGAGAAGAATGCTGGTACCTTCCATCATTTGGCGTGTATCACCCTTGCAAACCTGACCAAATCAGGGTCGTGTTCGATTCTAGTGCTCAGTATGAAGGCGTCTCTCTTAACAACCTGCTCCTCACTGGTCCTAACCTAAACAACAGCCTCATAGGAGTCTTAATCCGTTTCAGACAGGAACCAGTTGCAGTGATGGCCGACATCCAACAGATGTTTCATTGCTTCATTGTTAAGGATGATGACAGAAACTATCTCAGGTTCCTATGGCATAAGGACAATGATGTCAACAATGAAGTCATAGATTACCGGATGAAGGTACATGTCTTTGGCAATAGCCCATCTCCTGCAGTAGCGATCTATTGACTGAGAAGGACCGCCCAAGAAGGTGAGAAAGAGTATGGCTCTGATGCTCGTCAGTTTGTTGAGAGGAACTGCTATGTTGATGATGGTCTTAAATCCTTACCTGCAAGTGAAGAAGTGATCGATCTACTCTCTAGAACACAGGAAATGCTGTCTGTAGCTAACCTCAGACTTCACAAGATCATCTCCAACAATATGGAGGTAATGAAGGCATTTCCCTCTGATGATCATGCAATCAACTTGAAGGATCTTGATCTCAGTTCTGATACTCCTCCTATGCAACGCAGCCTAGGATTGCTATGGAACACTGAACAAGGCACATTCACATTCCAAGTGTCTTCTTGTGACAAATCTTTCATCAAACGAGGAGTTTTATCTGTTGTGAACAGCATTTATGATCCTCTTGGTTTCATTGCTCCCATCGCCATTCAAGGCAAGCTACTACTAAGACAGCTTACCACTGAGAACATGGACTGGGACACTCCACTGCCTGCTGAGAAACAACTGAGGTCTGACTGTGGCACTAACTTCGTTGGAGCCTGCAAAGAACTGCAGTTAGACAACTTCTTATCCAACAATGGGTGCACTTGGACGTTTAACCCTCCACATTCATCCCATATGGGAGGTTCCTGGGAACGTATGATTGGGATCACACGCAGAATCCTTGACTCTATGTTGATGGACCACAAGTCGACACTGCTTACCCATGAGACGTTAATAACCTTTCTTGCTGAAGTGTCTGCGATAATCAATGCAAGGCCACTTGTCCCAGTATCTTCAGACCCTGAATCTCCAATTATCTTAACCCCAGCAACGCTTCTTACTCAGAAAATTGGTACTGCTGCTACCTCTCCACGTACCTTAGATCACAGTGACATTTACAGACGCCAATGGAAACAAGTTCAACACCTGTCCAATGTGTTCTGGCACCGCTGGAAAACAGAGTACCTCCACATGCTACAGAGCCGTCACAAATGGCAGACCTCAAAACCTAATCTCCAGGTGGGTGACCTCGTCCTTCTAAGGGATAAAGAAGTCCATCGGAATGAATGGCCTATGGGTCTCATCACTAAAGTTGTCCCTACTGATGATGGAAAGACACGGAAAGTGGAGGTCAAGGTAACCAAGGGAGGCTCAGTGCGAGTTTTCTTCCGCCCAATTAATGAACTGGTGCTTCTTCTTCCAAGAGGAGACGTCACATAAAAGAAGATAAGGACACCATTCACAGCTCATGGCGGGTAGCTCCCTTCCATGAACTAAAACCGTGTTCTTGTGGATTACAGTGTGGGTCGGTGGAGGTGTTGGCAAATTGCGGCTTCCCGACCTGAAGATTGGTTTATTTGGACTAACTGTTGATTATTGTTTGTTGTGCATGTTTCTTTTTTTGTTTTTCAGGTTTGAAGAGGACTTTATGGACATCTCAGGACATTTAATGTTTGTTTTCATTGAAATCTAAAGATTTCAGGCGGGGAGTGTCATGTCCCAGGACTTGGTTTAATTCACTGACATGTATCTGTGATACTGTTTGTCTTTGTAGTTTGTCCCTTTTCTCTCTCTGTATCCTTAGCTGTGATGCTGTAGCTCCTCCTCTCTGTTCCTCAGTTTAGTTTCACTTCTTTGTAAGCAACATGTCTGCTCAGCTCCTGGTATTTCATCATTTTTCACCTACTGCTGTATGAGGTTCTACAAGATTTACCTGGATTAAAGCATCTGGAATCTTATCTACGCCTCCTCAGTTGAGTTGAACACTATCTGATAGATATCTTGGTGTAAATTGCTGGTTAGCATAGAGACTACAGGACACTCTCACAACCTCACACTTGCAGCCAAGCTATTGAGTCAGAACAGAGGATCATAACAGACAGAATGACAGAATTACAAATAGAACACTTTCTGTTTGTATCAGTTATTATTGACTGCGGTAAAGTAAGTCGTATAAATCTGTGTCTGAGGACCAATTGCTCTCTCTTAATCTCACCAGGGTCTATAGGCACTTAATAGCGTAGCACATTCCAGGTTTTGGGCGTTTTGTTAATATGGTGCAGCATTTACAATTTACTGGCCGTCTTTAAAGGGGTATTCCTATGAACATGACCATATCTATATTTTTAGATTATTAAAAGTTAAACATTTTTGCAAATATAAGTAGTTAAAAATTCTGCACAGTTTTAAAGATTTTCTTTAACCATCTTAGTGGTGACAGTCTGTTGTCTAGATCGGTTGCCAATGGATACGGCCACGAATGCAGAAACTTTCTGTGGTCTGGGACTTGTCAAAAACACAGCCATGATATTCTTATTGTGAACAGGTTATCAGGCAGGGACACAACATGTATGCGAAGATATCCCGGCCACAATAAGGACATCATGACTGGTTTTTTAACCTTAGAAAAGTCCTGCATTCATGGTCATATCCACTGGCAACCGATCAAGACAACTGACTGTCACCATAAGATATTTAGAGAAAATCTTTAAAACTCTGCAAAATGTTTAATTACTTACAGTATATTTACAAAAATGTTTAACTTTTTATTATCTACAAATTTAAAAATAGTTATGTTTGTGGGAATAACCCTTTAAGTCTTTTCATTTTGTGCCTCTCATTGTGTGTGAGTTATCGGCTGATATAGTGATTTCTTCAGAGCTAGGTGGTAATACACATTGTATCCCTCTCTACACAAACAGCATATAAGGTGCTGGATACTAGGGAACAAATGGTTACACTCCCTCCCCCCCCCCAATATCTAGTATTGTTATAGCGATATACAGTGGGTGGAGATAAATAAAATAGAACAAGAGGACAAGATTTCCCATGTCCTAAGTGACTATATACTGTATATAGTAGATAATAAAAGTTTTATCATCATAAATTTATGTATCATCATACATTTATGTATCTATATTCAGCGGAATAAACTTTTCTGCGGAAAGCCCCCCGGGAGGGGGAGTAATCACTAACATATGCTTGTTCAACACCCCCCGTATCATCTATACATTTCACACCCACAACTAGTTTACTACCTCCATGGAACAGTCCCCCCCAAAACTCAGTCTGCCTTATCCTTCCTAGGCACACAGCTCTCTACCAAATTTTCTTTTTGCCCTGCATACTGCCTCTGAACATAACCCACTGCAAGACATGTGAAAAAATTTTCCATAGTAAGAAAGATTTCTAAAATAGATGAGGGCCCAAAATAAAACATGTGTCTAAACATAAATTTTGCCAAACATAACCAAATCTATATGTAGTAAAAAGTTAAACAATTGTGCAGAGTTTTAAAGATTTTATCTAACTATCTTAGTGGTGACAGTCTGTTGTCTTGATTGGTTGTCAATGGATACGACCACGAATGCAGAAACTTTCTATGGTCTGGGGCTTGTCAAAAACCAAGCCATGATCTTCTTATTGTGGGCAGGTTATCAAGCAGGGACACTACATGTATAAAGAGATAACCCGGTCACAGAAAGGACATCATTGCTGATTTTATGACCTTAGAAAGGTCCTGCATTCATGGTCATATCCATTGGCAACCGAACAAGACAACAAGACTGTGTTCACAAGATATTAAAGAAAATCTTTAAAACTCTGCAAAATATTTAATTAATTATATTTGAAAAAATGTTAAACTTTGTATTATCTAAAAATTTGAAAAAGATTTTGTTCATGGGAATACCCCTTTAAATATGTAATAGAAGTGGGGAGGGGGGTTAAATGGAGTGTCTGATAAAAATGCAACTGTGGTATCCTCTTTATTTCGGGAAGTTGAATCTGATTTGAAGGGTATTTGTAATACATTCTATTCTTACTATCAAGATATATACTGTATAAGGCATCATATATCAGTAATAGGGACCAATTGGAGGAGTATTTAAGTAAAGTGGAGCTGTCTTGACTTAAGAAAGTGTTTTGGCTCTCGAGCCAGTTACTTTAGATGAATTGAAAATGGTTATTGGTACTAGTATTCTAAAGAAATCTTTGCGGTGGATGGTCTACCTGTAGAGGTGTACAAGAAATATTGAAATATTCTTGCACCATATCTTCTAGAAATATTTCAGAAATCTTTTGACCTGTTTTCTATCGGACTCAATGTGTCAGACTGCAATTGTGCTTATTCTGAAGCAGTTTAAGGATCCAGATAAAGTTAGGTCATATAGGTCAATTTCTCTGATAAATTCAGATGTAAAATTTCTTGCATAGATACAGTCATATGAAAAAGTTTGGGCACCCCTATTAAACTTAATCATTTTTAGTTCTAAATATTTGGGTGTTTGCAACAGCCATTTCAATTTGATATATCTAATAACTGATGGACACAGTAATATTTCAGGATTGAAATGAGGTTTATTGTACTAACAGAAAATGTGCAATATGCATTAAACCAAAATTTGACCGGTGCAAAAGTATGGGCACCTCAACAGAAAAGTGACATTAATATTTAGTAGATCCTCCTTTTGCAAAAATAACAGCCTCTAGTCGCTTCCTGTAGCTTTTAATCAGTTCCTGGATCCTGGATGAAGGTATTTTTGACCATTCCTCTTTACAAAACAATTCCAGTTCAGTTAAGTTGGATGGTCGCCGAGCATGGACAGCCCGCTTCAAATTATCCCACAGATGTTCAATGATATTCAGGTCTGGGGACTGGGATGGCCATTCCAGAACATTGTAATTGTTCCTCTGCATGAATGCCTGAGTAGATTTGGAGCTGTGTTTTGGATCATTGTCTTGCTGAAATATCCATCCCCGGCGTAACTTCAAATTCGTCACTGATTCTTGTACATTATTCTCAAGAATCTGCTGATACTGAGTTGAATCCATGCGACCCTCAACTTCAACAAGATTCCCGGTGCTGGTATTGGCCACACAGCCCCAAAGCATGATGGAACCTCCACCAAATTTTACAGTGGGTAGCAAGTGTTTTTCTTGGAATGCTGTCTTTTTTTGACGCCATGCATAACGCCTTTTTGTATGACCAAACAACTCAATCTTTGTTTCATCAGTCCATAGGACCTTCTTCCAAAATGAAGCTGGCTTGTCCAAATGTGCTTTTGCATACCTCAGGCGACTCTGTTTGTGGCGTGCTTTCAGAAACGGCTTCTTTCGCATCACTCTCCCATACAGCTTCTCCTTGTGCAAAGAGTGCTGTATTGTTGACCGATGCACAGTGACACTATCTGCAGCAAGATGATGCTGCAGCTCTTTGGAGGTGGTCTGTGGATTGTCCTTGACTGTTCTCACCATTCTTCTTCTCTGCCTTTCTGATATTTTTCTTAGCCTGCCACTTCTGGGCTTAACAAGAACTGTCCCTGTGGTCTTCCATTTCCTTACTATGTTCCTCACAGTGGAAACTGACAGGTTAAATCTCTGAGACAACTTTTTGTATCCTCTCCCCTGAACAACTATAAGCGTGAACAATTTTGTTTTCAGATCATTTGGAGAGTTGTTTGAGGAGCCCATGATGCCACTCTTCAGAGGAGATTCAAATAGGAGAACAACTTGCAATTGGCCACCTTAAATAATTTTTCATGATTGATGCTACCTGGCTATGA
Source organism: Leptodactylus fallax (assembly GCA_947044405.1). NCBI lineage: Eukaryota > Metazoa > Chordata > Amphibia > Anura > Leptodactylidae > Leptodactylus > Leptodactylus fallax. Next base: position 1,168,649 of record CAMRHE010000488.1, read on the forward strand.
AGTTCAAAGCTCGTGAGGTTATAAAACCACTCTGTGCTTCAGTAAGTCAGTAAAAGTATAGGAGTATTCAAATCAATAAAAGGATATAGTACCCAAATTTTTGCACCGGTCAAATTTTGGTTTAATGCATATTGCACATTTTCTGTGCCATAATAATAAACCTCATTTCAATCCTGAAATATTACTGTGTCCATCAGTTATTAGATATATCAAATTGAAATGGCTGTTGCAAACACCCAAATATTTAGAACTAAAAATGATTAAGATTAATAGTGCCCAAACTTTTTCATATGACTGTATTGCTACTTATAGAAGATAATTCTAGATATTAGTGGGAAGAACAGGTTTATTTATGCTAGTTAGATCAACTGCATACATATGTTTTTGAATGTTCAGTAGGACAGTAGTAACTGTGTATGCAATTTATTTTCGACGCATCAAGGACATTTAACAATTTGAGCTATGTCATGTCCCAGGACTTGGTTTAATCTTTGTGTGACATGTATCTGTGATACTATTTGTCTTTGTAGTTTGTCCCTTCTCTTCCTTGTATCCTTAGTTGTGATGCTGTAGCTCCTCCTCTTCTCTCCCTCAGTTTAGTTTCACTTCTTCTAAGCTAACATGTCTGCTCAGCTCCTGGTGATTCATCATTTTTCACCTACTGCTGTATGAGGTTCTACAAGATTTACTCGATTAAAGCATCTGGAATCTTATCTACGCCTCCTCAGTTGAGTTGAACACTATCTGAGATAGATATCTTGGTGTAAATTGCTGGTTAGCATAGAGACTACAGGACACTCTCACAACCTCACACTTGCAGCCAAGCTATTGAGTCAGAACAGTGAAAAATGATGCATAAAGATTGCCAGATACGGCTGTAAGACAGTTCACCAACTTCTGACATACAGTCAGTCACAGCAAGTTACCTGAAGCCAGAAGGAATCAGCATTGTGTGTGGTTGCATCTGCAGCTCAGACCCCCTCAGCATAGAAGATTCTATCAAAGCAGCCATCTTACTCCAGCAAAGTTATATTTATCCTGTTTCGAGTTGCATCATGGCTGAAGGGCACCCTGAAGCACAAGGGGGCTGGACCTCAGTCTGCAGCCCAGTGAGAAGGCTAGACGCTCAATTAAACCAGGTTAGAGACAATCTAGAAGGTTTAAAGCATGAACTTTCCTGTGAACTCTCAAAATGGTGGCAGAAAATACAGACTAAGATGTCTGCCATGTGCTTGCCTGCATACCATGTATCACCACTAGAGGGAGCTCTGCGACAGCTTTGTGCTATGCATGGACATTATAAAATGAAAGCTGAGGAGTAGGAAAGCATATTGAGAAAACAACATACAGACGATTCTTTAGCTGAATTGCAAAGCTTCCAGCATCTCAATTCAGAACGAGACAGCTTAGTACATGAAACTAAGTGACAGGACAGAGGCAAGAATTGCACAACTGTGGGAAATGGGACCTCATGTTTCTGAGTCTACCAAGCGTCAGAGCGCACATCTAAGTCACGTTCTTCAAAATCTTCCACACTCAGTGAGCAACTTATAAAAGCACGTGCAGAGGCGGAAGCTACTAAGATACAGCAGCCCTTGCACAACAGAAAGTAGAGATGGAAGCTAAGGTAGCTCAACAGAAAGCAGCGATGGGCTTAAGCTCCAAAAGCAGCTCAACAAAACAGAAATGGAAGCTAATGCAGCTTCAAAAAAGGGTAGAACTAGAGGCTCTAGAGAAACAGTATGAGCTCGCTGCAGCCATGGCAAGGTTAAGCATTTTAGAACAGGCCATCATGGGAAGTGAAAGTGACAGCACCAGTTTGTGTGATGTAGAAGCAGAGGATCCCCTCAAGCGCACAAGAGACTATGTACTAAGCCAAAGCAGTGAATCCCCATTTGCCACAAATGTTCCTGTCAGGGACAACATTTCTCCAGAGCAACAGGGCACAGTATCTTCTCTGCAGCACATCGCATTCAAGGTCAGTACAATGCCCCCTGCCTGTCCAGCATCCAGTTTCTTCTTCCTTCATGGATTCCCAAAGCCTTGCACCTCAGCAAATGCAATATACTGATACTCAGGTAAACACCAAGTGACACCATACCACCAGACTGCAAACAACCGTCCAGTCTCACACCCATATGTGGCTAAACCTATGGACTTTAGCTGGCTCCTAGGCTGAATGCCTACGCAGCCCCTACGTCACCCCTACCTCTGTTAACCAGAACCCCACTAACAACGTAATCACCGGTACTCAGCCAGCAACTCAATATTTAAAGTCAGAGAGAATAGACATGTCAGAGTCCCCAAGGTACATGGTTCGCCTTGAGCTTACTAAGACTGGACTCACTAGGTTCGATGACCAACCTGAGAACTCAGAGGCTGTTAGTGCTGCCTTCAAAACTGCAATTAGTGACCTCGGCATTACTGCAGCTGAAGAACTAGATTTGCTTATCCGGTGGCTTGGCCCACAGTCCACAGTTCGTGCTAAAAGACTCAGATCCGTCCACATTTACAACCCCAGCAGGCCTTACCGCTGCTTGGGAAAGACTGGAGAAACCTAGGGCAGTCCTGAAGCTGTTGAGAATGCTCTGCTCAAACGGTTGCAAGGGTGTTCCAAAGATATCTGGTAAGGATCATCAGAAATTTCAAGAACTTAGTGACCCACTCATGGAGCTCCTACTGGCTAAGGCGGACACCCCCTCCTACCGGGCCTCAGTTACCTGGACACTGCTTGTGGGGTAAACCCGATAGCTCCAAGTTGCCATATAATATTCAAGAAAGGTAGACCACAGTTGGGTCAAGATACAAAAATGAGAATCAAGTCTCCTTTCCTCCATTTCCTACTCTGTGCGCTTATCAAGAACATTGCAGAATCCAAGAATGACCCAAGCTTTTCCTATGGGGATCCCAGTGTTCCTGGTTCACCTCCTATTAAGTATGACCGCTCACATTCTAACTACAGAAACCGCTGAGGCCCAGTTTCGGTGAAAAAGACTGATATTCTTCCTACACCTACATCAGCACCAGAAGAAAGCAGTTGCAACAACAACCAGGACGAAAAGGTAGAAAATCCTAACCGCCTGTGTCCTATTCACAAGAAGCCTCATCCCCTCAAGAAGTGTATTGGCCTCCTGAAGAAACCAATCCAGGAACGTAGAGAGCTTCTAAAGAAACTAGGGATATGTTCCAAATGTTGTTCCTCTACTGAACATGTTGCTAGAGACTGTAAAATTGCTATTAAGTGTATAGAGTGTGGCATGAGGACCCTGTCCAAGCTCTTCATCCATCCCAGCCTAGTGCCACACCACCTAGAGGTTCCCCTTCCCCAACTAGCATGGCGGGGAGAACACAGATCAAGCAGCAAATACTACCACAGTATCTTCCTCATGTACAGAAGTCTGCGGAGAAGACCTTTGTGACAAGTCCTGTGCAGGATATGCCTAGTCAATATATACCCCAAGGGCCAACCAGAGGGCTCTGAGGGTGTACGCCATCTTGGACGACCAGAGCAACCACTCACTTGCAAGGCCAACCTCCTTGATCTGTTTAACTTAAAGGGTGATACTTATCCGTATACCTCTGGGTACTTGTAGTGGCATATCAGAGGTTTCTGGAGAAGGGCCTGTGGTCTTGTAATAGCTTCTCTCGAGGGCAATTTGGAGATACTCTTGCCCACACTTGTTGAGTGCAACCAGATACCATCAAACAGAGAAGAGATACCCACACCAGAGGTGGCTTTCCAGCACCCTCATCTAAGGGCTATAGCCAGTGAAATACCATCCCTTGACAAAAATGCAGACATTCTAGTTCTGCTAGGTAGAGACATTCTCAGACTGCACAAAATACACCAGCAACTAATGGACCACATGATGCACCATTTGCCCAGCGCTCGATCTTAGATGGGTAATCATTGGCAATGCCTGCATAGGTAGGATGAAAAAGCCCACCAATATTTCTTCATTTAAGACGCATATGTTACCAAATGGTCAGCACTTGTTTTCAGCCATGTCCACATCACTACCAAGTGAAAGAGAAGATAAGCAAATAAAAGTGGCTGCATAATCACCGAGACAACATGAATACTTTCCTGCCTGGGGACGACACCCTGGATTAACAGTGTTCAATACAACAAGTGATGACAAGCCAAACTCCGCTATAGCTGATAAAGAATTTTCAAATTTATGGACAAAGAATCCACCCAAGATATTCCAACAGCTGGTAGCACCCTTACCTTCCCTCCCGAGATCAAAACTACCAAACAACTTGAAGTAAGCAGTTTCTAGATTTCTTCCTTAAAACGTACTCTCAAGAAAAAACCAGAGATGGAGAAACACTTTGTAGGTTTCATGCAGAAGGTATTTGAGAGAGATCATGCAGAACCTGCACCTCCACTCAAAGGAAGGAAAGAAAAATACTAGCACCTTCCATCATTTGGCGTGTATCACCTCGCAAACCTGACCAAAAACCGTGTCTTTCATTCTAGTGCTCAGTATGAAGGCGTCTCTCTCAACAATTTTCCTCACTGGTCCCAACCTAAACAAAGCCTATAGAGTTTAATCCTTTCAGATAAAACCAGTTGGGTAGTGATGTAATACATCCAACAATTTTCATTGTTTTTTAGGATATGACAGAAACTATCTCAGTTCCTATGGCATAAGGACAATATGTCAACAATAATCATAATTACCGATGAAGGTACATGTTTTATAATAGCCCATCTCCTGTAGTAGCATCTATGGACGAGAAACCACGATAAGGTGAGAAAGAGTATGGCTCTTATTCACTTTTTAGAGAATTTTATTTATGAATTTCTAAAAGAAGAAGTGATCTGGTCTCCCTCTCTAGAACACAGGAAATGCTGTCTGTAAAGGCGAACTCCCAGACTTCACAAGATCATCTCCAACAATATGGAGGTAATGAAGGCATTTCCTCTGATGATCATGCACCAACTTGAAGGACTTTGATCTCAGTTCTGATACCTCCCATGCAACGCAGCCTAGGATTGCTATGGAACACTGAACAAGACACATTCACATTCCAAGTGTCTTCTTGTGACAAACCTTTCACTCAAACGAGTTTTTTTATCTTGTTGTGAACAGCATTTATGATCCTCTTGCTCTCATTGCCCTATCACCATTCAAGGCAAGCTACTACTAAGACAGCTTACCACTGAGAACATTGACTGGAACACTCCACTGCCTGCTGAGAAACAACTGAGGTCTGACTGTGGCACTAACTTGTTGGAGCCTGCAAAGAACTGCAGTTAGACAACTTCTTATCCAACAATGGGTGCACTTGGACGTTTAACCCTCCACATTCATCCCATATGGGAGGTTCCTTGGAACGTATGATTGGGATCACACGCAGAATCCTTGACTTCATGTTGATGCACGGCCAAGTCGACACTGCTTACCCATGAGACGTTAATAACCTTTCTTGCTGAAGTGTCTGCGATAATCAATGCAAGGCCACTTGTCCCAGTATCTTCAGACCCTGAATCTCCAATTATCTTAACCCAGCAATGCTTCTTACTCAGAAAATTGGTACTGCTGCTACCTCTCCACGTACCTTAGATCACACAGTGACATTTACAGACGCTAATGGAAACAAGTTCATCAATTCGTCCAATGTGTTCTGGCACCTGGAAAACAGAGTACCTCCACATGCTAGAGCGTCACAAATGGCAGACCTCAAAACCTAATCTTCCAGGTGGGTGAACCTGCCCTTCTAAGGGATAAAGAAGTCCATCGGAACAATGAATGGCCTATGGGTCTCATCACTAAAGCTTTGTCCCTAGTGATGATGGGAAGACTCAGAAAGTGAAGGCCAAGGGTAACCATGAGGTCGGTGCGAGTTTTCTACGCCCAATTAATGAACTTGAAGCTTCTTCTTCCAAGAGTGACGTCACATAAAAGAAGATATGAAAATTATCTGCCAGCTCATGGCGGGGAGCTTCCTTCCATGAACTAAAACCGTGTTCTTGTGGATTACAGTGTGGGGTCGGTGGAGGTGTTGGCAAATTGCGGTGCTTCCCCAATCTGAAGATTGGTTTATTTGGACTAACTGTTGATTATTGTTTGTTGTCTATGTTTCTTTTTTGTTTTTTAGGTTTGAAGAGTGACTTATGGACATTTCAGGACATTATTAATGTTTGTTTTCAGTGAAATCTAAAGTATTTCAGGCGGGGGGGGGCGTCATGTCCCAGGACTTGGTTTAATTCACTGATGCTGTATCTGTGATACTGTTTGTCTTTGTAGTTTGCCCTTCTCTCTCTCTCTGTATCCTTAGTTGTGAATGTAGCTCCTCCTCTCTCTCTCCTCAGTTTAGGTTTACCTCCTTTGTAAGCAACATGTCTGCCAGCTCCTGGTATTTCATCATTTTTCATCTAAATACAGAAGGAGGTTCTACAAGATTTACCTGGATTGTGTGCCACTGGGAATCTTATCTACGCTCTCAGTTGGAGTCGGAACACTATCTTGATGGGGGATATCTGTAAACAAGGTTAGCAGCAGAGACTACAGGACACTCACAACCTCACACTCTAGCCAAGCTATTGAGTCAGAACCGAAATAAGCTAGACTTTGGTATTGTATTATTACAAAGGTTCAAGTTTCAGTGTCAAAATTTTAGAAGATGAATTTCAGTCCTATATGCAACTACATGTATATTGGATAATGGGGAGTTGTCTGACGAATTTGTCTTGGGAGAGGGCACCAAGCAAGGTTACCCGCTTTTACCCACTATCACACAGGGATTGAGCCTTTTGGCCTAGACAGCTTAGTAGAGATGATAGTTTGGGCTGTCAAGGTGCACAACTTGGAGGAAAAATGTTGTTTCTATATTGACAATATATTGATTTATTGAAGAGATACAAATAAAATTTCTGAAGCATGTAATGCAGGAGATTGAAAAAGTTGGAAAACACTTTAGGTTAAGGCCCACAGCTAGTAAAACAAACCCTGCGAGGCACAGTGGAGGAAATGCATCGCGTTTTTTTCTCAGCGTTTTTCACAGAAAGTCAGAAAGTTCTGTGGGACTTTCTGCCCCTATTACATTTATACAGAAAACACCAGCGTTTCCATAGTATACTGACATGTTTTCAACTTTCAAAAATGCAAGCATTTTTGAAATCGCAGCACTTACGCTACAGACTTTTTTCTGCAATGTGTGGCTGGGATTAGCCAGAATCCCATCCACTTTGCAGGTACTTTAAAATGCAGCATTTTTTGTTGCAGCATTTCCACCGCGGCCAAAATGCTGCGTTTTCGCAACATGGGGCCCCAGCATTAAATGTGAAAGCAAATCTCTACAAAGGATCAACATTCAATCTCAGTTTTCAACCACAAAAAAGATCTGATATTAAATGTAACCTGCCACATTGATAATACAGTCTGATCTATGGGCATCATGTTATTGAGCAGGAAGAACAGAGTTGATTGATGTATAGATTTGTGGGAAAAGATTTAGTAGAACTTGTAATTTTTCAATTTTTTTTTGAGTGGTTATACTCTGATTGACAGGTATGGTATCTCTGTATGTAAACTCATACAAGAAAAGCTATCAATCACTAATAAAACCACCAAATAGACTCCTAAATCCAAAGTGAGCAGGATTTTTAATAACTGTTCTTATTGAAAATTTTTTTAACTTTTTTGGGTGAACAAGGAAGGCAACATTGCATTATAATAGTTATTGGATATTAATGGAAAGCAAGGTAAAATACGAAAAATAACATAACTCATAACATAGCTCATTAAGTGTACCTCCAGCTATAAACAACTTTGCATAAATGAATAGAAGAGGTGAATACAAGAAACAATATCTTATTAAGGAAATATGTTTCCCTGTCCACTTTTCAGGCTGACTTACTTTCTACATACAACTCTATGAAGAGGGAACAGGGAGGAGGAGGAGGCTTCTGTAAAAGGCATTCAAATAATTGCAGCTGCTACACTCTACTACTCTGTGAATGAAGGCTACTGCTATATGTTCCAGTGAAAGCTTTGTTTTTACGGCGTTCTCTGTGTGGTCAAAATGACATGCTACCTGTATTGTGTGGGTCGGCATGATTACAGTGATAACAAATTTATATACTTTTTCTTAGGCTATAACACCTTGAAAAGAATCCAAAACTTTGAAAAAAAAAAAAAAAAATCTTGAGAGTTACCATAGTCTAACACTGGTAACTGTTTATGAACCTGCATTAGGCGACTTTTTTGTAGGGCCAGATGCACTTTTTTTATTTATACCATTTTGGGAAATGTCTGAAGTTTTGTTCACTTTTTAATTTTCATGGGAGGCGAAACAGCGCCTACGGGGCAGGCCCTTCTGGGCACGGGACTTCACTTGTTCTGGGCGGCTGGCACCTACTGGATGTCTGCCGGTTGCTCACACCTGCGTGATAGAGCCGGAGAGTCAGCATGCACAGTAGTTTATTGTGCAAGCATGGGCGGCTGTCAGACCTCAAGAAGAGGAAAAGCTCAGAAGTGACATCCCGTGCCCAGAAGATCCAGACAGGAAGAAAGGAAAGTATGATTGGGTGTGGGGGAATGGGGGTTAGTATTGGTGACCTTCCGTTTCTGGAAACAGGGAAACGGAATGTCATTGGAAAATCGGAAAATGTGCCTAGGGCGGTCACATGACTGGCTCCGACGATCTAGGTAAATTTAGCTTTTTGGTACAGTAAGTAATTTAGAAGGCTTCAATAGGCTCCCAGCTATCATAGTGCCTGCACTGATTGTAAGCATTACCCCTGGGTTTCTGCTGTGTAATACAGTACTGTAGATACTCAGTGGCTATGGCGGTCACTCTGTTCCTGCGCAGCTACATTATTGAAAGATCCGACATCTGCTGAGAGATTTGCATATGTCATAAGGTTCTAAAAGTTTATAACTTGACTTTTCAGAAAGATAAATTAGCGAGAGGCAGAAAAGGAAAGATCATTACTTGATGCTGGGACCACTTTAGGGTAGAAATACCACCTGACAGGTTGCCTTTAAATTATTGAAATTAAAGTTACACAGAAAACTATATATCAATCTGTTCAGCTGCTCCTGCTCTACAACAATCTGCCTACAGAAATAGGCCCAAGATAGCGGCTTCACTTGTTATGGTGGCTTTTGTTGCGAAATCCTCTAACAGGCCCTAGGCTGGCACAGTGATGAGAAAATTGCAATGAAGTGATGATGTAGAGTATTCCTGGACACTCCCTGCTACTTGTCATATCCCATGTGATGGCATTTTGGGTTGCCCTTGGTGTGAATGAAATCACAGGAGACAAGATGGCAGTTGAAACAGGCATAGCTGGCAACTCAGTTTACTTGGCAAGAATCATCCAGTTACAAAGCAACATGGAGGCACAATTCACTTACAGCAGTAGGTTCCACAGGTGTGGCACTTTACACACATGGACTGGAGTGGCTATTGCTCTTTACTCCTTCCTCAGTTCTCTGACCCTTTCTACCCTGGTGATCTAGGCTGACTCTTGGAACCTAGTCCTCCTTTCCAACCACTATTGGGGAAATGCAGGGCACATCTTGGCAATGGATACCTAAGTTTCCACACTGTTCAGCAGTGGTGATCTTCAACAATCAGCAGGTTTACAAAGTCTTAGCTCTGTGAGTCTGGAAGACACAGGACTGCCTGTCAGCCCTATCTGCCACTAACAAGCTGAAAAAAGCTGAAGGTGCACTGTGAGTAGCTAAACTTTCCTCCTCTCATGCTAGCTATCCTCTAACTAACTCTAGTGAACAGGAAGTACCTACTAGCTAAAGACTGGGAGCTAGCAACCACCAAGCTCCTCCCGCCTTCTAGAAAATCCAGATCATAAACCACTTCTTCTGCCTTTACCGTAAAACTGGCTTGTTAATTCCAAAATACCCAGCGTAAAGTTGGATACTGCAAATAACTAGTATCAAACATTGCAAAACAGTAGAAAATATTATGATACAATCTAAAACACATTGGATGTAATTTATAAAGACTTGTGTATATTTGTGGTGCTGGGGAGAACACCAGTCTTTATATTTGTGGTGTCGGGGGAGAATGCACCTCATTTTATTATGAGGCGCATGCCTCCTCATAAATTAGGTGTATCCTCTGTCAGGGCTGTGTACTTGTACAGAAATGTACACAAACTCATAGCTAGTGGTGATTTAAAGCATTATTTATGCCCTATAAAATGGTGTAAATTATGATAAAATGTGTGGGGTTGGTTGTCCCACCCATGATCCACCCCCTTGTCACACCCCCTTGTAGGAAAGTAGTACAAAATAGTAAAAAGTCACATTTGTACATTTGGTCTTATACACCAGAAAACTGGCATAAGAGGCATGATAAATCTGCTACACTATGCATTAACAAGGCAACAAAAAGTCTCTAACAGGGACCTTTTTGGGAAACAGTGCACATTTTTCTGAAGCTGGTCATCCACAAATTACTATACAACTACAATAGAAGTTTAGACAACATTCTGTACAGGTCTCTTTCTTCCTAATAAACAGAGGCTTCTAGTCATGAGTCCAGAATATGATGAACAGGATATACCAGTAAAAGCAGTTTTCCTACATCAGTTTAAATGGATTCCAACATATTTGCTTAAAGAAGAAAGAGAATGTATTATATTACAGTAGAGCAAACAAGTAATACCATACAGGTGCTTTATTGTCACACCCAATTCCATCTTTTGAATTCTTCTGCTCAAGAAGTATTTTTCTTAAAAGGAGTCTACTACGTCCCCCCAAGCATATTCAATTGTCACCACTGTGTTACAGAGCACATTGCATACTTTTGTATGCACACTTCATACCTTTGTTCAGCATGTCACTTTTCTAGATTTGAGAAAAACAGCTGTAAGGTTCTTGCCACTCAGACCCCTACTATCTCCTGCCTGCACCACGTGCAGTGAGAATTGAGCCTCTTGCTAAGACATCAACTATCCTGCCATCTGCCACAGGTCTGAAAAAGCCAGTGATATATCTCATGTGATCAGTGCTGTCACCTTGAGCATTTTAAAGTTTTGTTTATCAAAATCCATTGAGCTGTTCCAAAGATATAAGCCCCGTTAGAATGCAGTAATTCCACTCCAAGATAAAATTCTGTGTTAGCAACAACTTGGCTAATAGATTCTTATTTACATAAACACTATCAGGGCTGTTAACTTCTGAATCAATTTGAATAAACAAAACACCAAAATATTCAGGCAAAATGACAGTGCCAGATGAAGTATGTCATTGGGCTTTTGAGTCCTGGTGACAGATCCTCTTTAAACACCCAGGTCTAAAGTCAGTACATTAAATAAACTACCATTGCATGTCACCAGGGACCCAGCTACAAAGCAACCAGGAACAACCTCTTTCTTCTGATCCACAAAGTTGGCAATGCCAATATTAAGCATGACATCTCTTTGATAAAATTAAACACCTTTTCTTTCTGTTTTTGGAAATACTCAAAATGGCAACAAAATTGGAGTCAGCCTGGAGTCATCTCAAGCACATTAAAGGTTGTAAAACTTCTAAACAGATGCACAAATGGAAATTAAATGACTAAGTTTGGGGCCCTAAACTCTAGCAGCATAAGGACCTAATTCTGATTTAGTTTTCTTAAACCTGGTGAGAGGTTCCCTATAAACAATAAAATTCTAGATACCTGGAGCCAGCAGGATTTGCTGAGAAGCTTTCTGTACACTGTTTCAAACAGTGCAGCCATTTTTCAATTTTTGATTATCGTTTTTTACATCCATCTTCCAAAAGCCATAGCTTTTTTATTTTTCCATTCTCAGAGCCGTATGAGGGCTTAATTTTTTGCGATACAAATTGTACGTTGTACAGTTTAATATTCCATACAATGTACTGGGAAGCTGGAAAAAAATTCAGAATGGGGTGGAATTGGAGAAAAACTGCTTTTACATGACTTTCTGAGTTCTGTGGGTCAGCCCGATTACAGTGAAACTAAATTTATATATTTATATATATATGTTGGCATATTGTAACCCCTTAATCCAATAATAATAATAATAATCCAAAACTTTGAAAAAAAAACATTTTTTTGGAGTCACCATATTCTGACACTTGTAACTTTTTTATATTTTCATATGTAGGGCTGCATAAGGCGTCCTTTTTTGTGGGGCCAAATGTACTTTTTATTTATACCATTTTGTGGAATACCTGTATTCGCTTTTTATTCAAATTTTTATGTAAGGCAAGATGGCAAAAAAATGGCGGTTCAGCAATTTTAATTTTCTTCCTGCTACAGCATTCACCATAAAGGAAAAATATTTTTTTATAAGTTTGTAGATTGAGTATTTTCGGACGCAGGGATACATTATTTATTTATTTTTATATTTGATCAAAGGAAGGGGAGTGATTTGAACTTTAAATATTTTTTTATTTTTAACTTTTATTTTTAGACCGCTTAGGGGAGCAGTGATACATCCCAAAATGGTAGCGCCCATGCCCCATCAGGAAAATGGTGCTTCGGTCATCTTTGACCGAGGCATTAACAAGGTATAATACAGCAAAGACCTGGCAGCTATGGTGGCCATTCAGCTTCTGAGTGGCCGACGTATTTAAAGACCCGACATAAACCGCACTATTTTGGCGGATGTTGGCAAAGGGTTAATATAGAATTCTATATGAAGTTCTCTCATAAGCCCCCATAGAAATGGTTGCAGGTAGCTAGAATTTAATCATTTAAAGGGACATTTCACCATAAATGAAAATTTCCCGTGTGTTTCATTGTGGTATTTCATGTGTCAGTTTCTCCCCTGTTGTTCTTGCTTTTTCTACTTCTATATACAAGACTGGGGCTGTTGCTTAGCAGTGGTGTAAACCAGGCTTTCGTGACAAACTTTCTCTATTTCAGTTACAAAGTAAGAATGCTTTAAACATTAGAAGTGTTAATAGTTTATTTATGTCAATTAACAAGGTAGTAATAAAAGGTATTCCAGAGCAGCCATACTTTTTGGTGAGTGCTATCGTTCTGTCATACTGCTGCGATTAGGTTTTCCATCTGACAGATGTGCAGGATCTCTTGTAGCCAGTCTGCTAAAGTGGGGGGGATGTAGATTTCCAGAGGAGGGGAATAACAGACCTGGCTGCAATCAGCGTAAAGCCAACCAGCCTACATACATGCTTCTGGATCTTGCAAGGGAAGATAGTACCCACAAAAGTGGTGAGGTGCTTCTCCAACAACAAACCATGGATTAACTCTGATATAAAAACACTACTTAAGGAGAAAAAGATGGCATTCAGGACAAGAGATAAGGAGGGGTTGAGGGAAGTACAAAAGGAACTGAGGCATCAAATCAGGCAAGGAAAAGCTAGTTATAAGGAAAAAATGGAAAAGCAAATGGAAAGAAAAGACATAAGGGGGGTCTGGGAGGGGCTTAAGTCAATTTCGGGTCATAAACAGTCTGTCTGCCAGATTGAGGCAGATGTTAATTGGCTTAATGAACTAAACCTATTCTTCAACAGATTTGATCACACACCAGCTCCTCCCACCCCAGCATGTCCTTCAGCTCCCCCCACCACAATGACTTCACCCCATTCACCCCATGTGGCTACTTCCCAACAGACCAGTAAATCCAGAAATCTGTCTTTATCTGACCACAGTCTGACCTTCACACGGGCCCAGGTGAGGAAGGAGATGAAAAAGATCAAGGCGAGGAAAGCCGCAGGGCCAGATGACATCAGTGCAAGGCTAATTAAGACTTGCGGGGACCAGCGGTGTGGTATAATTACATATATGTATAATATGAGCCTGAGGCAGGAAATAGTCCCTGAATTATGGAAATCTTCTTGTGTGGTACCAGTTCCAAAGAAACCTCACCCTATGGACCTCAACGACTACAGACCTGTAGCACTGACATCCCACCTGATGAAGATCTTAGAGAGATTGGTTCTCACACATCTTCGCCCTCTAGTGAGCCCCGCTATGTACCCTCTCCAGTTTGCTTATCGGCCAGGCATTGGGGTAGATGATGCCATCATCCACCTTCTGCACAGGGCTCTGTCTCACCTGGAAAAACCAGGGAACACGGTGAGAATAATGTTCTTTGATTTCTCCAGTGCTTTTAACACCATACAGCCCAGGTTACTGAGAGACAAGCTGGGCCTTGCTGGAGTGGACCACCACCTCTCCAACTGGATCCTAGACTACCTCACAAATCGACCTCAATACGTGAGAGCCCAAGACTGTGTGTCAGGTACCGTGATCTGTAATACGGGGGCACCTCAGGGTACGGTTCTCGCCCTTTCCTCTTCACACTGTACACTGATGATTTTAGGTGCAACTCATCTAGCTGCTACCTACAGAAGTATTCTGACGACTCTGCAATAGTAGGCTTCATCACAGACGATGATGACAGGGAGTACAGAGAACTGAACCGGTTTTTTGTGGACTGGTGCCACCAGAACCACCTGAAGATTAACGCGGAGAAGACTAAGGAGATGGTGGTGGACTTCCGTAAAGGTAGATGCCCTCCAAAACCAGTGGACATCCTGGGGACGGGCATCGAGATTGTGAACACCTATAAGTACCTGGGTTTGCTCCTTAATAATAAGCTGGACTGGGCAGATCATATGGAGGCCCTGTACAGGAAGGGCCACAGCAGACTCTACCTGCTTAGGAGGCTGAGAGCCTTTGGAATCCGGGGGGCACTTCTTAGGACTTTCTTCAACTCGGTAGTGGCATCAGCCATCTTCTTTGGAGTGGCCTGCTGGGGGAGCAGCATATCAACCAGGGACAGAAAGAAACTTGACAAGCTGATTAGAAGGGCCAGCTCTGTCCTGGGGAGCCCACTGGACCCAGTGCAGGTGGTGGGTGACAGAAGGATACTGTCCGTGGTCAGCTCCATGCAGAAGAAGAAGTCCCATCCCATGCATGAGACTGTGATCGCGCTGGGCAGTACTGTCAGTGACCGACTGCTCCACCCTAGGTGTGAGAAGGAGCGCTATCGGAAGTCTTTCCTCCCCACCGCGGTTAGGCTGTACAACCAACACCGACCTAAGCGGAGATCATTACACACAGAGAACTGAAATATCTCTCTGCCTGTTAAATCCCCCCCCCCCCCCTCTGCTACGTCCTACCTGTCTGTCTGCTATTAATGTAATGCCTCTCACCTTGGAACATTCCTGTACATGTTGTATTTGTATTTGTATCTGCTTATCTTATCTTTGCTGCTGTAACACACTGAATTTCCCCATTGTGGGACTATTAAAGGACTATTATTATTATTAGTGAGGAGAAGGGGGGCTGGATTGTCCTCCAATGCAACACCAGTCACATCCCTAATGACCCTACAAATCTTGCGCCAGAACGAGCAGAGGCAAGAATAGTTCCACCAAACATGAAGCATTGTGTCCCGTCCTGCTGAGCATCGCCAACATTCAGCAGAGATGGCAGGAAAGATCTCATGGAGAACTGACGGGATTCAGTACCATCTCAAGAGAATCTTATAGTTAGTTTCCTCTGCCCTGCATGAGTGAAGAAATCAGGCGATACCTTTTAGAGGCTAACTGAGTATATTTGATAAGTAAGCTTTCGGAAGTACTAGCTCCATTCATCATATTTATACATACACAAGACATGGATCTTCAAAAGGATCTTGGAATAACAAAATGCAATATAAGTAGAGAAGTTATTTACAACAGGTCAGGAAATAAACAGTCTAAAATTTGTGGAGCGTGACAGAGGGATCTGTTATCTATCTGTAATCAGATGGTGATTTGTGACCCTCACAGGTCATACATAGTGTGACATGAAGCTGGCATGAATATTAAGTCCAAATCACAGGTCATACATAGTGTGACATGAAGCTGGCATGAATATTAAGTCCAAATTGCAGAGTTTGAAATTTTTGCATTAACTTGTACTCCCATTCTTTCCTCTCATTCTGCATCTTAAAATGTCCCATTAAAACCACAACCCGCAAATCATCAATAGAGTGGTCTTCTCTGGAGAAATGTGCGGCCACTGGGAGATCTGTTCTGCTGTTATTAATGTTGAATCTGTGTAAGTTCATCCGCTGACTAAGTCTCTACCCTGTTTCCCCCACATAGAGTCCTATGGTGGGACATTGCACACACACATTGCAATGTCCCACCACAGGCCTCTATGTGGGGGAAACAGGGCAGAGACTTAGTCAGCGGATGAACTCACACAGATTCAACATTAATAACAGCAGAACAGATCTCCCAGTGGCCGCACATTTCTCCGGAGAAAACCACTCTATTGATGATTTGTGGGTTGTGGTTTTAATGGGACATTTTAAGACGCAGAATGAGAGGAAAGAATGGGAGTACAAGTTAATGCAAAAATCTCAAACTCTGCAATATGGACTTAATATTCATGCCAGCTTCATGTCACACTATGTATGGCCTGTGAGGGTCACAAATCACCACCTGATTACAGATAGATAACAGATCCCTCTGTCATGCACCACAAATTTTAGACTGTTTATTTCCTGACCTGTTGTAAATAACTTCTCTACGTATATTGCATTTTGTTATTCCAAGATCCTTTTTGAAGATCCATGTCTTGTGTATGTATAAATAGTGTAAAGTTTCAGTTTCTAGTATTATACCATGCCTGATGAAGGGAGCTAGTACTTCCGAAAGCTTACTTATCAAATATACTCAGTTAGCCTCTAAAAGGTATCGCCTGAGTTCTTCACTCTTCCACTACTTTCTATGGCTAACACGGTACAACATTATACTACTGTGCCCTGCATGAGACAGAAAACTTATGGCAAGAGCGAAAGGCAGAGATCCACGTGTCTGGTTGAAATGTGGACCCAATTCCCCTCTCCCAGCCAGCCAAAAGAGGGTATAGATGAGCGAGGTAGGGTTTAGGTGCACAGAGGAGCAAACACAAAGACGTTCAAAGGGTAGGAGAGATCTGTGGAGGTTAATGGTATTCTTTAGAGAGGAGCAGAAGTAATGTAGTTGAAGCTATTGCCATTGGGATGTCTCATGCCTATGTTCCGAGGGAACTAAGTCAGTGTAAGGGGTGAGGGAACTTAAGGGGCGTAAGATCAGTGGGGTGAGCAAGAAAAGGGGAGCGCATAGCTGCGGGGAAGTCTGGGTTGCCCGAGACAGGAATCAATGGGCCATCGTCGGTAAAGAGTCACGAAACGCAGCAGTATATTTGACACACACTGAGTTCCTGTTGGGCAACATAGGGAAGATCAGAAAGATCAGAGGTAGCACTACTCGACCAGTGACGTCTATGGAGCCACGGGAGAGATGTGAGAGGTAGTGGGCTCAAAGTGCTCTCCAGGGCAACCCAGAGGTTAGTGGAGAAGGAATGATGCCAGTCGAGAATGTGAGCTCTGACCGCTTCCAAATAGTTTTGAGTGCAATCTGGAATTGCTAGGCCGCCCAGCTGCTTAGGTTTGGAGATGGTGCTTTGGGCAATCCGCGGTGGTTTGGAGGCCCAAATGAATTTAGTAAAGGCCTTCCGGGAGGATAATGGGGATGATTTGAAAGAGGTAAAGTAAGTTAGGGAGGACATTCATCTCTAGGAGATTTATAAGTCGCAGCCAGGAAAGCCCTTTAGTGTCCCATTTCATCAAATTCGATTGTATGGTGTGTAGGAGTGGGAGGAAATTAAGGGCATATGTATCAGGAGCTGGGGAGAAGTAACACTTCTATTTTTGACAGTATTCTCACTTTGCAGAAATGTTTTTCCACGCCTGCCTAAAACTTTTGCACTGTACTGCATGTGTCAACCATGTGTGATGGACTGTTTCACAGAGGCTGTCCAAAGGGAAGGTAGAAACTCCTATCACAATTACACTATTGTCGCATCTATGCTGTTCTGGTCCATTGAGGGTACAAACAACAGAGAGGTGGACTGCTAAAACAGCAGTAACACAAGGAGTCTAGATTGACTATAATGGGGTCTGTCGGATGTCTGTCATTGCAAAACTGAAACCGACTGAGGAAAAAAAATCATTTGTGCGGCAAAGTGATGGTATGGCTGAAGAAGTGAACGTAGCCTAATATGTATAGAACACAGTCCTTGAACTGAGGAACAGCACACCCTGCATTATCTATCTGTCCACCTTGTTACCAACTGTTTTCCAGCCCTGATTTGCATCAGCCATCCGGGTTCAGGCAAAAAACAGTATCAAAGACAACTTAAAAAGACACTGAGACATTCAATCTGTGAGTGGCTTCCAGATTTTATTACTTGCGTGCAGAATTTATTATTACTTAATTTGCCTCTCAGAGGCTTTCTGTTATTACCAGCTTAGATTTTAGATGCCCTGTGGATACCTCATTGACTTCACACCATCCCTGAGAAATCACACTGACGTCAACAGACATAAAACAGTAAGGCTGAGGCTCCACATTGTGGAAACACAGCTTTTTTTGTTGCAGATTTTGCTGCGGTTTTTAGCCAAGAATGACTACAAAAGGAATGGGAAATATATAAGAAGCAGTTATACTTCTACCTTCTGCTAAATCCACTCCTGGCTTTGGCTCAAAAAACTGCAGCAAAAAAAGCTGTGTTTCCGCAGGCTTAGGCTAAGGAGCCATGCAGTGGATCGCTGCCAAAAAATGCTGCAGTAAAGACTGTGGCAAAAACACATTGCGTTTTTTTCCGCAGCATTTTTCACAGAAAGTCCACGGTTTTCCTCTCTGTACTTTCTGCCTCTGTTATACCTATACGGAAAACGCCAGTAGGTATAACTCACATGCTGCGATTTACAAAAACGCAAGCATTTTTGAAATCGCAGCATTTCCGCTGCAGATTTTTTCTTTTAATCTGTGGATGGGATTAGCCAGAATCCCATCCACTTTGCAGGTACTGTAAAACGCGGCATTTTTGCAACTTGGGGCTTCAGCCTAAAGGAGTTTTCTGGGTACACAATATTAATGGCTAAGATAAGTTATCAATATCAGATAAGTGGAGGGGGGGTGTCTGGGTGTAAAATGCAGTGTTTTATACCACGGCGTGTTCGTAGTGTGGGGCCCTGGCCTAAAGAAGTTTTCATAATATGTTAACCTGATCAACTTCATTAATTACAAAAGGGCAATTATAATGTTGCCCTAGCAGCTGCACATAAAATTACACAAAGAATAGAGGTGTAGCTATAGGGTTGCAGTGGTAGCAGTCGCAGGGATCCCTCTACCACATAAAATATGCCACTATTCTAAATGGCACAAGGTACGTAGGGGGCCCCATTACAGATTCTGTATTGGGGTCCAGGAGCTTCCAGTTACACCTCTGACAAACAATACAGCTTTCAGCAGCACTCTGTTAGCACCAAATATATTATCACTATGTTTACTATATAGTTATGAAAACAATGGTCAAATTACGAGTACCCATCTGCTAGCAACAACACAACCTCAAAACAAAAAACAGACAAAATTAAGTTAGCCACACCCCCATACACACATTGCCACAAACATAGTCAGCACTGACAGACAATGTGAAATGTGAGTACAATTGCATGATGCGTATGGCTGCGATACACATGCAAACACAAAAACACAGAGTGCTGCAGCAACTTTTTGTGGTTGCATATGCAGTCATATGCAGCATGCACCTGCACACATTTTATATGTTTGGCAGTGCTGTGCATTCACTTCATAAAACCAACTGAGGTGTCAACGCATGTGCTTTTCCATAACAATTCCCTAATGTCAGTTCCAAAACTGTCACAGAAAGGTGTTGCAGCGCTCCGCAGTGGGTCCTGCTGCTACTTTTTGTGTGTGCATGTGGGTTACATACAGTGGGGAAAAAAGTATTTAGTCAGACACCAATTGTGTAAGTTCTCCCACTTAAAAAGATGAGAGAGGCCTGTAATTGACATCATAGGTAGACCTCAACTATGAGAGACAAAATGAGAAAACAAATCCAGATAATCACATTGTCTGATTTTTAAAGAATTTATTGACAAATGATGGTGGAAAATAAGTATTTGGTCAATAACAAAGTTCATCTCAATACTTTGTTATATATCCTTTGTTGGCAATGACAGAGGTCAAACGTTTTCTGTAAGTCTTCACAAGGTTGGCACACACTGTTGCTGGTATGTTGGCCCATTTCTCCATGCAGATCTCCTCTAGAGAGTGTCGCTGGGCAACACGGACTTTCAACTCCCTCCAAAGGTTTTCTATGGGGTTGAGATCTGGAGACTGGCTAGGCCACTCCAGGACCTTGAAATGCTTCTTATGAAGCCACTCCTTCATTGTCCTGGCGGTGTGCTTGGGATCATTGTCATGCTGAAAGACCCAGCCATGTTTTATCTTCAATGCCCTTGCTGATAGAAGGAGGTTTACACTCAAAATCTCACGATACATGGCCCCATTCATTCTTTCATGTGCACGGATCAGTCATCCTGGTCCCTTTGCAGAGAAACAGCCTGCAAACAACAACCTGCTTCACAGTAGGTATGATGTTCTTTGGATGCAACTCAGCATTCAATCTCCTCCTGTGTTTCTACCAAACAGTTCTACTTTGGTTTCCTCTGACCATATGACATTCTCCCAATACTCTTCTGGAACATCCAAATGCTCTCTAGCAAACTTCAGACAGGCCCGGATATGTACTGGCTTAAGGAGGATCTGAGTCCCTGGCGGCGTAGTGTGTTACTGACAGTAGTCTTTGTTATGTTAGTCCCAGTTTTCTGCAGGTCATTCACTAGGTCCCCCCGTGTGGTTCTGGGATTTTTGCTCACCGCTCTTGTGATCATTTTGACCCCACAGGGTGAGATCTTGCATGGAGCCCCTGATCGAGAGAGATTATCAGTGGTCTTGTATGTCTTCCATTTTCTTATTATTGCTTCCACAGTTGATTTCTTCACACCAAGCTGCTTGCCTATTGCAGATTCAGTCTTCCCAGCCTGGTGCAGGTCTACAATTTTGTTTCTGGTGTCCTTCCACAGCTCTTTGGTCTTCACCATAGTGGAGTTTGGAGTGTGACTGTTTGAGGTTGTGGACAGGTGTCTTTTATACTGATAACAATTTCAAACAGGTGCCATTACTACAGGTAATGAGTGGAGGACAGAGGAGCCTCTTAAAGAAGAAGTTACAGGGCTGTGAGAGCCAGAAATTTTGCTTGTTTGTAGGTGACCAAATACTTATTTTCCACCATAATTTGCAAATAAATTCTTAAAAAATCAAACAATGTGATTTTCTAGA
Source organism: Leptodactylus fallax (assembly GCA_947044405.1). Classification (NCBI taxonomy): domain Eukaryota; kingdom Metazoa; phylum Chordata; class Amphibia; order Anura; family Leptodactylidae; genus Leptodactylus; species Leptodactylus fallax. The sequence continues at coordinate 1,189,804 of CAMRHE010000488.1, forward strand.
TATGTTTTCTCATTTTGTCTCTCTCAAATGATGTCAATTACAGGCCTCCCTCATCTTTTTAAGTGGGAGAACTTGCACAATTGGTGGCTGACTAAATACTTTTTTTTCCCCACTGTACATGCACAGGTGTTAATTCACCTTAATAAGAGGAGTGAGCAGAGTCCCAAGGAAATGTTCGGGCAAGCTGTTGGAAAAGGTCCCCTGCAATGCCAGTCTGCAATCCTGGGGGTCCTAGAAGTATTCTGCTCAGGCATTGACACCAGGGAGCTCTATAGCAGTATAGAGCTCCACAGCAGCTGCCTTGATGGGCCATGGGCCAACACAGCCGACTATCCATACTTCAGGCCCCATACTACTTCATATTCCAGCCATACTTACAGGAACATTACTCCACATCTGGCCATTCTTTCCATCCTGGGTCACACTATGGGGAGCATCCACATTACAGACAGGGACAGGTAGCAGAACGGAAGGAGAGAGTTCCACCATGTGCACCATGTTCCTTCTCTAGGGAAATGACCGATTTATAAAAAATTCTTTATTATGTGTTGCATATGTTTTTGTACATTTTATATACTTTTCATACATAACTTGTTCTTACGTTAATTCCACTGTTGCTGGTGTTTTTACACCATCTATATTGTTTGAACACAGGGGCGTAAATACCAGGGTAGCAGCGGTAGCGGCTGCCACAGGGCCCGGGACATTAGGGGGCTCGGAACCCTGCGGCAGCCGCTACCACGATCCCCACAAACCAGTGGCGAGGGTGCGACCGCGACCGGACCCGGCAGGGTATGGGGCCCGTGGCCAGCTGGAGATGGCTGGGCCCCGGACCACTATGATAGTGGTCGGGGAAAGCCTGGTTCCCCAACCGCTATACATATTCTTTTTGGAAAGGGGCCCTGGCATATTGCAGGTCCCTTTCCAATAGATGGCAGGGCAGGGCACCCAGGGGAAGTGACTGAAAATAATAAATACATATTCTCACCTCTCCTGGGCACAGCGTTCTCTCCGGCGCTCTTCCGTCATGTGGCTGAGACCTGTAATTAGGCCCCAGCGGTCACATGGGGCGCGGCCGCGTAATGACATCAGTGCGCCCCCACGTGACCGCTGAGGCCCAATCACAGGCCTCAGCAGCAACGTTGGTAGTGGGCCTGAAGACGCTGAAGACGGCAGGATGGAGTGAGGATGCCAAGGTAAGGCAAGGTGAGTATGAGAGTTTGTTATTTTTAATCACCTTCCCTGGGCCTCCGATTATTATACTCTGGTGTCTGAGGAGACCCCAGAGTATAATAATAGCCACTGTAGAGCATATAATACTGGGTGGCGGCCACTGTGGAGCATATACTACTGGGTGGGGGCCACTGTAGAGCATATAATACTGAGTGGGGGCCACTGTAGAGCATATACTACTGGGTGGGGGCCACTGTAGAGCATATACTACTGGGTGAAGGCCACTGTGGAACATATACTACTGGGTGGGGCCACTGTAGGGAGCATATAATACTGGGTGGGGGCCACTGTGGGAAGCATATAATACTGGTGGGGACCACTGTGTGGAGCATATTATACTGTGTGTGGGGGGAGTAATGTAGAGTATATAATGCTGTGTGGGGGCCACTGTCGAGCATATAATACTATCTGGGGCCACTGTCTAGCATATTTTACTGTTTGGGGACCCGTAACCGGTTCAGGGGGGGCCCCATGTCAAATGTTCGCCTTGGGGCCCAGCCATTCCTAGTTACGCCACTGTTTGAACAAACAATGTTGTGGTAATGTATGTGGAATGTGCAGAATGTTGTATGATTTTTGTGGAATGAATATGGTAGATACATGGAAAAATTTTTATTTAAAAATCCAAAAAACTTACCTTTCCCTGTTGATAAATTTTTTGATTTTACTGGCGAGGTAAGCCCAAGACATATTTAGGTATTTGTTCGTATTTCTGCATGCAATACTTTTTATTTATTTATATTTTTTTTAAAAAAAGAAAGGGACATTATAATCTCAATTGTTTGCCGTTTATAAAAATGAAAAAGGGGGGCTGTGCAATTTATACAACAAAATATATTCATGCAGAAATACTTGCAACCCACGTCAAGGGTCCTCATTCTTTTTCAAGTCCCTACACACGAACTACTAACTAACTAAACAGGAACAACAGCTTGAATAACTGATGAATCGCAAAATAGTGGAGCACCCCAGCAGGAATTGAAAGTGTAACGATGCAAATGAATTCCCTGCTAGCAGAATCTGTGAATAAAAAAAAAATGGCAAAATTATTTTAGGATTGCATTAGCAGGGTGACAAGGGTCAAAGGGGACAATTATGCTTATACTAAGAAGGTGAGAAGGGTGTACTAGCAGGGTCACAGGTGTCAAAGGGGATAATAATTACTCTTACACTAAACCAAGACATGAGACTAAAGGGAAAAGACAGGATGTGAAAGGGCAAATGGGAAAAGTATTGTTTTTACTTGAGGGTGACGAGAAGCCGTTCCTCTGGAGAGATGCACCATTGCATGTTGGTGTGCTGGAAAGTGAGTCTGGGATACAGGTCTAACAAGAGACAGTCAATATGAGGATGATCATGCGGCAGTAGCTGTAGAACTTGTCCGCAAGTCAGTATACAGGGTGTGAAAATTACCCTACCTGTGCCATAGAGAGACACAGGACCGCTTTAAACATAGGGCCAACGGTGCACTTGCACCAGGCCCTATGGTAGTGGGGGCCCCGTTGGGACATTCCTGCATATGCTGTCCCGCTGGGCTGCCCCAGTTGCATACAGTGATGAAGCAGGGAGCCATCTGCTCCCTGCTTCACCATTCATCCTCTCTTCCCCTGGAGCTGCAAGCGCGATGTGATGACGACACTTACATCACGCCTGCAGCTCCCTGAAGACTCGGGACCAAGACAGCAGGGGAGAAAGGAAAGGTGAGTATTAGTGTTTTTTGTTTTTATTTTTGTGTGGTAGGAGAGGGACATTAAACTGTGGGGTCAACTGCAGGGGGACTTTAACCTTTTCCCTGCTGTCAGGCCAGGTTGGCACTTTAGTTGCAGAGATGTTATACATCCTTACTACTAGGGCTATGAAGATGATCTGGGATTCATTTTAAAGATGTGAATCTGATCTTTAAAATGATACCAAGATCATGATAGCCTTTACAGATCTAGAGCGATTCAATGGTGAAAATGATGTTCGGCATTGAGATCCCATCTTAAGAGCTGCGTGAAGGAGGAAGGAGGGGGGAAGAAGCAGAGCCACAGACTGCAGAGACAATGTGCATAACCTGTATGTGACCCCAGGGGGGTGGGGGTAGCAGGGATTTCTGTCCATGTTATCCCCTCTCCTATCAATCAGAGAGCATACTATACTTTTGCTTTCTGATTGTCACATAGAGGGATAATGTAATACCGTCCTGAGCCTAATCACAGGGGTATTCTTCTTTAATACCCCTCTGAACATAACCAGGAAGTTATTGGCGTTGTGACCCAGACATTTACCATCGTCCAGGTCGCAGCCCCAAAAGAGTTGCATCAAACACTTACACAACACATACACAAAGTCATCAATAAAGTTTACATTTGACCCTGTCCTTACCTGATCTTTATAGAGTAAAATACGCCGACCGCCTTTCTAGCGATATCCATTACTCGCTAAAATAACAGCAATAACGATTATCACTAGAGCTCAATATATAAAACACTTCTGACAAGAGGTAAGTTCCATCAGTCAGAACACATTTTCAACCATTGAATGGCACCATATAAAATGCCAGTTTTTAGCATCTTTTAAATGGGTATAATAGTGAGTGGTGATTGGGGGGGAACTTATGAAACATTTGCACTGCGCCCACCAATGTGTTAAAACGGCCCTGGAGTGAACATAATATTTCCTCCTCATCTTTGGTTCTTCTTCCAGCATAGGTACTTGCTGTCCGAATTGCTGAGAGACAAGACAGTCTAGGAGAGCGTCATCCACATAAGAGAAAGGCATCTTTGCGGTGAGAAACACCAGAAACCAGAGCATGATTATTATTTATTATTTTTTTTATTATGCTTACTTATATAGCGGCATCATATTCCGCAGCGCTTTACAGACATTGACAGTCACTGTCCCATATAGGGCTCACAATCTACATTCCCTATCAGTATGTCTTTGGAGTCTGGGAGGAAACCGGAGTAAACGTACCACCCGAATGTGATATCTGTTGTGCTTCAACATTTATATGTATTGCGGAATTGAGAAGTGCTGGTGCGGTATAGATCAAGCATTTTACGTGCTTAAGGATAATATTAGACAATGCACATGGATGAACTCCTTGATAGCATGACTTCTGTGTTTACTGTTCCAACTGCCTGCATTTGGGATCGGAGATGACAGCACGATGTAAACATAGGAGTCGCGTGTCTATGTCTCCATAACGACAACTTCCCTGCCCCTGGGAGGAGCGCTTCGGATGACGAATAGTGTGAGGGGAGGAGCATTGGCTATGGATCCGCCTCCCCCGCATGATGATTGGACGTGACGTCATGTGACGCGTACTGTAGGCGGGGCTTGGTCTCGTTTTAAGGAAGGCTTTTTTTGAGACTCCGGCGCCACTGCTATTTCACTCTCAAACTGAGAGGTTATATTGATTTAGTCCCCTGATAATCCAGCAATGGCTGGTGAAACACGTAGAGCTTTTTTTTTATTTTAGCTCTTTATCACTTAGGGAGAGACTTTTAAATGTGTGCTATACAGGGTCGGACTGGCCCACCGGGGAACCGGTGATTCCCACGATGGGCCCTGAGCCCCGACTATTAGTACCCATTTTGCCAATGCAAAGGTCAGGGATCTGATCGGGACGGTCAGGGGCCGATCCGTCCCCTGACCATCCCGATCGGGTCCCTGACCAATGGACAGTGGCGTAACGATCGTGGTTGCAAGTGCTGCGACTGCGAGTGGAGTGGTACGGAGCCCGCGGCCAGCTGGAAATGGCCAGGGGCCCCGGACTACCATGATAGTGGTCGGGGAAAGTCTGGTTCCCCGACCGCTATACCTACTGTTAAATGCCAGCCCAGGGGAAGTGACAAAAAAAAAAAAAAAATACTCACCTGGCTGTCCTGGGCTCAGCATCGTCTCCGGCACTTTTCCGGCCTCACTGCAGGGGCCTGTGATTAGGTTCCAGCGGTGACATGGGGCGCACCAGCGTAATGACGTCATCGCGGATGACGTCTGGGGCACGGGATGTGGAGACCAGGGGACCAAGGAAGATGGGAAAGACAGCAGGACGGAGCAAGGATGTCCCGGAGAGGTAAGACAAGGTGAGTATAAGTGTTTGTTATTTTTAATCACTTCTTCTGGGCCTCTACTTATTATATTCTGGGGTCCGAGGAGACCCCAGAGTATAATAATAGCACCGGCTCTGGGGGAGGGACTGTGGAGCATCTAATAGTGTGTGGGGGCCACTGTGGGCATATAATACTGTGTGGGGGCCACTGTGGGCATGTAATACTGTGTGGGGACCACTGTGGGCATATAATACTGTGTGGGGGCCATTGTGGTCATATAATACTGTGTGGGGGCCACTGTGGGCATATAATACTGTGTGTGGGCCACTGTGGACATACAATACTGTGTGGGGGCCACTGTGGGCATATAATACTGTGTGGGGGCCACTGTGGGCATATAATACTGTGTGGGGGCCACTGTGGGCATATAATGCTGTATTGGGGCCACTGCAGAGCATATAATGCTGTGCGAGGGCCACTGCGGAGCATATAATGCTGTGGGGGGGCCACTGTGGAGCATATTATACTGTCCCAGTATTGTTTACATGCCGAGTGCTGCGCTGTTCATTCACCGTGTTTTTGATAACTGCAGTTGTGAGTACTAAAGCTATATCTCTTTCAAGTATCTGAGATATCGCTGTAGCACCCGTAACCGTCACTATCAAGAATTCAATCTAGGGAGGGGGTAGGGGCACACAAGACCTTAGTTCAGCCTCTGCCAATGCATTTGCATTGGCAAAATGATGACTAATAGTGGTCAGGGGCCGGATCGGCAACCTCGGGGGCCCCAGGCTGCAGGCAACATTGTAATGATTAAAGATGGTCAGCTACTGGCGTAGAGCAGCGGCAGGAGAGCGTACCTACCTTCTTGTGGGCCCTCCCCCTGTAGCCTGGATCCTGATGAGCAGCCGTTGGAACCAATCCAGTTTCAGCTTGTTGCTGCAGGTGTCACTGACATACTGACGCCATGCGCGGCGGCGGGTTTCTGCATAGGAGCCCTGACCAGCAGTGTGAAAGGTAAGTACAACTTACCCACGCAAACAAAAAAAAACAACTTTTCCCCCTATTTTGCCCCCAAATCTTTTAACTTCACTGACCAATCTGATAACTACAACCCCCAGCAGCTCCAGATGCTCTGGGTCTGTTGAGAGTTGTAATCCCCAACCCCCCCAACTAATTTCCAACCGTATTGTCCTGTCCCTGAAGCAATCAGCCATTTGGTCAAAAGCCTTCATCTGCATAAGACTGCAACCCTCATTAACCCAGCGGGGGTTCATTTAGACAGGATATGTTATGCAAACGATCCGCATATCACTGATAGACACACTGGTTCCGCCGTTAGTTCAAAGGGATTATGGTTTTATGACAATATCTGGCCTGGGGAACATCTTACAGTCGCCCCGATAAATTCCCCAGATGCGTCAGGTCAAGGCGCACGCTCAGAATATACACATGTCACAGTTCAAAGCCCAGGAAAGGTCCAGGCACTGATCTCCTTACCCAAAGGGAGATGGAGTGTCGATCTTGGAGTCTATGTATTGGGATCTCGCCAGGAACCCCATTATACTACCAGCCCGACTCTATAAACATCTGGCAAATAATTATACCGGAAAGTAATTCTGAAAGATGTATAGAGGGGGCAGGGCTCCTCCCCCTGGTGACCTCACTCAGGGAGTAGACCAGGGGAGACAAAAGGGCTTCGCCCAGGCTGAACCACTCTCTTTTGTCTGATGGCCTTAGTGATGTGCAATTCCTAGAAGCGAGGTGTGGGGGAAGCCAGCCATGTGACCAACATGTGGCTGACATGCGGCCTAAGCAGCCAAACTTGAGGCCATTTTGTGAACATGGAAGAGATGTCACCGCATGTAAGCAACACATGCTTTGCCCAAGACTGTGCCCTGAGCCTGCCACATGGGCTCAGAGAAATGGACTAACTACTTGTTCCGGAGGGGTTCTGCCCTTTGCTCTGCTAAGATCATCTGCTACTGGACGTTCATAAGATAAGTGCCCTGGCGCATCACCTGGAGGCCAGAGAAACCATCACAAGCTGGTGTTGGTAATATATATTCTTTTCTTTCTGTTATTCCCATTTTTATTTTATGTACCGTGTTATGCTGTTTTTCGCTTGTATCTGCTTGCTCATCGCTGCATGTATTCTATGTATGTGTTAAGTGTCTAGTGCCGACCCATTTAGGGGTTAATAAATATATAAAATTTATAAGGCCCGCCTTGCGTATTATCCTCTGTTGGACCAGCACTCACGGAAAGTGGGTGTGAGGTAATCAAAGCGATCTCAGGTAGGCCAGAAGCGAGTTCTGGTAAGAAGAGATCCTTCACAGGGGGGTTTAACCTTCCCCCAGACTAATAGACTAATTAGAAAAAAGAAAAAAATTATTCTAGACAACCTCTTTAAATTGTGGCGCATTATGGGGTTATATTAAAAGGGTTGTCCAGGCATAATTTGTTATGGTTTATCCTCAGGATAGGCCATAGATACCTGATCTGTACGGGGCTGACCCCAGACCGATCAGCTGTATGGAGCCACTTCTGACGCCTGTCCTGTACACAATACGGGGCAAGAAGCATCTGGCAAGCCGAGCACCTTCACTGCATCTCAGCACTTTTTGAAGTCAGTAGGAGCTGAGCTGCAGTGAAGGCACCAGGCAACTAAACAGCTGATGAAGCTTTCTGCATCTGGACTTGTTGCAACCTGTGTTGTGTACAGAACAGGCGCCGGAAGTGGCTCCGTACAGCAGATGGAGCCATGTGTCAGCTCCCTACAGATCAGGTATTTATGGCCTATCCTTAGCATAGGCCATTGTGATGATTCCGCTTAAATATGGCTATAACTCAAAGCTGTATTTTGGTCTCTGGGTAGCGTATCTCTTTACTCATAAGGTGCGCAGCCATAATCATAGGTATATTGCCAATAGTGGCCGGACTGGAACAATAGGGCTTTGTATCCATCCCAGCAGGGCTCCATTGAATTCCTACAGAGTCTTGGCTGATCAAACAAACATGCATTGATCAGTCTGCACTGGTAGATCAGATATGGCTGATAACATTGTATCCTTTCACTTGGTCTCAGCTCAATACAAAGCATCTGGACTTGAGTGCGTTAGTCAATCAGACTTGCTGTTGCCGGTGACCTCATTCTGGGAGGTGGCATAAAGGGTATATAAGATGAGGTAAGAGGTCAGTGGGAGGAGATTGTGCTGGGACTACAAGAGAACATTATGGAGTTATTACAGACCATCACAGACTACACAGTTTTTACAGCCAGACTACAGGATATTACAGAGAGACCACTGTGAAGAGCATGCAGGCTGGATTGTTGTATTAATGCCACATGCCAAGAAGCCTCCACTGGGTTATTCACACATACCAGAGCATGTGTGAGTGTTGGATTATAGAGCCACATCAAGGAGATGCGTGGTAAAGTAATTATTTCAATTTTATGACCTTTTTATTTCATTGCACTGTATCTTGTAACTAGTAACTGTTAATGCTTGTATATATCTACATATCTGTTCTGAACTGCATGTGTTAGATGTTAATACCGACCCATTTAGGGGTTAATAAATATATAAAATTTAGAAAGCTTGTATTGTATTTATCTTGTGAACCCAGCACTCACTGGGGGTGAGTGTAGTTTTTTATGAAAGAAGACTCAGGTGTGGGCCAACGCGGTGTTGGCGCACTGAGGATCTTTCACAGCCATAAAAAAGATTAACCTTGGACAACCCCTTTAATATGCCCCACACAGTTTAATGTCCCCCCCACAGGATGTTAGCCCCTATCACTGCTCCCACACAATATAATGGCTCCATCACTGTTCCCCATACAGTATGGGGGACCAGTGAAAAGGCCACCGTATGGGGGGGACCAGTGAAGTGGCCATAAAAAAATTTGGCACAGACAACAACTTAAAAGAAGTTGTCCATAAACTGGAGCGACCACTGTGGCGGCTACCAGGGAGGTGTAAAAATAAAATTTTTTTAAAAAAAAGCATACTCACCTGTCCCCAGCACCTCGTTGTCCCCTGCCTGCATCTATTCGGTCTCATGGCGGCACCTCATTTCTGGAAATCCTGTACCTAATTGGTCTTCACGGTCACATGAGGTGCAGGACTCCCAGCAAGGAGTCACCGGCACAAGACTGAATGGACGCTGGCAGTGGACAACAGAGTGCTGGGGACAGGTGAGTATGCTTTTTTATTTATTTATTTTTTATTGTACGCCTCCCACACTGGACATGGGTTGCACCAATTCCTGGACAACCTCTTCAAAGGATTTATCCATCTTTCTAATATTGATGGCCTGTCCTTAGGATAGGCCAGCAATATTACATCTGCAATGATACAACAGCCAGGACCTCTGTAGATCAGCTTTTCCAGGACAGTGCAGCTACAGGTAACAATTCTAGGAGCCACGCTGTTCACTTGCCATACAGCATGTGGCAGTGGGTTTAGGTAGTGCAGTGGTGCACATGGTATGGCGGGTGAGCAGCATGGCTCCCGACATGTTATTACCTTTAGCTGCCCTGTCTCGGTACCGCTGATCTGCAGGTGTCCTGATGGTGAGCCCCTTGAAGCAATTCCACTGGTGGGCCCTAGACATCCCAGTCCGACACTGGTGCTATAGGTGTCAGTTAGAGGTGTATGTGGAAAGGGTGCTGGGAGGCTGTGAGGTGCTGACAAAATTACCCTATTGAGGGTGTATTCCACTATAACTTGCCAGTGGAGTGTATCTGGGGAATCCTCAGTGCCAGGTGACACACAGTTCTAACTGACTGTGTGTCCATATACATTTGAGGCTTTATTTGAGGCACCAGACTATATTTATACCTCGGGCAGAGTGGACGCTGTCTCAGCTGTTACGAGAAGCGATATGTGGACTTTTGCTGAATACTAAGCTAACCCCTCCCTGTTTGTTTGTCTTAGCTACCCTTCATACACTCTCTTTAAATGACACTGATGCTGTTAACTATATGACGCATGCTGTTGTAAGCCGTGTATCGGAGTGGGCTCCCCAGGATACAGCGAAGTCATGAACAAAGGAAGCGACTCCAACTCAATTTAGTAAAAAAAAAGATTTTACTTAGTATAGTAACACCCCTTTACCAAAAAGAACACTCCTAGATATTTACATACACTCAGCCTGGAAGCTGAGGCCCTGGTGTTGTACAGCGCGGTGCCCTCTAATGTGTGCCTCCAATATACTCCAAGCTTTTACCTATCTGCAGGCTGTAACTAACCAGCCGCTTGTTACCTTTTTATCACCCTAGTCACAGGTACAATTCAGTGAGTGTGATAGGGGCACCGGCGGTATAACACAAGTGCTTGCAAACTTACCCACATACCCCTATTTCCCCCAAAGTACAACCAAGTAAATATAATAGTAGGTCAGCTTGCAAGCCAAAGAAATGTGAAATTGCATAAAATGTCGCTTCCAGACTCCCTTAGAAGTTCCTCTCTGAGAGTTACAACTCTATAGAATTCTGAGTCCTAGTCCTTACTACCGTATAGGTAGATAATTCACCAGTAGTGTGGCCTGTGAAGATGAGTATGCCTAACTAGTCTAACTACAGGCCCTTACTCAGTCCTAAGCAATTTGGCGCCAAAAACATAATGCGGTACGTGCATGATTACTTCTCTCACTGACCCGGGTCTGTTGGGTACCTTTAGCCTTTGTCTGAAACAGCTGGAAGCAGGGCTCATCCAGAAAACCTGCGGTCTCACTGACAGGGACACTTCTCAGCCGGGTCCTTGATAGCAATCTTCTCCTTAGGATGCTGTCTGAACAAACCTTGGAACAGTTTCTGCTTCAGCTCCACCTTACTATATTTCTGGTCCCTTAGGAATACTCCTTCTCTCACTCCAGTCCTCCTCCTTCTTCTAAAGCTCAAAGCACACTCCCAAGATGGCTGCTTCTCCTTGTAGTTCCACCTCTGCAGAACAGGGTCTCCATGTCACTACTCCAGGGAATTACAGAATTCCAGTCTTTTCCCCTTTCTGAGGTAACAGTGGCCTCTTGTGGTCAAACAACCAAATGTCAGTTTCTAAAAAAAATAAACTTACAGAAACAGGTACAGTGCCTTGCGAAAGTATTCGGCCCACTTGAACTTTTCAACCTTTTGCCACATTTCAGGCTTCAAACATAAGGATATAAAATTTTAATTTTTTTGGTGAAGAATGAACAACAAGTGGGACACAATTGTGAAGTGGAACAAAATTTATTGGTTATTTTAAACTTTTGTAAAAAATAAAAAACTGAAAAGTGGGGCGTGCAATATTATTCGGCCCCTTTACTTTCAGTGCAGCAAACTCACTCCAGAAGTTCAGTGAGGATTTCTGAATGATCCAATGTTGTCCTAAATGACTGATGATGATAAATATAATCCACCTGTGTGTAATCAAGTCTCCGTATAAATGCACCTGCTCTGTGATAGTCTCAGGGTTCTGTTTAAAGTGCAGAGAGCATCATGAAGACCAAGGAACAAAGCTGGATTTGGATAAAAAAATATTTCCCAAACTTTAAACATCCCAAGGAGCACTGTGTAAGCGATCATATTGAAATGGAAGGAGTATCAGACCACTGCAAATCTACCAAGACCCGGCCGTACTTCTAAACTTTCATCTCAAACAAGGAGAAGACTGATCAGAGATGCAGCTAAGAGGCCCATGATCACTCTGGATGAACTGCAGAGATCTACAGCTGAGGTGGGAGAGTCTGTCCATAGGACAACAATCAGTCGTACACTGCACAAATCTGGCCTTTATGAAAGAGTGGCAAGAAGAAAGCTATTTCTCAAAGATATCCATAAAAAGTCTCGTTTAAAGTTTGCCACAAGCCACCTGGGAGACACACCAAACATGTGGAAGAAGGTGCTCTGGTCAGATCGAACTTTTTGGGCACAATGCAAAACGATATGTTTGGCATAAAAGCAACACAGCTCATCACCCTGAACACACCATCCCCACTGTCAAACATGGTGGTGGTAGCATCATGGTTTTGGCCTGCTTTTCTTCAGCAGGGACAGGGAAGATGGTTAAAATTGATGGGAAGATGGATGGAGCCAAATACAGGACCATTCTGGAAGAAAACCTGTTGGAGTCTGCAAAAGACCTGAGACTGGGACAGAGATTTATCTTCCAACAAGACAATGATCCCAAACATAAAGCAAAATCTACAATGGAATGGTTCACAAATAAACATATCCAGGTGTTAGAATGGCCAAGTCAAAGTCCAGACCTGAATCCAATCGAGAATCTGTGGAAAGAGCTGAAAACTGCTGTTCACAAACGCTCTCTATCCAACCTCACTGAGCTCAAGCTGTTTTCCAAGGAAGAATGGGCAAGAATTTCAGTCTCTCGATGTGCAAAACTGATAGAGACATACCCCAAGCCACTTGCAGCTGTAATCGCAGCAAAAGGTGGCGCTACAAAGTATTAACTTAAGGGGGCCGAATAATTTGGCACGCCCCACTTTTCAGTTTTTGTTTTTTACAAAAGTTTAAAATATCCAATAAATTTCGTTCTACTTCACGATTGTGTCCCACTTGTTGTTTATTCTTCACCAAAAAATAAAAATTTTATATCCTTATGTTTGAAGCCTGAAATGTGGCAAAAGGTTGAAAAGTTCAAGGGGGCCGAATACTTTCGCAAGGCACTGTACATTCACAACATGAGGGCTGTTTCCCCATCTTACACTGTTATCATTATTATGGTCATTAGAAAATAAACTAGCAGGGCTAATATCTACTTTGGGCATCTATAAACATTAGTACACACTATATATGTAATTTATGTGATCTCATCCCTTCTGTTTCACTAATCACATGGAAGCACTTGGGAGCACTAGTGAGTCTCGTCTTTTCAATACGATTTTATTTACATAAGAAATAAAAGTGAAGTTTTACTATTTTCTACTCTATCAACTCCCCTCTGAAATTTAGGTATAAATCCTGATAGAGCTATAGGCAGGGCTGGACCTCCTGCATCCAGACTAACTGGTCTTTAACGTTATATTGAGGAAACCGGAGTACCCAGAGGAAACCCACGCAAACACGGGGAGAACATACAAACTCCTTGCAGATGTTGTCCAAGGAATCCAACACACCTCTCAGCAAGCAAAAATGCGAGTGAAATGGTGTCTGGAAGATCATGTGTCCTATTCAGAGGGTTGAGACTAGCTAGTGACATCTTTTATAGTCTTCTGTGTTTTTTGCAAATACAGATGACTATGGAGATGTAGATGACATACTGAAGTTAATCCGCAATTTGCGGACAGTATTTTAAATACTGTCATGTGCATGTAGTCTCGGTCTGCATCCAGTGAGAAGACACTGGGGGATTAATCAAGACCAGCGTATTTTACGCCTCACCTGCGCCAGTGGAGAGAGCTCTTAATTCATGATGAAGTTACACTGCCTAGATTCTATTCACATTTACGTGGCGTAGACGAAAATAAATATGCTGAGGACAGAAGCTCTGCCCATGTCACACCCTGAGCCCACCCACTTTAGGAAAAGTGGTGAGGCTGGTGCTGAAACACTACTGGTAGCAAATTTAGTTGCAAGTGCCATTAAATTGTCACATGTCAATGGTATTTGACTATTTTACACCACTTTTCTGCCATAGGGGATTTGATGAATCCCCCTAGTGAGATTTAGTGCCCGCCACCTTACTACATCAACATCTCATTACAGGGACGTTCTTGCTTCACAGATTACTGCCCTAGTGAATAGATCACAGGCATTACAAGGCACAACCACCAATTACACCATGTGATAAATCTCATACATGTTTTTTTAAGATTAAGTTTACATGAAAGTTTTTGCCATTGTGGTATTTCACAAGAGTGGCAGAACATTCAGTGCCAGTACATTAGAGATGGTTTTCACATTGTGCATTTTACGTCATGATCAAGAAAAAGTCTTTTATGGTTTGTTTTTCCCATGGATTGCATGTATGTAGGAACATGTTGCAATATTTTGTCCTATTAAAAAAATACATTTTCTGTTCCCATTTTACATTACAGAATATGGGGTAAAGGTTACCTAAGTGATTAAAAACACATCTATTAATGTATTACTAAAATTATGCCAGTGTGCAAGGCCTAAATACTTTGTATGCCCAGCAACATTGAGTTTATTTGATTTGTATGTCCTGTTGAAGGGTTGTCTTATTTATGGCTAACACCTAAAGCTCAAGCAAATATTGTTTTGGCTGAAGAATAAGCGCTGACACTATTCTAACAACCATCTTTATTCAGTTCATGCTACAGCAGGTGCAGCCAACATATATCTTAAAGGCTCTTGTACTGAGCTTTGTGTATGTCACAAAGAAGTTTATTCACAGTGAGACCCCCAGCCATAAAACAACAAACATGGTTGGTTTCAAACACTGCAATTTTTGGAAATGCTTTGCAGTTTTTGTAGCAGTTTTTCATGCAGTTTTTTGAGGCAAGTGGATTTGTTAAGCAATTTCCAAAAGTTAATGAAATTGCTAATTAAGCAATTTCCTAATATGCAGAAGTTAACTGACAAGACCAGCAGACAGCAAGTAAATAAGCTACCAACAGTTCAACACTGCTGTGGTTCGAGGAGTCTAAGGTTACCGGAGGTATTCACCAGAGCCCACCACAAGGTAGGAAGAACTTGAAGAAATTGACTACTTGGAACCCAGGTGGCAACCCCAAAACAAGGTGCCAGAAAATAGGTGAACTTCCAGGCTAAGGACCAAACCAGAAACCCGCCACACATTATAATGTCCTATAGTGGGCCATCCACACAGTATAAAGTCCCACAGTGGTACCTATGGTGCTTGTTGCAAATATTGCAAAAAATTAGGGTTCTGAAGAGCACAAAATTTTGGGGGTTCACCACTCTCAAACTATTATTATATTTTGGGGTCTCTTCAGTATAATGATCAGAGGTCCAGGGAAGGTGAGCAAACATAAAAACAGTGTTACTTATCTCTCCTGAGCTCTGGTGCGACTCTTCAATGACATCCCAGATATGGGTTACACCGTCGTCATTATTGTGTCATGACACTGGTCTGACCCACGTAACATGTGATGTAAATAAATTTACTTACCAATTCCCACTCCTGCCCACAGCCACCTCCGCTTCTCCTTCAACACTCCAGGGGCTACGTATGTCCCATATCACGTTGCTGTCTGTTAAGTGTCAGTGACGTGATGTGGGATGCACAGAGCCCCCTGGAGGGCAGAAGTTATGCCACAGGCCTAGATACATGAAACTAAATCACAAGCAGTGAATGAATGCCAGAGCTAGGTTTAAATATCCCACCTCTAACATGGACTGGAGACAGCACTCTCTGATTGGCTCTGCATCTCAAAGCCCTGACTGGCTTACCAGACCCAGACAGAGTTGGACTGGTAGGCATGGCAACCTTAAAGCAACAGTGAGCAGTGCTGCACTGCAGGGAATGATGGATTCAAGGTGGAGAAGCGGGAGCAGATACTAAGATTCAACAGGATTCAAATGGAATAAGAAATATGGATACTTATTTTTCATGGAGTCAGAAGTGTATGCCACCACTGTACGTAAATAGTAATCACAGCACCATTGTACACAATCTATTTTTCCAAAGGTCCTGGTCACAATTTATTTTGAGTCTGTGTTTGGCATGTACATTTAACTTACATACAGGGTTTCTTCAGACCCCTGCCTCCCAGCCCTTTCTTTGCCCCAGCCCTGTCATCCAAGCCCTGATACCTTACAATAACAGCAGCAGGGATCGGTAATCATCCTTGCTGCCTTCACACGAGTATCCTCTTGCGCAGGCAGTAGGGACAATTGCCAATTCTTGCTACCGCTAATGTAAAGTATTAGGGCTTGGGGGACAGGAGTCAGGAGATGAATGTTTCTCCTAGCTGCTGTTAATGTCAGTTGTTTGTGGGGGCACTAATGGGGAATTCTACTGTGTGTGTGTGTGTGTGTGAGATGAACCCCATCTGTCATATTTAGTGGTGCCCACTCACAATTGTGTTTGTTTTTTAATAAATAACCAGTAGCTGGGCTACAGAATCTTGCTACCACAGAACACAAAAAAGGATGGGGGGACTCCAAACTTTGGCCTGCAGTAAAGGAGGGCCTCCTTAAGGGGTCGCGTGCCCAGCATGGTCATTCTTAGCCATTCGGCAAGCCAAACCCTTATCATATGGCTAAACATGGATATGCATAGTTTAGATACCGTGGTCACAATTTTATTCATGCAAACTTAGCTGTATGGGTTATTATTGTGGTCAGTACACTTTGTATTCTAGGTGGATGATTGTTTTACATTATATGTGTGATAAGTATAGCACATGTATAAGATATGTATATACAAGTATAGTATGATTTTGTATGTTTTTTGTCCATTCTTTTATGAGATGCCTCCTGTTTTTTGTGCCTAAACTTCTGGTTCTATGTATTCTGGAAGTGACTATGCATGGTAAATATTTTAAATATCTAGTCAAGCAAATATGAGAGAGATATACATGCCTGAAGAATGCTCTGCTCTAGTAGGTCCGATGGATTTTGTGATTGTTGTACCCTTCTTGTGAGTGTGAATATACAGATGTACAGTCATATGAAAAAGATTGGGCACCCCTATAAATCTTAAACATTTTTAGTTCTAAATATTTGGGTGTTTGCAACAGCCATAGCAGATTTGATATATCTAATAACTGATGGACACAGTAATATTTCAGGATTGAAATGAGGTTTATTGTACTAACAGAAAATGTGCAATATGCATTAAACCAAAATTTGACCGGTGCAGAAATTTGGGTACCCTTATCGTTTTTTTGAATTGAATAATCTTAATTATTTTTTTTTATTTTTTGAAGGCACAAAATTGGTTTTGTAACCTCACTGAGCTTTGAACTTCAAAGCCAGGTGTATCCAATCATGAGAAAAAGTATTTAAGGTGGCCAATTGCAAGTTGTTCTATTTGAATCTCCTCTGAAATGGACAGGGCTTTTAATGACTTTTCATTGTTGTTGTTAGGGAAGAAAAAAATAGTTTACTGTGAGGCAACATAGTAAGGAAATGGAAGACCACAGGGACAGTTCTTGTTAAGCCCAGAAGTGGCAGGCCAAGAAAAATATCAGAAAGGCAGAGAAGAAGAATGGTAAGAATAGTCAGGACAATCCACAGATCAAAGCTGCAGCATCATCTTGCTGCAGATGGTGTCACTGTGCATCGGTCAACAATACAGCACACTTTCACAAGGAGAGGCTGTATGGGAGAGTGATGTGAAAGAAGCCGTTTCTGAAAGCACGCCACAAACAGAGTCGCCTGAGGTATGCAAAAGCACATTTGGACAAGCCAGCTTCATTTTGGAAGAAGGTCCTGCGAACTGATGAAACAAAGAATGAAAAAAAGAAAAAAAAAAAAAAAAAAAATGTAGCAGGTTCAATCATGCTGGGGGCGTGTGGCCAATGCCGGCACCGGGAATCTTGTTAAAGATGAGAGTCGCATGGATTCAACTCAGTATCAGCAGATTCTTGAGAATAATGTACAAGAATCAGTGACGAATTTGAAGTTACGCCGGGGATGGATATTTCAGCAAGACAATGATCCAAAACACAGCTCCAAATCTACTCAGGCATTCATGCAGAGGAACAATTACAATGTTCTGGAATGGCCATCCCAGTCCCCAGACCTGAATATCATTGAACATCTGTGGGATAATTTGAAGGGGGGGCTGTCCATGCTCGGCGACCATCAAACTTAACTGAACTGGAATTGTTTTGTAAAGAGGAATGGTCAAAAATACCTTCATCCAGGACCCAGGAACTGATAAAAAGCTACAGGAAGCGACTAGAGGCTGTTATTTTTGCAAAAGGAGGATCTACTAAATATTAATGTCACTTTTCTGTTGAGGTGCCCATACTTTTGCACCGGTCAAATTTTGGTTTAATGCATATTGCACATTTTCTGTTAGTACAATAAACCTCATTTCAATCCTGAAATATTACTGTGTCCATCAGTTATTAGATATATCAAATTGAAATGGCTGTTGCAAACACCCAAATATTTAGAACTAAAAATGATTAAGATTAATAGGATTAAGGTGCCCAAACTTTTTCATATGACTGTAGATAAGCAGAGTTAACTTGAGTTTCTGCAATTTGTTAAACTGCTGCAGCATGATATCTTTTCACAAAGGACAACAAAAAACAATAAAAAGTCATAGGAAAAAAACTTTTAATGACTTTTCATTGTTGTTGTTGTTTTCTGTGGCAAGATATGAAGCTGCAGCAGTTTAACAAGTTAAATAGCAGGTGTAGCTAGCAGGGGGCAGAGGGGATGGGGGCCCTGGGTTCACCGACTCTGGGGGCACACCCCAGGGCCAACGCAAAGTAGCAATTTCAATTGTAGAAGCATCTGCAAGCCGCATAATGACCAATGCAGCACCCGGAAGCTGCTTGACACCTTTGTACACAGCCTGTATGTACCTCCTATTCTTGTCCCAGGTCCTGCGGTGCTATAGAGAAGTAGACAGGGGACCCAGGAGGACAGGAGGTGCACAAAGGCTGTGTACAAGAGCGGCTTCTGGGTGCCGCATCAGTCATCGGAAGGTACAGCATACCTATACAGTGCAACAGTTCAGTGGACGTGTTACAGATGGTATGTGGGGGAGGGTTAATTAAGTAAAAGTATTACTTATGTGGGGGGAATATTGCTGTAATAGTGCACACAAGTAATTATCCCCCTCACATAACTAATACTATTACTTAATTACTTATAGGGGGCGGGGGGGGGGATTGTTACTGTAAGAGTGTCCCAAGGTAACAATCTCCTCCCACATAGGTAATAGTGCCTCCAGATAAGACTGGGAGAGAACTACTCAAGTATGCGGAATTCATTGCACTGCCATTTTTGCAAGTATGTGCCCTGTTTGCTTAGGTATCAGTGCTGTTAGTTTCGGCACCGATTTCTCTGCATTGCACTTACAGCTCATGACTTTTGGATATGGGATGGACCCTCACTCCTTTCTAAAACCACCCAAACTACAGTAAACATTGACTTTGGAATAAACGCACAAAACACTTTATTTTGGGTGTCAAAATGACCACAGCTTTATTTAAATCACAGAACTAAAAATAATCACAGAAGGAGTCAGGTGAAGTGCTAGACTAGTGGGATTCACAAATACAGTGAGATCCCCAGCTGTCTGACATACAGTACCCGGCCAGACAGCAATAAAGGGGCAGCACGCTCCGGCTTGCAATTCTAGCAAAGCCAGTACACTTTAAGGGCACCAACGACCCTGTGCTTAACCACTGTGCCCGCCCCTGGATGACGTTACTATTACAACATCCTTCAGGCTGGCCATTTCCAAAGCTCAGCCTATTCATCACCATGAGGTTTAACCTCCTCTATTAGTTAAAATAAGTCCACAATAGCTCACCTGGAACTCCCACCTGATTCCTCAACCGCAAAAGTAAAGCTGTGACAGTTTACTTATGGACCATGTGACATGTAACACTTTATTAGACTCAACTGACTCCCTTTAGAATTATTTTTTTTTTTAATAACTTAATATTATTTCCATTTATTTATTTCCACACTTATTGGCAATGCCATGAACAAATAACTTAAAAACTAAATGTTCAGGTAAATGCTATGAAATAATGACTAAACATGGCAAACCCCCGACTCACGAAGAGTCATCCTACAGCACTCAGGAGAGGAAAAACCCCCTGTTGATGAAACCTCTAGGGAACCATGGCTGGAGGACTGCCCTTCCCTTGGGCTTAGAAGGATAATGCCAACATTAACTCATCAAAGTCATCTTAGAATTGTATATATGGCCAGAAACAAAATTACAGTATTAAACAAAGAAATGAAACAATAATACATACATTACACAGGTAAATGTGAAAAAAGCAATTGTAAAATAGTGATTAAAAGAGGGCAGGCAGGAAGGAAATGTTTCCTCCAGTCCTTGTTGTGAGAGAAAGAAAAAGAGATGAATAAGACAGGAAGTTACATCTATTCCTAAACCCCTCCCTCCCTACAGTAACACACTAGGCACTATATACTCCCAAGGCTGAATATACACACATATACTCTTAAAGCTGAACCAGCCTGTATAAATCTACACAACAACTTCACAAAGAAGAAACTGCAGGAGTTATTGGTTCCCCCATCCCAAAGTCATGTCCCCCTTTGCTAATTACTCTGGAGGTGTCTGCATCATCGCTGGACAATGAAGAATGCCTCCTGACTGTACAAGACTATAGAAGTGTACTGTCAGTGGGACGTTCCTCACCACTGTAAAGCCGGCCTCTTTGACAGTGCAGAGATATCTCTGCAAGGCATGAGGGAGCATCAGGGACATAATATAAGGGGGCACTAATTGGTACTAACCACTGGGGAATTGAGCAGTATTAATTTTAGGTGGCACGTGGGCATTAATTTAGTTGTACTATTAGTTTAAAGGGCACAAGGGGTATTATTAATTGAGGGGGCACACAGAGGCTTTAATAATTTAAGGGGCACACAGGAGGTATTATAAATTAAGGGGGCACACAGGAAGTATTATAAATTAAGGGAGCACATAGAAAGTATTATTAATCTAAAGATACACACGGGGATTATTAATTTCCAGGGGATTTTTATATTATATATTTTATAATTGGGGGGACTTTATGTAGGTGAGGGCAATGTGGGTCAGGTGAGAAGCCAAAGATGTCCGTGTTGCAAACTTTACAGAGACAAGTCACAGCTGGTAGAAGTGGTCATGGCGGTCCAGCTGGAAAAGATGGGAAATGTGAATGATTACAGTCAGAGATGTCACCTGTAAGCAACAAAATTTTTCCTGTGCTGTATTCAATCAGATAGTCTGCACAGCCCCGTGTAGAGCCGATATCTACCACTATATGGTCACTGTATGGTGGCGCTGGCGTTTTTCATATAGGTATAATAGAGGCAGAAATTCTGCAGAGGAAAACTCTATGGATTTTCTGTGAAAAATGCAATGGAAAAAACCACAATGTGTTTCTGCCGCAGTCTTTTCTGCAGCGTTTTTTGGCTGCGGCTCGCTACATGGGGCTGTAGCCTTAGCAAGCTTTCTATACTGAAGTATAGCAAAGTAAAGTAATCATGAAGCAAAAGTGAATATTATGGTTACGTTTTTTGTTATTCCCTAAGGTTCTAAAGAAGCAGCCATTAAACTATCTGTGCATTTAGATTTAGTCAAGTGCATGCCATACCAATGCACACATACATTATTCTATTGCTTGCACAATGTACCAATGCAAATGGCTAAATGGCTTTCTATATCTTAGACTAATTCCATATAACAAACTGAACAACCTAGATGCATAATCTTCCTAGGTTTTGTGGTATGGCTGTCTGCCTATCTATGAACTTTTTTTGTCTTCTTCACCATTAACCCTTTAGTGACTGGCCTCTTGTACTATAATTCTTTTTTATTTTCCATCAATATAACTGTATGAGGGCATGGATTTTTGCAGAAAAGGTTGCAGTGTTTAATGACATTATTTTGAGTTTGATATACCTCATTGATTAACTTTTATTAACTCTTTCTGGGAAGGAATAGAAAAAACATCAATTTTGCCATTTCCGTTTTTATGCTGTAAATTTTGCACCTTTCACTGTGCTGTATAAAATAACCTTATAAATTTATTCCAAATTAAATTGATACCAAATTTATATAGTTTTTTTTAAAGTGTTACTACTTTTCTAAATTAAAAACACTTTTTGTACAATTGTACAATTTTTTTTTTCATTGCCACTTTCCAAGACCCATAACCTCAGTGTCGGACTGGGATGTCTAGGGCCCACCAGTGGAATTGTTTCTAGGGGCCCACCATCAGGACCCCTGCAGATCAGCGGTACCGAGACAGGGCGGCTAAAGGTAATAACATGCCGGGAGCCATGCTGCTCACCCACAATACCATGTGCACCACTGCACTACCTAAACCTACTGCTACACCTTGTATGGCAAGTGAACAGCGTGGCTCCAAGAATTGCTACCTTTACCTGTAGCCACACTGTCCTGGAAAAGCTGATGTGCAGAGGTCCTGGCTGTTGTATCATTGCAGATGTAATATTGATGGCCTATCCTAAGGACAGGTCATCAATATTAGAAAGATGGATAAATCCTTTAAAGAGGTTGTCCAGGAATTGGAACTATTTTATTAGAAAAGTAGAAAAAGTTCACAAACACTGTCACATACGAAAATACAATATAAAAACTATAAACAGAGACAATACATAAATCTAAAACATAGCATAAAACCATCAACAAATAAAATACAAGAAAACACCGGGACAAAAAAAAAAACCAATCGCGAACCAACCCCATCCATTCTGCCTTTCACTCTGCCTTTCACGCCACCTTTCACTCTTCGCCCGTCTTTTTCCAGTCATCCGTCAGTCAAAAACTCTAACAAAAGAAAATCTAAATGAGCAATATACAATGGAAACATATAACGGAAACTTATAACGGAAACTTATAACACTAACAAAATCCCCAACTGAAACTTACTAAAAAAAAAATTTTTTTTTTTTTTTTTTTTTTTTTCCCTCACCACACCCGGCCAGCACCACGCCCCATGTCCTCCCATGTCCGCATAGTCCTGGTGCTGGCACCACCCACCACCAAGCCCCTGAAACCCAACCTGGCTCTCCGCCTCATGTCCTCCCATGTCCGCGTAGTCCAGAGCCAGGCCGGGCACACGAAAACTTATAAACCAAACCCTCCACCCCCAAAAAGAAACCCCCCTCCCAAACAACCTACCCCCCTGAAAAACCCCTTAACTACTAACAAACAAATGGAATTATGGAATGTGGAAAATGAAATATGGGATATGGAAATGGATATGAAAAATGGAAATGGAAATGGAAAATGAATATGGGATATGGAAAAATGGAAAATGGGAAAATAGACACAACATATGAACGACAACAATAACAAATAACAAATACCAGACAAGTAACAAAAACCCACCATCCTACATAACCTGTTAAATTACCTTCCCTCCCATGAACCTCCCATGGGCCTAGGGTCGGTTATCCTCAAGCCTCTTACCCTTCCATCTGATTTCCAAAACAAAAATGCCTATGTGGTGACACGCCAGCCCTCCACCAGGAAGAGAGCACAGGAGGCCCATCCCTGTCTACTCGCCCTACCGCTATATCCCTATCTATCATTTTGTCCCTACCCTGTCCCTACCTGTCCCTCCCTATCAGAAAATAATAAACCCCACCCCTCGTGCAAACCTTGCCCTACCTATCCCTATCTGGCCCTAACCTAACTAACCTACTTTAAATCCCTTATCTAACCCTCAGGGAACAGAAAAAGTGAACCCCCTCCAGAGGGTACCAGCCCTTTCTGCGCCCAGCCCCTCGTACTCCCGAGAGCGCACCCTCACCAGGTCCACCATGATGTTTTTAACCACCTCCACCTCCGGGAGGATTTTGCCTCTCGTCGATACTAAACACCGTGCTGACCATAGGTGAAACCTGACCACTGCACTAACTACAAAAAGTGTTTGGCAGTCCCTGCCCTCCGGGTGTTTGAATGCCCCATAGGCCCACTCGGCATAGGAAAGGCCAGCCAGCCGCAGCCAACCGGTGGAGGTCCCCACTAATTTGCAAACCCTTATATTGAAGGGGCACTGAAGCACGAAGTGCTCCATGCTTTCCAGCATGTCGCCACACTCCTCCCGAGGGCAGCCTTGCTCGTCGGAGTTCCGATACTTCAAGTTCCCCCTCACATATAACTTACCTAGGAGGCAGCGCCAGGTCAGATCCCAAAACTTCCGAGGAAACCTTTTGGAGTTAAGAAAACGCAACCCTCCCTCTAAGGTTTCTCCTGGGCAATCTTTGAGCGCCAGAGGCTTCTGGAAGCGGGTCAACAGGACCTTGTCGTCAAGAAAACGTCTTGACTGAGTCCTGATCTCCCACGCCCCCAGACCCCACCGACGAATCACTTTCAGGACCAGGGAAGCATAGGCCGGGAGATATCCATGGGGTGCACGAAGATCTTTCACTTGCCCTCCTGACTCCCATTTCTGGAAGAAGGGCCGAAACCACCCCTGGCAGGAGGCTACCCACGAAGGAGCCCCCTCGGAGGAGAGGTTTGGTAAATTGATCTTAAGAAAGGTGTTCATTAAGAACACCACGGGGTTAACCATATTTAACCCCCCTAGCCTCCTTGTGCGGTATGTAACCTCCCTCCTGATTAGGTTGAGCCTGTTCCCCCATAACAGTTGGAAGAACAGGCAACAGATCCTACTCCAACAAGACTCTGGCAAGGCACAGACGCTACCTAGATAGATCACCAACGGGAGCAGGAAGGCTTTGGCAAGGTGAACCCTTTCTCTCAGGGTCAAAGACCAACCCTTCCAGCAATCAACTCTCTGGGCGACATCCTTAAGCCTACCTTCCCAATTTTGGAGTGGGTAATCACCCTGGCCAAAATGGATGCCTAAGATCTTTACAGACCCCTGGGGTTCTGGGAGGGTGTCCGGGAGAGAAAAACCAGGCTCTCCCCCTCCCAGCCAGAGGCTTCCACACTTATTCCTGTTTACAGCTGATCCGGAAGCCTCCGAGTAACTGTCCACTTCAGACATCACCCATTCAAGCTCCTCCCGTGACGAGACAAGAACGGTGACATCATCTGCATAGGCTACTGTCCTCAAAGGGGAGCCAGTGCCCTCCAGGTCCATCCTGACTCCCGCCACCGGCCCACCATTAATCCGTCTAATCAGGGGATCAATGGCGAACACATACAGTAGCGGGCTCAAGGGACATCCCTGTCGGACGCCCGACCCCACCTCATAAGGACGACCAACCCAACCATTCACAAGCGGGAAAGACTCAGCCCCAGCGTATAAGGTCTGCAACCACTGAATGAACCCCGCGGGCAGGCCGTACCTCAAGAGAGTTGACCACAAATACTCATGATTCACCCTGTCAAAGGCCTTAGCCTGATCTAGGGACAGCAAGTACCCCTTCCACCGACCTGCCCTACTCTGCTCCACAGCCTCCCTGACACTCAGGACTGCACTTAAGGTGCTACGACCGGGAACAGAGCAGTGCTGAGCCGGCGAGAGGAGCCGGGGCGCAAACTGTACCAGCCGGTTGAAAAGTACCTTCGCCAAAATCTTCCGGTCCGTATTGAGAAGTGCTATGGGCCACCAATTCCCAATATGGCTCGGATCCTTACCCTTTGACAGAACTATAAGGGCGGACCTCCTCATTGACTTCGGCAGAGTGCCCGAGGATAGACACTCATTAAGCACGTCAGTCAAGAGGGGAGCCAAAGCTCCTTTAAAGGTCCGATAGAACTCAGATGTTAAGCCATCTGGGCCAGGTGACTTCTTGAGGGCAAGACCCCCAATAGCCCTGACGACTTCCTCTTCCCTTATAGGTTCTATCAAAACACCAAGAGAAGGGTCTTCTGCTGACTCAGGAATGGCTTCAGCCAAGAAACCTGAAATCCGATCCCGATTCAGTTCTTTCTTTGCCAAAAGGGTCGAGTAGAAAGACCTGACGACCTCCAAGATCCCTGACCTGGATCTTGTCAGGGATCCTGTACTGTCAATCAGGCCCGTTACTGTCTTACAAGCCACTGACATCTTACAGTTCCTGTAGGGGTCGGGCGAATGGTATTTCCCAAAGTCCCTCTCAAGAACCAGAGATGCATGCCTATCATACTGACACCTTTTGAGCAAAGCCTTCACACCGGAGATATCCTCCTGGCTACCTCCGGTCGAGACCAGATGTCCAAGTCTCTTCCTCAGTGCAGTGTACATGCGGTACATGTCCAGTGACCTGAGGCTTGAGAGAACCCGCCCCCTTTTTTTGAATATCTCCCACCACTCTGACCTAGTGCCTTCAAGACCCAGTAATAATACCTGATCCTGAAGAAACTCCTCAAAGGCTTGTCTTACAGCTGCCTCCTCAAGGAGTGACGAATTCAGCCTCCACAAACCTCTTCCTGTCCGGAGGGTCTCTGAAATATTCAAAGAAAACAAAATTAGACAGTGATCGGAGAACTCCACCTCCACCACGGACACAGGGGTGGTGACAGAATTTTCCTTCAAAAAAAAATCTATCCTAGACCTAACACTACCTCTCTGAAAGGTGAACCCACGGTGACCTGGGGAATGCCTGATGTGGATATCCTCCAGGCGAGCTTCACTCACTATGCTATTTAACGCGACGCCATCATAGGGCAGTCTATCTCTGGTACCTCCTCGGTCTTGGGGTCTAATTATGGTATTAAAATCCCCACCAAAGATGACTTGTTTGCCCGTAAAAAGAAAAGGCTTGATCTTCATAAAGAGGCTTTTACGGTCCCACTTTGTCTGGGGACCGTAGATGTTAATGAGGCGCAGGCTTTGTCCCTTCATGAAGACGTCTAAGACTAGGCACCTTCCCATTTCGAGCTCGATCAGTCGCTGGCATTTCACCTCTGCGGTAAAAAGCACCGCCACTCCACTATACGGCTCAGCCGCAAGAGACCAGTAGGAGGGCCCCCTGCGCCACTCCCTCCTTGCTCTGTTTATCTCTGATAGAGTACAGAGCCTGGTCTCCTGCAAAAACAAAATGTCAGCTTCAACCCGGCCAAGAAAATCAAAGGCTGCAAACCTAGCCGTATCAGACTTAATGCTGGCCACATTAATGGTGGCCAGCGTCAGTGGAGAGGGGACTGCCATTAAGACCGATTGAGCTCAATGAACTTCAGCTTCCCACCCCCTTTCCTCCTATCACCACCACCCCTAGATGAGTCTGAAGAGGACCCGCGACTTCTCCTCGTCTTGCGGGTCCTCTTTTTACATTAGGATTGGTCCATCACCTCCCCCGGTGCGGTTTGGCCAGAGGAGGGATGGACCTCCCCCCGCAACTTCTCCCTGAGGAGTTACAGCGGTCGCAGAGACAGTAGCAACTTCGGCCCTGGGTGCATCATCTCCTCTTCCAGGCTCCAGGCCAGCCTCCCCCCAGAGGGCAGGGGGCCCCTCCCAGAGGGAGACTCAGCAGCCCCTGACTGCTCCACCTCTCCCTCTGAAGCCTCCCCTGAGGCCGACGCGTCCTCACAGAGGGATTGGTACCGGTTGGGACCTACCACTAGAGGGCCGTCGAGTCTGCGTTCCTTCGTCGGGGGGGGGGGCAGATGTTTTTGCCCTCACTTTACTTGGTGACTTTCTCCGCTTCACCGTCTCTCCCTCCCCAGCACTGACGTACTGAGAAGAAGACGACTGGTCAGCCTCTTCCTCCCTCTGCAGTCTCCTCATCTCCTCAACCAGGGTCGTGCCCACTGCTGCCTCGGCATCAGGATCCGGCCCAGCAGAGCCAGGGGCAGAAGGAAGGCACATAACTCCCTCCCTCTGCTCCCTCCTCCTCTCGCGCCTCCTTGCCCTTGATGGTGGCTGGGCCTTCTCCCTTTGCCTTGGCAGACTAGTCTCTCCTCCCCCACTCACCCACTCCGCAGCAGGGACAGCCTCCTCAACTGCCCCCGCTTGCCGAAGGGTGGTGTTGGCGAAAGACCGTGGACACGCCCCAATCGGGTGCCCAAGGACACCACACAGGTGGCAACGCACCCTGCCACAGGTCACCGCGAGATGGCCCACCTCCCCACACATGGCGCACTTCTGCACACGGCAGGAGGCGCTCAAGTGTGAGGGGTCACCGCACCTGTGACAGAGTTTTGGCTGCCCCTGGTAGAAGACAAGGATCCTGTCTTTCCCAAGGAAGGTTGAGGACGGGATATGCATCACCGAGTTATCCTCGTGTCGCAATTTGACCATGAAGGTCCAGGCCCCTGACCATATCCCGAACTCGTCGAGATTTTTCTTTGGGAAGTCCTTGACCTCCCCAAACCTGTTCAGCCAGGTCATGATGTCCATATAAGAAAGTGACTCGTTACGAGTTAAAACGGTCACTTTCTTAATGTTATCCTGGCGTGACACCGCCCACACCATAAAGTCACGCCAGGCGGGCTCGTCCTTCACCAGCCTATAGTTTCCCCAGAAGGTTTCTAAGCCCTCCGGGGTAACAAAGCTGATGTCAAACTCCGAGGAGCCGACAGGATGAATCAGGGCAAAGATGTCGCTCGCCCTGAAACCCATCCCGAGTAGGAGTTCCACGACCCCCCTCCTCTGGGGACAAGGGCCGGCTCCCCCCCACACGAGACGGGCCACGTTCCTCCGTGTCGGCCCCCTACGCCCGGGTGTAGGGAGAGTCCATCTGGTCTCACCTCCTTCCTCTCGGAACTTCCCTAGGCCAAAACGCTCGATCCAGAACCTAAGGTCTCTCGACTGCCCATCTATGGTCATTGTGGACTGGCCCGCCCGTAAAGCCTCCAGGAGCTGCCGTTGCAAATCGCCGTCCCTGGAGCCCGACGGAAGACATGATGCACCCCCAGGGGCCCCAGAAGCGACACTGGCATAGGAGCGTGGGGGCCCGGAGGCCGCAGCAACCTCTGCTGCCGGAGTGCCAGCGCCACTCCCAGGGACCCCCGCAGAACTACTTTGCCCAGCCACGGCAACCGGAGCACCAGAGGCGGCAACAGTCCGCCCTGGCATAGTTGCCGCGGACCGGGTCACTCCAACTGCAGCAGAAGGGACAACAGCAGAGAGGACAACAGAAGCAACAACATCAGGAGCAACAACAGCATCAGGAACAGCATCGGGGGGAACAACAGCAGGGACAACAGCAGAAATACCAGAAACAGGGACCACAACAGAAATATTGCTAGCAGTAGAGTTTTTAGCAGCAATGGTAATAGCCCCTCCACCCACAGCCTCCCCGACTACAGGCTCTTGGACCCCCTTGCATACTACACCACCTTCTTCAGGAAGATTACTAATTACCCCTTTTGTCCCTCCCGCTTTCCCCTTTACCTTACCCGTCTGCATAGCTGGCTTTTCCATTTCTTCTCACAGCGGGGCCGGCCGCACCATTCGCTGATGGCTTCCCCGCTTTTACCTCGGCCTCCACATCCACAGTCACCCCGGTGCCGGATGTTTTAGGGGGACGCGCCCCCTTAGCGCCGGAAATGACCTCCGCATCACCGGCTTCATCGGCACTGGAGGAGGATGAGCCACGCCCACCTGCCACTCCCCCTTTCCTACGTCTCACTCTGGGGGAAGCCATCGTCATTTTGAGACCTCCTACCAGGGAGGGGGGTTTTCCCACGCCACTCCCCTCCGCAGGGGGGGCCTCCAATTTCCTTCCTTTGCCCTTGTCCGCAGCTATGAGCGCCTTGTCCGCAACCATGAGTGCCTTGTCCGCTGCCACCTGAAAGATACTATCAGGCGCCATTTTGACTGCTGGCACCCCGGGCACCCCGCCACTTGGCGTAACCCGAGGTGCCTGCGCCTCCCTTTTCTCTCCTGGAGGCATCGCAACCTGGGCCGAAGTCCCGGCGCGGTGCTCCCCTGGCAACGATCTGACAAATTTAAATGTCTCTATTTCTCTTTTTTTTTTCTCTTTTCACCTTCTTCCTGGTCTTGGTTCCTTTTCCCTCCTCCTCCCCGTCCAAATCTGACATGCTGAATGCTAATTGGTCCATTCTGGACGGGGACTCCAATTGGCAGATTTGCCTCATCAGCTTCCCGCCTTCTCCCGAGGCTCCACCCTCCTCCTCCTCCGTCTCGGGCAGTGGTTGGTTCTCTGGGAGTGTGGGAGATTGCGTCACTTCCTGTCCTGTCATTCTGACTTCCTGTCTTGTCATTCTGACTTCCGGCTTCACTGCCGGCGCTGATGCCTGTGTATACGTGGGTATCAGGCTGCTGCTACTAGGGACGGCTACTCGACTATACTGTACCGCCATGCTGTCATCCGACTCCAGGTCTGACTCACAATAGTCGTCCTCTCCCGAGCTGTCTGAGGACGCGGGGCCATCCTTCAACAACCGCTCCTGCTGTTTGCGGAAGAAGCGGTCATCGTTCAGCAGCTTCTCTCTGAACGGCCCCGCGCCCTCCAGAATCTCCGTGCACCTGGCTTCCAGGGCCTTTATTTGTTTTTTCAGGCTCCTTACCTGCTTACTGAAAACCGGGCGGTCCTTCCTTGAGGCCCTGTCGCTACGGGCGCGAGCGCTCTGAAGCTCCCCACTCATTGCGAACAGGGACCTCCGGGTTCGGTCATATTCTTCCAGGACCGCCTCGATCCTCCGGCTGTAAATGGCGACTTCCTCTCCAGCCTTCCGGATGCCCCATCCTGCGGGTGATTGCGGCAGCGATGACGGTAAGCTTGTGTCTTTTCTCCTGCTTGCAGGGACCCTTCCAGAGGGAGCCGCATATTCTGCGGCCGTAGCCCCCTTCGGACCGGCTTCACCCGCCACTGCCGCTGATGTTACCGCCGTGGCTGATGTCGCCGTTTTCACGGATCCACCTGCCGGGACTGCTGACACCCCTGTCGCCACCACTACTCCTGCCGGCATCGCCCGCTCTACAGACGTCGCTGCTCCCGATGCTGTTCCTGATGCTGCAGCCACCAATGTCGCTGCTGCTGCTCCCGATGCTGCTCCCGATGCTGTTGTCCCGGTCGCCAGTCTGATTGAGGCTTGCTGCCTCAGCGACCTCCGCCTGCCCTGCTCTGCTGGTGCTGTGTCGGCAGACATTCTCCTGCCCCCCGCCTGTAAGGTCCGGGGGGCAGGAGCTCCACGCTCCATGATAAGGCTCCCCTCCGCACGGGGAAGGGAGTCGGAGCTACGGTATGTAACACACAAAAGACCGAAAACCACACCCAATAATCAGTCTCCAAGTATCCAAAAAGCCTCTTAAGCCTCTGGACTCAGGAGCTCAAACAAGTATGTCTGACTCCCATGGTTGCCCCGAAGGAATTGAAGCAACCCATGTAGCTGGCGGGAGGTGTAAAGTAAAAAATAAGTAAATTAAAAAGCATGCTACTGTGAACCGAGGGGCCCCTGAGCTGGGATGTAAGCCGGGATTTAGCAGGTGCCGTCCAGTACATCAACAGCCCTGCGAGTCTCTATCTGTGGTATCCAAATACACAGTCACAATGTCAGTCTCACTGATCAGCCACTGAGCACAGTTCCTTTCACATGGACTCACTAGTCCTGTTGTCTCTTTACACTCTGTTTGTCTCTGGACCAAGATACAGCTTAGCTGTACAGAAAAATCTCCACACCAGTTCAATACAACACTTGCCAAGATGGCTGCTGCTCTCTGTCTCGTCACTTCCTGCTTCTCTGCTCACACCTGTCTGCAGAACAGGCAGGAATAACTCTGTCTGCAGAACAGGCAAGGCTGCAGAAAAAAAAGGGGGGTCTCACTCCAGCATCATGTCACAATTACAATGGCTGCTGTCTTAAAGGAACAGAATCACAGAAATACATTCAACATTAACAGTTTATACAGACAAATGAAGCTTAAGACAACATTGGCTGTCTCTTACATATTCCCCCCCCACTTTAAGATTGGCAGTCCCTGCCTATGACTGTATATCCAGAGGGTTGTACTTTTATGCACAGGGTGGTAGTATACCGATGTATGGCAGGCCAAACAAACTCATCCTGCGCATACCGAACAGGGGGAATACCAGCATTTGGCCTAGTGGTCCGTCTGAGGACCGGTGGTATATTATGGGGTGCTGCAGCTATGGGCTGAGAAGGACCAGCGGATTCCGCACCAGAGGGGGCACAGGCCGGAGATACAGTAGTCACAGGTGGAACATCCCCAGGAGCAGGGATCGGCCAACAATCATCCTCCTCGTCGGAGGCCCATTCCGCACCTCCATTCTCTGACTGTGGGAGCTCATTCACATTGGCAGGCCCATCGTGATTTGTCCCTTCAGAATGACACAGGCGCAACATATTTCGGTGAAGTACTCGAACACAATCAGTTCCTTCTTTCTGGACCTGGTACACTGGCCCATTCGCATACTTGCGGCCAACAACACGATACGGCAAAGCCTCCCATCTGCTTTCCAATTTCCCTTGGGGTTTCTTGACACGAACTAGCACCAGGTCGCCTGGTTGCAATGGTGCTTCTTGCACTGGGGTCTTATCAGGATGGGGATGTTCTTGCAGGCACTGCCGCACCAATCGATGGATCGTCTCAAGTCTCTGCCGATGCGCCCGCACCCAAGAGGTTGGATCCCTCGGAGGGAACCCATCCACATCATTCAACTGTAATTCTCCTATACTTCGCCCAGACCGCCCAAAGAGAAGTGTATAAGGAGAGTACCCCGTTGTAGAATGGACCTGATTGTTATAGGCCCACACCATTTCAGACAAGAACTGAGGCCACTGTAACTTCTTGTCTTCCTCCAGAGTCCGCAGCATCTGTAGCAGAGTTCTGTTGAATCTTTCACAGGCCCCATTTCCCTGAGGGTGGTATGGAGTCGTGTGCGACTTCTTTATCCCGTAGATACGTTGAACTTCTTTCATTACGTGTCCCTCAAAGCAGGCGCCCTGGTCGGAGTGGATGCGTTGGGGGCACCCATATACTCGAATGAAATCTTGGCACAGAGCACGAGCTGCTGACTCAGCTGTCTGGTCCTTGGTGGCGGTTACCACCGCAAATTTGGTGAAGTGATCCACCATTACGAGGCAATACTGGTGTCCGCTATTGGATGGGCCCACCATTAGATAGTCTATCATGACGATTTCTAAAGGTTCCTGGGTCACGATGGTTTGCAGGGGAGCTCTCTGTTCTATTGCCTTATGGATCTCACAAGTTCGACAGCTGCGGCATACTTCTTCGACCATTTGACGAAGACCAGGGCAGTAAATCAGTCGCTGTAACCAACGAAAGGTCTTCTCATGACCAAAATGTCCATTCTTATTATGAGCCTCAACTGCCAAGGAGCGAGCCAGTTCACTAGGCACCACAATTTGGTATCGAATGTCGATCTCAGAAGGTAAATAGACATTTCGGCATAGCACTCCATTTTTCATCTCCAACTTTCCCCCCCGCCCCAAAAAAAAAAAAACCCCCCGGGGGGGGGGGGGCCCCCCCCCCTCTGGGGGGGGGCGGGCCCCCCTCAAAACACTTGTTCGCGCGGGCGGGCGCCGCTTGGGGGGGTGGTGTGTGGGCCCCTGCCGGGGGGGGGGGGGGGGGGGGGGGGGGCCGGTCGTGCCCCCCCCCTTTTGTTTTGTGGGGGGGGGGGGGGGGGGGGGGGTGTGGGGGTGGGGGGGGGCGGCCCCCCCTCGCCCCTGTTTTGTGGGGTGTTGTGTGGGGGGGGGGGGGGGGTTGGTTGGGGGGGGGGTGGGGTTTTTTTTTTGGTTCTGTCTTGGACCGATACTTAATGCGCTAATTGAATGTAGACATTCGGGCTATCCACCTCTGCTCTAACGCCCCGAGCTTGGCATTTTCCAGGTGAGCTAGTGGGTTGTTGTCAGTCAGTACTAAAACTTCAGCACCGGTCAAATATTCAGAGAATTTCTCGGTCATGGCCCATACCAGTGCCAACAGCTCCAATTTAAATGAACTATAATTCTCGGGGTTTCTTTCAGAATCTCTCAAAGACCGGCTGCCGTACGCTATGACCCTCTCCTGGCCATCCTGAAGCTGGGAAAGCACTGCTCCAAGACCATACAGGCTTGCATCTGTATATAGCTGGAACGGCAAGTGGTAATCAGCATATGCCAAGATTGGGGCTGTTGTCAGTGCATCCTTCAATGCCTGGAAGGCTTGTTCCTGTTCAGGTCCCCACTTCACGGACCGGTTCTTTGGACCACCGGATGTGCCTCGTAGGAGAGCATTAAGTGGTGCTGCTACCTTGGCGAAATCCTTAATAAACCGTCGATAGTAACCGGCTACTCCAAGGAACGCCCTCACTTCTCGCAGGGTAGTCGGTATCGGCCAATCTTGAACAGCCGCTATCTTGTCTCTTGATGGTCTCACCCCTTCTCCTGATACGCGGTGACCCAAGTAATCAATTTCAGATTGGAACAACCGACATTTACTGGGTTTCAATTTGAGCCCATGTTCCCGCAATCTTCGAAATACTTGCCCCAACTGGTGGAGATGGTCTTCAAAGGTCGCAGAATACACTATAATGTCATCCAAGTAGATGAGAGTGAACTCAAAGTTGAAGTCACCGAGACATTTCTCCATCAACCGCTGAAACGTTCCGGGTGCATTTGTCAACCCGAAGGGCATCCGGTTAAATTCGTATAGTCCCATGGGCAAGATGAATGCCGTCTTCTCCTTGTCTTTTGTGGCCATCGGCACCTGCCAATACCCACTAGCCAGATCTAGTGAGGAGAAGTACCGGGCTCTCCCTAGCGCTGAGAGGGACTCCTCAATCCGTGGCAAGGGGTAGGAATCTCGTACGGTGCAAGCGTTTAACTTCCGATAGTCTACGCAAAATCGGATGGACCCATCTTTTTTTCTTACTAACACCACAGGAGCCGCCCAGGGACTCTGGCTTTCTTGGATGATCCCACCCTGTAGCATCTTAGCTAACAGTTCTTTCACTTCCTGATACAACTGTGGAGGAATTTGTCGGTAGCGCTCTCTAATTGGAGGGGTGTCTCCTGTGGGAATCTCATGGTAGATCCCTGTGGTACATCCAAAATCTTCAGCATACCGTGCAAAGGTGGCTTGGTTCTCCCACAACAGCTCATCTACCTTCTGCACCCATTCCAGAGAACATGAACTTACATCCATCTTCATCTGTTCTCGAATTGCACAGCCATTCCATTCAGAGGTGGGTTCCTCATCTTCTCCCATGGACACAGTTACGGTCCACTCATCCCTTTCAGTCGGCTTCAGCTGCATTGGAGTTACTTTCCTTACTTCCTCCGGAGTCACATAGATGTTAGCCAGCAGCCTCCCTGGGGTCAGGTCCACACTCTGGTCCTGAGTGTTTACACATCGAAGTGGTACTCTTCCATTGCGAACTATTGCCAAGGAACGGGCCACTAGCGGATCAACACCTCCTTCGGCTGCCTGCAGTGGTTCTACCAACACAGCTATGCCCTCTAGTTTCCGACAGGTGCCTACGGGCATGGACACTATTGTCTCCCGACTGGGTGGCAGTGTAACTTTTGTATGCAAAGGAACTGAAATTCGAGCCAGAGGACGCTGTGCATCTGAACTTTTCTGTAAGCCACATGTCCGGATCAGCCGCTGGAAAGCTGTTTGAGTAGGCCGATGGGTGGTGGTTTCTTTCCAATAACCGTGACCTTTCTTTTCAAAGAGGATCTGATCTAATTCTTTTAACACATTCATCCCCAAAATGACAGGGACCTTTACTTCATGTGACTCCTGTACCACCACAATGCCTTTCCTACCTAGATCTTGGCCACATACCCGGACATTCATCCAGGCCACTCCCACGACCGGAACTGGTAACTGGTTAGCTGCGACCACTCGTACGAATGTATGGGGATCATATTTCACATGTTGCCGGAAGTACCGTTCATAACAGTCTCTACTCAAGGTCGTTACTTGGGAACCCGTGTCAATCATCCCGGTAACCGGAATACCCTCCATTTCCACCTGTATGACAGGACTTGCAGCGATCAGGTCATCATCAGGGCATTCTCCCCACATAGTCTCCTTGTCAGTCTCCCCTACTACACGCCCTTCAGCAGCAGGGGACTTCAGTTTAACGGCAGTCTCTCATAAGTTTGTCGCTGCTCTGGACATCTAGCAGCAACGTGGCCCATCCGTCCACACTCCCAGCAGCGTATCCCCCCGTCGTTCTGGCCATCTGTTTGGGCCCCTTCGGTAAGCCCCTTCGATTTCTCCTGAGCACTGCACTAAATGATTTGGACCCCTTCGGTAGGTCCTATCCTCACCCCTCCAGCGGGGTGGTGGGTGATTCTGACTTGCTGGGTGTGGATGGCTCACCCTTTCATCTCCAGTCTTCTGGAAGTCTGCAATTTTCATAGACTGCTCATCACAACGAGTGTGCAAGTGTTCCATTTGTTCTTGCAGTTTCTGCATTACTGTGAGAATTTCTTTAACCGTCCCTTTTTCTACTGTCTCTGAGCCAGAACTAGCCCCCTGTGACAAAGTAACTCCAACTGCGGTCTGCGGCCTCGGGACCATACTATTGGCACGGGAGATGGCCTCTACCTGTACATCATGGAATTTAGCATCAGTCTCTCGTCGTATAAAATCCTGCATAGTCACAGTTAAACTGCCGTCACGTATCCCCAGGACAAACTGGTCACGGAGAGTCCGATCAGGGTTACAGAAGGCTGGCGAGCCCCCTCTTTCCTTCCTTTGAATATCTCGGAGCAGTTCTTGTAGGGCATTTGCATATTGGGGAAGGCTTTCATTCTCCTGTTGTACCCTCTGGAAGAACCGAGCCTGCAGAGACCCCAGCAATGCAGTTTCTCCATAGATGGTTTCTAGAATCTGGACTACTTGCTCAAATGTCTGCCTTTGTTCAAATGGCCTCAGTATCACCGTGGTCTTAGCATCCCCTTGTAATGTCAATATTGCTAGCTCTACTAGTACTTCTGGTGCGGTCTGGTACATTCGCTGTATCATTCGTATCTGTTCCACCCACATACTCACTGACATATTATTGCCATCAAATTTAGCTAACTGACTCATTATAGCCCCTGCTGGCATTCTTCCTCTAGCACCATTCTCCCGAACGGGTGCGCCACCGTCCATTCTGGTAAGCGGATCCTGCCGACTACGCCAATTTGTGAACCGAGAGCAAGGCAGGTGGTTTGGACTCCGCAACCAGAAATGAACGCACACGCGGTAGTTCAAGAAAAAAATATATATTTACTATAAGTTAATAAAGGCTAGTTAAAGGTAAAATGACAGGGCTAAAGACAAGCAAAATATACAATATAGCATGAACAATTTCAAGGCAAATTCTGCAATGGTTTCTACTTTTACTCTGTCCACTTCTGCAGTATGGACACTGAATGAACAATATACTCAAAACTATCCCTAACTGACCCTGACTTCACATTTGGGTGCACCCCCTTTTCCCCAGTGGTCCAGGTGGACCGCTTACAGTCCGTAGAAGCGCGCGGTGGGGCCCAAAGTCGGTCCTTTCTTTTATAGTGAAGCGTCCTCTCCTCACTGTTATCAGGATCTTGGGAGAAATGAAGTCCTCTTTAACAGACAGGGAAACCAACTGAATGCAATGTAATCCAACAGCAGATTCCACTCAGCACACTGCCAGTCCTGCCGAATCCATACACTGAGCTGGGATGTAAGCCGGGATTTAGCAGGTGCCGTCCAGTACATCAACAGCCCTGCGAGTCTCTATCTGTGGTATCCATATACACAGTCACAATGTCAGTCTCACTGATCAGCCACTGAGCACAGTTCCTTTCACATGGACTCACTAGTCCTGTTGTCTCTTTACACTCTGTTTGTCTCTGGACCAAGATACAGCTTAGCTGTACAGAAAAATCTCCACACCAGTTCAATACAACACTTGCCAAGATGGCTGCTGCTCTCTGTCTCGTCACTTCCTGCTTCTCTGCTCACACTCTGTCTGCAGAACAGGCAAGCTGACATAAAAGGGGGGGGGGTCTCACTCCAGCATCATGTCACAATTACAATGGCTGCTGTCTTAAAGGAACAGAATCACAGAAATACATTCAACATTAACAGTTTATACAGACAAATGAAGCTTAAGACAACATTGGCTGTCTCTTACAGAAGCATAGGCCGGGAGATATCCATGGGGTGCACGAAGATCTTTCACTTGCCCTCCTGACTCCCATTTCTGGAAGAAGGGCCGAAACCACCCCTGGCAGGAGGCTACCCACGAAGGAGCCCCCTCGGCGGAGAGGTTTGGTAAATTGATCTTAAGAAAGGTGTTCATTAAGAACACCACGGGGTTAACCATATTTAACCCCCTAGCCTCCTTGTGCGGTATGTAACCTCCCTCTTGATTAGGTTGAGCCTGTTCCCCCATAACAGTTGGAAGAACAGGCAACAGATCCTACTCCAACAAGACTCTGGCAAGGCACAGACGCTACCTAGATAGATCACCAACGGGAGCAGGAAGGCTTTGGCAAGGTGAACCCTTTCTCTCAGGGTCAAGGACCAACCCTTCCAGCAATCAACTCTCTGGGCGACATCCTTAAGCCTACCTTCCCAATTTTGGAGTGGGTAATCACCCTGGCCAAAATGGATGCCTAAGATCTTTACAGACCCCTGGGGTTCTGGG
This sequence comes from Leptodactylus fallax, assembly GCA_947044405.1. Taxonomy (NCBI): domain Eukaryota; kingdom Metazoa; phylum Chordata; class Amphibia; order Anura; family Leptodactylidae; genus Leptodactylus; species Leptodactylus fallax. The sequence goes on from CAMRHE010000488.1 coordinate 1,228,209, forward strand.
AGGGTGTCCGGGAGAGAAAACCAGGCTCTCCCCCTCCCAGCCAGAGGCTTCCACACTTGTTCTTGTTCACAGCTGATCCGGAAGCCTCCGAGTAACTGTCCACTTCAGACATCACCCATTCAATCTCCTCCCGCGACGAGACAAGAGCGGTGACATCATCCGCGTAGGCTACTGTCCTCAAAGGGGAGCCGGTGCCCTCCAGGTCCATCCTGACTCCCGCCACCGGCCCACCATTAATCCGTCTAATCAGGGGATCAATGGCGAACACATACAGTAGCGGGCTCAAGGGACATCCCTGTCGGACGCCCGACCCCACCTCAAAAGGACGACCAACCCAACCATTCACAAGTGGGAAAGACTCAGCCCCAGCGTATAAGGTCTGCAGCCACTGAATGAACCCCCCAGGTAGGCCATACCTCGAGAGAGTTGACCACAAATACTCATGATTCACCCTGTCAAAAGCCTTAGCCTGATCTAGGGACAGCAAGTACCCCTTCCACCGACCTGCCCTACTCTGCTCCACAGCCTCCCTGACACTCAGGACCGCACTTAAGGTGCTACGACCAGGAACAGAGCAGTGCTGAGCCGGCGAGAGGAGCCGGGGCGCAAACTGTACCAGCCGGTTGAAAAGTACCTTCGCCAGAATCTTTCGGTCCGTATTGAGAAGTGCTATGGGCCGCCAGTTCTCAATACGGCTCGGATCCTTACCCTTTGACAGAACTATAAGGGCGGACCTCTTCATTGACTTTGGCAGAGTGCCCGAGGATAGACACTCATTAAGCACGTCAGTCAAGAGGGGAGCCAACGCTCCTTTAAAGGTCCGATAGAACTCAGATGTTAAGCCATCTGGGCCAGGTGACTTCTTGAGGGCAAGACCCTCAATAGCCCTGACGACTTCCTCTTCCCTTATAGGTTCTATCAAAACACCAAGAGAAGGGTCTTCTGCTGACTCAGGAATGGCTTCAGCCAAGAAACCTGAAATCCGATCCCGATTCAGTTCCTTCTTTGCCAAAAGGTTCGAGTAGAAAGACCTGACGACCTCCAAGATCCCTGACCTGGATCTTGTCAGGGATCCTGTACTGTCAATCAGGCCTGTTACTGTCTTACAAGTCACTGACATCTTACAGTTCCTGTAGGGGTCGGGCGAGCGGTATTTCCCGAAATCCCTCTCAAGAACCAAGGATGCGTGCCTATCATACTGACACCCTTTAAGCAAAGCCTTCACACCGGAGATATCCTTCTGGCTACCTCCGGTCGAGACCAGATGTTCAAGTCTCTTCTCAGTGCACTGTACATGCGGTACATGTCCAGTGACCTGAGGCTTGAGAGCCGGCGGAAAAATCCCGCCACCCTTTTTTTGAATATCTCCCACCACTCTGACCTAGTGCCCTCAAGACCCAGTAATAGTACCTGATCCTGAAGAAACTCCTCAAAGGCTTGTCTTACAGCTGCCTCCTCAAGGAGTGACGAATTCAGCCTCCACAAACCTCTTCCTCTCCGGAGGGTTTCTGAAATATTCAAAGAAAATAAAATTAGGCAGTGATCGGAGAACTCCACCTCCACCACGGACACAGGGGTGGTGACGGAATTCTCCTCCAAAAAAACCTATCTATCCTGGACCTAACACTTTCTCTCTGAAAGGTGAACCCACGGTGACCTGGGGAATGCCTGATGTGGATATCCTCCAGGCGAGCTTCACTCACTATGCTATTTAACGCGACGCCATCATAGGGCAGTCTATCTCTGGTACCTCCTCGGTCTTGGGGTCTAGTTATGGTATTAAAATCCCCACCAAAGATGACTTGTTTGCCCGTAAAAAGAAAAGGCTTGATCTTCATAAAGAGGCTTTTACGGTCCCACTTTGACTGGGGACCGTAGATGTTAATGAGGCGCAGGCTTTGCCCCTTCATGAGGACGTCTAAGACTAGGCACCTTCCCATTTCGAGTTCGATCAGCCGCTGGCATTTCACCTCTGCGGTAAAAAGCACCGCCACTCCACTATACGGCTCAGCCGCAAGAGACCAGTAGGAGGGCCCCCTGCGCCACTCCCTCCTTGCTCTGTTTATCTCTGATAGAGTACAGAGCCTGGTCTCCTGCAAAAACAAAATGTCAGCTTCAACTCGGCCAAGAAAATCAAAGGCTGCAAACCTAGCCGTATCAGACTTAATGCTGGCCACATTAATGGTGGCCAGCGTCAGTGGAGAGGGGACTGCCATTAAGACCGATTGAGCTCAATGACCTTCAGTTTCCCACCCCCTTTCCTCCTACCACCACCACCCCTAGATGAGTCTGAAGAGGATCCGCGACTTTTCCTCGTCTTACGGGTCCTCTTCTTACATTGGGATTGGTCCATCACCTCACCTCGTGCGGTTTGGCCAGGCAAGGGATGGACTTCCCCCGTAGTTTCTCCCTGGGGAGTATTGGTATCATTTTTTTCAACGGTTTCCAAAACAGCTTGAGGTGCATCGTCTCCATCTCTGGGTACCAGGCCAGCCTCCTCCACTGAAGGCAGGGGGCCCTTCCCTGAGGGAGACTCAGCAGCCCCCGACGGTCCCACCTCCCCCTCTGAAGCCTCCCCTGAGGCTGATGCGTCCTCGCAGAGGGTTTGGTACCGGTTAGGGCTGATCACTGAAAGGTCCTCGAGTCTCCGTTCCTTTGCCGGGGGGGGGGGCAGATGTTTTTACCCTCGCTTTACTCGGTGACTTTCTCCTCCTGACCGTCTGTTCCTCCCCAGCACTAACGTACTGGGAAGATGAAGACAGGTCAGCCTCTTCCTCCCTCTGCAGTCTTCTCATCTCCTCAATCAGGGCCGTGCCCGTCGCTACTTCAGCATTAGAATCCAACCCAGCGGGATCAGGGGCAGAGGGGAGACACATAATACCTTCCCTCTGCTCCCTTCTCCTATCTCTCCTTCTCGCCCTTGATGGTGGCTGGGTTTTCTCCCTCCGCGTCGGCAACCTGGTCTCTCCACCTCCGACCCCCTCCTCGGTGACAGGGACAGTCTCCTCACCTGCCCCTGCCTGTCGGAGGGTGACATTAGCGAACGACCTCGGACACGCCCCGATTGGGTGACCAAGGTCACCACACAGGTGGCACCGAATCCTATCACAGGTTGCAGCTAGATGACCTAATCCCCCACACATGGCACACTTCTGCACCCTGCAGGAGGCACTCAAGTGCGAGGGATCACCACACCTGTGACAGAGCTTCGGCTGCCCCTGGTAGAAGACAAGAATCCTGTCTTTCCCGAGGAAGGTTGAGGACGGGATATGCATCACCGAGTTATCCTCATGCTTCAATTTGACCATAAATGTCCAGGCCCCCGACCAAATGCCAAACTCATCAAGGTTCTTCCGGGGGAAGTCTTTCACTTCCCCATACCTGTTGAGCCAGGTCATAATGTCCATGTAAGAAAGCGACTCGTTACGAGTCAAAACGGTCACTTTCTTAATTGCATCCTGGCGCGACACCGCCCACACATTGAAGTCGCGCCAGCCGGGCTCGTTCTTTGCCAACTCATAATTACCCCAGAAGGTTTCTAAGCCCCCCGGGGTAACAAAGCTGACATCAAACTCTGAGGAGCCGACCGGGTGAATGAGGGCAAAGATGTCACTTGCCCTAAAGCCCATCCCGAGCAGAAGTTCGACGACCCTCCTCCTCTGAGGACAAGGGCCTTCTCCCCCCCACCCGAGACGGACTACATTCCTCCGGACCGGCCGCTGCCCGGGTGTCGGGAGAGTCCACCTGGTCTCACCCCCCTCATCTCGGAACTTCCCTAGGCCAAAACGTTCAATCCAAAACCTAAGGTCCCTCGATTGACCATCCACTATCATCGTTCTCTGCCCTGCTCGTAAGGCCGCCAGGAGCTGCTGTTGTAATTCACCGTCCCTGGCCCCCAGTGATGGACACGAGGCACCCCTTGGGACCCCCGAGGCGACACTGGCATAGGAACGTACCAAGCTTGAGGCCGCAGTCCCAGCCCCCCGCAACTCCAGTGCCACCTTCGGGCGCCCCCTGAAGCCCGCTCGGCCCGGCCACCACCGCGGCCACCGGGACACCAGAGACAGGAGCGGTCATTCCCAGCGTCGCAGGCGTGGACCGGGCAAACACATTTGGCAAAGCTACTTCTGCAGCAGCCATGCCTACATTTTCCAAAGTCCTAGGAACCTCCACTACCGCATCTTTAACAAAAGGGACAGCAGTAGCAGCAGCAGCAGCAGCAACACAAGGGGTGACAGCCTCCATAGCCCCCCTCCCCTTTCCCTCACAAGGAACATCTAAGTCACTCTCTGGAACCACAGTTTTTTCCCCCTCCTCCGCCCTCCTCTCCTGACGCCTGCTTTTCCTACTCCCCAGTCTGCTCTTACTCACCGCTTTCTTACCCACGCTCACCATTACCTCATTCACACCGGGGCTTGCGGCCTTGGGCGGCTCCACGAGCGGGATTGGCCTATTCCGGGCCTCCGCTTCACTCTCCTCCCGCTTAGCTGGGGCGACTTGTGCCTCTGCCTCGACCTCCGCATCGTCAGCTGTCGCAGCGCTCAATGCTTTAGGAGCGGACTTGCTCCTAGCGCTGACGGCAGCCTCCGCATCACTGGTCTCATTGGCTTCCTCGGCACCTGAAACCGGAAGGGAGGGACAAGCCGCACGCCCCTTCCCCTTACGATGGACCTGGGGAGGGGCCGGCGCTACTTTGACCCTGCCCACAGGGGCAGGCTTCACCGCTTCTCTACCTCCCTTCGTGGGAGGTGCTTTTCCGACCTTGTCCGCTGCAGTTTCGGGCGCCATTTTCAATACTGCACCCAGCTCCCCAGCCACACCGCTACTTAGAGAAAGCGGGGTCTGGGGGAGTCTGCGCCCCCCTTATCTCACCCGCGGGCAACACCCCAGATTCAGCCTGTGCTAGAGTCAATGGGGGGTTGCCCTGCGGGAACAGTTATACCTGCTGCGACACTCACATATTTCAGGGTGCCGACTTCTTGCGGCTTAGCCTTCTTCTTTTTCCTTTTTTTTGATTCCTCCTCGTTTGCAAGGTCGTCTACGGAAAAAGCCATCTTCTCCATTCTTGCCGGGGATTCTAGCATGCATATTTCGTGGATTAGCCTCCCCGCAGCAGAACCCATATCGTCTTCTGATGTTGCCGGTAATGGTGGTAAATTCTCCGGTAGCTGGGGTAAACTTGCCAATTTCTCTGGGGGCGTATAGGTCGGAATACCTGAACTCACCCTCGTAGGCTTCCGGCTACTGCCGTACTCTGCCAGCAGGCTCCCCTCTGAGTCAGTATCTGTCTCATATTCCGGATCCGAGCTTTCGGAGGACGCGAGGTCTTCCCGCAGCAGCCGCCCCTGCTGCTTGCGGTAAAAACGGTCATCATTCAGGAGTTTCTCCCTGAAAGGCCCCGCGCCCTCCAGGATCTCTCGGCATCTTTGGTCAAGCCCTTTAATTTGTTCCTTCAGCTTTTTGACCTGCTTACTCAGTGCCGGTCTCTCATGCCTTGAGGCCCTGTCACTACGGGCACGGACACTCTGAAGCTCCGCACCCATAGCGAACAGGGACCTCCTGGCTTTATCATATTCCTCAAGGGTAGTGTTAATACGCTTACTGTATGCAAGCACATCCTCGCCAGCCTTCCGAATCCCCCAACCTGATGATGGCAAGGAAGGAGGGGGGCTTCGCTGGCCTTTTTACTTGTACAGGGCTCAGCCTCCGCCGGGGTTTTCTGACCTAGACGTCCCTTGCTGCGGGTTGCCATACCTTTTTCCACTGGAGCCTGCTGCCTCTCCAATCTTCTCCTGCTGCTGCTGCTACTGCCGTCCATTGAGAGCCTCCTGCCCCCCGCCAAGCTGGCTCGGGGGGCAGGAGCACCTTGCTCCATGGTGAGAAAACCCCAACCTTGGAAAAGGAAAGGGGTTGGAGCCTCCAACTATGGCTGGAAAAACTGCTGCTGTTGCACAAACACCACACACCAAGCCTCTCTTCTGAGCTGACAAACAGACTATAGCCTCTGGTCTCAGGAGCTCAGACAGGCGTGTCTGATTCCCACAGCTGCCCCGAAGGAATTGGAACTATTTTTATTAGAAAAGTAAAAATTCACAAACAGTGTCACATACGAAAATACAATATAAAACCCATAAACAGAAACAATACATAAATCCAAAACATAGCATAAACAACATCAATAAATAAGATACAAGAAACCGGGACAAAATTAAAGACCAAAAAGAAAATCCAGCCGCAAATCAGCCCCCATCCATTCTGCCTTTCACTCCGCCTTTCACTCTCCAGTCTTTCTTCAGTCATCCGCCAGTCAAAACTCTACCTATCTTGGAAACAAAAGAAAATCCAAATAAGTAATATACAATGGAAAACATATAACACTAACAGAAAACTAACAAAAAAAACCCCAACTGAAACTTATTAGAAATTTTTTTTTTTTTTTTTTTTTTTTTTCCCTTCACCACACCCGGCCAGCACCACGCCCCATGTCCTCCCATGTCCGCATAGTCCTGGTGCTGGCACCACCCGCCACCGAGCCCCTGAAAACCGACCTGGCTCTCCGCCTCATGTCCTCCCATGTCCGCATAGTCCAGAGCCAGGCCGGACACACGAAACCTATATATCAAACCCTCCACCCCCAAAAGAAACCCCCCTCCCAAACAACCTACCCCCCTAAAAAAAAAAAACCCTTTTAACTACATACAATGGGAAATAGAAAAAAAATGGAAATGAACAAAAAAAATATGTTTAGTGGCAAAAGCAAATAACAAAATACCAGACAAGAAAACCAGACAAAATACAATAACAAAACCCACAATCTTATATAAACCGTTGACACCCCCCTTCCCTCCCATAAACCTCCCACAGGCCTAGGGTCGGTTATCCTCAAGCCTCTTACCCTTTCATCCTATTTCCAAAACAAAATGCCTATGTGGTGACACACCAGCCCTCCACCAGGAAGAGAGCACAAGAGGCCCGTCCCTACCTACTTGCCCTACCACTATGTCCCTATCTATCAATCTATCCCTACCCTATCCCTACCTGTCCCTCCCTACCCAAAAAAAAACAAACAAACCCCACCTCTTGTGCAAAACCTTGCCCTCCCTTTCCCTATCTGGCCCTAACCTAACTACCTTTTAATCCCTTATTCTATCCCTCAGGGAACAGAAAAGGTGAAACCCCTCCAGAGGGTACCAGCCCTTTTTGCGCCCAACCCCTCATACTCCCGAGAGCGCACCCTCACCAGGTCCACCATGATGTTTTTAACCACCTCCACCTCCGGGAGGATTTTGCCTCGCGTCGACACTAGACACCGGGATGACCACAAGTGGAACCTAACCACTGCGCTAACTATAAAAAGTGTCTGGCAGTCCCTGCCCTCCGGGTGTTTGAATGCCCCATAGGCCCACTCGGCGTAGGAAAGGCCAGCCAGCCGCAGCCAACCGGTGGAGGTCCCCACCAATTTGCAAACCCTTATATTGAAGGGGCACTGAAGCAGGAAGTGCTCCATGCTTTCCAGCATGTCGCCACACTCCTCCCGAGGGCAGCCTCGCTCGTCGGAGTTCCGGTACTTCAAGTTCCCCCTCACATATAACTTACCTAGGAGGCAGCGCCAGGTCAGATCCCAAAACTTCCGAGGAAACCTTTTGGAGTTAAGAAAATGCAACCCTCCCTCTAAGGTTTCTCCTGGGCAATCTTTGAGCGCCAGAGGCTTCTGGAAGCGGGTCAACAGGACTTTGTCATCAAGAAAACGTCTTGACTGAGTCCTGATCTCCCACGCCCCCAGACCCCACCGACGAATCACTTTCAAGACCAGGGAAGCATAGGCCGGGAGATATCCATGGGGTGCACGAAGATCTTTCACTTGCCCTCCTGCCTCCCATTTCTGGAAGAAGGGCCGAAACCACCCCTGGCAGGAGGCTACCCACGAAGGAGCCCCCTCGGCGGAGAGGTTTGGTAAATTGATCTTAAGAAAGGTGTTCATTAAGAACACCACGGGGTTAACCATATTTAACCCCCCTAGCCTCCTTGTGCGGTATGTAACCTCCCTCTTGATTAGGTTGAGCCTGTTCCCCCATAACAGTTGGAAGAACAGGCAACAGATCCTACTCCAACAAGACTCTGGCAAGGCACAGACGCTACCTAGATAGATCACCAACGGGAGCAGGAAGGCCTTGGCAAGGTGAACCCTTTCTCTCAGGGTCAAGGACCAACCCTTCCAGCAATCAACTCTCTGGGCGACATCCTTAAGCCTACCTTCCCAATTTTGGAGTGGGTAATCACCCTGGCCAAAATGGATGCCTAAGATCTTTACAGACCCCTGGGGTTCTGGGAGGGTGTCCGGGAGAGAAAAACCAGGCTCTCCCCCTCCCAGCCAGAGGCTTCCACACTTGTTCTTGTTCACAGCTGATCCGGAAGCCTCCGAGTAACTGTCCACTTCAGACATCACCCATTCAATCTCCTCCCGCGACGAGACAAGAGCGGTGACATCATCCGCGTAGGCTACTGTCCTCAAAGGGGAGCCGGTGCCCTCCAGGTCCATCCTGACTCCCGCCACCGGCCCACCATTAATCCGTCTAATCAGGGGATCAATGGCGAACACATACAGTAGCGGGCTCAAGGGACATCCCTGTCGGACGCCCGACCCCACCTCAAAAGGACGACCAACCCAACCATTCACAAGTGGGAAAGACTCAGCCCCAGCGTATAAGGTCTGCAGCCACTGAATGAACCCCCCAGGTAGGCCATACCTCGAGAGAGTTGACCACAAATACTCATGATTCACCCTGTCAAAAGCCTTAGCCTGATCTAGGGACAGCAAGTACCCCTTCCACCGACCTGCCCTACTCTGCTCCACAGCCTCCCTGACACTCAGGACCGCACTTAAGGTGCTACGACCGGGAACAGAGCAGTGCTGAGCCGGCGAGAGGAGCCGGGGCGCAAACTGTACCAGCCGGTTGAAAAGTACCTTCGCCAGAATCTTTCGGTCCGTATTGAGAAGTGCTATGGGCCGCCAGTTCTCAATACGGCTCGGATCCTTACCCTTTGACAGAACTATAAGGGCGGACCTCCTCATTGACTTTGGCAGAGTGCCCGAGGATAGACACTCATTAAGCACGTCAGTCAAGAGGGGAGCCAACGCTCCTTTAAAGGTCCGATAGAACTCAGATGTTAAGCCATCTGGGCCAGGTGACTTCTTGAGGGCAAGACCCTCAATAGCCCTGACGACTTCCTCTTCCCTTATAGGTTCTATCAAAACACCAAGAGAAGGGTCTTCTGCTGACTCAGGAATGGCTTCAGCCAAGAAACCTGAAATCCGATCCCGATTCAGTTCCTTCTTTGCCAAAAGGTTCGAGTAGAAAGACCTGACGACCTCCAAGATCCCTGACCTGGATCTTGTCAGGGATCCTGTACTGTCAATCAGGCCTGTTACTGTCTTACAAGTCACTGACATCTTACAGTTCCTGTAGGGGTCGGGCGAGCGGTATTTCCCGAAATCCCTCTCAAGAACCAAGGATGCGTGCCTATCATACTGACACCCTTTAAGCAAAGCCTTCACACCGGAGATATCCTCCTGGCTACCTCCGGTCGAGACCAGATGTTCAAGTCTCTTCTCAGTGCACTGTACATGCGGTACATGTCCAGTGACCTGAGGCTTGAGAGCCGGCGGAAAAATCCCGCCACCCTTTTTTTGAATATCTCCCACCACTCTGACCTAGTGCCCTCAAGACCCAGTAATAGTACCTGATCCTGAAGAAACTCCTCAAAGGCTTGTCTTACAGCTGCCTCCTCAAGGAGTGACGAATTCAGCCTCCACAAACCTCTTCCTCTCCGGAGGGTTTCTGAAATATTCAAAGAAAATAAAATTAGGCAGTGATCGGAGAACTCCACCTCCACCACGGACACAGGGGTGGTGACGGAATTCTCCTTCAAAAAAAAACCTATCTATCCTGGACCTAACACTTCCTCTCTGAAAGGTGAACCCACGGTGACCTGGGGAATGCCTGATGTGGATATCCTCCAGGCGAGCTTCACTCACTATGCTATTTAACGCGACGCCATCATAGGGCAGTCTATCTCTGGTACCTCCTCGGTCTTGGGGTCTAGTTATGGTATTAAAATCCCCACCAAAGATGACTTGTTTGCCCGTAAAAAGAAAAGGCTTGATCTTCATAAAGAGGCTTTTACGGTCCCACTTTGACTGGGGACCGTAGATGTTAATGAGGCGCAGGCTTTGCCCCTTCATGAGGACGTCTAAGACTAGGCACCTTCCCATTTCGAGTTCGATCAGCCGCTGGCATTTCACCTCTGCGGTAAAAAGCACCGCCACTCCACTATACGGCTCAGCCGCAAGAGACCAGTAGGAGGGCCCCCTGCGCCACTCCCTCCTTGCTCTGTTTATCTCTGATAGAGTACAGAGCCTGGTCTCCTGCAAAAACAAAATGTCAGCTTCAACTCGGCCAAGAAAATCAAAGGCTGCAAACCTAGCCGTATCAGACTTAATGCTGGCCACATTAATGGTGGCCAGCGTCAGTGGAGAGGGGACTGCCATTAAGACCGATTGAGCTCAATGACCTTCAGTTTCCCACCCCCTTTCCTCCTACCACCTCCACCCCTTGATGAGTCAGAAGAGGACCCGCGACTTTTCCTCGTCTTACGGGTCCTCTTCTTACATTGGGATTGGTCCATCACCTCACCTCGTGCGGTTTGGCCAGGCAAGGGATGGACTTCCCCCGTAGTTTCTCCCTGGGGAGTATTGGTAACATTTTTTACTACGGTTTCCAAAACAGCTTGAGGTGCATCGTCTCCATCTCTGGGTACCAGGCCAGCCTCCTCCACTGAAGGCAGGGGGCCCTTCCCTGAGGGAGACTCAGCAGCCCCCGACGGTCCCACCTCCCCCTCTGAAGCCTCCCCTGAGGCTGATGCGTCCTCGCAGAGGGTTTGGTACCGGTTAGGGCTGATCACTGAAAGGTCCTCGAGTCTCCGTTCCTTTGCCGGGGGGGGGGGGGCAGATGTTTTTACCCTCGCTTTACTCGGTGACTTTCTCCTCCTGACCGTCTGTTCCTCCCCAGCACTAACGTACTGGGAAGATGAAGACAGGTCAGCCTCTTCCTCCCTCTGCAGTCTTCTCATCTCCTCAATCAGGGCCGTGCCCGTCGCTACTTCAGCATTAGAATCCAACCCAGCGGGATCAGGGGCAGAGGGGAGACACATAATACCTTCCCTCTGCTCCCTTCTCCTATCTCTCCTTCTCGCCCTTGATGGTGGCTGGGTTTTCTCCCTCCGCGTCGGCAACCTGGTCTCTCCACCTCCGACCCCCTCCTCGGTGACAGGGACAGTCTCCTCACCTGCCCCTGCCTGTCGGAGGGTGACATTAGCGAACGACCTCGGACACGCCCCGATTGGGTGACCAAGGTCACCACACAGGTGGCACCGAATCCTATCACAGGTTGCAGCTAGATGACCTAATCCCCCACACATGGCACACTTCTGCACCCTGCAGGAGGCACTCAAGTGCGAGGGATCACCACACCTGTGACAGAGCTTCGGCTGCCCCTGGTAGAAGACAAGAATCCTGTCTTTCCCGAGGAAGGTTGAGGACGGGATATGCATCACCGAGTTATCCTCATGCTTCAATTTGACCATAAATGTCCAGGCCCCCGACCAAATGCCAAACTCATCAAGGTTCTTCCGGGGGAAGTCTTTCACTTCCCCATACCTGTTGAGCCAGGTCATAATGTCCATGTAAGAAAGCGACTCGTTACGAGTCAAAACGGTCACTTTCTTAATTGCATCCTGGCGCGACACCGCCCACACATTGAAGTCGCGCCAGCCGGGCTCGTTCTTTGCCAACTCATAATTACCCCAGAAGGTTTCTAAGCCCCCCGGGGTAACAAAGCTGACATCAAACTCTGAGGAGCCGACCGGGTGAATGAGGGCAAAGATGTCACTTGCCCTAAAGCCCATCCCGAGCAGAAGTTCGACGACCCTCCTCCTCTGAGGACAAGGGCCTTCTCCCCCCCACCCGAGACGGACTACATTCCTCCGGACCGGCCGCTGCCCGGGTGTCGGGAGAGTCCACCTGGTCTCACCCCCCTCATCTCGGAACTTCCCTAGGCCAAAACGTTCAATCCAAAACCTAAGGTCCCTCGATTGACCATCCACTATCATCGTTCTCTGCCCTGCTCGTAAGGCCGCCAGGAGCTGCTGTTGTAATTCACCGTCCCTGGCCCCCAGTGATGGACACGAGGCACCCCTTGGGACCCCCGAGGCGACACTGGCATAGGAACGTACCAAGCTTGAGGCCGCAGTCCCAGCCCCCCGCAACTCCAGTGCCACCTTCGGGCGCCCCCTGAAGCCCGCTCGGCCCGGCCACCACCGCGGCCACCGGGACACCAGAGACAGGAGCGGTCGTTCCCAGCGTCGCAGGCGTGGACCGGGCAAACACATTTGGCAAAGCTACTTCTGCAGCAGCCATGCCTACATTTTCCAAAGTCCTAGGAACCTCCACTACCGCATCTTTAACAAAAGGGACAGCAGTAGCAGCAGCAGCAGCAGCAACACAAGGGGTGACAGCCTCCATAGCCCCCCTCCCCTTTCCCTCACAAGGAACATCTAAGTCACTCTCTGGAACCACAGTTTTTTCCCCCCTCCTCCGCCCTCCTCTCCTGACGCCTGCTTTTCCTACTCCCCAGTCTGCTCTTACTCACCGCTTTCTTACCCACGCTCACCATTACCTCATTCACACCGGGGCTTGCGGCCTTGGGCGGCTCCACGAGCGGGATTGGCCTATTCCGGGCCTCCGCTTCACTCTCCTCCCGCTTAGCTGGGGCGACTTGTGCCTCTGCCTCGACCTCCGCATCGTCAGCTGTCGCAGCGCTCAATGCTTTAGGAGCGGACTTGCTCCTAGCGCTGACGGCAGCCTCCGCATCACTGGTCTCATTGGCTTCCTCGGCACCTGAAACCGGAAGGGAGGGACAAGCCGCACGCCCCTTCCCCTTACGATGGACCTGGGGAGGGGCCGGCGCTACTTTGACCCTGCCCACAGGGGCAGGCTTCACCGCTTCTCTACCTCCCTTCGTGGGAGGTGCTTTTCCGACCTTGTCCGCTGCAGTTTCGGGCGCCATTTTCAATACTGCACCCAGCTCCCCAGCCACACCGCTACTTAGAGAAAGCGGGGTCTGGGGAGTCTGCGCCCCCTTATCTCACCCGCGGGCAACACCCCAGATTCAGCCTGTGCTAGAGTCAATGGGGGTTGCCCTGCGGGAACAGTTATACCTGCTGCGACACTCACATATTTCAGGGTGCCGACTTCTTGCGGCTTAGCCTTCTTCTTTTTCCTTTTTTTTGATTCCTCCTCGTTTGCAAGGTCGTCTACGGAAAAAGCCATCTTCTCCATTCTTGCCGGGGATTCTAGCATGCATATTTCGTGGATTAGCCTCCCCGCAGCAGAACCCATATCGTCTTCTGATGTTGCCGGTAATGGTGGTAAATTCTCCGGTAGCTGGGGTAAACTTGCCAATTTCTCTGGGGGCGTATAGGTCGGAATACCTGAACTCACCCTCGTAGGCTTCCGGCTACTGCCGTACTCTGCCAGCAGGCTCCCCTCTGAGTCAGTATCTGTCTCATATTCTGGATCCGAGCTTTCGGAGGACGCGAGGTCTTCCCGCAGCAGCCGCCCCTGCTGCTTGCGGTAAAAACGGTCATCATTCAGGAGTTTCTCCCTGAAAGGCCCCGCGCCCTCCAGGATCTCCCGGCATCTTTGGTCAAGCCCTTTAATTTGTTCCTTCAGCTTTTTGACCTGCTTACTCAGTGCCGGTCTCTCATGCCTTGAGGCCCTGTCACTACGGGCACGGACACTCTGAAGCTCCGCACCCATAGCGAACAGGGACCTCCTGGCTTTATCATATTCCTCAAGGGTAGTGTTAATACGCTTACTGTATGCAAGCACATCCTCGCCAGCCTTCCGAATCCCCCAACCTGATGATGGCAAGGAAGGAGGGGGGGCTTCGCTGGCCTTTTTACTTGTACAGGGCTCAGCCTCCGCCGGGGTTTTCTGACCTAGACGTCCCTTGCTGCGGGTTGCCATACCTTTTTCCACTGGAGCCTGCTGCCTCTCCAATCTTCTCCTGCTGCTGCTGCTACTGCCGTCCATTGAGAGCCTCCTGCCCCCCGCCAAGCTGGCTCGGGGGGCAGGAGCACCTTGCTCCATGGTGAAAAAACCCCAACCTTGGAAAAGGAAAGGGGTTGGAGCCTCCAACTATGACTGGAAAAACTGCTGCTGTTGCACAAACACCACACACCAAGCCTCTCTTCTGAGCTGACAAACAGACTATAGCCTCTGGTCTCAGGAGCTCAGACAGGCGTGTCTGATTCCCACAGCTGCCCCGAAGGAATTGGAACTATTTTTATTAGAAAAGTAAAAATTCACAAACAGTGTCACATACGAAAATACAATATAAAACCCATAAACAGAAACAATACATAAATCCAAAACATAGCATAAACAACATCAATAAATAAGATACAAGAAACCGGGACAAAATTAAAGACCAAAAAGAAAATCCAGCCGCAAATCAGCCCCCATCCATTCTGCCTTTCACTCCGCCTTTCACTCTCCAGTCTTTCTTCAGTCATCCGCCAGTCAAAACTCTACCTATCTTGGAAACAAAAGAAAATCCAAATAAGTAATATACAATGGAAAACATATAACACTAACAGAAAACTAACAAAAAAAAACCCCAACTGAAACTTATTAGAAATTTTTTTTTTTTTTTTTTTTTTTTTCCCTTCACCACACCCGGCCAGCACCACGCCCCATGTCCTCCCATGTCCGCATAGTCCTGGTGCTGGCACCACCCGCCACCGAGCCCCTGAAAACCGACCTGGCTCTCCGCCTCATGTCCTCCCATGTCCGCATAGTCCAGAGCCAGGCCGGACACACGAAACCTATATATCAAACCCTCCACCCCCAAAAGAAACCCCCCTCCCAAACAACCTACCCCCCTAAGAAAAAAAAAACCCTTTTAACTACATACAATGGGAAATAGAAAAAAAATGGAAATGAACAAAAAAAATATTTTTAGTGGCAAAAGCAAATAACAAAATACCAGACAAGAAAACCAGACAAAATACAATAACAAAACCCACAATCTTATATAAATCGTTGACACCCCCCTTCCCTCCCTATAAACCTCCCACAGGCCTAGGGTCGGTTATCCTCAAGCCTCTTACCCTTTCATCCTATTTCCAAAACAAAATGCCTATGTGGTGACACACCAGCCCTCCACCAGGAAGAGAGCACAAGAGGCCCGTCCCTACCTACTTGCCCTACCACTATGTCCCTATCTATCAATCTATCCCTACCCCATCCCTACCTGTCCCTCCCTACCCAAAAAAAACAAACAAACCCCACCTCTTGTGCAAAACCTTGCCCTCCCTTTCCCTATCTGGCCCTAACCTAACTACCTTTTAATCCCTTATTCTATCCCTCAGGGAACAGAAAAGGTGAAACCCCTCCAGAGGGTACCAGCCCTTTTTGCGCCCAACCCCTCATACTCCCGAGAGCGCACCCTCACCAGGTCCACCATGATGTTTTTAACCACCTCCACCTCCGGGAGGATTTTGCCTCGCGTCGACACTAGACACCGGGATGACCACAAGTGGAACCTAACCACTGCGCTAACTATAAAAAGTGTCTGGCAGTCCCTGCCCTCCGGGTGTTTGAATGCCCCATAGGCCCACTCGGCGTAGGAAAGGCCAGCCAGCCGCAGCCAACCGGTGGAGGTCCCCACCAATTTGCAAACCCTTATATTGAAGGGGCACTGAAGCAGGAAGTGCTCCATGCTTTCCAGCATGTCGCCACACTCCTCCCGAGGGCAGCCTCGCTCGTCGGAGTTCCGGTACTTCAAGTTCCCCCTCACATATAACTTACCTAGGAGGCAGCGCCAGGTCAGATCCCAAAACTTCCGAGGAAACCTTTTGGAGTTAAGAAAATGCAACCCTTCCTCTAAGGTTTCTCCTGGGCAATCTTTGAGCGCCAGAGGCTTCTGGAAGCGGGTCAACAGGACTTTGTCATCAAGAAAACGTCTTGACTGAGTCCTGATCTCCCACGCCCCCAGACCCCACCGACGAATCACTTTCAAGACCAGGGAAGCATAGGCCGGGAGATATCCATGGGGTGCACGAAGATCTTTCACTTGCCCTCCTGACTCCCATTTCTGGAAGAAGGGCCGAAACCACCCCTGGCAGGAGGCTACCCACGAAGGAGCCCCCTCGGCGGAGAGGTTTGGTAAATTGATCTTAAGAAAGGTGTTCATTAAGAACACCACGGGGTTAACCATATTTAACCCCCCTAGCCTCCTTGTGCGGTATGTAACCTCCCTCCTGATTAGGTTGAGCCTGTTCCCCCATAACAGTTGGAAGAACAGGCAACAGATCCTACTCCAACAAGACTCTGGCAAGGCACAGACGCTACCTAGATAGATCACCAACGGGAGCAGGAAGGCTTTGGCAAGGTGAACCCTTTCTCTCAGGGTCAAGGACCAACCCTTCCAGCAATCAACTCTCTGGGCGACATCCTTAAGCCTACCTTCCCAATTTTGGAGTGGGTAATCACCCTGGCCAAAATGGATGCCTAAGATCTTTACAGACCCCTGGGGTTCTGGGAGGGTGTCCGGGAGAGAAAACCAGGCTCTCCCCCTCCCAGCCAGAGGCTTCCACACTTGTTCTTGTTTACAGCTGATCCGGAAGCCTCCGAGTAACTGTCCACTTCAGACATCACCCATTCAATCTCCTCCCGCGACGAGACAAGAGCGGTGACATCATCCGCGTAGGCTACTGTCCTCAAAGGGGAGCCGGTGCCCTCCAGGTCCATCCTGACTCCCGCCACCGGCCCACCATTAATCCGTCTAATCAGGGGATCAATGGCGAACACATACAGTAGCGGGCTCAAGGGACATCCCTGTCGGACGCCCGACCCCACCTCAAAAGGACGACCAACCCAACCATTCACAAGTGGGAAAGACTCAGCCCCAGCGTATAAGGTCTGCAGCCACTGAATGAACCCCCCAGGTAGGCCATACCTCGAGAGAGTTGACCACAAATACTCATGATTCACCCTGTCAAAAGCCTTAGCCTGATCTAGGGACAGCAAGTACCCCTTCCACCGACCTGCCCTACTCTGCTCCACAGCCTCCCTGACACTCAGGACCGCACTTAAGGTGCTACGACCGGGAACAGAGCAGTGCTGAGCCGGCGAGAGGAGCCGGGGCGCAAACTGTACCAGCCGGTTGAAAAGTACCTTCGCCAGAATCTTTCGGTCCGTATTGAGAAGTGCTATGGGCCGCCAGTTCTCAATACGGCTCGGATCCTTACCCTTTGACAGAACTATAAGGGCGGACCTCCTCATTGACTTAGGCAGAGTGCCCGAGGATAGACACTCATTAAGCACGTCAGTCAAGAGGGGAGCCAACGCTCCTTTAAAGGTCCGATAGAACTCAGATGTTAAGCCATCTGGGCCAGGTGACTTCTTGAGGGCAAGACCCTCAATAGCCCTGACGACTTCCTCTTCCCTTATAGGTTCTATCAAAACACCAAGAGAAGGGTCTTCTGCTGACTCAGGAATGGCTTCAGCCAAGAAACCTGAAATCCGATCCCGATTCAGTTCCTTCTTTGCCAAAAGGTTCGAGTAGAAAGACCTGACGACCTCCAAGATCCCTGACCTGGATCTTGTCAGGGATCCTGTACTGTCAATCAGGCCTGTTACTGTCTTACAAGTCACTGACATCTTACAGTTCCTGTAGGGGTCGGGCGAGCGGTATTTCCCGAAATCCCTCTCAAGAACCAAGGATGCGTGCCTATCATACTGACACCCTTTAAGCAAAGCCTTCACACCGGAGATATCCTCCTGGCTACCTCCGGTCGAGACCAGATGTTCAAGTCTCTTCTCAGTGCACTGTACATGCGGTACATGTCCAGTGACCTGAGGCTTGAGAGCCGGCGGAAAAATCCCGCCACCCTTTTTTTGAATATCTCCCACCACTCTGACCTAGTGCCCTCAAGACCCAGTAATAGTACCTGATCCTGAAGAAACTCCTCAAAGGCTTGTCTTACAGCTGCCTCCTCAAGGAGTGACGAATTCAGCCTCCACAAACCTCTTCCTCTCCGGAGGGTTTCTGAAATATTCAAAGAAAATAAAATTAGGCAGTGATCGGAGAACTCCACCTCCACCACGGACACAGGGGTGGTGACGGAATTCTCCTTCAAAAAAAAACCTATCTATCCTGGACCTAACACTTCCTCTCTGAAAGGTGAACCCACGGTGACCTGGGGAATGCCTGATGTGGATATCCTCCAGGCGAGCTTCACTCACTATGCTATTTAACGCGACGCCATCATAGGGCAGTCTATCTCTGGTACCTCCTCGGTCTTGGGGTCTAGTTATGGTATTAAAATCCCCACCAAAGATGACTTGTTTGCCCGTAAAAAGAAAAGGCTTGATCTTCATAAAGAGGCTTTTACGGTCCCACTTTGACTGGGGACCGTAGATGTTAATGAGGCGCAGGCTTTGCCCCTTCATGAGGACGTCTAAGACTAGGCACCTTCCCATTTCGAGTTCGATCAGCCGCTGGCATTTCACCTCTGCGGTAAAAAGCACCGCCACTCCACTATACGGCTCAGCCGCAAGAGACCAGTAGGAGGGCCCCCTGCGCCACTCCCTCCTTGCTCTGTTTATCTCTGATAGAGTACAGAGCCTGGTCTCCTGCAAAAACAAAATGTCAGCTTCAACTCGGCCAAGAAAATCAAAGGCTGCAAACCTAGCCGTATCAGACTTAATGCTGGCCACATTAATGGTGGCCAGCGTCAGTGGAGAGGGGACTGCCATTAAGACCGATTGAGCTCAATGACCTTCAGTTTCCCACCCCCTTTCCTCCTACCACCACCACCCCTTGATGAGTCAGAAGAGGACCCGCGACTTTTCCTCGTCTTACGGGTCCTCTTCTTACATTGGGATTGGTCCATCACCTCACCTCGTGCGGTTTGGCCAGGCAAGGGATGGACTTCCCCCGTAGTTTCTCCCTGGGGAGTATTGGTAACATTTTTTACTACGGTTTCCAAAACAGCTTGAGGTGCATCGTCTCCATCTCTGGGTACCAGGCCAGCCTCCTCCACTGAAGGCAGGGGGCCCTTCCCTGAGGGAGACTCAGCAGCCCCCGACGGTCCCACCTCCCCCTCTGAAGCCTCCCCTGAGGCTGATGCGTCCTCGCAGAGGGTTTGGTACCGGTTAGGGCTGATCACTGAAAGGTCCTCGAGTCTCCGTTCCTTTGGCCGGGGGGGGCAGATGTTTTTACCCTCGCTTTACTCGGTGACTTTCTCCTCCTGACCGTCTGTTCCTCCCCAGCACTAACGTACTGGGAAGATGAAGACAGGTCAGCCTCTTCCTCCCTCTGCAGTCTTCTCATCTCCTCAATCAGGGCCGTGCCCGTCGCTACTTCAGCATTAGAATCCAACCCAGCGGGATCAGGGGCAGAGGGGAGACACATAATACCTTCCCTCTGCTCCCTTCTCCTATCTCTCCTTCTCGCCCTTGATGGTGGCTGGGTTTTCTCCCTCCGCGTCGGCAACCTGGTCTCTCCACCTCCGACCCCCTCCTCGGTGACAGGGACAGTCTCCTCACCTGCCCCTGCCTGTCGGAGGGTGACATTAGCGAACGACCTCGGACACGCCCCGATTGGGTGACCAAGGTCACCACACAGGTGGCACCGAATCCTATCACAGGTTGCAGCTAGATGACCTAATCCCCCACACATGGCACACTTCTGCACCCTGCAGGAGGCACTCAAGTGCGAGGGATCACCACACCTGTGACAGAGCTTCGGCTGCCCCTGGTAGAAGACAAGAATCCTGTCTTTCCCGAGGAAGGTTGAGGACGGGATATGCATCACCGAGTTATCCTCATGCTTCAATTTGACCATAAATGTCCAGGCCCCCGACCAAATGCCAAACTCATCAAGGTTCTTCCGGGGGAAGTCTTTCACTTCCCCATACCTGTTGAGCCAGGTCATAATGTCCATGTAAGAAAGCGACTCGTTACGAGTCAAAACGGTCACTTTCTTAATTGCATCCTGGCGCGACACCGCCCACACATTGAAGTCGCGCCAGCCGGGCTCGTTCTTTGCCAACTCATAATTACCCCAGAAGGTTTCTAAGCCCCCGGGGTAACAAAGCTGACATCAAACTCTGAGGAGCCGACCGGGTGAATGAGGGCAAAGATGTCACTTGCCCTAAAGCCCATCCCGAGCAGAAGTTCGACGACCCTCCTCCTCTGAGGACAAGGGCCTTCTCCCCCCCACCCGAGACGGACTACATTCCTCCGGACCGGCCGCTGCCCGGGTGTCGGGAGAGTCCACCTGGTCTCACCCCCCTCATCTCGGAACTTCCCTAGGCCAAAACGTTCAATCCAAAACCTAAGGTCCCTCGATTGACCATCCACTATCATCGTTCTCTGCCCTGCTCGTAAGGCCGCCAGGAGCTGCTGTTGTAATTCACCGTCCCTGGCCCCCAGTGATGGACACGAGGCACCCCTTGGGACCCCCGAGGCGACACTGGCATAGGAACGTACCAAGCTTGAGGCCGCAGTCCCAGCCCCCGCAACTCCAGTGCCACCTTCGGGCGCCCCCTGAAGCCCGCTCGGCCCGGCCACCACCGCGGCCACCGGGACACCAGAGACAGGAGCGGTCGTTCCCAGCGTCGCAGGCGTGGACCGGGCAAACACATTTGGCAAAGCTACTTCTGCAGCAGCCATGCCTACATTTTCCAAAGTCCTAGGAACCTCCACTACCGCATCTTTAACAAAAGGGACAGCAGTAGCAGCAGCAGCAGCAGCAACACAAGGGGTGACAGCCTCCATAGCCCCCCTCCCCTTTCCCTCACAAGGAACATCTAAGTCACTCTCTGGAACCACAGTTTTTTCCCCCTCCTCCGCCCTCCTCTCCTGACGCCTGCTTTTCCTACTCCCCAGTCTGCTCTTACTCACCGCTTTCTTACCCACGCTCACCATTACCTCATTCACACCGGGGCTTGCGGCCTTGGGCGGCTCCACGAGCGGGATTGGCCTATTCCGGGCCTCCGCTTCACTCTCCTCCCGCTTAGCTGGGGCGACTTGTGCCTCTGCCTCGACCTCCGCATCGTCAGCTGTCGCAGCGCTCAATGCTTTAGGAGCGGACTTGCTCCTAGCGCTGACGGCAGCCTCCGCATCACCGGTCTCATTGGCTTCCTCGGCACCTGAAACCGGAAGGGAGGGACAAGCCGCATGCCCCTTCCCCTTACGATGGACCTGGGGAGGGGCCGGCGCTACTTTGACCCTGCCCACAGGGGCAGGCTTCACCGCTTCTCTACCTCCCTTCGTGGGAGGTGCTTTTCCGACCTTGTCCGCTGCAGTTTCGGGCGCCATTTTCAATACTGCACCCAGCTCCCCAGCCACACCGCTACTTAGAGAAAGCGGGGTCTGGGGAGTCTGCGCCCCCCTTATCTCACCCGCGGGCAACACCCCAGATTCAGCCTGTGCTAGAGTCAATGGGGGTTGCCCTGCGGGAACAGTTATACCTGCTGCGACACTCACATATTTCAGGGTGCCGACTTCTTGCGGCTTAGCCTTCTTCTTTTTCCTTTTTTTTGATTCCTCCTCGTTTGCAAGGTCGTCTACGGAAAAAGCCATCTTCTCCATTCTTGCCGGGGATTCTAGCATGCATATTTCGTGGATTAGCCTCCCCGCAGCAGAACCCATATCGTCTTCTGATGTTGCCGGTAATGGTGGTAAATTCTCCGGTAGCTGGGGTAAACTTGCCAATTTCTCTGGGGGCGTATAGGTCGGAATACCTGAACTCACCCTCGTAGGCTTCCGGCTACTGCCGTACTCTGCCAGCAGGCTCCCCTCTGAGTCAGTATCTGTCTCATATTCCGGATCCGAGCTTTCGGAGGACGCGAGGTCTTCCCGCAGCAGCCGCCCCTGCTGCTTGCGGTAAAAACGGTCATCATTCAGGAGTTTCTCCCTGAAAGGCCCCGCGCCCTCCAGGATCTCTCGGCATCTTTGGTCAAGCCCTTTAATTTGTTCCTTCAGCTTTTTGACCTGCTTACTCAGTGCCGGTCTCTCATGCCTTGAGGCCCTGTCACTACGGGCACGGACACTCTGAAGCTCCGCACCCATAGCGAACAGGGACCTCCTGGCTTTATCATATTCCTCAAGGGTAGTGTTAATACGCTTACTGTATGCAAGCACATCCTCGCCAGCCTTCCGAATCCCCCAACCTGATGATGGCAAGGAAGGAGGGGGGGCTTCGCTGGCCTTTTTACTTGTACAGGGCTCAGCCTCCGCCGGGGTTTTCTGACCTAGACGTCCCTTGCTGCGGGTTGCCATACCTTTTTCCACTGGAGCCTGCTGCCTCTCCAATCTTCTCCTGCTGCTGCTGCTACTGCCGTCCATTGAGAGCCTCCTGCCCCCCGCCAAGCTGGCTCGGGGGGCAGGAGCACCTTGCTCCATGGTGAAAAAACCCCAACCTTGGAAAAGGAAAGGGGTTGGAGCCTCCAACTATGACTGGAAAAACTGCTGCTGTTGCACAAACACCACACACCAAGCCTCTCTTCTGAGCTGACAAACAGACTATAGCCTCTGGTCTCAGGAGCTCAGACAGGCGTGTCTGATTCCCACAGCTGCCCCGAAGGAATTGGAACTATTTTTATTAGAAAAGTAAAAATTCACAAACAGTGTCACATACGAAAAATACAATATAAAACCCATAAACAGAAACAATACATAAATCCAAACATAGCATAAACAACATCAATAAATAAGATACAAGAAACCGGGACAAAATTAAAGACCAAAAAGAAAAATCCAGCCGCAAATCAGCCCCCATCCATTCTGCCTTTCACTCCGCCTTTCACTCTCCAGTCTTTCTTCAGTCATCCGCCAGTCAAAACTCTACCTATCTTGGAAACAAAAGAAAATCCAAATAAGTAATATACAATGGAAAACATATAACACTAACAGAAAACTAACAAAAACCCCAACTGAAACTTATTAGAAATTTTTTTTTTTTTTTTTTTTATAATTATTATAATTTTTTTTTTTTTTTTTTTCTCTTTTTTTCCCTTCACCACACCCGGCCAGCACCACGCCCCATGTCCTCCCATGTCCGCATAGTCCTGGTGCTGGCACCACCCACCACCGAGCCCCTGAAAACCGACCTGGCTCTCCGCCTCATGTCCTCCCATGTCCGCATAGTCCAGAGCCAGGCCGGACACACGAAACCTATATATCAAACCCTCCACCCCCAAAAGAAACCCCCCTCCCAAACAACCTACCCCCCTAAGAAAAAAACCCTTTTAACTACATACAATGGGAAATAGAAAAAAATGGAAATGAACAACAAAAAAAAATATGTTTAGTGGCAAAAGCAAATAACAAAATACCAGATAAGAAAACCAGACAAAATACAATAACAAAACCCACAATCTTATATAAACCGTTGACCCCCCCCTTCCCTCCCATAAACCTCCCACAGGCCTAGGGTCGGTTATCCTCAAGCCTCTTACCCTTTCATCCTATTTCCAAAACAAAATGCCTATGTGGTGACACACCAGCCCTCCACCAGGAAGAGAGCACAAGAGGCCCGTCCCTACCTACTTGCCCTACCACTATGTCCCTATCTATCAATCTATCCCTACCCTATCCCTACCTGTCCCTCCCTACCCAAAAAAAACAAACAAACCCCACCTCTTGTGCAAAACCTTGCCCTCCCTTTCCCTATCTGGCCCTAACCTAACTACCTTTTAATCCCTTATTCTATCCCTCAGGGAACAGAAAAGGTGAAACCCCTCCAGAGGGTACCAGCCCTTTTGCGCCCAACCCCTCATACTCCCGAGAGCGCACCCTCACCAGGTCCACCATGATGTTTTTAACCACCTCCACCTCCGGGAGGATTTTGCCTCGCGTCGACACTAGACACCGGGATGACCACAAGTGGAACCTAACCACTGCGCTAACTATAAAAAGTGTCTGGCAGTCCCTGCCCTCCGGGTGTTTGAATGCCCCATAGGCCCACTCGGCGTAGGAAAGGCCAGCCAGCCGCAGCCAACCGGTGGAGGTCCCCACCAATTTGCAAACCCTTATATTGAAGGGGCACTGAAGCAGGAAGTGCTCCATGCTTTCCAGCATGTCGCCACACTCCTCCCGAGGGCAGCCTCGCTCGTCGGAGTTCCGGTACTTCAAGTTCCCCCTCACATATAACTTACCTAGGAGGCAGCGCCAGGTCAGATCCCAAAACTTCCGAGGAAACCTTTTGGAGTTAAGAAAATGCAACCCTCCCTCTAAGGTTTCTCCTGGGCAATCTTTGAGCGCCAGAGGCTTCTGGAAGCGGGTCAACAGGACTTTGTCATCAAGAAAACGTCTTGACTGAGTCCTGATCTCCCACGCCCCCAGACCCCACCGACGAATCACTTTCAAGACCAGGGAAGCATAGGCCGGGAGATATCCATGGGGTGCACGAAGATCTTTCACTTGCCCTCCTGCCTCCCATTTCTGGAAGAAGGGCCGAAACCACCCCTGGCAGGAGGCTACCCACGAAGGAGCCCCCTCGGCGGAGAGGTTTGGTAAATTGATCTTA
This sequence comes from Leptodactylus fallax, assembly GCA_947044405.1. Lineage (NCBI taxonomy): Eukaryota > Metazoa > Chordata > Amphibia > Anura > Leptodactylidae > Leptodactylus > Leptodactylus fallax. The sequence goes on from CAMRHE010000488.1 coordinate 1,252,871, forward strand.
AGAAAGGTGTTCATTAAGAACACCACGGGGTTAACCATATTTAACCCCCCTAGCCTCCTTGTGCGGTATGTAACCTCCCTCTTGATTAGGTTGAGCCTGTTCCCCCATAACAGTTGGAAGAACAGGCAACAGATCCTACTCCAACAAGACTCTGGCAAGGCACAGACGCTACCTAGATAGATCACCAACGGGAGCAGGAAGGCTTTGGCAAGGTGAACCCTTTCTCTCAGGGTCAAGGACCAACCCTTCCAGCAATCAACTCTCTGGGCGACATCCTTAAGCCTACCTTCCCAATTTTGGAGTGGGTAATCACCCTGGCCAAAATGGATGCCTAAGATCTTTACAGACCCCTGGGGTTCTGGGAGGGTGTCCGGGAGAGAAAACCAGGCTCTCCCCCTCCCAGCCAGAGGCTTCCACACTTGTTCTTGTTCACAGCTGATCCGGAAGCCTCCGAGTAACTGTCCACTTCAGACATCACCCATTCAATCTCCTCCCGCGACGAGACAAGAGCGGTGACATCATCCGCGTAGGCTACTGTCCTCAAAGGGGAGCCGGTGCCCTCCAGGTCCATCCTGACTCCCGCCACCGGCCCACCATTAATCCGTCTAATCAGGGGATCAATGGCGAACACATACAGTAGCGGGCTCAAGGGACATCCCTGTCGGACGCCCGACCCCACCTCAAAAGGACGACCAACCCAACCATTCACAAGTGGGAAAGACTCAGCCCCAGCGTATAAGGTCTGCAGCCACTGAATGAACCCCCCAGGTAGGCCATACCTCGAGAGAGTTGACCACAAATACTCATGATTCACCCTGTCAAAAGCCTTAGCCTGATCTAGGGACAGCAAGTACCCCTTCCACCGACCTGCCCTACTCTGCTCCACAGCCTCCCTGACACTCAGGACCGCACTTAAGGTGCTACGACCGGGAACAGAGCAGTGCTGAGCCGGCGAGAGGAGCCGGGGCGCAAACTGTACCAGCCGGTTGAAAAGTACCTTCGCCAGAATCTTTCGGTCCGTATTGAGAAGTGCTATGGGCCGCCAGTTCTCAATACGGCTCGGATCCTTACCCTTTGACAGAACTATAAGGGCGGACCTCCTCATTGACTTTGGCAGAGTGCCCGAGGATAGACACTCATTAAGCACGTCAGTCAAGAGGGGAGCCAACGCTCCTTTAAAGGTCCGATAGAACTCAGATGTTAAGCCATCTGGGCCAGGTGACTTCTTGAGGGCAAGACCCTCAATAGCCCTGACGACTTCCTCTTCCCTTATAGGTTCTATCAAAACACCAAGAGAAGGGTCTTCTGCTGACTCAGGAATGGCTTCAGCCAAGAAACCTGAAATCGGATCCCGATTCAGTTCCTTCTTTGCCAAAAGGTTCGAGTAGAAAGACCTGACGACCTCCAAGATCCCTGACCTGGATCTTGTCAGGGATCCTGTACTGTCAATCAGGCCTGTTACTGTCTTACAAGTCACTGACATCTTGCAGTTCCTGTAGGGGTCGGGCGAGCGGTATTTCCCGAAATCCCTCTCAAGAACCAAGGATGCGTGCCCTACTATACTGACACCCTTTAAGCAAAGCTCACACCGGAGATATCCTCCTGGCTACCTCCGATCGAGACCAGATGTCTGTCTTTCTTCAGTGCACTGTACATGCTGTACATGTCCAGTGACCTGAGGCTTGAGAGCCGGCGAAAAAATCCCGCCACCCTTTTTTTGAATATTCCCCACCACTCTGACCTAGTGCCCTCAAGACCCAGTAATAGTACCTGATCCTGAAGAAACTCCTCAAAGGCTTGTCTTACAGCTGCCTCCTCAAGGAGTGACGAACCTATCTATCCTGGACCTAACACTTCCTCTCTGAAAGGT